>OY482673.1:126181407-126781407 GCA_960531455.1 Urophora cardui
AGTCAGAAGCCTTAACCACTCGGCCACGACTGCTTTGACAACACGCACAACAAAAACCATGATAAAGCGATCATTTTGTAGTTTTTGGCCATTTTTTATAAAAGAGTAAACAAAAAAAAAAATTTACAAGAAAAAAACAAAAAAGTTTTCTTTGCGCTCCCAGAGGGAATCTGATTTCTAGTCAGACGCAGTTTCTGATTTCTAGTCAGAAGCCTTAACCACTCGGCCACGACTGCTTTGACAACACGCACAACAAAAACCATGATAAAGCGATCATTTTGTAGTTTTTGGCCATTTTTTATAAAAGAGTAAACAAAAAAAAAGGTTTCCAGAAAAAAACAAAAAAGTTTACTTTGCGCTCCTAGAGGGAATCTGATTTCTAGTCAGACGCAGTTTCTGATTTCTAGTCAGAAGCCTTAACCACTCGGCCACGACTGCTTTGACAAAACGCATAACAAAAATCATAATAAACCGATCATTTTGTAGTTTTTGGCCATTTTTTATAAAAGAGTAAACAAAAAAAAAGGTTTCCAGAAAAAACAAAAAAGTTTTCTTTGCGCTCCCAGAGGGAATCTGATTTCTAGTCATACGCAGTTTCTGATTTCTAGTCAGAAGCCTTAACCACTCGGCCACGACTGCCTTGACAACACGCACAACAAAAACTATGATAAAGCGATCATTTTGTAGTTTTTGGCCATTTTTTATAAAAGAGTAAACAAAAAAAGGTTTCCAGAAAAAAACAAAAAAGTTTACTTTGCGCTCCCAGAGGGAATCTGATTTCTAGTCAGACGCAGTTTCTGATTTCTAGTCAGAAGCCTTAACCACTCGGCCACGACTGCTTTGACAACACGCACAACAAAAACCATGATAAAGCTATCATTTTGTAGTTTTTGGCCATTTTTTATAAAAGAGTAAACAAAAAAAAAGGTTTCCAGAAAAAATCAAAAAAGTTTTCTTTGCGCTCCTAGAGGGAATCTGATTTCTAGTCAGACGCAGTTTCTGATTTCTAGTCAGAAGCCTTAACCACTCGGCCACGACTGCTTTGACAAAACGCATAACAAAAATCATAATAAACCGATCATTTTGTAGTTTTTGGCCATTTTTTATAAAAGAGTAAACAAAAAAAAAGGTTTCCAGAAAAAACAAAAAAGTTTTCTTTGCGCTCCCAGAGGGAATCTGATTTCTAGTCAGACGCAGTTTCTGATTTCTAGTCAGAAGCCTTAACTACTCGGCCACGACTGCTTTGACAACACGCACAACAAAAACCATGATAAAGCGATCATTTTGTAGTTTTTGGCCATTTTTTATAAAAGAGTAAACAAAAAAATTTCCAGAAAAAAACAAAAAAAGTTTACTTTGCGCTCCCAGAGGGAATCTGATTTCTAGTCAGACGCAGTTTCTGATTTCTAGTCAGAAGCCTTAACCACTCGGCCACGACTGCTTTGACAACACGCACAACAAAAACTATGATAAAGCGATCATTTTGTAGTTTTTGGCCATTTTTTATAAAAGAGTAAACAAAAAAAGGTTTCCAGAAAAAAACAAAAAAGTTTACTTTGCGCTCCCAGAGGGAATCTGATTTCTAGTCAGACGCAGTTTCTGATTTCTAGTCAGAAGCCTTAACCACTGGGCCACGACTGCTTTGACAAAACGCACAACAAAAACCATGATAAAGCGATCATTTTGTAGTTTTTGGCAATTTTTTATAAAAGAGTAAACAAAAAAAGTTTACAAGAAAAAAACAAAAAAGTTTTCTTTGCGCTCCCAGAGGGAATCTGATTTCTAGTCAGACGCAGTTTCTGATTTCTAGTCAGAAGCCTTAACCACTCGGCCACGACTGCTTTGACAACACGCACAACAAAAACCATGATAAAGCGATCATTTTGTAGTTTTTGGCAATTTTTTATAAAAGAGTAAACAAAAAAAGTTTACAAGAAAAAAACAAAAAAGTTTTCTTTGCGCTCCCAGAGGGAATCTGATTTCTAGTCAGACGCAGTTTCTGATTTCTAGTCAGAAGCCTTAACCACTGGGCCACGACTGCTTTGACAAAACGCACAACAAAAACCATGATAAAGCGATCATTTTGTAGTTTTTGGCAATTTTTTATAAAAGAGTAAACAAAAAAAGTTTACAAGAAAAAAACAAAAAAGTTTACTTTGCGCTCCCAGAGGGAATCTGATTTCTAGTCAGACGCAGTTTCTGATTTCTAGTCAGAAGCCTTAACCACTCGGCCACGACTGCTTTGACAAAACGCACAACAAAAATCATAATAAACCGATCATTTTGTAGTTTTTGGCCATTTTTTATAAAAGAGTAAACAAAAAAAGTTTACAAGAAAAAAACAAAAAAGTTTTCTTTGCGCTCCCAGAGGGAATCTGATTTCTAGTCAGACGCAGTTTCTGATTTCTAGTCAGAAGCCTTAACCACTCGGCCACGACTGCTTTGACAACACGCACAACAAAAACCATGATAAAGCGATCATTTTGTAGTTTTTGGCCATTTTTTATAAAAGAGTAAACAAAAAGAAGTTTACAAGAAAAAAACAAAAAAGTTTTCTTTGCGCTCCCAGAGGGAATCTGATTTCTAGTCAGACGCAGTTTCTGATTTCTAGTCAGAAGCCTTAACCACTCGGCCACGACTGCTTTGACAACACGCACAACAAAAACCATGATAAAGCGATCATTTTGTAGTTTTTGGCCATTTTTTATAAAAGAGTAAACAAAAAGAAGTTTACAAGAAAAAAACAAAAAAGTTTTCTTTGCGCTCCCAGAGGGAATCTGATTTCTAGTCAGACGCAGTTTCTGATTTCTAGTCAGAAGCCTTAACCACTCGGCCACGACTGCTTTGACAACACGCACAACAAAAACCATGATAAAGCGATCATTTTGTAGTTTTTGGCCATTTTTTATAAAAGAGTAAACAAAAAAAAAGGTTTCCAGAAAAAAACAAAAAAGTTTACTTTGCGCTCCTAGAGGGAATCTGATTTCTAGTCAGACGCAGTTTCTGATTTCTAGTCAGAAGCCTTAACCACTGGGCCACGACTGCTTTGACAAAACGCACAACAAAAACCATGATAAAGCGATCATTTTGTAGTTTTTGGCAATTTTTTATAAAAGAGTAAACAAAAAAAGTTTACAAGAAAAAAACAAAAAAGTTTACTTTGCGCTCCCAGAGGGAATCTGATTTCTAGTCAGACGCAGTTTCTGATTTCTAGTCAGAAGCCTTAACCACTCGGCCACGACTGCTTTGGCAAAACGCATAACAAAAATCATAATAAACCGATCATTTTGTAGTTTTTGGCCATTTTTTATAAAAGAGTAAACAAAAAAAAGGTTTCCAGAAAAAACAAAAAAGTTTTCTTTGCGCTCCTAGAGGGAATCTGATTTCTAGTCAGACGCAGTTTCTGATTTCTAGTCAGAAGCCTTAACCACTCGGCCACGACTGCTTTGGCAAAACGCATAACAAAAATCATAATAAACCGATCATTTTGTAGTTTTTGGCCATTTTTTATAAAAGAGTAAACAATAAAAAGTTTACAAGAAAAAAACAAAAAGTTTTCTTTGCGCTCCCAGAGGGAATCTGATTTCTAGTCAGACGCAGTTTCTGATTTCTAGTCAGAAGCCTTAACCACTCGGCCACGACTGCTTTGACAAAACGTACAACAAAAACCATAATAAACCGATCATTTTGTAGTTTTTGGCAATTTTTTATAAAAGAGTAAACAAAAAAAGGTTTACAAGAAAAAAACAAAAAAGTTTACTTTGCGCTCCCAGAGGGAATCTGATTTCTAGTCATACGCAGTTTCTGATTTCTAGTCAGAAGCCTTAACCACTCGGCCACGACTGCTTTGACAAAACGCACAACAAAAATCATAATAAAGCGATCATTTTGTAGTCTTTGGCCATTTTTTATAAAAGAGTAAACAAAAAAAGTTTACAAGAAAAAAACAAAAAAGTTTTCTTTGCGCTCCCAGAGGGAATCTGATTTCTAGTCAGACGCAGTTTCTGATTTCTAGTCAGAAGCCTTAACCACTCGGCCACGACTGCTTTGAAAAAACGCACAACAAAAATCATAATAAACCGATCATTTTGTAGTTTTTGGCCATTTTTTATAAAAGAGTAAACAAAAAAAAAGGTTTCCAGAAAAAAACAAAAAAGTTTTCTTTGCGCTCCCAGGGGGAATCTGATTTCTAGTCAGACGCAGTTTCTGATTTCTAGTCAGAAGCCTTAACCACTCGGCCACGACTGCTTTGACAACACGCACAACAAAAATCATAATAAACCGATCATTTTGTAGTTTTTGGCCATTTTTTATAAAAGAGTAAACAAAAAAAAGTTTACAAGAAAAAAACAAAAAAGTTTTCTTTGCGCTCCCAGAGGGAATCTGATTTCTAGTCAGACGCAGTTTCTGATTTCTAGTCAGAAGCCTTAACCACTCGGCCACGACTGCTTTGACAACACGCACAACAAAAATCATAATAAACCGATCATTTTGTAGTTTTTGGACATTTTTTATAAAAGAGTAAACAAAAAAAAAGGTTTCCAGAAAAAAAACAAAAAAGTTTTCTTTGCGCTCCCAGAGGGAATCTGATTTCTAGTCAGACGCAGTTTCTGATTTCTAGTCAGAAGCCTTAACCACTCGGCCACGACTGCTTTGACAAAACGCACAACAAAAATCATAATAAACCGATCATTTTGTAGTTTTTGGCCATTTTTTTATAAAAGAGTAAACAAAAAAAGTTTACAAGAAAAAAACAAAAAAGTTTTCTTTGCGCTCCCAGAGGGAATCTGATTTCTAGTCAGACGCAGTTTCTGATTTCTAGTCAGAAGCCTTAACCACTCGGCCACGACTGCTTTGAAAAAACGCACAACAAAAATCATAATAAACCGATCATTTTGTAGTTTTTGGCCATTTTTTATAAAAGAGTAAACAAAAAAAAAGGTTTCCAGAAAAAAACAAAAAAGTTTTCTTTGCGCTCCCAGGGGGAATCTGATTTCTAGTCAGACGCAGTTTCTGATTTCTAGTCAGAAGCCTTAACCACTCGGCCACGACTGCTTTGACAACACGCACAACAAAAATCATAATAAACCGATCATTTTGTAGTTTTTGGCCATTTTTTATAAAAGAGTAAACAAAAAAAAGTTTACAAGAAAAAAACAAAAAAGTTTTCTTTGCGCTCCCAGAGGGAATCTGATTTCTAGTCAGACGCAGTTTCTGATTTCTAGTCAGAAGCCTTAACCACTCGGCCACGACTGCTTTGACAACACGCACAACAAAAATCATAATAAACCGATCATTTTGTAGTTTTTGGACATTTTTTATAAAAGAGTAAACAAAAAAAAAAGGTTTCCAGAAAAAAAACAAAAAAGTTTTCTTTGCGCTCCCAGAGGGAATCTGATTTCTAGTCAGACGCAGTTTCTGATTTCTAGTCAGAAGCCTTAACCACTCGGCCACGACTGCTTTGACAAAACGCACAACAAAAACCATGATAAAGCGATCATTTTGTAGTTTTTGGCCATTTTTTATAAAAGAGTAAACAAAAAAAGTTTACAAGAAAAAAACAAAAAAGTTTTCTTTGCGCTCCCAGATGGAATCTGATTTCTAGTCAGACGCAGTTTCTGATTTCTAGTCAGAAGCCTTAACCACTCGGCCACGACTGCTTTGAAAAAACGCACAACAAAAATCATAATAAACCGATCATTTTGTAGTTTTTGGCCATTTTTTATAAAAGAGTAAACAAAAAAAAAGGTTTCCAGAAAAAAACAAAAAAGTTTTCTTTGCGCTCCCAGGGGGAATCTGATTTCTAGTCAGACGCAGTTTCTGATTTCTAGTCAGAAGCCTTAACCACTCGGCCACGACTGCTTTGACAACACGCACAACAAAAATCATAATAAACCGATCATTTTGTAGTTTTTGGCCATTTTTTATAAAAGAGTAAACAAAAAAAAGTTTACAAGAAAAAAACAAAAAAGTTTTCTTTGCGCTCCCAGAGGGAATCTGATTTCTAGTCAGACGCAGTTTCTGATTTCTAGTCAGAAGCCTTAACCACTCGGCCACGACTGCTTTGACAACACGCACAACAAAAATCATAATAAACCGATCATTTTGTAGTTTTTGGACATTTTTTATAAAAGAGTAAACAAAAAAAAAAGGTTTCCAGAAAAAAAACAAAAAAGTTTTCTTTGCGCTCCCAGAGGGAATCTGATTTCTAGTCAGACGCAGTTTCTGATTTCTAGTCAGAAGCCTTAACCACTCGGCCACGACTGCTTTGACAAAACGCACAACAAAAATCATAATAAACCGATCATTTTGTAGTTTTTGGCCATTTTTTTATAAAAGAGTAAACAAAAAAAGTTTACAAGAAAAAAACAAAAAAGTTTTCTTTGCGCTCCCAGAGGGAATCTGATTTCTAGTCAGACGCAGTTTCTGATTTCTAGTCAGAAGCCTTAACCACTCGGCCACGACTGCTTTGAAAAAACGCACAACAAAAATCATAATAAACCGATCATTTTGTAGTTTTTGGCCATTTTTTATAAAAGAGTAAACAAAAAAAGTTTACAAGAAAAAAACAAAAAAGTTTTCTTTGCGCTCCCAGAGGGAATCTGATTTCTAGTCAGACGCAGTTTCTGATTTCTAGTCAGAAGCCTTAACCACTCAGCCACGACTGCTTTGAAAAAACGCACAACAAAAATCATAATAAACCGATCATTTTGTAGTTTTTGGCCATTTTTTATAAAAGAGTAAACAAAAAAAGGTTTCCAGAAAAAAAACAAAAAAGTTTACTTTGCGCTCCCAGAGGGAATCTGATTTCTAGTCAGACGCAGTTTCTGATTTCTAGTCAGAAGCCTTAACCACTCGGCCACGACTGCTTTGACAAAACGCACAACAAAAATCATAATAAACCGATCATTTTGTAGTTTTTGGACATTTTTTATAAAAGAGTAAACAAAAAAAAAGGTTTCCAGAAAAAAACAAAAAAGTTTTCTTTGCGCTCCCAGAGGGAATCTGATTTCTAGTCAGACGCAGTTTCTGATTTCTAGTCAGAAGCCTTAACCACTCGGCCACGACTGCTTTGAAAAAACGCACAACAAAAATCATAATAAACCGATCATTTTGTAGTTTTTGGACATTTTTTATAAAAGAGTAAACAAAAAAAAGGTTTCCAGAAAAAAACAAAAAAGTTTTCTTTGCGTTCCCAGAGGGAATCTGATTTCTAGTCAGACGCAGTTTCTGATTTCTAGTCAGAAGCCTTAACCACTCGGCCACGACTGCTTTGACAAAACGCACAACAAAAATCATAATAAACCGATCATTTTGTAGTTTTTGGACATTTTTTATAAAAGAGTAAACAAAAAAAAAGGTTTCCAGAAAAAAACAAAAAAGTTTTCTTTGCGCTCCCAGAGGGAATCTGATTTCTAGTCAGACGCAGTTTCTGATTTCTAGTCAGAAGCCTTAACCTCTCGGCCACGACTGCTTTGACAACACGCACAACAAAAACCATGATAAAGCGATCATTTTGTAGTTTTTGGCCATTTTTTATAAAAGAGTAAACAAAAAAAGTTTACAAGAAAAAAACAAAAAAGTTTTCTTTGCGCTCCCAGAGGGAATCTGATTTCTAGTCAGACGCAGTTTCTGATTTCTAGTCAGAAGCCTTAACCTCTCGGCCACGACTGCTTTGACAACACGCACAACAAAAACCATGATAAAGCGATCATTTTGTAGTTTTTGGCCATTTTTTATAAAAGAGTAAACAAAAAAAGTTTACAAGAAAAAAACAAAAAAGTTTTCTTTGCGCTCCCAGAGGGAATCTGATTTCTAGTCAGACGCAGTTTCTGATTTCTAGTCAGAAGCCTTAACCTCTCGGCCACGACTGCTTTGACAACACGCACAACAAAAACCATGATAAAGCGATCATTTTGTAGTTTTTGGCCATTTTTTATAAAAGAGTAAACAAAAAAAGTTTACAAGAAAAAAACAAAAAAGTTTACTTTGCGCTCCCAGAGGGAATCTGATTTCTAGTCAGACGCAGTTTCTGATTTCTAGTCAGAAGCCTTAACCACTCGGCCACGACTGCTTTGAAAAAACGCACAACAAAAATCATAATAAACCGATCATTTTGTAGTTTTTGGACATTTTTTATAAAAGAGTAAACAAAAAAAAAAGGTTTCCAGAAAAAAACAAAAAAGTTTTCTTTGCGCTCCCAGAGGGAATCTGATTTCTAGTCAGACGCAGTTTCTGATTTCTAGTCAGAAGCCTTAACCTCTCGGCCACGACTGCTTTGACAACACGCACAACAAAAACCATGATAAAGCGATCATTTTGTAGTTTTTGGCCATTTTTTATAAAAGAGTAAACAAAAAAAGTTTACAAGAAAAAAACAAAAAAGTTTTCTTTGCGCTCCCAGAGGGAATCTGATTTCTAGTCAGACGCAGTTTCTGATTTCTAGTCAGAAGCCTTAACCACTCGGCCACGACTGCTTTGAAAAAACGTACAACAAAAACCATAATAAACCGATCATTTTGTAGTTTTTGGCAATTTTTTATAAAAGAGTAAACAAAAAAAATTTACAAGAAAAAAACAAAAAAGTTTACTTTGCGCTCCCAGAGGGAATCTGATTTCTAGTCAGACGCAGTTTCTGATTTCTAGTCAGAAGCCTTAACCACTCGGCCACGACTGCTTTGACAAAACGCACAACAAAAATCATAATAAACCGATCATTTTGTAGTTTTTGGCAATTTTTTATAAAAGAGTAAACAAAAAAAAGTTTACAAGAAAAAAACAAAAAAGTTTACTTTGCGCTCCCAGAGGGAATCTGATTTCTAGTCAGACGCAGTTTCTGATTTCTAGTCAGAAGCCTTAACCACTCGGCCACGACTGCTTTGACAAAACGTACAACAAAAACCATAATAAACCGATCATTTTGTAGTTTTTGGCAATTTTTTATAAAAGAGTAAACAAAAAAAATTTACAAGAAAAAAACAAAAAAGTTTACTTTGCGCTCCCAGAGGGAATCTGATTTCTAGTCAGACGCAGTTTCTGATTTCTAGTCAGAAGCCTTAACCACTCGGCCACGACTGCTTTGACAAAACGCAAAACAAAAATCATAATAAACCGATCATTTTGTAGTTTTTGGCAATTTTTTATAAAAGAGTAAACAAAAAAAAGTTTACAAGAAAAAAACAAAAAAGTTTACTTTGCGCTCCCAGAGGGAATCTGATTTCTAGTCAGACGCAGTTTCTGATTTCTAGTCAGAAGCCTTAACCACTCGGCCACGACTGCTTTGACAAAACGCACAACAAAAATCATAATAAACCGATCATTTTGTAGTTTTTGGCAATTTTTTATAAAAGAGTAAACAAAAAAAAGTTTACAAGAAAAAAACAAAAAAGTTTACTTTGGGCTCCCAGAGGGAATCTGATTTCTAATCAGACGCAGTTACTGATTTCTAGTCAGAAGCCTTAACCACTCGGCCACGACTGCTTTGACAAAACGCACAACAAAAATCATAATAAACCGATCATTTTGTAGTTTTTGGCAATTTTTTATAAAAGAGTAAACAAAAAAAAGTTTACAAGAAAAAAACAAAAAAGTTTACTTTGGGCTCCCAGAGAGAATCTGATTTCTAGTCAGACGCAGTTACTGATTTCTAGTCAGAAGCCTTAACCACTCGACCACGACTGCTTTGACAAAACGCACAACAAAAACCATAATAAACCGATCATTTTGTAGTTTTTGGCAATTTTTTATAAAAGAGTAAACAAAAAAAAGTTTACAAGAAAAAAACAAAAAAGTTTACTTTGCGCTCCCAGAGAGAATCTGATTTCTAGTCAGACGCAGTTACTGATTTCTAGTCAGAAGCCTTAACCACTCGACCACGACTGCTTTGACAAAACGCACAACAAAAACCATAATAAACCGATCATTTTGTAGTTTTTGGCAATTTTTTATAAAAGAGTAAACAAAAAAAAGTTTACAAGAAAAAAACAAAAAAGTTTACTTTGGGCTCCCAGAGAGACTCTGATTTCTAGTCAGACGCAGTTACTGATTTCTAGTCAGAAGCCTTAACCACTCGACCACGACTGCTTTAACAAAACGCACAACAAAAACCATGATAAAGCGATCATTTTGTAGTTTTTGGCCATTTTTTATAAAAGAGTAAACAAAAAAAAGGTTTCCAGAAAAAAATAAAAAAGTTTACTTTGGGCTCCCAGAGGGAATCTGATTTCTAGTCAGACGCAGTTTCTGATTTCTAGTCAGAAGCCTTAACCACTCGGCCACGACTGCTTTGACAAAACGTACAACAAAAACCATAATAAACCGATCATTTTGTAGTTTTTGGCAATTTTTTATAAAAGAGTAAACAAAAAAAAGTTTACAAGAAAAAAACAAAAAAGTTTACTTTGGGCTCCCAGAGAGAATCTGATTTCTAGTCAGACGCAGTTACTGATTTCTAGTCAGAAGCCTTAACCACTCGACCACGACTGCTTTGACAAAACGCACAACAAAAACCATAATAAACCGATCATTTTGTAGTTTTTGGCAATTTTTTATAAAAGAGTAAACAAAAAAAAGTTTACAAGAAAAAAACAAAAAAGTTTACTTTGGGCTCCCAGAGAGAATCTGATTTCTAGTCAGACGCAGTTACTGATTTCTAGTCAGAAGCCTTAACCACTCGACCACGATTGCTTTGACAAAACGCACAACAAAAACCATAATAAACCGATCATTTTGTAGTTTTTGGCAATTTTTTATAAAAGAGTAAACAAAAAAAAGTTTACAAGAAAAAAACAAAAAAGTTTACTTTGGGCTCCCAGAGAGAATCTGATTTCTAGTCAGACGCAGTTACTGATTTCTAGTCAGAAGCCTTAACCACTCGACCACGACTGCTTTAACAAAACGCACAACAAAAACCATGATAAAGCGATCATTTTGTAGTTTTTGGCCATTTTTTATAAAAGAGTAAACAAAAAAAAGGTTTCCAGAAAAAAATAAAAAAGTTTACTTTGGGCTCCCAGAGGGAATCTGATTTCTAGTCAGACGCAGTTTCTGATTTCTATTCAGAAGCCTTAACCACTCGGCCACGACTGCTTTGACAAAACGTACAACAAAAACCATACTAAACCGATCATTTTGTAGTTTTTGGCAATTTTTTATAAAAGAGTAAACAAAAAAAAGTTTACAAGAAAAAAACAAAAAAGTTTACTTTGGGCTCCCAGAGAGAATCTGATTTCTAGTCAGACGCAGTTACTGATTTCTAGTCAGAAGCCTTAACCACTCGACCACGACTGCTTTGACAAAACGCACAACAAAAACCATAATAAACCGATCATTTTGTAGTTTTTGGCAATTTTTTATAAAAGAGTAAACAAAAAAAGTTTACAAGAAAAAAACAAAAAAGTTTACTTTGGGCTCCCAGAGAGAATCTGATTTCTAGTCAGACGCAGTTACTGATTTCTAGTCAGAAGCCTTAACCACTCGACCACGACTGCTTTAACAAAACGCACAACAAAAACCATGATAAAGCGATCATTTTGTAGTTTTTGGCCATTTTTTATAAAAGAGTAAACAAAAAAAAGGTTTCCAGAAAAAGATAAAAAAGTTTACTTTGGGCTCCCAGAGGGAATCTGATTTCTAGTCAGACGCAGTTTCTGATTTCTAGTCAGAAGCCTTAACCACTCGGCCACGACTGCTTTGACAAAACGTACAACAAAAACCATAATAAACCGATCATTTTGTAGTTTTTGGCAATTTTTTATAAAAGAGTAAACAAAAAAAATTTACAAGAAAAAAACAAAAAAGTTTACTTTGCGCTCCCAGAGGGAATCTGATTTCTAGTCAGACGCAGTTTCTGATTTCTAGTCAGAAGCCTTAACCACTCGGCCACGACTGCTTTGACAACACGCACAACAAAAACTATGATAAAGCGATCATTTTGTAGTTTTTGGCCATTTTTTATAAAAGACTAAACAAAAAAAAGGTTTCCAGAAAAAAACAAAAAAAGTTTACTTTGCGCTCCCAGAGGGAATCTGATTTCTAGTCAGACGCAGTTTCTGATTTCTAGTCAGAAGCCTTAACCACTCGGCCACGACTGCTTTGACAACACGCACAACAAAAGCCATAATAAACCGATCATTTTGTAGTTTTTGGATATTTTTTATAAAAGAGTAAACAAAAAAAGTTTACAAGAAAAAAACAAAAAAGTTTACTCTGCGCTCCCAGAGGGAATCTGATTTCTAGTCAGACGCAGTTTCTGATTTCTAGTCAGAAGCCTTAACCACTCGGCCACGACTGCTTTGACAACACGCACAACAAAAGCCATAATAAACCGATCATTTTGTAGTTTTTGGATATTTTTTATAAAAGAGTAAACAAAAAAAGTTTACAAGAAAAAAACAAAAAAGTTTACTCTGCGCTCCCAGAGGGAATCTGATTTCTAGTCAGACGCAGTTTCTGATTTCTAGTCAGAAGCCTTAACCACTCGGCCACGACTGCTTTGACAACACGCACAACAAAAACTATGATAAAGCGATCATTTTGTAGTTTTTGGCCATTTTTTATAAAAGACTAAACAAAAAAAAGGTTTCCAGAAAAAAACAAAAAAAGTTTACTTTGCGCTCCCAGAGGGAATCTGATTTCTAGTCAGACGCAGTTTCTGATTTCTAGTCAGAAGCCTTAACCACTCGGCCACGACTGCTTTGACAACACGCACAACAAAAACCATGATAAAGCGATCATTTTGTAGTTTTTGGCCATTTTTTATAAAAGAGTAAACAAAAAAAAGTTTACAAGAAAAAAACAAAAAAGTTTTCTTTGCGCTCCCAGAGGGAATCTGATTTCTAGTCAGACGCAGTTTCTGATTTCTAGTCAGAAGCCTTAACCACTCGGCCACGACTGCTTTGACAACACGCACAACAAAAACCATGATAAAGCGATCATTTTGTAGTTTTTGGCCATTTTTTATAAAAGAGTAAACAAAAAAAAGTTTACAAGAAAAAAACAAAAAAGTTTACTTTACGCTCCCAGAGGGAATCTGATTTCTAGTCAGACGCAGTTTCTGATTTCTAGTCAGAAGCCTTAACCACTCGGCCACGACTGCTTTGACAACACGCACAACAAAAACCATGATAAGCGATCATTTTGTAGTTTTTGGCCATTTTTTATAAAAGAGCAAACAAAGAAAAGTTTACAAGAAAAAAACAAAAAAGTTTTCTTTGCGCTCCCAGAGGGAATCTGATTTCTAGTCAGACGCAGTTTCTGATTTCTAGTCAGAAGCCTTAACCACTCGGCCACGACTGCTTTGACAACACGCACAACAAAAACCATGATAAAGCGATCATTTTGTAGTTTTTGGCCATTTTTTATAAAAGAGTAAACAAAAAAAAGTTTACAAGAAAAAAACAAAAAAGTTTACTTTACGCTCCCAGAGGGAATCTGATTTCTAGTCAGACGCAGTTTCTGATTTCTAGTCAGAAGCCTTAACCACTCGGCCACGACTGCTTTGACAACACGCACAACAAAAACCATGATAAAGCGATCATTTTGTAGTTTTTGGCCATTTTTTATAAAAGAGTAAACAAAAAAAAAGGTTTCCAGAAAAAAACAAAAAAGTTTACTTTGCGCTCCTAGAGGGAATCTGATTTCTAGTCAGACGCAGTTTCTGATTTCTAGTCAGAAGCCTTAACCACTCGGCCACGACTGCTTTGACAAAACGCATAACAAAAATCATAATAAACCGATCATTTTGTAGTTTTTGGCCATTTTTTATAAAAGAGTAAACAAAAAAAAAGGTTTCCAGAAAAAACAAAAAAGTTTTCTTTGCGCTCCCAGAGGGAATCTGATTTCTAGTCATACGCAGTTTCTGATTTCTAGTCAGAAGCCTTAACCACTCGGCCACGACTGCCTTGACAACACGCACAACAAAAACTATGATAAAGCGATCATTTTGTAGTTTTTGGCCATTTTTTATAAAAGAGTAAACAAAAAAAGGTTTCCAGAAAAAAACAAAAAAGTTTACTTTGCGCTCCCAGAGGGAATCTGATTTCTAGTCAGACGCAGTTTCTGATTTCTAGTCAGAAGCCTTAACCACTCGGCCACGACTGCTTTGACAACACGCACAACAAAAACCATGATAAAGCTATCATTTTGTAGTTTTTGGCCATTTTTTATAAAAGAGTAAACAAAAAAAAAGGTTTCCAGAAAAAATCAAAAAAGTTTTCTTTGCGCTCCTAGAGGGAATCTGATTTCTAGTCAGACGCAGTTTCTGATTTCTAGTCAGAAGCCTTAACCACTCGGCCACGACTGCTTTGACAAAACGCATAACAAAAATCATAATAAACCGATCATTTTGTAGTTTTTGGCCATTTTTTATAAAAGAGTAAACAAAAAAAAAGGTTTCCAGAAAAAACAAAAAAGTTTTCTTTGCGCTCCCAGAGGGAATCTGATTTCTAGTCAGACGCAGTTTCTGATTTCTAGTCAGAAGCCTTAACTACTCGGCCACGACTGCTTTGACAACACGCACAACAAAAACCATGATAAAGCGATCATTTTGTAGTTTTTGGCCATTTTTTATAAAAGAGTAAACAAAAAAATTTCCAGAAAAAAACAAAAAAAGTTTACTTTGCGCTCCCAGAGGGAATCTGATTTCTAGTCAGACGCAGTTTCTGATTTCTAGTCAGAAGCCTTAACCACTCGGCCACGACTGCTTTGACAACACGCACAACAAAAACTATGATAAAGCGATCATTTTGTAGTTTTTGGCCATTTTTTATAAAAGAGTAAACAAAAAAAGGTTTCCAGAAAAAAACAAAAAAGTTTACTTTGCGCTCCCAGAGGGAATCTGATTTCTAGTCAGACGCAGTTTCTGATTTCTAGTCAGAAGCCTTAACCACTGGGCCACGACTGCTTTGACAAAACGCACAACAAAAACCATGATAAAGCGATCATTTTGTAGTTTTTGGCAATTTTTTATAAAAGAGTAAACAAAAAAAGTTTACAAGAAAAAAACAAAAAAGTTTTCTTTGCGCTCCCAGAGGGAATCTGATTTCTAGTCAGACGCAGTTTCTGATTTCTAGTCAGAAGCCTTAACCACTCGGCCACGACTGCTTTGACAACACGCACAACAAAAACCATGATAAAGCGATCATTTTGTAGTTTTTGGCAATTTTTTATAAAAGAGTAAACAAAAAAAGTTTACAAGAAAAAAACAAAAAAGTTTTCTTTGCGCTCCCAGAGGGAATCTGATTTCTAGTCAGACGCAGTTTCTGATTTCTAGTCAGAAGCCTTAACCACTGGGCCACGACTGCTTTGACAAAACGCACAACAAAAACCATGATAAAGCGATCATTTTGTAGTTTTTGGCAATTTTTTATAAAAGAGTAAACAAAAAAAGTTTACAAGAAAAAAACAAAAAAGTTTACTTTGCGCTCCCAGAGGGAATCTGATTTCTAGTCAGACGCAGTTTCTGATTTCTAGTCAGAAGCCTTAACCACTCGGCCACGACTGCTTTGACAAAACGCACAACAAAAATCATAATAAACCGATCATTTTGTAGTTTTTGGCCATTTTTTATAAAAGAGTAAACAAAAAAAGTTTACAAGAAAAAAACAAAAAAGTTTTCTTTGCGCTCCCAGAGGGAATCTGATTTCTAGTCAGACGCAGTTTCTGATTTCTAGTCAGAAGCCTTAACCACTCGGCCACGACTGCTTTGACAACACGCACAACAAAAACCATGATAAAGCGATCATTTTGTAGTTTTTGGCCATTTTTTATAAAAGAGTAAACAAAAAGAAGTTTACAAGAAAAAAACAAAAAAGTTTTCTTTGCGCTCCCAGAGGGAATCTGATTTCTAGTCAGACGCAGTTTCTGATTTCTAGTCAGAAGCCTTAACCACTCGGCCACGACTGCTTTGACAACACGCACAACAAAAACCATGATAAAGCGATCATTTTGTAGTTTTTGGCCATTTTTTATAAAAGAGTAAACAAAAAGAAGTTTACAAGAAAAAAACAAAAAAGTTTTCTTTGCGCTCCCAGAGGGAATCTGATTTCTAGTCAGACGCAGTTTCTGATTTCTAGTCAGAAGCCTTAACCACTCGGCCACGACTGCTTTGACAACACGCACAACAAAAACCATGATAAAGCGATCATTTTGTAGTTTTTGGCCATTTTTTATAAAAGAGTAAACAAAAAAAAAGGTTTCCAGAAAAAAACAAAAAAGTTTACTTTGCGCTCCTAGAGGGAATCTGATTTCTAGTCAGACGCAGTTTCTGATTTCTAGTCAGAAGCCTTAACCACTGGGCCACGACTGCTTTGACAAAACGTACAACAAAAACCATAATAAACCGATCATTTTGTAGTTTTTGGCAATTTTTTATAAAAGAGTAAACAAAAAAAGTTTACAAGAAAAAAACAAAAAAGTTTTCTTTGCGCTCCCAGAGGGAATCTGATTTCTAGTCAGACGCAGTTTCTGATTTCTAGTCAGAAGCCTTAACCACTCGGCCACGACTGCTTTGACAACACGCACAACAAAAACCATGATAAAGCGATCATTTTGTAGTTTTTGGCCATTTTTTATAAAAGAGTAAACAAAAAGAAGTTTACAAGAAAAAAACAAAAAAGTTTTCTTTGCGCTCCCAGAGGGAATCTGATTTCTAGTCAGACGCAGTTTCTGATTTCTAGTCAGAAGCCTTAACCACTGGGCCACGACTGCTTTGACAACACGCACAACAAAAACCATGATAAAGCGATCATTTTGTAGTTTTTGGCAATTTTTTATAAAAGAGTAAACAAAAAAAGTTTACAAGAAAAAAACAAAAAAGTTTACTTTGCGCTCCCAGAGGGAATCTGATTTCTAGTCAGACGCAGTTTCTGATTTCTAGTCAGAAGCCTTAACCACTCGGCCACGACTGCTTTGGCAAAACGCATAACAAAAATCATAATAAACCGATCATTTTGTAGTTTTTGGCCATTTTTTATAAAAGAGTAAACAAAAAAAAGGTTTCCAGAAAAAACAAAAAAGTTTTCTTTGCGCTCCTAGAGGGAATCTGATTTCTAGTCAGACGCAGTTTCTGATTTCTAGTCAGAAGCCTTAACCACTCGGCCACGACTGCTTTGGCAAAACGCATAACAAAAATCATAATAAACCGATCATTTTGTAGTTTTTGGCCATTTTTTATAAAAGAGTAAACAATAAAAAGTTTACAAGAAAAAAACAAAAAGTTTTCTTTGCGCTCCCAGAGGGAATCTGATTTCTAGTCAGACGCAGTTTCTGATTTCTAGTCAGAAGCCTTAACCACTCGGCCACGACTGCTTTGACAAAACGTACAACAAAAACCATAATAAACCGATCATTTTGTAGTTTTTGGCAATTTTTTATAAAAGAGTAAACAAAAAAAGGTTTACAAGAAAAAAACAAAAAAGTTTACTTTGCGCTCCCAGAGGGAATCTGATTTCTAGTCATACGCAGTTTCTGATTTCTAGTCAGAAGCCTTAACCACTCGGCCACGACTGCTTTGACAAAACGCACAACAAAAATCATAATAAAGCGATCATTTTGTAGTCTTTGGCCATTTTTTATAAAAGAGTAAACAAAAAAAGTTTACAAGAAAAAAACAAAAAAGTTTTCTTTGCGCTCCCAGAGGGAATCTGATTTCTAGTCAGACGCAGTTTCTGATTTCTAGTCAGAAGCCTTAACCACTCGGCCACGACTGCTTTGAAAAAACGCACAACAAAAATCATAATAAACCGATCATTTTGTAGTTTTTGGCCATTTTTTATAAAAGAGTAAACAAAAAAAAAGGTTTCCAGAAAAAAACAAAAAAGTTTTCTTTGCGCTCCCAGGGGGAATCTGATTTCTAGTCAGACGCAGTTTCTGATTTCTAGTCAGAAGCCTTAACCACTCGGCCACGACTGCTTTGACAACACGCACAACAAAAATCATAATAAACCGATCATTTTGTAGTTTTTGGCCATTTTTTATAAAAGAGTAAACAAAAAAAAGTTTACAAGAAAAAAACAAAAAAGTTTTCTTTGCGCTCCCAGAGGGAATCTGATTTCTAGTCAGACGCAGTTTCTGATTTCTAGTCAGAAGCCTTAACCACTCGGCCACGACTGCTTTGACAACACGCACAACAAAAATCATAATAAACCGATCATTTTGTAGTTTTTGGACATTTTTTATAAAAGAGTAAACAAAAAAAAAGGTTTCCAGAAAAAAAACAAAAAAGTTTTCTTTGCGCTCCCAGAGGGAATCTGATTTCTAGTCAGACGCAGTTTCTGATTTCTAGTCAGAAGCCTTAACCACTCGGCCACGACTGCTTTGACAAAACGCACAACAAAAATCATAATAAACCGATCATTTTGTAGTTTTTGGCCATTTTTTTATAAAAGAGTAAACAAAAAAAGTTTACAAGAAAAAAACAAAAAAGTTTTCTTTGCGCTCCCAGAGGGAATCTGATTTCTAGTCAGACGCAGTTTCTGATTTCTAGTCAGAAGCCTTAACCACTCGGCCACGACTGCTTTGAAAAAACGCACAACAAAAATCATAATAAACCGATCATTTTGTAGTTTTTGGCCATTTTTTATAAAAGAGTAAACAAAAAAAAAGGTTTCCAGAAAAAAACAAAAAAGTTTTCTTTGCGCTCCCAGGGGGAATCTGATTTCTAGTCAGACGCAGTTTCTGATTTCTAGTCAGAAGCCTTAACCACTCGGCCACGACTGCTTTGACAACACGCACAACAAAAATCATAATAAACCGATCATTTTGTAGTTTTTGGCCATTTTTTATAAAAGAGTAAACAAAAAAAAGTTTACAAGAAAAAAACAAAAAAGTTTTCTTTGCGCTCCCAGAGGGAATCTGATTTCTAGTCAGACGCAGTTTCTGATTTCTAGTCAGAAGCCTTAACCACTCGGCCACGACTGCTTTGACAACACGCACAACAAAAATCATAATAAACCGATCATTTTGTAGTTTTTGGACATTTTTTATAAAAGAGTAAACAAAAAAAAAAGGTTTCCAGAAAAAAAACAAAAAAGTTTTCTTTGCGCTCCCAGAGGGAATCTGATTTCTAGTCAGACGCAGTTTCTGATTTCTAGTCAGAAGCCTTAACCACTCGGCCACGACTGCTTTGACAAAACGCACAACAAAAACCATGATAAAGCGATCATTTTGTAGTTTTTGGCCATTTTTTATAAAAGAGTAAACAAAAAAAGTTTACAAGAAAAAAACAAAAAAGTTTTCTTTGCGCTCCCAGATGGAATCTGATTTCTAGTCAGACGCAGTTTCTGATTTCTAGTCAGAAGCCTTAACCACTCGGCCACGACTGCTTTGAAAAAACGCACAACAAAAATCATAATAAACCGATCATTTTGTAGTTTTTGGCCATTTTTTATAAAAGAGTAAACAAAAAAAAAGGTTTCCAGAAAAAAACAAAAAAGTTTTCTTTGCGCTCCCAGGGGGAATCTGATTTCTAGTCAGACGCAGTTTCTGATTTCTAGTCAGAAGCCTTAACCACTCGGCCACGACTGCTTTGACAACACGCACAACAAAAATCATAATAAACCGATCATTTTGTAGTTTTTGGCCATTTTTTATAAAAGAGTAAACAAAAAAAAGTTTACAAGAAAAAAACAAAAAAGTTTTCTTTGCGCTCCCAGAGGGAATCTGATTTCTAGTCAGACGCAGTTTCTGATTTCTAGTCAGAAGCCTTAACCACTCGGCCACGACTGCTTTGACAACACGCACAACAAAAATCATAATAAACCGATCATTTTGTAGTTTTTGGACATTTTTTATAAAAGAGTAAACAAAAAAAAAAGGTTTCCAGAAAAAAAACAAAAAAGTTTTCTTTGCGCTCCCAGAGGGAATCTGATTTCTAGTCAGACGCAGTTTCTGATTTCTAGTCAGAAGCCTTAACCACTCGGCCACGACTGCTTTGACAAAACGCACAACAAAAATCATAATAAACCGATCATTTTGTAGTTTTTGGCCATTTTTTTATAAAAGAGTAAACAAAAAAAGTTTACAAGAAAAAAACAAAAAAGTTTTCTTTGCGCTCCCAGAGGGAATCTGATTTCTAGTCAGACGCAGTTTCTGATTTCTAGTCAGAAGCCTTAACCACTCGGCCACGACTGCTTTGAAAAAACGCACAACAAAAATCATAATAAACCGATCATTTTGTAGTTTTTGGCCATTTTTTATAAAAGAGTAAACAAAAAAAGTTTACAAGAAAAAAACAAAAAAGTTTTCTTTGCGCTCCCAGAGGGAATCTGATTTCTAGTCAGACGCAGTTTCTGATTTCTAGTCAGAAGCCTTAACCACTCAGCCACGACTGCTTTGAAAAAACGCACAACAAAAATCATAATAAACCGATCATTTTGTAGTTTTTGGCCATTTTTTATAAAAGAGTAAACAAAAAAAGGTTTCCAGAAAAAAAACAAAAAAGTTTACTTTGCGCTCCCAGAGGGAATCTGATTTCTAGTCAGACGCAGTTTCTGATTTCTAGTCAGAAGCCTTAACCACTCGGCCACGACTGCTTTGACAAAACGCACAACAAAAATCATAATAAACCGATCATTTTGTAGTTTTTGGACATTTTTTATAAAAGAGTAAACAAAAAAAAAGGTTTCCAGAAAAAAACAAAAAAGTTTTCTTTGCGCTCCCAGAGGGAATCTGATTTCTAGTCAGACGCAGTTTCTGATTTCTAGTCAGAAGCCTTAACCACTCGGCCACGACTGCTTTGAAAAAACGCACAACAAAAATCATAATAAACCGATCATTTTGTAGTTTTTGGACATTTTTTATAAAAGAGTAAACAAAAAAAAGGTTTCCAGAAAAAAACAAAAAAGTTTTCTTTGCGTTCCCAGAGGGAATCTGATTTCTAGTCAGACGCAGTTTCTGATTTCTAGTCAGAAGCCTTAACCACTCGGCCACGACTGCTTTGACAAAACGCACAACAAAAATCATAATAAACCGATCATTTTGTAGTTTTTGGACATTTTTTATAAAAGAGTAAACAAAAAAAAAGGTTTCCAGAAAAAAACAAAAAAGTTTTCTTTGCGCTCCCAGAGGGAATCTGATTTCTAGTCAGACGCAGTTTCTGATTTCTAGTCAGAAGCCTTAACCTCTCGGCCACGACTGCTTTGACAACACGCACAACAAAAACCATGATAAAGCGATCATTTTGTAGTTTTTGGCCATTTTTTATAAAAGAGTAAACAAAAAAAGTTTACAAGAAAAAAACAAAAAAGTTTTCTTTGCGCTCCCAGAGGGAATCTGATTTCTAGTCAGACGCAGTTTCTGATTTCTAGTCAGAAGCCTTAACCTCTCGGCCACGACTGCTTTGACAACACGCACAACAAAAACCATGATAAAGCGATCATTTTGTAGTTTTTGGCCATTTTTTATAAAAGAGTAAACAAAAAAAGTTTACAAGAAAAAAACAAAAAAGTTTTCTTTGCGCTCCCAGAGGGAATCTGATTTCTAGTCAGACGCAGTTTCTGATTTCTAGTCAGAAGCCTTAACCTCTCGGCCACGACTGCTTTGACAACACGCACAACAAAAACCATGATAAAGCGATCATTTTGTAGTTTTTGGCCATTTTTTATAAAAGAGTAAACAAAAAAAGTTTACAAGAAAAAAACAAAAAAGTTTACTTTGCGCTCCCAGAGGGAATCTGATTTCTAGTCAGACGCAGTTTCTGATTTCTAGTCAGAAGCCTTAACCACTCGGCCACGACTGCTTTGAAAAAACGCACAACAAAAATCATAATAAACCGATCATTTTGTAGTTTTTGGACATTTTTTATAAAAGAGTAAACAAAAAAAAAAGGTTTCCAGAAAAAAACAAAAAAGTTTTCTTTGCGCTCCCAGAGGGAATCTGATTTCTAGTCAGACGCAGTTTCTGATTTCTAGTCAGAAGCCTTAACCTCTCGGCCACGACTGCTTTGACAACACGCACAACAAAAACCATGATAAAGCGATCATTTTGTAGTTTTTGGCCATTTTTTATAAAAGAGTAAACAAAAAAAGTTTACAAGAAAAAAACAAAAAAGTTTTCTTTGCGCTCCCAGAGGGAATCTGATTTCTAGTCAGACGCAGTTTCTGATTTCTAGTCAGAAGCCTTAACCACTCGGCCACGACTGCTTTGAAAAAACGTACAACAAAAACCATAATAAACCGATCATTTTGTAGTTTTTGGCAATTTTTTATAAAAGAGTAAACAAAAAAAATTTACAAGAAAAAAACAAAAAAGTTTACTTTGCGCTCCCAGAGGGAATCTGATTTCTAGTCAGACGCAGTTTCTGATTTCTAGTCAGAAGCCTTAACCACTCGGCCACGACTGCTTTGACAAAACGCACAACAAAAATCATAATAAACCGATCATTTTGTAGTTTTTGGCAATTTTTTATAAAAGAGTAAACAAAAAAAAGTTTACAAGAAAAAAACAAAAAAGTTTACTTTGCGCTCCCAGAGGGAATCTGATTTCTAGTCAGACGCAGTTTCTGATTTCTAGTCAGAAGCCTTAACCACTCGGCCACGACTGCTTTGACAAAACGTACAACAAAAACCATAATAAACCGATCATTTTGTAGTTTTTGGCAATTTTTTATAAAAGAGTAAACAAAAAAAATTTACAAGAAAAAAACAAAAAAGTTTACTTTGCGCTCCCAGAGGGAATCTGATTTCTAGTCAGACGCAGTTTCTGATTTCTAGTCAGAAGCCTTAACCACTCGGCCACGACTGCTTTGACAAAACGCAAAACAAAAATCATAATAAACCGATCATTTTGTAGTTTTTGGCAATTTTTTATAAAAGAGTAAACAAAAAAAAGTTTACAAGAAAAAAACAAAAAAGTTTACTTTGCGCTCCCAGAGGGAATCTGATTTCTAGTCAGACGCAGTTTCTGATTTCTAGTCAGAAGCCTTAACCACTCGGCCACGACTGCTTTGACAAAACGCACAACAAAAATCATAATAAACCGATCATTTTGTAGTTTTTGGCAATTTTTTATAAAAGAGTAAACAAAAAAAAGTTTACAAGAAAAAAACAAAAAAGTTTACTTTGGGCTCCCAGAGGGAATCTGATTTCTAATCAGACGCAGTTACTGATTTCTAGTCAGAAGCCTTAACCACTCGGCCACGACTGCTTTGACAAAACGCACAACAAAAATCATAATAAACCGATCATTTTGTAGTTTTTGGCAATTTTTTATAAAAGAGTAAACAAAAAAAAGTTTACAAGAAAAAAACAAAAAAGTTTACTTTGGGCTCCCAGAGAGAATCTGATTTCTAGTCAGACGCAGTTACTGATTTCTAGTCAGAAGCCTTAACCACTCGACCACGACTGCTTTGACAAAACGCACAACAAAAACCATAATAAACCGATCATTTTGTAGTTTTTGGCAATTTTTTATAAAAGAGTAAACAAAAAAAAGTTTACAAGAAAAAAACAAAAAAGTTTACTTTGCGCTCCCAGAGAGAATCTGATTTCTAGTCAGACGCAGTTACTGATTTCTAGTCAGAAGCCTTAACCACTCGACCACGACTGCTTTGACAAAACGCACAACAAAAACCATAATAAACCGATCATTTTGTAGTTTTTGGCAATTTTTTATAAAAGAGTAAACAAAAAAAAGTTTACAAGAAAAAAACAAAAAAGTTTACTTTGGGCTCCCAGAGAGACTCTGATTTCTAGTCAGACGCAGTTACTGATTTCTAGTCAGAAGCCTTAACCACTCGACCACGACTGCTTTAACAAAACGCACAACAAAAACCATGATAAAGCGATCATTTTGTAGTTTTTGGCCATTTTTTATAAAAGAGTAAACAAAAAAAAGGTTTCCAGAAAAAAATAAAAAAGTTTACTTTGGGCTCCCAGAGGGAATCTGATTTCTAGTCAGACGCAGTTTCTGATTTCTAGTCAGAAGCCTTAACCACTCGGCCACGACTGCTTTGACAAAACGTACAACAAAAACCATAATAAACCGATCATTTTGTAGTTTTTGGCAATTTTTTATAAAAGAGTAAACAAAAAAAAGTTTACAAGAAAAAAACAAAAAAGTTTACTTTGGGCTCCCAGAGAGAATCTGATTTCTAGTCAGACGCAGTTACTGATTTCTAGTCAGAAGCCTTAACCACTCGACCACGACTGCTTTGACAAAACGCACAACAAAAACCATAATAAACCGATCATTTTGTAGTTTTTGGCAATTTTTTATAAAAGAGTAAACAAAAAAAAGTTTACAAGAAAAAAACAAAAAAGTTTACTTTGGGCTCCCAGAGAGAATCTGATTTCTAGTCAGACGCAGTTACTGATTTCTAGTCAGAAGCCTTAACCACTCGACCACGATTGCTTTGACAAAACGCACAACAAAAACCATAATAAACCGATCATTTTGTAGTTTTTGGCAATTTTTTATAAAAGAGTAAACAAAAAAAAGTTTACAAGAAAAAAACAAAAAAGTTTACTTTGGGCTCCCAGAGAGAATCTGATTTCTAGTCAGACGCAGTTACTGATTTCTAGTCAGAAGCCTTAACCACTCGACCACGACTGCTTTAACAAAACGCACAACAAAAACCATGATAAAGCGATCATTTTGTAGTTTTTGGCCATTTTTTATAAAAGAGTAAACAAAAAAAAGGTTTCCAGAAAAAAATAAAAAAGTTTACTTTGGGCTCCCAGAGGGAATCTGATTTCTAGTCAGACGCAGTTTCTGATTTCTATTCAGAAGCCTTAACCACTCGGCCACGACTGCTTTGACAAAACGTACAACAAAAACCATACTAAACCGATCATTTTGTAGTTTTTGGCAATTTTTTATAAAAGAGTAAACAAAAAAAAGTTTACAAGAAAAAAACAAAAAAGTTTACTTTGGGCTCCCAGAGAGAATCTGATTTCTAGTCAGACGCAGTTACTGATTTCTAGTCAGAAGCCTTAACCACTCGACCACGACTGCTTTGACAAAACGCACAACAAAAACCATAATAAACCGATCATTTTGTAGTTTTTGGCAATTTTTTATAAAAGAGTAAACAAAAAAAGTTTACAAGAAAAAAACAAAAAAGTTTACTTTGGGCTCCCAGAGAGAATCTGATTTCTAGTCAGACGCAGTTACTGATTTCTAGTCAGAAGCCTTAACCACTCGACCACGACTGCTTTAACAAAACGCACAACAAAAACCATGATAAAGCGATCATTTTGTAGTTTTTGGCCATTTTTTATAAAAGAGTAAACAAAAAAAAGGTTTCCAGAAAAAGATAAAAAAGTTTACTTTGGGCTCCCAGAGGGAATCTGATTTCTAGTCAGACGCAGTTTCTGATTTCTAGTCAGAAGCCTTAACCACTCGGCCACGACTGCTTTGACAAAACGTACAACAAAAACCATAATAAACCGATCATTTTGTAGTTTTTGGCAATTTTTTATAAAAGAGTAAACAAAAAAAATTTACAAGAAAAAAACAAAAAAGTTTACTTTGCGCTCCCAGAGGGAATCTGATTTCTAGTCAGACGCAGTTTCTGATTTCTAGTCAGAAGCCTTAACCACTCGGCCACGACTGCTTTGACAACACGCACAACAAAAACTATGATAAAGCGATCATTTTGTAGTTTTTGGCCATTTTTTATAAAAGACTAAACAAAAAAAAGGTTTCCAGAAAAAAACAAAAAAAGTTTACTTTGCGCTCCCAGAGGGAATCTGATTTCTAGTCAGACGCAGTTTCTGATTTCTAGTCAGAAGCCTTAACCACTCGGCCACGACTGCTTTGACAACACGCACAACAAAAGCCATAATAAACCGATCATTTTGTAGTTTTTGGATATTTTTTATAAAAGAGTAAACAAAAAAAGTTTACAAGAAAAAAACAAAAAAGTTTACTCTGCGCTCCCAGAGGGAATCTGATTTCTAGTCAGACGCAGTTTCTGATTTCTAGTCAGAAGCCTTAACCACTCGGCCACGACTGCTTTGACAACACGCACAACAAAAGCCATAATAAACCGATCATTTTGTAGTTTTTGGATATTTTTTATAAAAGAGTAAACAAAAAAAGTTTACAAGAAAAAAACAAAAAAGTTTACTCTGCGCTCCCAGAGGGAATCTGATTTCTAGTCAGACGCAGTTTCTGATTTCTAGTCAGAAGCCTTAACCACTCGGCCACGACTGCTTTGACAACACGCACAACAAAAACTATGATAAAGCGATCATTTTGTAGTTTTTGGCCATTTTTTATAAAAGACTAAACAAAAAAAAGGTTTCCAGAAAAAAACAAAAAAAGTTTACTTTGCGCTCCCAGAGGGAATCTGATTTCTAGTCAGACGCAGTTTCTGATTTCTAGTCAGAAGCCTTAACCACTCGGCCACGACTGCTTTGACAACACGCACAACAAAAACCATGATAAAGCGATCATTTTGTAGTTTTTGGCCATTTTTTATAAAAGAGTAAACAAAAAAAAGTTTACAAGAAAAAAACAAAAAAGTTTTCTTTGCGCTCCCAGAGGGAATCTGATTTCTAGTCAGACGCAGTTTCTGATTTCTAGTCAGAAGCCTTAACCACTCGGCCACGACTGCTTTGACAACACGCACAACAAAAACCATGATAAAGCGATCATTTTGTAGTTTTTGGCCATTTTTTATAAAAGAGTAAACAAAAAAAAGTTTACAAGAAAAAAACAAAAAAGTTTACTTTACGCTCCCAGAGGGAATCTGATTTCTAGTCAGACGCAGTTTCTGATTTCTAGTCAGAAGCCTTAACCACTCGGCCACGACTGCTTTGACAACACGCACAACAAAAACCATGATAAGCGATCATTTTGTAGTTTTTGGCCATTTTTTATAAAAGAGCAAACAAAGAAAAGTTTACAAGAAAAAAACAAAAAAGTTTTCTTTGCGCTCCCAGAGGGAATCTGATTTCTAGTCAGACGCAGTTTCTGATTTCTAGTCAGAAGCCTTAACCACTCGGCCACGACTGCTTTGACAACACGCACAACAAAAACCATGATAAAGCGATCATTTTGTAGTTTTTGGCCATTTTTTATAAAAGAGTAAACAAAAAAAAGTTTACAAGAAAAAAACAAAAAAGTTTACTTTACGCTCCCAGAGGGAATCTGATTTCTAGTCAGACGCAGTTTCTGATTTCTAGTCAGAAGCCTTAACCACTCGGCCACGACTGCTTTGACAACACGCACAACAAAAACCATGATAAAGCGATCATTTTGTAGTTTTTGGCCATTTTTTATAAAAGAGTAAACAAAGAAAAGTTTACAAGAAAAAAACAAAAAAGTTTTCTTTGCGCTCCCAGAGGGAATCTGATTTCTAGTCAGACGCAGTTTCTGATTTCTAGTCAGAAGCCTTAACCACTCGGCCACGACTTCTTTGACAACACGCAAAACAAAAACCATGATAAAGCGATCATTTTGTAGTTTTTGGCCATTTTTTATAAAAGAGTAAACAAAGAAAAGTTTACAAGAAAAAAACAAAAAAGTTTTCTTTGCGCTCCCAGAGGGAATCTGATTTCTAGTCAGACGCAGTTTCTGATTTCTAGTCAGAAGCCTTAACCACTCGGCCACGACTTCTTTGACAACACGCAAAACAAAAACCATGATAAAGCGATCATTTTGTAGTTTTTGGCCATTTTTTATAAAAGAGTAAACAAAGAAAAGTTTACAAGAAAAAAACAAAAAAGTTTTCTTTGCGCTCCCAGAGGGAATCTGATTTCTAGTCAGACGCAGTTTCTGATTTCTAGTCAGAAGCCTTAACCACTCGGCCACGACTGCTTTGACAACACGCACAACAAAAACCATAATAAAGTGATCACTTTGTAGTTTTTGGCCATTTTTTATAAAAGAGTAAACAAAAAAAAGTTTACAAGAAAAAAACAAAAAAGTTTACTTTACGCTCCCAGAGGGAATCTGATTTCTAGTCAGACGCAGTTTCTGATTTCTAGTCAGAAGCCTTAACCACTCGGCCACGACTTCTTTGACAACACGCACAACAAAAACCATGATAAAGCGATCATTTTGTAGTTTTTGGCCATTTTTTATAAAAGAGTAAACAAAGAAAAGTTTACAAGAAAAAAACAAAAAAGTTTTCTTTGCGCTCCCAGAGGGAATCTGATTTCTAGTCAGACGCAGTTTCTGATTTCTAGTCAGAAGCCTTAACCACTCGGCCACGACTTCTTTGACAACACGCAAAACAAAAACCATGATAAAGCGATCATTTTGTAGTTTTTGGCCATTTTTTATAAAAGAGTAAACAAAGAAAAGTTTACAAGAAAAAAACAAAAAAGTTTTCTTTGCGCTCCCAGAGGGAATCTGATTTCTAGTCAGACGCAGTTTCTGATTTCTAGTCAGAAGCCTTAACCACTCGGCCACGACTGCTTTGACAACACGCACAACAAAAACCATAATAAAGTGATCACTTTGTAGTTTTTGGCCATTTTTTATAAAAGAGTAAACAAAAAAAAGTTTACAAGAAAAAAACAAAAAAGTTTACTTTACGCTCCCAGAGGGAATCTGATTTCTAGTCAGACGCAGTTTCTGATTTCTAGTCAGAAGCCTTAACCACTCGGCCACGACTGCTTTGACAACACGCACAACAAAAACCATGATAAGCGATCATTTTGTAGTTTTTGGCCATTTTTTATAAAAGAGTAAACAAAGAAAAGTTTACAAGAAAAAAACAAAAAAGTTTTCTTTGCGCTCCCAGAGGGAATCTGATTTCTAGTCAGACGCAGTTTCTGATTTCTAGTCAGAAGCCTTAACCACTCGGCCACGACTGCTTTGACAACACGCACAACAAAAACCATGATAAAGCGATCATTTTGTAGTTTTTGGCCATTTTTTATAAAAGAGTAAACAAAAAAAAGTTTACAAGAAAAAAACAAAAAAGTTTACTTTACGCTCCCAGAGGGAATCTGATTTCTAGTCAGACGCAGTTTCTGATTTCTAGTCAGAAGCCTTAACCACTCGGCCACGACTGCTTTGACAACACGCACAACAAAAACCATGATAAAGCGATCATTTTGTAGTTTTTGGCCATTTTTTATAAAAGAGTAAACAAAGAAAAGTTTACAAGAAAAAAACAAAAAAGTTTTCTTTGCGCTCCCAGAGGGAATCTGATTTCTAGTCAGACGCAGTTTCTGATTTCTAGTCAGAAGCCTTAACCACTCGGCCACGACTTCTTTGACAACACGCAAAACAAAAACCATGATAAAGCGATCATTTTGTAGTTTTTGGCCATTTTTTATAAAAGAGTAAACAAAGAAAAGTTTACAAGAAAAAAACAAAAAAGTTTTCTTTGCGCTCCCAGAGGGAATCTGATTTCTAGTCAGACGCAGTTTCTGATTTCTAGTCAGAAGCCTTAACCACTCGGCCACGACTTCTTTGACAACACGCAAAACAAAAACCATGATAAAGCGATCATTTTGTAGTTTTTGGCCATTTTTTATAAAAGAGTAAACAAAGAAAAGTTTACAAGAAAAAAACAAAAAAGTTTTCTTTGCGCTCCCAGAGGGAATCTGATTTCTAGTCAGACGCAGTTTCTGATTTCTAGTCAGAAGCCTTAACCACTCGGCCACGACTGCTTTGACAACACGCACAACAAAAACCATAATAAAGTGATCACTTTGTAGTTTTTGGCCATTTTTTATAAAAGAGTAAACAAAAAAAAGTTTACAAGAAAAAAACAAAAAAGTTTACTTTGCGCTCCCAGAGGGAATCTGATTTCTAGTCAGACGCAGTTTCTGATTTCTAGTCAGAAGCCTTAACCACTCGGCCACGACTGCTTTGACAACACGCACAACAAAAACCATGATAAAGCGATCATTTTGTAGTTTTTGGCCATTTTTTATAAAAGAGTAAACAAAAAAAAGTTTACAAGAAAAAAACAAAAAAGTTTACTTTACGCTCCCAGAGGGAATCTGATTTCTAGTCAGACGCAGTTTCTGATTTCTAGTCAGAAGCCTTAACCACTCGGCCACGACTGCTTTGACAACACGCACAACAAAAATCATGATAAAGCGATCATTTTGTAGTTTTTGGCCATTTTTTATAAAAGAGTAAACAAAGAAAAGTTTACAAGAAAAAAACAAAAAAGTTTTCTTTGCGCTCCCAGAGGGAATCTGATTTCTAGTCAGACGCAGTTTCTGATTTCTAGTCAGAAGCCTTAACCACTCGGCCACGACTGCTTTGACAACACGCACAACAAAAACCATGATAAAGCGATCATTTTGTAGTTTTTGGCCATTTTTTATAAAAGAGTAAACAAAAAAAGTTTACAAGAAAAAAACAAAAAAGTTTTCTTTGCGCTCCCAGAGGGAATCTGATTTCTAGTCAGACGCAGTTTCTGATTTCTAGTCAGAAGCCTTAACCACTCGGCCACGACTGCTTTGACAACACGCACAACAAAAACCATGATAAAGCGATCATTTTGTAGTTTTTGGCCATTTTTTATAAAAGAGTAAACAAATAGAAGTTTACAAGAAAAAAACAAAAAAGTTTTCTTTGCGCTCCCAGAGGGAATCTGATTTCTAGTCAGACGCAGTTTCTGATTTCTAGTCAGAAGCCTTAACCACTCGGCCACGACTGCTTTGACAACATGCACAACAAAAACCATGATAAAGCGATCATTTTGTAGTTTTTGGCTATTTTTTATAAAAGAGTAAACAAAAAAAAGTTTACAAGAAAAAAACAAAAAAGTTTTCTTTGCGCTCCCAGAGGGAATCTGATTTCTAGTCAGACGCAGTTTCTGATTTCTAGTCAGAAGCCTTAACCACTCGGCCACGACTGCTTTGACAAAACGCACAACAAAAATCATAACAAACCGATCATTTTGTAGTTTTTGGCCATTTTTTATAAAAGAGTAAACAAAAAAAGTTTACAAGAAAAAAACAAAAAAGTTTTCTTAGCGCTCCCAGAGGGAATCTGATTTCTAGTCAGACGCAGTTTCTGATTTCTAGTCAGAAGCCTTAACCACTCGGCCACGACTGCTTGGACAAAACGCACAACAAAAATCATAATAAACCGTTCATTTTGTAGTTTTTGGCCATTTTTTATAAAAGAGTAAACAAAAAAAAGTTTACAAGAAAAAAACAAAAAAGTTTTCTTTGCGCTCCCAGAGGGAATCTGATTTCTAGTCAGACGCAGTTTCTGATTTCTAGTCAGAAGCCTTAACCACTCGGCCACGACTTCTTTGACAACACGCAAAACAAAAACCATGATAAAGCGATCATTTTGTAGTTTTTGGCCATTTTTTATAAAAGAGTAAACAAAGAAAAGTTTACAAGAAAAAAACAAAAAAGTTTTCTTTGCGCTCCCAGAGGGAATCTGATTTCTAGTCAGACGCAGTTTCTGATTTCTAGTCAGAAGCCTTAACCACTCGGCCACGACTTCTTTGACAACACGCAAAACAAAAACCATGATAAAGCGATCATTTTGTAGTTTTTGGCCATTTTTTATAAAAGAGTAAACAAAGAAAAGTTTACAAGAAAAAAACAAAAAAGTTTTCTTTGCGCTCCCAGAGGGAATCTGATTTCTAGTCAGACGCAGTTTCTGATTTCTAGTCAGAAGCCTTAACCACTCGGCCACGACTGCTTTGACAACACGCACAACAAAAACCATAATAAAGTGATCACTTTGTAGTTTTTGGCCATTTTTTATAAAAGAGTAAACAAAAAAAAGTTTACAAGAAAAAAACAAAAAAGTTTACTTTGCGCTCCCAGAGGGAATCTGATTTCTAGTCAGACGCAGTTTCTGATTTCTAGTCAGAAGCCTTAACCACTCGGCCACGACTGCTTTGACAACACGCACAACAAAAACCATGATAAAGCGATCATTTTGTAGTTTTTGGCCATTTTTTATAAAAGAGTAAACAAAAAAAAGTTTACAAGAAAAAAACAAAAAAGTTTACTTTACGCTCCCAGAGGGAATCTGATTTCTAGTCAGACGCAGTTTCTGATTTCTAGTCAGAAGCCTTAACCACTCGGCCACGACTGCTTTGACAACACGCACAACAAAAATCATGATAAAGCGATCATTTTGTAGTTTTTGGCCATTTTTTATAAAAGAGTAAACAAAGAAAAGTTTACAAGAAAAAAACAAAAAAGTTTTCTTTGCGCTCCCAGAGGGAATCTGATTTCTAGTCAGACGCAGTTTCTGATTTCTAGTCAGAAGCCTTAACCACTCGGCCACGACTGCTTTGACAACACGCACAACAAAAACCATGATAAAGCGATCATTTTGTAGTTTTTGGCCATTTTTTATAAAAGAGTAAACAAAAAAAGTTTACAAGAAAAAAACAAAAAAGTTTTCTTTGCGCTCCCAGAGGGAATCTGATTTCTAGTCAGACGCAGTTTCTGATTTCTAGTCAGAAGCCTTAACCACTCGGCCACGACTGCTTTGACAACACGCACAACAAAAACCATGATAAAGCGATCATTTTGTAGTTTTTGGCCATTTTTTATAAAAGAGTAAACAAATAGAAGTTTACAAGAAAAAAACAAAAAAGTTTTCTTTGCGCTCCCAGAGGGAATCTGATTTCTAGTCAGACGCAGTTTCTGATTTCTAGTCAGAAGCCTTAACCACTCGGCCACGACTGCTTTGACAACATGCACAACAAAAACCATGATAAAGCGATCATTTTGTAGTTTTTGGCTATTTTTTATAAAAGAGTAAACAAAAAAAAGTTTACAAGAAAAAAACAAAAAAGTTTTCTTTGCGCTCCCAGAGGGAATCTGATTTCTAGTCAGACGCAGTTTCTGATTTCTAGTCAGAAGCCTTAACCACTCGGCCACGACTGCTTTGACAAAACGCACAACAAAAATCATAACAAACCGATCATTTTGTAGTTTTTGGCCATTTTTTATAAAAGAGTAAACAAAAAAAGTTTACAAGAAAAAAACAAAAAAGTTTTCTTAGCGCTCCCAGAGGGAATCTGATTTCTAGTCAGACGCAGTTTCTGATTTCTAGTCAGAAGCCTTAACCACTCGGCCACGACTGCTTGGACAAAACGCACAACAAAAATCATAATAAACCGTTCATTTTGTAGTTTTTGGCCATTTTTTATAAAAGAGTAAACAAAAAAAAGTTTACAAGAAAAAAACAAAAAAGTTTTCTTTGCGCTCCCAGAGGGAATCTGATTTCTAGTCAGACGCAGTTTCTGATTTCTAGTCAGAAGCCTTAACCACTCGGCCACGACTTCTTTGACAACACGCACAACAAAAACCATGATAAAGCGATCATTTTGTAGTTTTTGGCCATTTTTTATAAAAGAGTAAACAAAAAAAAGGTTTCCAGAAAAAAACAAAAAAGTTTACTTTGCGCTCCCAGAGGGAATCTGATTTCTAGTCAGACGCAGTTTCTGATTTCTAGTCAGACGCAGTTTCTGATTTCTAGTCAGAAGCCTTAACCACTCGGCCACGACTGCTTTGACAACACGCACAACAAAAACCATGATAAAGCGATCATTTTGTAGTTTTTGGCCATTTTTTATAAAAGAGTAAACAAAAAAAAAGGTTTCCAGAAAAAAACAAAAAAGTTTACTTTGCGCTCCCAGAGGGAATCTGATTTCTAGTCAGACGCAGTTTCTGATTTCTAGTCAGACGCAGTTTCTGATTTCTAGTCAGAAGCCTTAACCACTCGGCCACGACTGCTTTGACAACACGCACAACAAAAACCATGATAAAGCGATCACTTTGTAGTTTTTGGCCATTTTTTATAAAAGAGTAAACAAAAAAAAGTTTACAAGAAACAAAATAAAAAAGTTTACTTTACGCTCCCAGAGGGAATCTGGTTTCTAGTCAGACGCAGTTTCTGATTTCTAGTCAGAAGCCTTAACCACTCGGCCACGACTGCTTTGACAACACGCACAACAAAAACCATGATAAAGCGATCATTTTGTAGTTTTTGGCCATTTTTTATAAAAGAGTAAACAAAAAAAGTTTACAAGAAAAAAACAAAAAAGTTTTCTTTGCGCTCCCAGAGGGAATCTGATTTCTAGTCAGACGCAGTTTCTGATTTCTAGTCTGAAGCCCTAACCACTCGGCCACGACTGCTTTGACAACACGCACAACAAAAACCATGATAAAGCGATCATTTTGTAGTTTTTGGCCATTTTTTATAAAAGAGTAAACAAAAAAAGTTTACAAGAAAAAAACAAAAAAGTTTTCTTTGCGCTCCCAGAGGGAATCTGATTTCTAGTCAGACGCAGTTTCTGATTTCTAGTCAGAAGCCTTAACCACTCGGCCACGACTGCTTTGACAACACGCACAACAAAAACCATGATAAAGCGATCATTTTGTAGTTTTTGGCCATTTTTATAAAAGAGTAAACAAAAAAAGTTTACAAGAAAAAAACAAAAAAGTTTTCTTTGCGCTCCCAGAGGGAATCTGATTTCTAGTCAGACGCAGTTTCTGATTTCTAGTCAGACGCAGTTTCTGATTTCTAGTCAGAAGCCTTAACCACTCGGCCACGACTGCTTTGACAACACGCACAACAAAAACCATGATAAAGCGATCACTTTGTAGTTTTTGGCCATTTTTTATAAAAGAGTAAACAAAAAAAAGTTTACAAGAAAAAAACAAAAAAGTTTACTTTACGCTCCCAGAGGGAATCTGATTTCTAGTCAGACGCAGTTTCTGATTTCTAGTCAGAAGCCTTAACCACTCGGCCACGACTGCTTTGACAAAACGTACAACAAAAACCATAATAAACCGATCATTTTGTAGTTTTTGGCAATTTTTTATAAAAGAGTAAACAAAAAAAGTTTACAAGAAAAAAACAAAAAAGTATACTTTGCGCTCCCAGAGGGAATCTGATTTCTAGTCAGACGCAGTTTCTGATTTCTAGTCAGAAGCCTTAACCACTCGGCCACGACTGCTTTGACAAAATGTACAACAAAAACCATAATAAACCGATCATTTTGTAGTTTTTGGCAATTTTTTATAAAAGAGTAAACAAAAAAAGTTTACAAGAAAAAAGTTTACTTTGCGCTCCCGGAGGGAATCTGATTTCTAGTCAGACGCAGTTTCTGATTTCTAGTCAGAAGCCTTAACCACTCGGCCACGACTGCTTTGACAAAACGCACAACAAAAATCATAATAAACCGATCATTTTGTAGTTTTTGGCAATTTTTTATAAAAGAGTAAACAAAAAAAAGTTTACAAGAAATAAAAATAGGTAAAAAAACTTTTTAAGTTAAACGGTTTTATGTCATACATACATTGCAATGTTTAAGATAAATGTACTAAAAACCAAAAAATAATAAAATATATACAGTCGTGGGAATTATAAACATTTGCATAGACTAGACTAAAATAAAACCGTGGGGCACGTCAGTTGTCTACAATCGTTGATTAAAATGTTTGTTTTGTAATGTTACACTATAATTAGTCAGTTGTTCAACCGACAACGATGGACGTGTGATAAGTAGGGCTAGAATGTGGAAAAAAGCTAGCAAGCTCGATTATAAGCGAGTTTTAGGGTTTCATAGTGGTGAGCGAGTAGTACTTTTATCATATGTTTTGTCGATTAAAGACAAACTAAGAGCAGTGAAACGATTCCTCGTGTGAATGTCCAACGATAAACTAGTTGAAACATCTCTTTTATTAACATGGAGTGTATAACTATTGGAATTTCCATGAGCAAGAAAATAGTAAGTAATTTCGTCACCGTCTGCGGGCCAACTGCCTAACGACGAATTAAACGATTCTTCTATCGCACATTAAGTCGATAATTTGTAGATAATTGACGTGCCCCCCGGTTTTATTTTAGTCTAGTCTATGGAAATGTTTATAATTCCCACGACTGTATATATTTTATTATTTTTTGGTTTTTAGTACATTTATCTTAAACATTGCAATGTATGTATGACATAAAACCGTTTAACTTAAAAAGTTTTTTTACCTATTTTTATTTTCTAGTTTTTAGTTTTTATTTTTTATATTTTTTTTACCATTTTGTTCCCACGAGTAATGGACATTTAAACGGTCGACCCCCCTCTCCAACCCAGAGGTCCAATAAAGGGGCAAGGCTATGTACAACAAGATGCGCCTGAGTCTTGAGGGGAAAACGCTAACGACATATCATTTTTATCCACCCTAATCCCATACAGTTCTCGGCGCGTTTTAACCTTTCACCTTAACTTGGGTGGTGTACCGCTAACGAAGTATCATTTTTAGCCACCCTAACGCCACACAGTCCTCAACACGATACAAAATCTTGACTTGGGTGGTGGATTCAGGCTGGATTAATCAGATACCTAAATTACAGATTCAATTTCTAAATTTAAATCTTATTATTATACGCCATTTAGTCTTAAACTTTGCAATGTATGTTCAACATAAAACCGTTTAACTTAAAAAGTTTTTTTACCTATTTTTATTTAAATAGAGCGACTCACGCGCCACCTAGCGGCTCCAATTTTTTTTTAAACATTTGTAAATTATTTAAGTAATGCACATGCTAAATATCAGCCAAATCGGTCCATAATTAGGATTTTCAGTTTTAATTACCGCGATCTCAGCTCCACCTAGCGGAATTTTTTTTTAAGAAAATATTTCTTTTCAAGGTAGTAATACATGTTCCGAATTTCAGCCAAATCGGACCATAAATGCGATTTTTGTAAATATAGCGACCCACGCGCCACCTATCGGAAGTTTTTTTTAGGGAAATATTTCCTTTCAAGGTAGTAATACATGTTCCGAATTTCAGCCAAATCGGACCATAAATGCGATTTTTGTAAATATAGCGACCCACGCGCCACCTAGCGGAATTTTTTTTTAAAGAAAATATTTCTTTTCAAGGTAGTAATACATGTTCCGAATTTCAGCCAAATCGGACCATAAATGCGATTTTTGTAAATATAGCGACCCACGCGCCACCTAGCGGAATTTTTTTTTCTAAGAAAATATTTCTTTTCAAGGTAGTAATACATGTTCCGAATTTCAGCCAAATCGGACCATAAATGCGATTTTTGTAAATATAGCGACCCACGCGCCACCTATCGGAATTTTTTTTTCATAATATTGCATTGTCATCGGGGTTATACATGCGTACAAAATTTCAGATTAATCGGTTGACAGGAAGAGGGTGAAATTTGAATTACTAAATTTGACCCAAGAATAAATAATAAATAATAAATAAAACAAACGGGGTGAGCTAAATAAAACCGTTTAAAAAACAAAAAAGTTTTCTTTGCGCTCCCAGAGGGAATCTGATTTCTAGTCAGACGCAGTTTCTGATTTCTAGTCAGAAGCCTTAACCACTCGGCCACGACTGCTTTGACAACACGCACAACAAAAGCCATGATAAAGCGATCACTTTGTAGTTTTTGGCCATTTTTTATAAAAGAGTAAACAAAAAAAAGTTTACAAGAAAAAAACAAAAAAGTTTACTTTACGCTCCCAGAGGGAATCTGATTTCTAGTCAGACGCAGTTTCTGATTTCTAGTCAGAAGCCTTAACCACTCGGCCACGACTGCTTTGACAACACGCACAACAAAAATCATGATAAAGCGATCATTTTGTAGTTTTTGGCCATTTTTTATAAAAGAGTAAACAAAGAAAAGTTTACAAGAAAAAAACAAAAAAGTTTTCTTTGCGCTCCCAGAGGGAATCTGATTTCTAGTCAGACGCAGTTTCTGATTTCTAGTCAGAAGCCTTAACCACTCGGCCACGACTGCTTTGACAACACGCACAACAAAAACCATGATAAAGCGATCATTTTGTAGTTTTTGGCCATTTTTTATAAAAGAGTAAACAAAAAAAAGTTTACAAGAAAAAAACAAAAAAGTTTTCTTTGCGCTCCCAGAGGGAATCTGATTTCTAGTCAGACGCAGTTTCTGATTTCTAGTCAGAAGCCTTAACCACTCGGCCACGACTGCTTTGACAACACGCACAACAAAAACCATGATAAAGCGATCATTTTGTAGTTTTTGGCCATTTTTTATAAAAGAGTAAACAAATAGAAGTTTACAAGAAAAAAACAAAAAAGTTTTCTTTGCGCTCCCAGAGGGAATCTGATTTCTAGTCAGACGCAGTTTCTGATTTCTAGTCAGAAGCCTTAACCACTCGGCCACGACTGCTTTGACAACATGCACAACAAAAACCATGATAAAGCGATCATTTTGTAGTTTTTGGCTATTTTTTATAAAAGAGTAAACAAAAAAAAGTTTACAAGAAAAAAACAAAAAAGTTTTCTTTGCGCTCCCAGAGGGAATCTGATTTCTAGTCAGACGCAGTTTCTGATTTCTAGTCAGAAGCCTTAACCACTCGGCCACGACTGCTTTGACAACACGCACAACAAAAACCATAATAAAGTGATCACTTTGTAGTTTTTGGCCATTTTTTATAAAAGAGTAAACAAAAAAAAGTTTACAAGAAAAAACAAAAAAGTTTACTTTACGCTCCCAGAGGGAATCTGATTTCTAGTCAGACGCAGTTTCTGATTTCTAGTCAGAAGCCTTAAGCACTCGGCCACGACTGCTTTGACAACACGCAAAACAAAAACCATGATAAAGCGATCATTTTGTAGCTTTTGGCCATTTTTTATAAAAGAGTAAACAAATAGAAGTTTACAAGAAAATAAAAATAGGTAAAAAAACTTTTTAAGTTAAACGGTTTTATGTCATACATACATTGCAATGTTTAAGATAAATGTACTAAAAACCAAAAAATAATAAAATATATACAGTCGTGGGAATTATAAACATTTGCATAGACTAGACTAAAATAAAACCGTGGGGCACGTCAGTTGTCTACAATCGTTGATTAAAATGTTTGTTTTGTAATGTTACACTATAATTAGTCAGTTGTTCAACCGACAACGATGGACGTGTGATAAGTAGGGCTAGAATGTGGAAAAAAGCTAGCAAGCTCGATTATAAGCGAGTTTTAGGGTTTCATAGTGGTGAGCGAGTAGTACTTTTATCATATGTTTTGTCGATTAAAGACAAACTAAGAGCAGTGAAACGATTCCTCGTGTGAATGTCCAACGATAAACTAGTTGAAACATCTCTTTTATTAACATGGAGTGTATAACTATTGGAATTTCCATGAGCAAGAAAATAGTAAGTAATTTCGTCACCGTCTGCGGGCCAACTGCCTAACGACGAATTAAACGATTCTTCTATCGCACATTAAGTCGATAATTTGTAGATAATTGACGTGCCCCCCGGTTTTATTTTAGTCTAGTCTATGGAAATGTTTATAATTCCCACGACTGTATATATTTTATTATTTTTTGGTTTTTAGTACATTTATCTTAAACATTGCAATGTATGTATGACATAAAACCGTTTAACTTAAAAAGTTTTTTTACCTATTTTTATTTTCTAGTTTTTAGTTTTTATTTTTTATATTTTTTTTACCATTTTGTTCCCACGAGTAATGGACATTTAAACGGTCGACCCCCCTCTCCAACCCAGAGGTCCAATAAAGGGGCAAGGCTATGTACAACAAGATGCGCCTGAGTCTTGAGGGGAAAACGCTAACGACATATCATTTTTATCCACCCTAATCCCATACAGTTCTCGGCGCGTTTTAACCTTTCACCTTAACTTGGGTGGTGTACCGCTAACGAAGTATCATTTTTAGCCACCCTAACGCCACACAGTCCTCAACACGATACAAAATCTTGACTTGGGTGGTGGATTCAGGCTGGATTAATCAGATACCTAAATTACAGATTCAATTTCTAAATTTAAATCTTATTATTATACGCCATTTAGTCTTAAACTTTGCAATGTATGTTCAACATAAAACCGTTTAACTTAAAAAGTTTTTTTACCTATTTTTATTTAAATAGAGCGACTCACGCGCCACCTAGCGGCTCCAATTTTTTTTTAAACATTTGTAAATTATTTAAGTAATGCACATGCTAAATATCAGCCAAATCGGTCCATAATTAGGATTTTCAGTTTTAATTACCGCGATCTCAGCTCCACCTAGCGGAATTTTTTTTTAAGAAAATATTTCTTTTCAAGGTAGTAATACATGTTCCGAATTTCAGCCAAATCGGACCATAAATGCGATTTTTGTAAATATAGCGACCCACGCGCCACCTATCGGAAGTTTTTTTTAGGGAAATATTTCCTTTCAAGGTAGTAATACATGTTCCGAATTTCAGCCAAATCGGACCATAAATGCGATTTTTGTAAATATAGCGACCCACGCGCCACCTAGCGGAATTTTTTTTTAAAGAAAATATTTCTTTTCAAGGTAGTAATACATGTTCCGAATTTCAGCCAAATCGGACCATAAATGCGATTTTTGTAAATATAGCGACCCACGCGCCACCTAGCGGAATTTTTTTTTCTAAGAAAATATTTCTTTTCAAGGTAGTAATACATGTTCCGAATTTCAGCCAAATCGGACCATAAATGCGATTTTTGTAAATATAGCGACCCACGCGCCACCTATCGGAATTTTTTTTTCATAATATTGCATTGTCATCGGGGTTATACATGCGTACAAAATTTCAGATTAATCGGTTGACAGGAAGAGGGTGAAATTTGAATTACTAAATTTGACCCAAGAATAAATAATAAATAATAAATAAAACAAACGGGGTGAGCTAAATAAAACCGTTTAAAAACAAAAAAGTTTTCTTTGCGCTCCCAGAGGGAATCTGATTTCTAGTCAGACGCAGTTTCTGATTTCTAGTCAGAAGCCTTAACCACTCGGCCACGACTGCTTTGACAACACGCACAACAAAAACCATAATAAAGTGATCACTTTGTAGTTTTTGGCCATTTTTTATAAAAGAGTAAACAAAGAAAAGTTTACAAGAAAAAAACAAAAAAGTTTTCTTTGCGCTCCCAGAGGGAATCTGATTTCTAGTCAGACGCAGTTTCTGATTTCTAGTCAGAAGCCTTAACCACTCGGCCACGACTGCTTTGACAACACGCACAACAAAAACCATGATAAAGCCATCATTTTGTAGTTTTTGGCCATTTTTTATAAAAGAGTAAACAAAGAAAAGTTTACAAGAAAAAAACAAAAAAGTTTTCTTTGCGCTCCCAGAGGGAATCTGATTTCTAGTCAGACGCAGTTTCTGATTTCTAGTCAGAAGCCTTAACCACTCGGCCACGACTGCTTTGACAACACGCACAACAAAAACCATGATAAAGCGATCATTTTGTAGTTTTTGGCCATTTTTTATAAAAGAGTAAACAAAAAAAAGTTTACAAGAAAAAAACAAAAAAGTTTTCTTTGCGCTCCCAGAGGGAATCTGATTTCTAGTCAGACGCAGTTTCTGATTTCTAGTCAGAAGCCTTAACCACTCGGCCACGACTGCTTTGACAACACGCAAAACAAAAACCATGATAAAGCGATCATTTTGTAGTTTTTGGCCATTTTTTATAAAAGAGTAAACAAAGAAAAGTTTACAAGAAAAAAACAAAAAAGTTTTCTTTGCGCTCCCAGAGGGAATCTGATTTCTAGTCAGACGCAGTTTCTGATTTCTAGTCAGAAGCCTTAACCACTCGGCCACGACTGCTTTGACAACACGCACAACAAAAACCATAATAAAGTGATCACTTTGTAGTTTTTGGCCATTTTTTATAAAAGAGTAAACAAAAAAAAGTTTACAAGAAAAAACAAAAAAGTTTACTTTACGCTCCCAGAGGGAATCTGATTTCTAGTCAGACGCAGTTTCTGATTTCTAGTCAGAAGCCTTAAGCACTCGGCCACGACTGCTTTGACAACACGCAAAACAAAAACCATGATAAAGCGATCATTTTGTAGCTTTTGGCCATTTTTTATAAAAGAGTAAACAAATAGAAGTTTACAAGAAAAAAACAAAAAAGTTTTCTTTGCGCTCCCAGAGGGAATCTGATTTCTAGTCAGACGCAGTTTCTGATTTCTAGTCAGAAGCCTTAACCACTCGGCCACGACTGCTTTGACAACACGCACAACAAAAACCATAATAAAGTGATCACTTTGTAGTTTTTGGCCATTTTTTATAAAAGAGTAAACAAAAAAAAGTTTACAAGAAAAAAACAAAAAAGTTTACTTTACGCTCCCAGAGGGAATCTGATTTCTAGTCAGACGCAGTTTCTGATTTCTAGTCAGAAGCCTTAACCACTCGGCCACGACTGCTTTGACAACACGCACAACAAAAACCATAATAAAGTGATCACTTTGTAGTTTTTGGCCATTTTTTATAAAAGAGTAAACAAAAAAAAGTTTACAAGAAAAAACAAAAAAGTTTACTTTACGCTCCCAGAGGGAATCTGATTTCTAGTCAGACGCAGTTTCTGATTTCTAGTCAGAAGCCTTAAGCACTCGGCCACGACTGCTTTGACAACACGCAAAACAAAAACCATGATAAAGCGATCATTTTGTAGCTTTTGGCCATTTTTTATAAAAGAGTAAACAAATAGAAGTTTACAAGAAAAAAACAAAAAAGTTTTCTTTGCGCTCCCAGAGGGAATCTGATTTCTAGTCAGACGCAGTTTCTGATTTCTAGTCAGAAGCCTTAACCACTCGGCCACGACTGCTTTGACAACACGCACAACAAAAACCATAATAAAGTGATCACTTTGTAGTTTTTGGCCATTTTTTATAAAAGAGTAAACAAAAAAAAGTTTACAAGAAAAAAACAAAAAAGTTTACTTTACGCTCCCAGAGGGAATCTGATTTCTAGTCAGACGCAGTTTCTGATTTCTAGTCAGAAGCCTTAACCACTCGGCCACGACTGCTTTGACAACACGCACAACAAAAACCATAATAAAGTGATCACTTTGTAGTTTTTGGCCATTTTTTATAAAAGAGTAAACAAAAAAAAGTTTACAAGAAAAAACAAAAAAGTTTACTTTACGCTCCCAGAGGGAATCTGATTTCTAGTCAGACGCAGTTTCTGATTTCTAGTCAGAAGCCTTAAGCACTCGGCCACGACTGCTTTGACAACACGCAAAACAAAAACCATGATAAAGCGATCATTTTGTAGCTTTTGGCCATTTTTTATAAAAGAGTAAACAAATAGAAGTTTACAAGAAAAAAACAAAAAAGTTTTCTTTGCGCTCCCAGAGGGAATCTGATTTCTAGTCAGACGCAGTTTCTGATTTCTAGTCAGAAGCCTTAACCACTCGGCCACGACTGCTTTGACAACACGCACAACAAAAACCATGATAAAGCGATCATTTTGTAGTTTTTGGCCATTTTTTATAAAAGAGTAAACAAAAAAAAGTTTACAAGAAAAAAACAAAAAAGTTTTCTTTGCGCTCCCAGAGGGAATCTGATTTCTAGTCAGACGCAGTTTCTGATTTCTAGTCAGAAGCCTTAACCACTCGGCCACGACTGCTTTGACAACACGCACAACAAAAACCATAATAAAGTGATCACTTTGTAGTTTTTGGCCATTTTTTATAAAAGAGTAAACAAAAAAAAGTTTACAAGAAAAAAACAAAAAAGTTTACTTTACGCTCCCAGAGGGAATCTGATTTCTAGTCAGACGCAGTTTCTGATTTCTAGTCAGAAGCCTTAACCACTCGGCCACGACTGCTTTGACAAAACGCACAACAAAAATCATAATAAACCGATCATTTTGTAGTTTTTGGCAATTTTTTATAAAAGAGTAAACAAAAAAGTTTACAAGAAAAAAACAAAAAAGTTTACTTTGCGCTCCCAGAGGGAATCAGATTTCTAGTCAGACGCAGTTTCTGATTTCTAGTCAGAAGCCCTAACCACTCGGCCACGACTGCTTTGACAAAACGTACAACAAAAACCATAATAAACCGATCATTTTGTAGTTTTTGGCAATTTTTTATAAAAGAGTAAACAAAAAAAGTTTACAAAAAAAAAACAAAAAAGTTTACTTTGCGCTCCCAGAGGGAATCTGATTTCTAGTCAGACGCAGTTTCTGATTTCTAGTCAGAAGCCTTAACCACTCGGCCACGACTGCTTTGACAAAACGCACAACAAAAATCATAATAAACCGATCATTTTGTAGTTTTTGGCAATTTTTTATAAAAGAGTAAACAAAAAAAGTTTACAAGAAAAAAACAAAAAAGTTTACTTTGCGCTCCCAGAGGGAATCTGATTTCTAGTCAGACGCAGTTTCTGATTTCTAGTCAGAAGCCTTAACCACTCGGCCACGACTGCTTTGACAACACGCACAACAAAAACCATGATAAAGCGATCATTTTGTAGTTTTTGGCCATTTTTTATAAAAGAGTAAACAAATAGAAGTTTACAAGAAAAAAACAAAAAAGTTTTCTTTGCGCTCCCAGAGGGAATCTGATTTCTAGTCAGACGCAGTTTCTGATTTCTAGTCAGAAGCCTTAACCACTCGGCCACGACTGCTTTGACAACACGCACAACAAAAACCATGATAAAGTGATCACTTTGTAGTTTTTGGCCATTTTTTATAAAAGAGTAAACAAAAAAAAGTTTACAAGAAAAAAACAAAAAAGTTTACTTTACGCTCCCAGAGGGAATCTGATTTCTAGTCAGACGCAGTTTCTGATTTCTAGTCAGAAGCCTTAACCACTCGGCCACGACTGCTTTGACAACACGCACAACAAAAACCATGATAAAGCCATCATTTTGTAGTTTTTGGCCATTTTTTATAAAAGAGTAAACAAAGAAAAGTTTACAAGAAAAAAACAAAAAAGTTTTCTTTGCGCTCCCAGAGGGAATCTGATTTCTAGTCAGACGCAGTTTCTGATTTCTAGTCAGAAGCCTTAACCACTCGGCCACGACTGCTTTGACAACACGCACAACAAAAACCATGATAAAGCGATCATTTTGTAGTTTTTGGCCATTTTTTATAAAAGAGTAAACAAAAAAAGTTTACAAGAAAAAAACAAAAAAGTTTTCTTTGCGCTCCCAGAGGGAATCTGATTTCTAGTCAGACGCAGTTTCTGATTTCTAGTCAGAAGCCTTAACCACTCGGCCACGACTGCTTTGACAACACGCACAACAAAAACCATAATAAAGTGATCACTTTGTAGTTTTTGGCCATTTTTTATAAAAGAGTAAACAAAGAAAAGTTTACAAGAAAAAAACAAAAAAGTTTTCTTTGCGCTCCCAGAGGGAATCTGATTTCTAGTCAGACGCAGTTTCTGATTTCTAGTCAGAAGCCTTAACCACTCGGCCACGACTGCTTTGACAACACGCACAACAAAAACCATGATAAAGCCATCATTTTGTAGTTTTTGGCCATTTTTTATAAAAGAGTAAACAAAGAAAAGTTTACAAGAAAAAAACAAAAAAGTTTTCTTTGCGCTCCCAGAGGGAATCTGATTTCTAGTCAGACGCAGTTTCTGATTTCTAGTCAGAAGCCTTAACCACTCGGCCACGACTGCTTTGACAACACGCACAACAAAAACCATGATAAAGCGATCATTTTGTAGTTTTTGGCCATTTTTTATAAAAGAGTAAACAAAAAAAAGTTTACAAGAAAAAAACAAAAAAGTTTTCTTTGCGCTCCCAGAGGGAATCTGATTTCTAGTCAGACGCAGTTTCTGATTTCTAGTCAGAAGCCTTAACCACTCGGCCACGACTGCTTTGACAACACGCAAAACAAAAACCATGATAAAGCGATCATTTTGTAGTTTTTGGCCATTTTTTATAAAAGAGTAAACAAAGAAAAGTTTACAAGAAAAAAACAATAAAGTTTTCTTTGCGCTCCCAGAGGGAATCTGATTTCTAGTCAGACGCAGTTTCTGATTTCTAGTCAGAAGCCTTAACCACTCGGCCACGACTGCTTTGACAACACGCACAACAAAAACCATAATAAAGTGATCACTTTGTAGTTTTTGGCCATTTTTTATAAAAGAGTAAACAAAAAAAAGTTTACAAGAAAAAACAAAAAAGTTTACTTTACGCTCCCAGAGGGAATCTGATTTCTAGTCAGACGCAGTTTCTGATTTCTAGTCAGAAGCCTTAAGCACTCGGCCACGACTGCTTTGACAACACGCAAAACAAAAACCATGATAAAGCGATCATTTTGTAGCTTTTGGCCATTTTTTATAAAAGAGTAAACAAATAGAAGTTTACAAGAAAAAAACAAAAAAGTTTTCTTTGCGCTCCCAGAGGGAATCTGATTTCTAGTCAGACGCAGTTTCTGATTTCTAGTCAGAAGCCTTAACCACTCGGCCACGACTGCTTTGACAACACGCACAACAAAAACCATAATAAAGTGATCACTTTGTAGTTTTTGGCCATTTTTTATAAAAGAGTAAACAAAAAAAAGTTTACAAGAAAAAAACAAAAAAGTTTACTTTACGCTCCCAGAGGGAATCTGATTTCTAGTCAGACGCAGTTTCTGATTTCTAGTCAGAAGCCTTAACCACTCGGCCACGACTGCTTTGACAACAGGCAAAACAAAAACCATGATAAAGCGATCATTTTGTAGTTTTTGGCCATTTTTTATAAAAGAGTAAACAAATAGAAGTTTACAAGAAAAAAACAAAAAGTCAGACGCAGAAGCCTCAACCACTCGGCCACGACTGCTTTGACAACACCCACAACAAAAACCATGATAAAGCGATCATTTTGTAGTTTTTGGCCATTTTTTATAAAAGAGTAAACAAAGAAAAGTTTACAAGAAAAAAACAAAAAAGTTTTCTTTGCGCTCCCAGAGGGAATCTGATTTCTAGTCAGACGCAGTTTCTGATTTCTAGTCAGAAGCCTTAACCACTCGGCCACGACTGCTTTGACAACACGCACAACAAAAACCATGATAAAGCGATCATTTTTTAGTTTTTGGCCATTTTTTATAAAAGAGTAAACAAAAAAAAGTTTACAAGAAAAAAACAAAAAAGTTTTCTTTGCGCTCCCAGAGGGAATCTGATTTCTAGTCAGACGCAGTTTCTGATTTCTAGTCAGAAGCCTTAACCACTCGGCCACGACTGCTTTGACAACACGCACAACAAAAACCATGATAAAGCGATCATTTTGTAGTTTTTGGCCATTTTTTATAAAAGAGTAAACAAAAAAAGTTTACAAGAAAAAAACAAAAAAGTTTTCTTTGCGCTCCCAGAGGGAATCTGATTTCTAGTCAGACGCAGTTTCTGATTTCTAGTCTGAAGCCCTAACCACTCGGCCACGACTGCTTTGACAACACGCACAACAAAAACCATGATAAAGCGATCATTTTGTAGTTTTTGGCCATTTTTTATAAAAGAGTAAACAAAAAAAGTTTACAAGAAAAAAACAAAAAAGTTTTCTTTGCGCTCCCAGAGGGAATCTGATTTCTAGTCAGACGCAGTTTCTGATTTCTAGTCAGAAGCCTTAACCACTCGGCCACGACTGCTTTGACAACACGCACAACAAAAACCATGATAAAGCGATCATTTTGTAGTTTTTGGCCATTTTTTATAAAAGAGTAAACAAAAAAAGTTTACAAGAAAAAAACAAAAAAGTTTTCTTTGCGCTCCCAGAGGGAATCTGATTTCTAGTCAGACGCAGTTTCTGATTTCTAGTCAGAAGCCTTAACCACTCGGCCACGACTGCTTTGACAACACGCACAACAAAAACCATGATAAAGCGATCATTTTGTAGTTTTTGGCCATTTTTATAAAAGAGTAAACAAAAAAAGTTTACAAGAAAAAAACAAAAAAGTTTTCTTTGCGCTCCCAGAGGGAATCTGATTTCTAGTCAGACGCAGTTTCTGATTTCTAGTCAGACGCAGTTTCTGATTTCTAGTCAGAAGCCTTAACCACTCGGCCACGACTGCTTTGACAACACGCACAACAAAAACCATGATAAAGCGATCACTTTGTAGTTTTTGGCCATTTTTTATAAAAGAGTAAACAAAAAAAAGTTTACAAGAAAAAAACAAAAAAGTTTACTTTACGCTCCCAGAGGGAATCTGATTTCTAGTCAGACGCAGTTTCTGATTTCTAGTCAGAAGCCTTAACCACTCGGCCACGACTGCTTTGACAAAACGTACAACAAAAACCATAATAAACCGATCATTTTGTAGTTTTTGGCAATTTTTTATAAAAGAGTAAACAAAAAAAGTTTACAAGAAAAAAACAAAAAAGTTTACTTTGCGCTCCCAGAGGGAATCTGATTTCTAGTCAGACGCAGTTTCTGATTTCTAGTCAGAAGCCTTAACCACTCGGCCACGACTGCTTTGACAAAATGTACAACAAAAACCATAATAAACCGATCATTTTGTAGTTTTTGGCAATTTTTTATAAAAGAGTAAACAAAAAAAGTTTACAAGAAAAAAGTTTACTTTGCGCTCCCGGAGGGAATCTGATTTCTAGTCAGACGCAGTTTCTGATTTCTAGTCAGAAGCCTTAACCACTCGGCCACGACTGCTTTGACAAAACGCACAACAAAAATCATAATAAACCGATCATTTTGTAGTTTTTGGCAATTTTTTATAAAAGAGTAAACAAAAAAAAGTTTACAAGAAAAAAACAAAAAAGTTTTCTTTGCGCTCCCAGAGGGAATCTGATTTCTAGTCAGACGCAGTTTCTGATTTCTAGTCAGAAGCCTTAACCACTCGGCCACGACTGCTTTGACAACACGCACAACAAAAATCATGATAAAGCGATCATTTTGTAGTTTTTGGCCATTTTTTATAAAAGAGTAAACAAAGAAAAGTTTACAAGAAAAAAACAAAAAAGTTTTCTTTGCGCTCCCAGAGGGAATCTGATTTCTAGTCAGACGCAGTTTCTGATTTCTAGTCAGAAGCCTTAACCACTCGGCCACGACTGCTTTGACAACACGCACAACAAAAACCATGATAAAGCGATCATTTTGTAGTTTTTGGCCATTTTTTATAAAAGAGTAAACAAAAAAAAGTTTACAAGAAAAAAACAAAAAAGTTTTCTTTGCGCTCCCAGAGGGAATCTGATTTCTAGTCAGACGCAGTTTCTGATTTCTAGTCAGAAGCCTTAACCACTCGGCCACGACTGCTTTGACAACACGCACAACAAAAACCATGATAAAGCGATCATTTTGTAGTTTTTGGCCATTTTTTATAAAAGAGTAAACAAATAGAAGTTTACAAGAAAAAAACAAAAAAGTTTTCTTTGCGCTCCCAGAGGGAATCTGATTTCTAGTCAGACGCAGTTTCTGATTTCTAGTCAGAAGCCTTAACCACTCGGCCACGACTGCTTTGACAACATGCACAACAAAAACCATGATAAAGCGATCATTTTGTAGTTTTTGGCTATTTTTTATAAAAGAGTAAACAAAAAAAAGTTTACAAGAAAAAAACAAAAAAGTTTTCTTTGCGCTCCCAGAGGGAATCTGATTTCTAGTCAGACGCAGTTTCTGATTTCTAGTCAGAAGCCTTAACCACTCGGCCACGACTGCTTTGACAACACGCACAACAAAAACCATAATAAAGTGATCACTTTGTAGTTTTTGGCCATTTTTTATAAAAGAGTAAACAAAAAAAAGTTTACAAGAAAAAACAAAAAAGTTTACTTTACGCTCCCAGAGGGAATCTGATTTCTAGTCAGACGCAGTTTCTGATTTCTAGTCAGAAGCCTTAAGCACTCGGCCACGACTGCTTTGACAACACGCAAAACAAAAACCATGATAAAGCGATCATTTTGTAGCTTTTGGCCATTTTTTATAAAAGAGTAAACAAATAGAAGTTTACAAGAAAAAAACAAAAAAGTTTTCTTTGCGCTCCCAGAGGGAATCTGATTTCTAGTCAGACGCAGTTTCTGATTTCTAGTCAGAAGCCTTAACCACTCGGCCACGACTGCTTTGACAACACGCACAACAAAAACCATAATAAAGTGATCACTTTGTAGTTTTTGGCCATTTTTTATAAAAGAGTAAACAAAGAAAAGTTTACAAGAAAAAAACAAAAAAGTTTTCTTTGCGCTCCCAGAGGGAATCTGATTTCTAGTCAGACGCAGTTTCTGATTTCTAGTCAGAAGCCTTAACCACTCGGCCACGACTGCTTTGACAACACGCACAACAAAAACCATGATAAAGCCATCATTTTGTAGTTTTTGGCCATTTTTTATAAAAGAGTAAACAAAGAAAAGTTTACAAGAAAAAAACAAAAAAGTTTTCTTTGCGCTCCCAGAGGGAATCTGATTTCTAGTCAGACGCAGTTTCTGATTTCTAGTCAGAAGCCTTAACCACTCGGCCACGACTGCTTTGACAACACGCACAACAAAAACCATGATAAAGCGATCATTTTGTAGTTTTTGGCCATTTTTTATAAAAGAGTAAACAAAAAAAAGTTTACAAGAAAAAAACAAAAAAGTTTTCTTTGCGCTCCCAGAGGGAATCTGATTTCTAGTCAGACGCAGTTTCTGATTTCTAGTCAGAAGCCTTAACCACTCGGCCACGACTGCTTTGACAACACGCAAAACAAAAACCATGATAAAGCGATCATTTTGTAGTTTTTGGCCATTTTTTATAAAAGAGTAAACAAAGAAAAGTTTACAAGAAAAAAACAAAAAAGTTTTCTTTGCGCTCCCAGAGGGAATCTGATTTCTAGTCAGACGCAGTTTCTGATTTCTAGTCAGAAGCCTTAACCACTCGGCCACGACTGCTTTGACAACACGCACAACAAAAACCATAATAAAGTGATCACTTTGTAGTTTTTGGCCATTTTTTATAAAAGAGTAAACAAAAAAAAGTTTACAAGAAAAAACAAAAAAGTTTACTTTACGCTCCCAGAGGGAATCTGATTTCTAGTCAGACGCAGTTTCTGATTTCTAGTCAGAAGCCTTAAGCACTCGGCCACGACTGCTTTGACAACACGCAAAACAAAAACCATGATAAAGCGATCATTTTGTAGCTTTTGGCCATTTTTTATAAAAGAGTAAACAAATAGAAGTTTACAAGAAAAAAACAAAAAAGTTTTCTTTGCGCTCCCAGAGGGAATCTGATTTCTAGTCAGACGCAGTTTCTGATTTCTAGTCAGAAGCCTTAACCACTCGGCCACGACTGCTTTGACAACACGCACAACAAAAACCATAATAAAGTGATCACTTTGTAGTTTTTGGCCATTTTTTATAAAAGAGTAAACAAAAAAAAGTTTACAAGAAAAAAACAAAAAAGTTTACTTTACGCTCCCAGAGGGAATCTGATTTCTAGTCAGACGCAGTTTCTGATTTCTAGTCAGAAGCCTTAACCACTCGGCCACGACTGCTTTGACAACACGCACAACAAAAACCATAATAAAGTGATCACTTTGTAGTTTTTGGCCATTTTTTATAAAAGAGTAAACAAAAAAAAGTTTACAAGAAAAAACAAAAAAGTTTACTTTACGCTCCCAGAGGGAATCTGATTTCTAGTCAGACGCAGTTTCTGATTTCTAGTCAGAAGCCTTAAGCACTCGGCCACGACTGCTTTGACAACACGCAAAACAAAAACCATGATAAAGCGATCATTTTGTAGCTTTTGGCCATTTTTTATAAAAGAGTAAACAAATAGAAGTTTACAAGAAAAAAACAAAAAAGTTTTCTTTGCGCTCCCAGAGGGAATCTGATTTCTAGTCAGACGCAGTTTCTGATTTCTAGTCAGAAGCCTTAACCACTCGGCCACGACTGCTTTGACAACACGCACAACAAAAACCATGATAAAGCGATCATTTTGTAGTTTTTGGCCATTTTTTATAAAAGAGTAAACAAAAAAAAGTTTACAAGAAAAAAACAAAAAAGTTTTCTTTGCGCTCCCAGAGGGAATCTGATTTCTAGTCAGACGCAGTTTCTGATTTCTAGTCAGAAGCCTTAACCACTCGGCCACGACTGCTTTGACAACACGCACAACAAAAACCATAATAAAGTGATCACTTTGTAGTTTTTGGCCATTTTTTATAAAAGAGTAAACAAATAGAAGTTTACAAGAAAAAAACAAAAAAGTTTTCTTTGCGCTCCCAGAGGGAATCTGATTTCTAGTCAGACGCAGTTTCTGATTTCTAGTCAGAAGCCTTAACCACTCGGCCACGACTGCTTTGACAACACGCACAACAAAAACCATAATAAAGTGATCACTTTGTAGTTTTTGGCCATTTTTTATAAAAGAGTAAACAAAAAAAAGTTTACAAGAAAAAAACAAAAAAGTTTACTTTACGCTCCCAGAGGGAATCTGATTTCTAGTCAGACGCAGTTTCTGATTTCTAGTCAGAAGCCTTAACCACTCGGCCACGACTGCTTTGACAAAACGCACAACAAAAATCATAATAAACCGATCATTTTGTAGTTTTTGGCAATTTTTTATAAAAGAGTAAACAAAAAAGTTTACAAGAAAAAAACAAAAAAGTTTACTTTGCGCTCCCAGAGGGAATCAGATTTCTAGTCAGACGCAGTTTCTGATTTCTAGTCAGAAGCCCTAACCACTCGGCCACGACTGCTTTGACAAAACGTACAACAAAAACCATAATAAACCGATCATTTTGTAGTTTTTGGCAATTTTTTATAAAAGAGTAAACAAAAAAAGTTTACAAGAAAAAAACAAAAAAGTTTACTTTGCGCTCCCAGAGGGAATCTGATTTCTAGTCAGACGCAGTTTCTGATTTCTAGTCAGAAGCCTTAACCACTCGGCCACGACTGCTTTGACAAAACGCACAACAAAAATCATAATAAACCGATCATTTTGTAGTTTTTGGCAATTTTTTATAAAAGAGTAAACAAAAAAAGTTTACAAGAAAAAAACAAAAAAGTTTACTTTGCGCTCCCAGAGGGAATCTGATTTCTAGTCAGACGCAGTTTCTGATTTCTAGTCAGAAGCCTTAACCACTCGGCCACGACTGCTTTGACAACACGCACAACAAAAACCATGATAAAGCGATCATTTTGTAGTTTTTGGCCATTTTTTATAAAAGAGTAAACAAATAGAAGTTTACAAGAAAAAAACAAAAAAGTTTTCTTTGCGCTCCCAGAGGGAATCTGATTTCTAGTCAGACGCAGTTTCTGATTTCTAGTCAGAAGCCTTAACCACTCGGCCACGACTGCTTTGACAACACGCACAACAAAAACCATGATAAAGTGATCACTTTGTAGTTTTTGGCCATTTTTTATAAAAGAGTAAACAAAAAAAAGTTTACAAGAAAAAAACAAAAAAGTTTACTTTACGCTCCCAGAGGGAATCTGATTTCTAGTCAGACGCAGTTTCTGATTTCTAGTCAGAAGCCTTAACCACTCGGCCACGACTGCTTTGACAACACGCACAACAAAAACCATGATAAAGCCATCATTTTGTAGTTTTTGGCCATTTTTTATAAAAGAGTAAACAAAGAAAAGTTTACAAGAAAAAAACAAAAAAGTTTTCTTTGCGCTCCCAGAGGGAATCTGATTTCTAGTCAGACGCAGTTTCTGATTTCTAGTCAGAAGCCTTAACCACTCGGCCACGACTGCTTTGACAACACGCACAACAAAAACCATGATAAAGCGATCATTTTGTAGTTTTTGGCCATTTTTTATAAAAGAGTAAACAAAAAAAGTTTACAAGAAAAAAACAAAAAAGTTTTCTTTGCGCTCCCAGAGGGAATCTGATTTCTAGTCAGACGCAGTTTCTGATTTCTAGTCAGAAGCCTTAACCACTCGGCCACGACTGCTTTGACAACACGCACAACAAAAACCATAATAAAGTGATCACTTTGTAGTTTTTGGCCATTTTTTATAAAAGAGTAAACAAAGAAAAGTTTACAAGAAAAAAACAAAAAAGTTTTCTTTGCGCTCCCAGAGGGAATCTGATTTCTAGTCAGACGCAGTTTCTGATTTCTAGTCAGAAGCCTTAACCACTCGGCCACGACTGCTTTGACAACACGCACAACAAAAACCATGATAAAGCCATCATTTTGTAGTTTTTGGCCATTTTTTATAAAAGAGTAAACAAAGAAAAGTTTACAAGAAAAAAACAAAAAAGTTTTCTTTGCGCTCCCAGAGGGAATCTGATTTCTAGTCAGACGCAGTTTCTGATTTCTAGTCAGAAGCCTTAACCACTCGGCCACGACTGCTTTGACAACACGCACAACAAAAACCATGATAAAGCGATCATTTTGTAGTTTTTGGCCATTTTTTATAAAAGAGTAAACAAAAAAAAGTTTACAAGAAAAAAACAAAAAAGTTTTCTTTGCGCTCCCAGAGGGAATCTGATTTCTAGTCAGACGCAGTTTCTGATTTCTAGTCAGAAGCCTTAACCACTCGGCCACGACTGCTTTGACAACACGCAAAACAAAAACCATGATAAAGCGATCATTTTGTAGTTTTTGGCCATTTTTTATAAAAGAGTAAACAAAGAAAAGTTTACAAGAAAAAAACAAAAAAGTTTTCTTTGCGCTCCCAGAGGGAATCTGATTTCTAGTCAGACGCAGTTTCTGATTTCTAGTCAGAAGCCTTAACCACTCGGCCACGACTGCTTTGACAACACGCACAACAAAAACCATAATAAAGTGATCACTTTGTAGTTTTTGGCCATTTTTTATAAAAGAGTAAACAAAAAAAAGTTTACAAGAAAAAACAAAAAAGTTTACTTTACGCTCCCAGAGGGAATCTGATTTCTAGTCAGACGCAGTTTCTGATTTCTAGTCAGAAGCCTTAAGCACTCGGCCACGACTGCTTTGACAACACGCAAAACAAAAACCATGATAAAGCGATCATTTTGTAGCTTTTGGCCATTTTTTATAAAAGAGTAAACAAATAGAAGTTTACAAGAAAAAAACAAAAAAGTTTTCTTTGCGCTCCCAGAGGGAATCTGATTTCTAGTCAGACGCAGTTTCTGATTTCTAGTCAGAAGCCTTAACCACTCGGCCACGACTGCTTTGACAACACGCACAACAAAAACCATAATAAAGTGATCACTTTGTAGTTTTTGGCCATTTTTTATAAAAGAGTAAACAAAAAAAAGTTTACAAGAAAAAAACAAAAAAGTTTACTTTACGCTCCCAGAGGGAATCTGATTTCTAGTCAGACGCAGTTTCTGATTTCTAGTCAGAAGCCTTAACCACTCGGCCACGACTGCTTTGACAACAGGCAAAACAAAAACCATGATAAAGCGATCATTTTGTAGTTTTTGGCCATTTTTTATAAAAGAGTAAACAAATAGAAGTTTACAAGAAAAAAACAAAAAGTCAGACGCAGAAGCCTCAACCACTCGGCCACGACTGCTTTGACAACACCCACAACAAAAACCATGATAAAGCGATCATTTTGTAGTTTTTGGCCATTTTTTATAAAAGAGTAAACAAAGAAAAGTTTACAAGAAAAAAACAAAAAAGTTTTCTTTGCGCTCCCAGAGGGAATCTGATTTCTAGTCAGACGCAGTTTCTGATTTCTAGTCAGAAGCCTTAACCACTCGGCCACGACTGCTTTGACAACACGCACAACAAAAACCATGATAAAGCGATCATTTTTTAGTTTTTGGCCATTTTTTATAAAAGAGTAAACAAAAAAAAGTTTACAAGAAAAAAACAAAAAAGTTTTCTTTGCGCTCCCAGAGGGAATCTGATTTCTAGTCAGACGCAGTTTCTGATTTCTAGTCAGAAGCCTTAACCACTCGGCCACGACTGCTTTGACAACACGCACAACAAAAACCATGATAAAGCGATCATTTTGTAGTTTTTGGCCATTTTTTATAAAAGAGTAAACAAATAGAAGTTTACAAGAAAAAAACAAAAAAGTTTTCTTTGCGCTCCCAGAGGGAATCTGATTTCTAGTCAGACGCAGTTTCTGATTTCTAGTCAGAAGCCTTAACCACTCGGCCACGACTGCTTTGACAACACGCACAACAAAAGCCATGATAAAGCGATCACTTTGTAGTTTTTGGCCATTTTTTATAAAAGAGTAAACAAAAAAAAGTTTACAAGAAAAAAACAAAAAAGTTTACTTTACGCTCCCAGAGGGAATCTGAATTCTAGTCAGACGCAGTTTCTGATTTCTAGTCAGAAGCCTTAACCACTCGGCCACGACTGCTTTGACAACACGCACAACAAAAATCATGATAAAGCGATCATTTTGTAGTTTTTGGCCATTTTTTATAAAAGAGTAAACAAAGAAAAGTTTACAAGAAAAAAACAAAAAAGTTTTCTTTGCGCTCCCAGAGGGAATCTGATTTCTAGTCAGACGCAGTTTCTGATTTCTAGTCAGAAGCCTTAACCACTCGGCCACGACTGCTTTGACAACACGCACAACAAAAACCATGATAAAGCGATCATTTTGTAGTTTTTGGCCATTTTTTATAAAAGAGTAAACAAAAAAAAGTTTACAAGAAAAAAACAAAAAAGTTTTCTTTGCGCTCCCAGAGGGAATCTGATTTCTAGTCAGACGCAGTTTCTGATTTCTAGTCAGAAGCCTTAACCACTCGGCCACGACTGCTTTGACAACACGCACAACAAAAACCATGATAAAGCGATCATTTTGTAGTTTTTGGCCATTTTTTATAAAAGAGTAAACAAATAGAAGTTTACAAGAAAAAAACAAAAAAGTTTTCTTTGCGCTCCCAGAGGGAATCTGATTTCTAGTCAGACGCAGTTTCTGATTTCTAGTCAGAAGCCTTAACCACTCGGCCACGACTGCTTTGACAACATGCACAACAAAAACCATGATAAAGCGATCATTTTGTAGTTTTTGGCTATTTTTTATAAAAGAGTAAACAAAAAAAAGTTTACAAGAAAAAAACAAAAAAGTTTTCTTTGCGCTCCCAGAGGGAATCTGATTTCTAGTCAGACGCAGTTTCTGATTTCTAGTCAGAAGCCTTAACCACTCGGCCACGACTGCTTTGACAAAACGCACAACAAAAATCATAACAAACCGATCATTTTGTAGTTTTTGGCCATTTTTTATAAAAGAGTAAACAAAAAAAGTTTACAAGAAAAAAACAAAAAAGTTTTCTTAGCGCTCCCAGAGGGAATCTGATTTCTAGTCAGACGCAGTTTCTGATTTCTAGTCAGAAGCCTTAACCACTCGGCCACGACTGCTTTGACAACACGCACAACAAAAACCATGATAAAGCGATCATTTTGTAGTTTTTGGCCATTTTTTATAAAAGAGTAAACAAAAAAAGTTTACAAGAAAAAAACAAAAAAGTTTTCTTTGCGCTCCCAGAGGGAATCTGATTTCTAGTCAGACGCAGTTTCTGATTTCTAGTCAGAAGCCTTAACCACTCGGCCACGACTGCTTGGACAAAACGCACAACAAAAATCATAATAAACCGTTCATTTTGTAGTTTTTGGCCATTTTTTATAAAAGAGTAAACAAAAAAAAGTTTACAAGAAAAAAACAAAAAAGTTTTCTTTGCGCTCCCAGAGGGAATCTGATTTCTAGTCAGACGCAGTTTCTGATTTCTAGTCAGAAGCCTTAACCACTCGGCCACGACTTCTTTGACAACACGCACAACAAAAACCATGATAAAGCGATCATTTTGTAGTTTTTGGCCATTTTTTATAAAAGAGTAAACAAAAAAAAGGTTTCCAGAAAAAAACAAAAAAGTTTACTTTGCGCTCCCAGAGGGAATCTGATTTCTAGTCAGACGCAGTTTCTGATTTCTAGTCAGACGCAGTTTCTGATTTCTAGTCAGAAGCCTTAACCACTCGGCCACGACTGCTTTGACAACACGCACAACAAAAACCATGATAAAGCGATCATTTTGTAGTTTTTGGCCATTTTTTATAAAAGAGTAAACAAAAAAAAAGGTTTCCAGAAAAAAACAAAAAAGTTTACTTTGCGCTCCCAGAGGGAATCTGATTTCTAGTCAGACGCAGTTTCTGATTTCTAGTCAGACGCAGTTTCTGATTTCTAGTCAGAAGCCTTAACCACTCGGCCACGACTGCTTTGACAACACGCACAACAAAAACCATGATAAAGCGATCACTTTGTAGTTTTTGGCCATTTTTTATAAAAGAGTAAACAAAAAAAAGTTTACAAGAAACAAAATAAAAAAGTTTACTTTACGCTCCCAGAGGGAATCTGGTTTCTAGTCAGACGCAGTTTCTGATTTCTAGTCAGAAGCCTTAACCACTCGGCCACGACTGCTTTGACAACACGCACAACAAAAACCATGATAAAGCGATCATTTTGTAGTTTTTGGCCATTTTTTATAAAAGAGTAAACAAAAAAAGTTTACAAGAAAAAAACAAAAAAGTTTTCTTTGCGCTCCCAGAGGGAATCTGATTTCTAGTCAGACGCAGTTTCTGATTTCTAGTCTGAAGCCCTAACCACTCGGCCACGACTGCTTTGACAACACGCACAACAAAAACCATGATAAAGCGATCATTTTGTAGTTTTTGGCCATTTTTTATAAAAGAGTAAACAAAAAAAGTTTACAAGAAAAAAACAAAAAAGTTTTCTTTGCGCTCCCAGAGGGAATCTGATTTCTAGTCAGACGCAGTTTCTGATTTCTAGTCAGAAGCCTTAACCACTCGGCCACGACTGCTTTGACAACACGCACAACAAAAACCATGATAAAGCGATCATTTTGTAGTTTTTGGCCATTTTTTATAAAAGAGTAAACAAAAAAAGTTTACAAGAAAAAAACAAAAAAGTTTTCTTTGCGCTCCCAGAGGGAATCTGATTTCTAGTCAGACGCAGTTTCTGATTTCTAGTCAGAAGCCTTAACCACTCGGCCACGACTGCTTTGACAACACGCACAACAAAAACCATGATAAAGCGATCATTTTGTAGTTTTTGGCCATTTTTATAAAAGAGTAAACAAAAAAAGTTTACAAGAAAAAAACAAAAAAGTTTTCTTTGCGCTCCCAGAGGGAATCTGATTTCTAGTCAGACGCAGTTTCTGATTTCTAGTCAGACGCAGTTTCTGATTTCTAGTCAGAAGCCTTAACCACTCGGCCACGACTGCTTTGACAACACGCACAACAAAAACCATGATAAAGCGATCACTTTGTAGTTTTTGGCCATTTTTTATAAAAGAGTAAACAAAAAAAAGTTTACAAGAAAAAAACAAAAAAGTTTACTTTACGCTCCCAGAGGGAATCTGATTTCTAGTCAGACGCAGTTTCTGATTTCTAGTCAGAAGCCTTAACCACTCGGCCACGACTGCTTTGACAAAACGTACAACAAAAACCATAATAAACCGATCATTTTGTAGTTTTTGGCAATTTTTTATAAAAGAGTAAACAAAAAAAGTTTACAAGAAAAAAACAAAAAAGTTTACTTTGCGCTCCCAGAGGGAATCTGATTTCTAGTCAGACGCAGTTTCTGATTTCTAGTCAGAAGCCTTAACCACTCGGCCACGACTGCTTTGACAAAATGTACAACAAAAACCATAATAAACCGATCATTTTGTAGTTTTTGGCAATTTTTTATAAAAGAGTAAACAAAAAAAGTTTACAAGAAAAAAGTTTACTTTGCGCTCCCGGAGGGAATCTGATTTCTAGTCAGACGCAGTTTCTGATTTCTAGTCAGAAGCCTTAACCACTCGGCCACGACTGCTTTGACAAAACGCACAACAAAAATCATAATAAACCGATCATTTTGTAGTTTTTGGCAATTTTTTATAAAAGAGTAAACAAAAAAAAGTTTACAAGAAAAAAACAAAAAAGTTTACTTTGCGCTCCCAGAGGGAATCTGATTTCTAGTCAGACACAGTTTCCGATTTCTAGTCAGAAGCCCTAACCACTCGGCCACGACTGCTTTGACAAAACGTACAACAAAAACCATAATAAACCGATCATTTTGTAGTTTTTGGCAATTTTTTATAAAAGAGTAAACAAAAAAAGTTTACAAGAAAAAAACAAAAAAGTTTACTTTGCGCTCCCAGAGGGAATCTGATTTCTAGTCAGACGCAGTTTCTGATTTCTAGTCAGAAGCCTTAACCACTCGGCCACGACTGCTTTGACAACACGCACAACAAAAACCATGATAAAGCGATCATATTGTAGTTTTTGGCTATTTTTTATAAAAGAGTAAACAAAAAAAGTTTACAAGAAAAAAACAAAAAAGTTTTCTTTGCGCTCCGAGAGGGAATCTGATTTCTAGTCAGACGCAGTTTCTGATTTCTAGTCAGAAGCCTTAACCACTCGGCCACGACTGCTTTGACAACACGCACAACAAAAACCATGATAAAGCGATCATATTGTAGTTTTTGGCTATTTTTTATAAAAGAGTAAACAAAAAGAAGTTTACAAGAAAAAAACAAAAAAGTTTTCTTTGCGCTCCCAGAGGGAATCTGATTTCTAGTCAGACGCAGTTTCTGATTTCTAGTCAGACGCAGTTTCTGATTTCTAGTCAGAAGCCCTAACCACTCGGCCACGACTGCTTTGACAAAACGTACAACAAAAACCATAATAAATCGATCATTTTGTAGTTTTTGGCAATTTTTTATAAAAGAGTAAACAAAAAAAGTTTACAAGAAAAAAACAAAAAAGTTTACTTTGCGCTCCCAGAGGGAATCTGATTTCTAGTCAGACGCAGTTTCTGATTTCTAGTCAGAAGCCTTAACCACTCGGCCACGACTGCTTTGACAAAACGCACAACAAAAATCATAATAAACCGATCATTTTGTAGTTTTTGGAATTTTTTATAAAAGAGTAAACAAAAAAAGTTTACAAGAAAAAAACAAAAAAGTTTACTTTGCGCTCCCAGAGGGAATCTGATTTCTAGTCAGACGCAGTTTCCGATTTCTAGTCAGAAGCCTTAACCACTCGGCCACGACTGCTTTGACAAAACGCACAACAAAAATCATAATAAACCGATCATTTTGTAGTTTTTGGCCATTTTTTATAAAAGAGTAAACAAAAAGAAGTTTACAAGAAAAAAACAAAAAGTTTTCTTTGCGCTCCCAGAGGGAATCTGATTTCTAGTCAGACGCAGTTTCTGATTTCTAGTCAGAAGCCTTAACCACTCGGCCACGACTGCTTTGACAACACGCACAACAAAAACCATGATAAAGCGATCATTTTGTAGTTTTTGGCCATTTTTTATAAAAGAGTAAACAAAAAGAAGTTTACAAGAAAAAAACAAAAAAGTTTTCTTTGCGCTCCCAGAGGGAATCTGATTTCTAGTCAGACGCAGTTTCTGATTTCTAGTCAGAAGCCTTAACCACTCGGCCACGACTGCTTTGACAACACGCACAACAAAAACCATGATAAACCGATCATTTTGTAGTTTTTGGCCATTTTTTATAAAAGAGTAAACAAAAAGAAGTTTACAAGAAAAAAACAAAAAAGTTTTCTTTGCGCTCCCAGAGGGAATCTGATTTCTAGTCAGACGCAGTTTCTGATTTCTAGTCAGAAGCCTTAACCACTCGGCCACGACTGCTTTGACAACACGCACAACAAAAACCATGATAAAGCGATCATATTGTAGTTTTTGGCTATTTTTTATAAAAGAGTAAACAAAAAGAAGTTTACAAGAAAAAAACAAAAAAGTTTTCTTTGCGCTCCCAGAGGGAATCTGATTTCTAGTCAGACGCAGTTTCTGATTTCTAGTCAGACGCAGTTTCTGATTTCTAGTCAGAAGCCCTAACCACTCGGCCACGACTGCTTTGACAAAACGTACAACAAAAACCATAATAAATCGATCATTTTGTAGTTTTTGGCAATTTTTTATAAAAGAGTAAACAAAAAAAGTTTACAAGAAAAAAACAAAAAAGTTTACTTTGCGCTCCCAGAGGGAATCTGATTTCTAGTCAGACGCAGTTTCTGATTTCTAGTCAGAAGCCTTAACCACTCGGCCACGACTGCTTTGACAAAACGCACAACAAAAATCATAATAAACCGATCATTTTGTAGTTTTTGGAATTTTTTATAAAAGAGTAAACAAAAAAAGTTTACAAGAAAAAAACAAAAAAGTTTACTTTGCGCTCCCAGAGGGAATCTGATTTCTAGTCAGACGCAGTTTCCGATTTCTAGTCAGAAGCCTTAACCACTCGGCCACGACTGCTTTGACAAAACGCACAACAAAAATCATAATAAACCGATCATTTTGTAGTTTTTGGCCATTTTTTATAAAAGAGTAAACAAAAAGAAGTTTACAAGAAAAAAACAAAAAAGTTTTCTTTGCGCTCCCAGAGGGAATCTGATTTCTAGTCAGACGCAGTTTCTGATTTCTAGTCAGAAGCCTTAACCACTCGGCCACGACTGCTTTGACAACACGCACAACAAAAACCATGATAAAGCGATCATTTTGTAGTTTTTGGCTATTTTTTATAAAAGAGTAAAATAAAAGAAGTTTACAAGAAAAAAACAAAAAAGTTTTCTTTGCGCTCCCAGAGGGAATCTGATTTCTAGTCAGACGCAGTTTCTGATTTCTAGTCAGACGCAGTTTCTGATTTCTAGTCAGAAGCCCTAACCACTCGGCCACGACTGCTTTGACAAAACGTACAACAAAAACCATAATAAACCGATCATTTTGTAGTTTTTGGCAATTTTTTATAAAAGAGTAAACAAAAAAAGTTTACAAGAAAAAAACAAAAAAGTTTACTTTGCGCTCCCAGAGGGAATCTGATTTCTAGTCAGACGCAGTTTCTGATTTCTAGTCAGAAGCCTTAACCACTCGGCCACGACTGCTTTGACAACACGCACAACAAAAACCATGATAAAGCGATCATTTTGTAGTTTTTGGCCATTTTTTATAAAAGAGTAAACAAAAAAAGTTTACAAGAAAAAAACAAAAAAGTTTTCTTTGCGCTCCCAGAGGGAATCTGATTTCTAGTCAGACGCAGTTTCTGATTTCTAGTCTGAAGCCCTAACCACTCGGCCACGACTGCTTTGACAACACGCACAACAAAAACCATGATAAAGCGATCATTTTGTAGTTTTTGGCCATTTTTTATAAAAGAGTAAACAAAAAAAGTTTACAAGAAAAAAACAAAAAAGTTTACTTTGCGCTCCCAGAGGGAATCTGATTTCTAGTCAGACGCAGTTTCCGATTTCTAGTCAGAAGCCTTAACCACTCGGCCACGACTGCTTTGACAACACGCACAACAAAAACCATGATAAAGCGATCATTTTGTAGTTTTTGGCCATTTTTTATAAAAGAGTAAACAAAGAAAAGTTTACAAGAAAAAAACAAAAAAGTTTTCTTTGCGCTCCCAGAGGGAATCTGATTTCTAGTCAGACGCAGTTTCTGATTTCTAGTCAGAAGCCTTAACCACTCGGCCACGACTGCTTTGACAACACGCACAACAAAAACCATGATAAAGCGATCATTTTGTAGTTTTTGGCCATTTTTTATAAAAGAGTAAACAAAAAAAGTTTACAAGAAAAAAACAAAAAAGTTTTCTTTGCGCTCCCAGAGGGAATCTGATTTCTAGTCAGACGCAGTTTCTGATTTCTAGTCTGAAGCCCTAACCACTCGGCCACGACTGCTTTGACAACACGCACAACAAAAACCATGATAAAGCGATCATTTTGTAGTTTTTGGCCATTTTTTATAAAAGAGTAAACAAAAAAGTTTACAAGAAAAAAACAAAAAAGTTTTCTTTGCGCTCCCAGAGGGAATCTGATTTCTAGTCAGACGCAGTTTCTGATTTCTAGTCAGAAGCCTTAACCACTCGGCCACGACTGCTTTGACAACACGCACAACAAAAACCATGATAAAGCGATCATTTTGTAGTTTTTGGCCATTTTTATAAAAGAGTAAACAAAAAAAGTTTACAAGAAAAAAACAAAAAAGTTTTCTTTGCGCTCCCAGAGGGAATCTGATTTCTAGTCAGACGCAGTTTCTGATTTCTAGTCAGACGCAGTTTCTGATTTCTAGTCAGAAGCCTTAACCACTCGGCCACGACTGCTTTGACAACACGCACAACAAAAACCATGATAAAGCGATCACTTTGTAGTTTTTGGCCATTTTTTATAAAAGAGTAAACAAAAAAAAGTTTACAAGAAAAAAACAAAAAAGTTTACTTTACGCTCCCAGAGGGAATCTGATTTCTAGTCAGACGCAGTTTCTGATTTCTAGTCAGAAGCCTTAACCACTCGGCCACGACTGCTTTGACAACACGCACAACAAAAACCATGATAAAGCGATCATTTTGTAGTTTTTGGCCATTTTTATAAAAGAGTAAACAAAAAAAGTTTACAAGAAAAAAACAAAAAAGTTTTCTTTGCGCTCCCAGAGGGAATCTGATTTCTAGTCAGACGCAGTTTCTGATTTCTAGTCTGAAGCCCTAACCACTCGGCCACGACTGCTTTGACAACACGCAAAACAAAAACCATGATAAAGCGATCATTTTGTAGCTTTTGGCCATTTTTTATAAAAGAGTAAACAAAAAAAGTTTACAAGAAAAAAACAAAAAAGTTTACTTTGCGCTCCCAGAGGGAATCTGATTTCTAGTCAGACGCAGTTTCTGATTTCTAGTCAGAAGCCTTAACCACTCGGCCACGACTGCTTTGACAACACGCACAACAAAAACCATGATAAAGCGATCATATTGTAGTTTTTGGCTATTTTTTATAAAAGAGTAAACAAAAAAAGTTTACAAGAAAAAAACAAAAAAGTTTTCTTTGCGCTCCGAGAGGGAATCTGATTTCTAGTCAGAGGCAGTTTCCGATTTCTAGTCAGAAGCCTTAACCACTCGGCCACGACTGCTTTGACAACACGCACAACAAAAACCATGATAAACCGATCATTTTGTAGTTTTTGGCCATTTTTTATAAAAGAGTAAACAAAAAGAAGTTTACAAGAAAAAAACAAAAAAGTTTTCTTTGCGCTCCCAGAGGGAATCTGATTTCTAGTCAGACGCAGTTTCTGATTTCTAGTCAGAAGCCTTAACCACTCGGCCACGACTGCTTTGACAACACGCACAACAAAAACCATGATAAAGCGATCATATTGTAGTTTTTGGCTATTTTTTATAAAAGAGTAAACAAAAAGAAGTTTACAAGAAAAAAACAAAAAAGTTTTCTTTGCGCTCCCAGAGGGAATCTGATTTCTAGTCAGACGCAGTTTCTGATTTCTAGTCAGACGCAGTTTCTGATTTCTAGTCAGAAGCCCTAACCACTCGGCCACGACTGCTTTGACAAAACGTACAACAAAAACCATAATAAATCGATCATTTTGTAGTTTTTGGCAATTTTTTATAAAAGAGTAAACAAAAAAAGTTTACAAGAAAAAAACAAAAAAGTTTACTTTGCGCTCCCAGAGGGAATCTGATTTCTAGTCAGACGCAGTTTCTGATTTCTAGTCAGAAGCCTTAACCACTCGGCCACGACTGCTTTGACAAAACGCACAACAAAAATCATAATAAACCGATCATTTTGTAGTTTTTGGAATTTTTTATAAAAGAGTAAACAAAAAAAGTTTACAAGAAAAAAACAAAAAAGTTTACTTTGCGCTCCCAGAGGGAATCTGATTTCTAGTCAGACGCAGTTTCCGATTTCTAGTCAGAAGCCTTAACCACTCGGCCACGACTGCTTTGACAAAACGCACAACAAAAATCATAATAAACCGATCATTTTGTAGTTTTTGGCCATTTTTTATAAAAGAGTAAACAAAAAGAAGTTTACAAGAAAAAAACAAAAAAGTTTTCTTTGCGCTCCCAGAGGGAATCTGATTTCTAGTCAGACGCAGTTTCTGATTTCTAGTCAGAAGCCTTAACCACTCGGCCACGACTGCTTTGACAACACGCACAACAAAAACCATGATAAAGCGATCATTTTGTAGTTTTTGGCTATTTTTTATAAAAGAGTAAAATAAAAGAAGTTTACAAGAAAAAAACAAAAAAGTTTTCTTTGCGCTCCCAGAGGGAATCTGATTTCTAGTCAGACGCAGTTTCTGATTTCTAGTCAGAAGCCCTAACCACTCGGCCACGACTGCTTTGACAAAACGTACAACAAAAACCATAATAAAACGATCATTTTGTAGTTTTTGGCAATTTTTTATAAAAGAGTAAACAAAAAAAGTTTACAAGAAAAAAACAAAAAAGTTTACTTTGCGCTCCCAGAGGGAATCTGATTTCTAGTCAGACGCAGTTTCTGATTTCTAGTCAGAAGCCTTAACCACTCGCCCACGACTGCTTTGACAAAACGCACAACAAAAATCATAATAAACCGATCATTTTGTAGTTTTTGGCAATTTTTTATAAAAGAGTAAACAAAAAAAGTTTACAAGAAAAAAACAAAAAAGTTTACTTTGCGCTCCCAGAGGGAATCTGATTTCTAGTCAGACGCAGTTTCCGATTTCTAGTCAGAAGCCTTAACCACTCGGCCACGACTGCTTTGACAACACGCACAACAAAAACCATGATAAAGCGATCATTTTGTAGTTTTTGGCCATTTTTTATAAAAGAGTAAACAAAGAAAAGTTTACAAGAAAAAAACAAAAAAGTTTTCTTTGCGCTCCCAGAGGGAATCTGATTTCTAGTCAGACGCAGTTTCTGATTTCTAGTCAGAAGCCTTAACCACTCGGCCACGACTGCTTTGACAACACGCACAACAAAAACCATAATAAAGTGATCACTTTGTAGTTTTTGGCCATTTTTTATAAAAGAGTAAACAAATAGAAGTTTACAAGAAAAAAACAAAAAAGTTTTCTTTGCGCTCCCAGAGGGAATCTGATTTCTAGTCAGACGCAGTTTCTGATTTCTAGTCAGAAGCCTTAACCACTCGGCCACGACTGCTTTGACAACACGCACAACAAAAACCATAATAAAGTGATCACTTTGTAGTTTTTGGCCATTTTTTATAAAAGAGTAAACAAAAAAAAGTTTACAAGAAAAAAACAAAAAAGTTTACTTTACGCTCCCAGAGGGAATCTGATTTCTAGTCAGACGCAGTTTCTGATTTCTAGTCAGAAGCCTTAACCACTCGGCCACGACTGCTTTGACAAAACGCACAACAAAAATCATAATAAACCGATCATTTTGTAGTTTTTGGCAATTTTTTATAAAAGAGTAAACAAAAAAGTTTACAAGAAAAAAACAAAAAAGTTTACTTTGCGCTCCCAGAGGGAATCTGATTTCTAGTCAGACGCAGTTTCTGATTTCTAGTCAGACGCAGTTTCTGATTTCTAGTCAGAAGCCTTAACCACTCGGCCACGACTGCTTTGACAACACGCACAACAAAAACCATGATAAAGCGATCACTTTGTAGTTTTTGGCCATTTTTTATAAAAGAGTAAACAAAAAAAAGTTTACAAGAAAAAAACAAAAAAGTTTACTTTACGCTCCCAGAGGGAATCTGATTTCTAGTCAGACGCAGTTTCTGATTTCTAGTCAGAAGCCTTAACCACTCGGCCACGACTGCTTTGACAACACGCACAACAAAAACCATGATAAAGCGATCATTTTGTAGTTTTTGGCCATTTTTTATAAAAGAGTAAACAAAAAAGTTTACAAGAAAAAAACAAAAAAGTTTTCTTTGTGCTCCCAGAGGGAATCTGATTTCTAGTCAGACGCAGTTTCTGATTTCTAGTCAGACGCAGTTTCTGATTTCTAGTCAGAAGCCTTAACCACTCGGCCACGACTGCTTTGACAACACGCACAACAAAAACCATGATAAAGCGATCACTTTGTAGTTTTTGGCCATTTTTTATAAAAGAGTAAACAAAAAAAGTTTACAAGAAAAAAACAAAAAAGTTTTCTTTGCGCTCCGAGAGGGAATCTGATTTCTAGTCAGACGCAGTTTCTGATTTCTAGTCAGAAGCCTTAACCACTCGGCCACGACTGCTTTGACAACACGCGCAACAAAAACCATGATAAAGCGATCATTTTGTAGTTTTTGGCCATTTTTTATAAAAGAGTAAACAAAAAAAGTTTACAAGAAAAAAACAAAAAAGTTTTCTTTGCGCTCCCAGAGGGAATCTGATTTCTAGTCAGACGCAGTTTCTGATTTCTAGTCAGACGCAGTTTCTGATTTCTAGTCAGACGCCTTAACCACTCGGCCACGACTGCTTTGACAACACGCACAACAAAAACCATGATAAAGCGATCACTTTGTAGTTTTTGGCCATTTTTTATAAAAGAGTAAACAAAAAAAAGTTTACAAGAAAAAAACAAAAGAGTTTACTTTACGCTCCCAGAGGGAATCTGATTTCTAGTCAGACGCAGTTTCTGATTTCTAGTCAGAAGCCTTAACCACTCGGCCACGACTGCTTTGACAACACGCACAACAAAAACCATGATAAAGCGATCACTTTGTAGTTTTTGGCCATTTTTTATAAAAGAGTAAACAAAAAAAAGTTTACAAGAAAAAAACAAAAAAGTTTACTTTACGCTCCCAGAGGGAATCTGATTTCTAGTCAGACGCAGTTTCTGATTTCTAGTCAGAAGCCTTAACCACTCGGCCACGACTGCTTTGACAACACGCACAACAAAAACCATGATAAAGCGATCATTTTGTAGTTTTTGGCCATTTTTTATAAAAGAGTAAACAAAAAAGTTTACAAGAAAAAAACAAAAAAGTTTTCTTTGCGCTCCCAGAGGGAATCTGATTTCTAGTCAGACGCAGTTTCTGATTTCTAGTCAGAAGCCTTAACCACTCGGCCACGACTGCTTTGACAACACGCACAACAAAAACCATGATAAAGCGATCACTTTGTAGTTTTTGGCCATTTTTTATAAAAGAGTAAACAAAAAAAGTTTACAAGAAAAAAACAAAAAAGTTTTCTTTGCGCTCCCAGAGGGAATCTGATTTCTAGTCAGACGCAGTTTTTGATTTCTAGTCAGAAACCTTAACCACTCGGCCACGACTGCTTTGACAACACGCACAACAAAAACCATGATAAAGCGATCATTTTGTAGTTTTTGGCCATTTTTTAAACGGTTTTATTTAGCTCACCCCGTTTGTTTTATTGTTGGGTCAAATTTAGTAATTCAAATTTCACCCTCTTCCTGTCAACCGATTAACCTGAAATTTTGCACGCATGTATAACCCCGATGACAATGCAATATTATGAAAAAAAATTCCGATAGGTGGCGCGTGGGTCGCTATATTTACAAAAATCGCATTTATGGTCCTATTTGGCTGAAATTCGGAACATGTATTACTACCTTGAAAAGAAATATTTTCTTAAAAAAAAAATTCCGCTAGGTGGCGCGTGGGTCGCTATATTTACAAAAATCGCATTTATGGTCCGATTTGGCTGAAATTCGGAACATGTATTACTACCTTGAAAAGAAATTTTTTCTTAAAAAAAAATTCCGCTAGGTGGCGCGTGGGTCGCTATATTTACAAAAATCGCATTTATGGTCCGATTTGGCTGAAATTCGGAACATGTATTACTACCTTGAAAGGAAATATTTTCCTAAAAAAAACTTCCGATAGGTGGCGCGTGGGTCGCTATAGAGGCGTTGGACTGCAATAAACTAACGGGCAAGAAACCTTGCAATAATGAAGCACTAAATGAATTAAACAGAATGCGAAATAAAAACTAAAAACTAGAAAATAAAAATAGGTAAAAAACTTTTTAAGTTAAACGGTTTTATGTTATACATACATTGCAATGTTTAAGATAAATGTACTAAAAACCAAAAAATAATAAAATAGATACAGTCGTGGGAATTATAAACATTTGCATAGACTAGACTAAAATAAAACCGGGGGGCACGTCAATTGTCTACAAATTATCGACTTAATGTGCGATAGAAGAATCGTTTAATTCGTGGTTAGGCAGTTGGCCCGCAGACGGTAAGGAAAATACTTACTATTTTCTTGCTCATGGAAATTCCAATAGTTATACACTCCATGTTAATAAAAGAGATGTTTCAACTAGTTTATCGTTGGACATTCACACGAGGAATCGTTTCACTGCTCGTAGTTTGTCTTTAATCGACAAAACATATGATAAAAGTACTACTCGCTCACCACTATGAAACCCTAAAACTCGCTTATAATCGAGCTTGCTAGCTTTTTTCCACATTCTAGCCCTACTTATCACACGTCCATCGTTGTCGGTTGAACAACTGCCTAATTATAGTGTAACATTACAAAACAAACATTTTAATCAACGATTGTAGACAATTGACGTGCCCCACGGTTTTATTTTAGTCTAGTCTATGCAAATGTTTATAATTCCCACGACTGTATCTATTTTATTATTTTTTGGTTTTTAGTACATTTATCTTAAACATTGCAATGTATGTATAACATAAAACCGTTTAACTTAAAAAGTTTTTTTACCTATTTTTTTATAAAAGAGTAAACAAAAAAAGTTTACAAGAAAAAAACAAAAAAGTTTTCTTTGCGCTCCCAGAGGGAATCTGATTTCTAGTCAGACGCAGTTTCTGATTTCTAGTCAGACGCAGTTTCTGATTTCTAGTCAGACGCAGTTTCTGATTTCTAGTCAGAAGCCTTAACCACTCGGCCACGACTGCTTTGACAACACGCACAACAAAAACCATGATAAAGCGATCACTTTGTAGTTTTTGGCCATTTTTTATAAAAGAGTAAACAAAAAAAAGTTTACAAGAAAAAAACAAAAAAGTTTACTTTACGCTCCCAGAGGGAATCTGATTTCTAGTCAGACGCAGTTTCTGATTTCTAGTCAGAAGCCTTAACCACTCGGCCACGACTGCTTTGACAACACGCACAACAAAAACCATGATAAAGCGATCACTTTGTAGTTTTTGGCCATTTTTTATAAAAGAGTAAACAAAAAAAAGTTTACAAGAAAAAAACAAAAAAGTTTACTTTACGCTCCCAGAGGGAATCTGATTTCTAGTCAGACGCAGTTTCTGATTTCTAGTCAGAAGCCTTAACCACTCGGCCACGACTGCTTTGACAACACGCACAACAAAAACCATGATAAAGCGATCACTTTGTAGTTTTTGGCCATTTTTTATAAAAGAGTAAACAAAAAAAAGTTTACAAGAAAAAAACAAAAAAGTTTACTTTACGCTCCCAGAGGGAATCTGATTTCTAGTCAGACGCAGTTTCTGATTTCTAGTCAGAAGCCTTAACCACTCGGCCACGACTGCTTTGACAACACGCACAACAAAAACCATGATAAAGCGATCACTTTGTAGTTTTTGGCCATTTTTTATAAAAGAGTAAACAAAAAAGTTTACAAGAAAAAAACAAAAAAGTTTTCTTTGCGCTCCCAGAGGGAATCTGATTTCTAGTCAGACGCAGTTTCTGATTTCTAGTCAGAAGCCTTAACCACTCGGCCACGACTGCTTTGACAACACGCACAACAAAAACCATGATAAAGCGATCATATTGTAGTTTTTGGCTATTTTTTATAAAAGAGTAAACAAAAAGAAGTTTACAAGAAAAAAACAAAAAAGTTTTCTTTGCGCTCCCAGAGGGAATCTGATTTCTAGTCAGACGCAGTTTCTGATTTCTAGTCAGACGCAGTTTCTGATTTCTAGTCAGACGCAGTTTCTGATTTCTAGTCAGAAGCCCTAACCACTCGGCCACGACTGCTTTGACAACACGCACAACAAAAACCATGATAAAGCGATCACTTTGTAGTTTTTGGCCATTTTTTATAAAAGAGTAAACAAAAAAAAGTTTACAAGAAAAAAACAAATAAGTTTACTTTACGCTCCCAGAGGGAATCTGATTTCTAGTCAGACGCAGTTTCTGATTTCTAGTCAGAAGCCTTAACCACTCGGCCACGACTGCTTTGACAAAACGTACAACAAAAACCATGATAAACCGATCATTTTGTAGTTTTTGGCCATTTTTTATAAAAGAGTAAACAAAAAGAAGTTTACAAGAAAAAAACAAAAAAGTTTTCTTTGCGCTCCCAGAGGGAATCTGATTTCTAGTCAGACGCAGTTTCTGATTTCTAGTCAGAAGCCTTAACCACTCGGCCACGACTGCTTTGACAACACGCACAACAAAAACCATGATAAAGCGATCATATTGTAGTTTTTGGCTATTTTTTATAAAAGAGTAAACAAAAAGAAGTTTACAAGAAAAAAACAAAAAAGTTTTCTTTGCGCTCCCAGAGGGAATCTGATTTCTAGTCAGACGCAGTTTCTGATTTCTAGTCAGACGCAGTTTCTGATTTCTAGTCAGAAGCCCTAACCACTCGGCCACGACTGCTTTGACAAAACGTACAACAAAAACCATAATAAACCGATCATTTTGTAGTTTTTGGCAATTTTTTATAAAAGAGTAAACAAAAAAAGTTTACAAGAAAAAAACAAAAAAGTTTACTTTGCGCTCCCAGAGGGAATCTGATTTCTAGTCAGACGCAGTTTCTGATTTCTAGTCAGACGCAGTTTCTGATTTCTAGTCAGAAGCCTTAACCACTCGGCCACGACTGCTTTGACAACACGCACAACAAAAACCATGATAAAGCGATCACTTTGTAGTTTTTGGCCATTTTTTATAAAAGAGTAAACAAAAAAAAAGTTTACAAGAAAAAAACAAAAAAAAATTAAAGCGTGAATAACGAGTATTCATGAACATTGATGTGTAAACAGTTTCGAAATCGGATATTCATTCCCTTTTCCTTATTCCTTTTTTTCCTGGTTTTCTATGGATTAAAATGCGACTATAGTTTTTGTAATTTTTGTTGTCATTGTGACTGCTACTATTGTTGTTTTTGTTTGTTTTGGTTTTTGGTTTTTAAATTTTGATTTTTTATTTTCTTTTGTTTTGTATTACTCAGAAACACGCAAGATCATCAGAGTCCACGGTTGACCCATATTTGGAGACCCGGCCTAGGAATCATAAAGAGTAGAGCTCCGTATAGAAATCCTGCTCAACACTTTTCATTTGATACCAATATTGCTCAGAAACATTCCGGGTTAATCCGGGGTAACATTTTGACCCATATTTGGGGACCCGACCTAGGACTCATAAAATGAATAGAGCTCTATGTGAAAGCCCTGCTCAACACCTTTTATTTGATACCAATATTGCTCAGAAACATTCAAGGATCATCCGGTCCTCATTCTGGCCCATATCTCGAGACCCGACCTAGACATCATAAAGAATAGACATCCATGTAGTATCCCTGCTCAACACCTTTCATTTGATACCAATATTGCTCAAAAACATTCAAGGATCATCCAGGTCCTCGTATTTCCCCATATCTCGGGACCCGACATAGGAATCATAAAGAGTAGAGCTCCGTGTAGAAGATCTGCTCAAAACCTTTCATTTCATACCAATTTTGCTCAGAAATATTCCAGGATCATCAGGGTCATCGTTTTGACCCATATCTCGGGACCCGACATAGGAATCATAAAGAGTAGAGCTCCGTATAGAATACCTGCTCAGAACCTTTCATTTCATACCAATTTTGCTCAGAAACATTCAAGGATCATCCGGGTCCTCGTTTTGACCCATATCTGGAGACCCGGCCTAGGAGTCACAATGAAAAGAGCTTCATATCGAAGTCCTGCTCAAAACCTTTCATTTGATACCAATATTGCTCAGATGCATATCCATACATGTTCAAACAGGTTGGCCCTTTTTATTTTGCCTATTTGTCGCATTGTTGCAGAAAACAACAACAACAACAACTTCGCTTCGCTTCGTTGCTGTTGTTGCTGATATTTGCATTTGCACGACTATGCATGCAAGCATTTGTTAGTACATGCCTAGCTACCTACCTACCACTGACAATGCCAAGGTCATTTACGGTTTACGCATTTACATGTTTACTACTCGTTTACGCATTTACATGTTTACGCGTAAACTTTACCTGTTTTTCGAAATTACTCGTAGCTACAGCAAAGATGTTTACACATCAAAAAGTTTACTTTACGCTCCCAGAGGGAATCTGATTTCTAGTCAGACGCAGTTTCTGATTTCTAGTCAGAAGCCTTAACCACTCGGCCACGACTGCTTTGACAACACGCACAACAAAAACCATGATAAAGCGATCACTTTGTAGTTTTTGGCCATTTTTTATAAAAGAGTAAACAAAAAAAGTTTACAAGAAAAAAACAAAAAAGTTTACTTTACGCTCCCAGAGGGAATCTGATTTCTAGTCAGACGCAGTTTCTGATTTCTAGCCTTAACCACTCGGCCACGACTGCTTTGACAACACGCACAACAAAAACCATGATAAAGCGATCATTTTGTAGTTTTTGGCCATTTTTTATAAAAGAGTAAACAAAAAAGTTTCATTGGCTGTCTGCGTCACGTGCAGCCTTTCGACTTCAAACTTTCCTTGCTGTCCTGTTGGCACATTCTTTGCTGCACAGAGGCGGGTGCGTACCTTGGCTGCTACAAGATAGTGGTCGGAGTCGACATTGGGACCACGGATTGTGCGCACATCTAGGATGCTGGAGCTGTGTCTGCCGTCGATCATGACGTGATCAATTTGATTTCGCGTTTTTCGATCAGGAGACAGCCATGTGGCTTGGTGTATTTTTTTGTGCTGGAATCTGGTACTGCTAATGACCATGTTTCGTGACCCGGCGAAGTCGATCAGCCTCGTCCCATTGGGACTGGTTACGTCGTGGAGACTGAATTTTCCGACTGTGCTGCCAAAGATGCCTTCCTTACCCACCCTGGCATTAAAATCGCCAAGCACAATCTTAATGTCGTGACGGGGGCAGCGGTCGTAAGCATGCTCTAACTGCTCATAGAAAGTGTCTTTGATCGCATCGTCCTTCTCTTCCGTCGGGGCGTGGGCGCAGATGAGAGATATGTTGAAAAATCTCGCTTTGATGCGGATGGTGGCTAGACGCTCGTTCACTGGCGTGAACGACAGTACTCGGCGGCTGAGTCTCTTTCCCACCACAAAACCAACACCAAATATACGCTCCTCTGCATGGCCACTGTAATATATATCGCAAGGCCCACATTTCTTCTTGCCTTACCCCTTCCACCGCACCTCTTGTATGGCGGTGATGTCAGCTTTCACTCTTTCGAGGACATCAACCAGCTGGGCAGAGGCACCTTCCCAATTAAGGGTCCGGACGTTCCAGGTGCTTACCCTCAAATCATAGTCCTTTAAACGTTTGCCGTGGTTGTCATCAGAAAGGGGTGGTCTCATCCGAGGCTTTGTTGTTGTTTTCATTGGATAGGATTTTTACGTGGTGGGTCCCAAGCCCGACGCACAACCCGCCCTGCGGGAGTTGTATATTGTTACACGTTTATATAGCGAGCCGCTTGCTCCAAGACAGACGCCCGCTCGCAGCCGCACCTTCTGGTGAACAGATGCTGCAGTTATTCCCCTCAACAAGCCCTTAAACCGAATATGTCGGAGTGGCCTTGTCGAGTTGTCGCCTTCTCACTTTAGTTCACCACCAAACGGGTGTTCGGTGGCTATCCAGAGGACACTGCGCGGAAGTCGTGAGCTGCTTGCTCCGCATGCAAAAGAATCGCTCTGGCCACCCCCAGGTGGATGGCAGTCAGAAGCTTTCCCCACTTACGTGGACTTTTACACACGAAGCCATCCTCAGACAGCCAATGAATACACCACTCGGCTCTCACTCCTGCTCTCTGAGAGCAACCCTTCACCAAACGATGTATCTGAGGAATGGGAACACATCGCTCGTTCACTTCGTATCGCCGCTGAGGAATCTATAGGATACAAGCGAGCCCACAAAAACACCTGGTACGACAAGGAATGTCGCGATGCCTCGGAAAGAAAGAACGCCGCCTACAGGGCTACATTGTGTGCGGGCGCAACGCGAAGCGTATGGGAGCGTTATCGAACGGCGAAGAGGGAAGAGAGGCGCCTTTTTCGAAAGAAGAAAAGGGAGGCTGAAAGGCGCGAGTGTGAAGAGCTTGAGATGCTGGCGGGTAGGAACGATGCTCGAAAATTCTATCAAAAAATCAGGCGGATGACTGAAGGTTTCAAGACCGGGGCAAATTTCTGCCGGAATGATAACGGTGATCTGGTAACTGATGTCCAGAGCATACTTAAGTTGTGGAGGGATCATTTCTCCTCCTTGCTAGATAATGGCAACAGTGAAAGTGCGGAAGGAGAAGATGTACGACCCGAATCCCCAATAGCAGATGATGGTAGGCATGTTCCACCACCTGATCATGACGAAGTGCGAATAGCAATATCTAGGCTTAAGAATAACAAGGCCCCGGGCGCTGACGGCTTGCCAGCCGAGCTATTCAAACATGGTGGCGAAGAGTTGATAAGGAGCATGCATCAACTCCTATGCAGAATATGGTCGGACGAGCGCATGCCCGACGATTGGAACTTAAGTGTGCTCTGCCCAATCCACAAAAAAGGAGACTCCACAGTACGCGCCAATTATCGTGGGATAAGCCTCCTGAATATCGCATATAAGGTCTTAGCAAGTATATTGTGCGAAAGACTGAAGCCTATCGTCAACAATCTGATTGGACCTTATCAGTGTGGCTTCAGACCTGGTAAATCTACCATCGACCAGATCTTCACAATAAGACAAATACTGGAAAAAAACCCATGAAAAAGGATCCGACACACACCATCTCTTTGTCGATTTTAAAGCCGCTTTTGATAGCACGAATAGGAATTGCCTGTATGCCGCAATGTCTGAATTTGGTTTCCCTGCTAAACTTATACGGCTATGCCAAATGACGTTGACTAACACCACCAGCTCCGTCAGAATTGGGAAGGACCTCTCCGAGCCGTTCGAGACCAAACGAGGTTTCAGACAAGGTGACTCTCTTTCGTGCGACTTCTTCAATTTGATGCTGGAAAAGATAATACGAGCTGCAGAACTTAACCATACAGGAAGCATCTTATATCACAAGAGTGTGCAACTGCTGGCGTACGCCGATGACATCGACATCATTGGCACTAACACGCGCGCCGTATGTTCTGCCTTCTCCAAGCTGGATAAAGAGGCTAAGAAAATGGGTTTGGCGGTCAACGAGGACAAGACGAAGTACCTCCTGTCATCACACAAAGAAACAGCACGCCTTGGCAGCCACGTCAATGTTGATAGCTACAAATTCGAAACTGTTAAGGACTTCGTCTATCTGGGAACCAGCATTAACACCAAGAATGATGTCAGCACGGAGATCCAACGAAGAATCACGCTTGCCAATAAATGTTACTTCGGACTAAGTAGGCAACTGAAAAGTAAAGTCCTCTCCCGACAAACAAAAATCACACTCTACAGGACGCTCATCGTTCCAGTCCTCATGTACGGCGCAGAAGCATGGACAATTTCAAAATCAGATGATATGGCACTTGGAGTATTCGAGAGAAAAGTTCTTCGTAAGATTTGTGGACCTTTGCGCGTTGGCGTGGGCGAGTATCGCCGGAGATTTAACGATGAGCTGTACGAGCTTTACACAGACATCGACATTGTTCAGCGAATAAAGATCCAGCGGCTGCGTTGGGCAGGTCATGTCGTGAGAATGGACGAAGGCGCTCCGGCCAAGAAAGCATTTCTATCGAAACCCGCTGAACGCAAAAGAAAAGGGAGACCTCCACTGCGTTGGGAAAATCAGGTGGACAGCGATGCTGCCTCCCTAGGTGTTCCCAAGTGGCGCCATGCTGCACGAAACAGAAGCAATTGGCGCGCTTTGTTGGACTCGGCCAGAATCGTCTAGACGGTTAAGCGCCAATCAACAAGAAGAAGAAACAAAAAAGTTTACAAGAAAAAAACAAAAAAGTTTTCTTTGCGCTCCCAGAGGGAATCTGATTTCTAGTCAGACGCAGTTTCTGATTTCTAGTCAGACGCAGTTTCTGATTTCTAGTCAGAAGCCTTAACCACTCGGCCACGACTGCTTTGACGACACGCACAACAAAAACCATGATAAAGCGATCACTTTGTAGTTTTTGGCCATTTTTTATAAAAGAGTAAACAAAAAAAGTTTACAAGAAAAAAACAAAAAAGTTTTCTTTGCGCTCCGAGAGGGAATCTGATTTCTAGTCAGACGCAGTTTCTGATTTCTAGTCAGAAGCCTTAACCACTCGGCCACGACTGCTTTGACAACACGCGCAACAAAAACCATGATAAAGCGATCATTTTGTAGTTTTTGGCCATTTTTTATAAAAGAGTAAACAAAAAAAGTTTACAAGAAAAAAACAAAAAAGTTTTCTTTGCGCTCCCAGAGGGAATCTGATTTCTAGTCAGACGCAGTTTCTGATTTCTAGTCAGACGCAGTTTCTGATTTCTAGTCAGAAGCCTTAACCACTCGGCCACGACTGCTTTGACAACACGCACAACAAAAACCATGATAAAGCGATCACTTTGTAGTTTTTGGCCATTTTTTATAAAAGAGTAAACAAAAAAAAGTTTACAAGAAAAAAACAAAAAAGTTTACTTTACGCTCCCAGAGGGAATCTGATTTCTAGTCAGACGCAGTTTCTGATTTCTAGTCAGAAGCCTTAACCACTCGGCCACGACTGCTTTGACAACACGCACAACAAAAACCATGATAAAGCGATCACTTTGTAGTTTTTGGCCATTTTTTATAAAAGAGTAAACAAAAAAAAGTTTACAAGAAAAAAACAAAAAAGTTTACTTTACGCTCCCAGAGGGAATCTGATTTCTAGTCAGACGCAGTTTCTGATTTCTAGTCAGAAGCCTTAACCACTCGGCCACGACTGCTTTGACAACACGCACAACAAAAACCATGATAAAGCGATCATTTTGTAGTTTTTGGCCATTTTTTATAAAAGAGTAAACAAAAAAGTTTACAAGAAAAAAACAAAAAAGTTTTCTTTGCGCTCCCAGAGGGAATCTGATTTCTAGTCAGACGCAGTTTCTGATTTCTAGTCAGAAGCCTTAACCACTCGGCCACGACTGCTTTGACAACACGCACAACAAAAACCATGATAAAGCGATCACTTTGTAGTTTTTGGCCATTTTTTATAAAAGAGTAAACAAAAAAAGTTTACAAGAAAAAAACAAAAAAGTTTTCTTTGCGCTCCCAGAGGGAATCTGATTTCTAGTCAGACGCAGTTTTTGATTTCTAGTCAGAAACCTTAACCACTCGGCCACGACTGCTTTGACAACACGCACAACAAAAACCATGATAAAGCGATCATTTTGTAGTTTTTGGCCATTTTTTAAACGGTTTTATTTAGCTCACCCCGTTTGTTTTATTGTTGGGTCAAATTTAGTAATTCAAATTTCACCCTCTTCCTGTCAACCGATTAACCTGAAATTTTGCACGCATGTATAACCCCGATGACAATGCAATATTATGAAAAAAAAAAATTCCGCTAGGTGGCGCGTGGGTCGCTATATTTACAAAAATCGCATTTATGGTCCTATTTGGCTGAAATTCGGAACATGTATTACTACCTTGAAAAGAAATATTTTCCTAAAAAAAACTTCCGATAGGTGGCGCGTGGGTCGCTATAGAGGCGTTGGACTGCAATAAACTAACGGGCAAGAAACCTTGCAATAATGAAGCACTAAATGAATTAAACAGAATGCGAAATAAAAACTAAAAACTAGAAAATAAAAATAGGTAAAAAAACTTTTTAAGTTAAACGGTTTTATGTTATACATACATTGCAATGTTTAAGATAAATGTACTAAAAACCAAAAAATAATAAAATAGATACAGTCGTGGGAATTATAAACATTTGCATAGACTAGACTAAAATAAAACCGGGGGGCACGTCAATTGTCTACAAATTATCGACTTAATGTGCGATAGAAGAATCGTTTAATTCGTCGTTAGGCAGTTGGCCCGCAGACGGTAAGGAAAATACTTACTATTTTCTTGCTCATGGAAATTCCAATAGTTATACACTCCATGTTAATAAAAGAGATGTTTCAACTAGTTTATCGTTGGACATTCACACGAGGAATCGTTTCACTGCTCGTAGTTTGTCTTTAATCGACAAAACATATGATAAAAGTACTACTCGCTCACCACTATGAAACCCTAAAACTCGCTTATAATCGAGCTTGCTAGCTTTTTTCCACATTCTAGCCCTACTTATCACACGTCCATCGTTGTCGGTTGAACAACTGCCTAATTATAGTGTAACATTACAAAACAAACATTTTAATCAACGATTGTAGACAATTGACGTGCCCCACGGTTTTATTTTAGTCTAGTCTATGCAAATGTTTATAATTCCCACGACTGTATCTATTTTATTATTTTTTGGTTTTTAGTACATTTATCTTAAACATTGCAATGTATGTATAACATAAAACCGTTTAACTTAAAAAGTTTTTTTACCTATTTTTTTATAAAAGAGTAAACAAAAAAAGTTTACAAGAAAAAAACAAAAAAGTTTTCTTTGCGCTCCCAGAGGGAATCTGATTTCTAGTCAGACGCAGTTTCTGATTTCTAGTCAGAAGCCTTAACCACTCGGCCACGACTGCTTTGACAACACGCACAACAAAAACCATGATAAAGCGATCATTTTGTAGTTTTTGGCCATTTCTTATAAAAGAGTAAACAAAAAAAGTTTACAAGAAAAAAACAAAAAAGTTTTCTTTGCGCTCCCAGAGGGAATCTGATTTCTAGTCAGACGCAGTTTCTGATTTCTAGTCAGACGCAGTTTCTGATTTCTAGTCAGAAGCCTTAACCACTCGGCCACGACTGCTTTGACAACACGCACAACAAAAACCATGATAAAGCGATCACTTTGTAGTTTTTGGCCATTTTTTATAAAAGAGTAAACAAAAAAAAGTTTACAAGAAAAAAACAAAAAAGTTTACTTTACGCTCCCAGAGGGAATCTGATTTCTAGTCAGACGCAGTTTCTGATTTCTAGTCAGAAGCCTTAACCACTCGGCCACGACTGCTTTGACAACACGCACAACAAAAACCATGATAAAGCGATCACTTTGTAGTTTTTGGCCATTTTTTATAAAAGAGTAAACAAAAAAAAGTTTACAAAAAAAAAACAAAAAAGTTTACTTTACGCTCCCAGAGGGAATCTGATTTCTAGTCAGACGCAGTTTCTGATTTCTAGTCAGAAGCCTTAACCACTCGGCCACGACTGCTTTGACAACACGCACAACAAAAACCATGATAAAGCGATCACTTTGTAGTTTTTGGCCATTTTTTATAAAAGAGTAAACAAAAAAAAGTTTACAAGAAAAAAACAAAAAAGTTTACTTTACGCTCCCAGAGGGAATCTGATTTCTAGTCAGACGCAGTTTCTGATTTCTAGTCAGAAGCCTTAACCACTCGGCCACGACTGCTTTGACAACACGCACAACAAAAACCATGATAAAGCGATCACTTTGTAGTTTTTGGCCATTTTTTATAAAAGAGTACACAAAAAAAAGTTTACAAGAAAAAAACAAAAAAGTTTACTTTACGCTCCCAGATGGAATCTGATTTCTAGTCAGACGCAGTTTCTGATTTCTAGTCAGAAGCCTTAACCACTCGGCCACGACTGCTTTGACAACACGCACAACAAAAACCATGATAAAGCGATCATTTTGTAGTTTTTGGCCATTTTTTATAAAAGAGTAAACAAAAAAAAGTTTACAAGAAAAAAACAAAAAAGTTTACTTTACGCTCCCAGAGGGAATCTGATTTCTAGTCAGACGCAGTTTCTGATTTCTAGTCAGAAGCCTTAACCACTCGGCCACGACTGCTTTGACAACACGCACAACAAAAACCATGATAAAGCGATCACTTTGTAGTTTTTGGCCATTTTTTATAAAAGAGTAAACAAAAAAAAGTTTACAAGAAAAAAACAAAAAAGTTTACTTTACGCTCCCAGAGGGAATCTGATTTCTAGTCAGACGCAGTTTCTGATTTCTAGTCAGAAGCCTTAACCACTCGGCCACGACTTCTTAGACAACACGCACAACAAAAACCATGATAAAGCGATCATTTTGTAGTTTTTGGCCATTTTTTATAAAAGAGTAAACAAAAAAAAGTTTACAAGAAAAAAACAAAAAAGTTTACTTTACGCTCCCAGAGGGAATCTGATTTCTAGTCAGACGCAGTTTCTGCTTTCTAGTCAGAAGCCTTAACCACTCGGCCACGACTGCTTTGACAACACGCACAACAAAAACCATGATAAAGCGATCACTTTGTAGTTTTTGGCCATTTTTTATAAAAGAGTAAACAAAAAAAAGTTTACAAGAAAAAAACAAAAAAGTTTACTTTACGCTCCCAGAGGGAATCTGATTTCTAGTCAGACGCAGTTTCTGATTTCTAGTCAGAAGCCTTAACCACTCGGCCACGACTGCTTTGACAACACGCACAACAAAAACCATGATAAAGCGATCACTTTGTAGTTTTTGGCCATTTTTTATAAAAGAGTAAACAAAAAAAAGTTTACAAGAAAAAAACAAAAAAGTTTACTTTACGCTCCCAGAGGGAATCTGATTTCTAGTCAGACGCAGTTTCTGATTTCTAGTCAGAAGCCTTAACCACTCGGCCACGACTGCTTTGACAACACGCACAACAAAAACCATGATAAAGCGATCATTTTGTAGTTTTTGGCCATTTTTTATAAAAGAGTAAACAAAAAAAAGTTTACAAGAAAAAAACAAAAAAAAGTTTACTTTACGCTCCCAGAGGGAATCTGATTTCTAGTCAGACGCAGTTTCTGATTTCTAGTCAGAAGCCTTAACCACTCGGCCACGACTGCTTTGACAACACGCACAACAAAAACCATGATAAAGCGATCATTTTGTAGTTTTTGGCCATTTTTTATAAAAGAGTAAACAAAAAAAAGTTTACAAGAAAAAACAAAAAAGTTTACTTTACGCTCCCAGAGGGAATCTGATTTCTAGTCAGACGCAGTTTCTGATTTCTAGTCAGAAGCCTTAACCACTCGGCCACGACTGCTTTGACAACACGCACAACAAAAACCATGATAAAGCGATCATTTTGTAGTTTTTGGCCATTTTTTATAAAAGAGTAAACAAAAAAGTTTACAAGAAAAAAACAAAAAAGTTTTCTTTGCGCTCCCAGAGGGAATCTGATTTCTAGTCAGACGCAGTTTCTGATTTCTAGTCAGAAGCCTTAACCACTCGGCCACGACTGCTTTGACAACACGCACAACAAAAACCATGATAAAGCGATCACTTTGTAGTTTTTGGCCATTTTTTATAAAAGAGTAAACAAAAAAAGTTTACAAGAAAAAAACAAAAAAGTTTTCTTTGCGCTCCCAGAGGGAATCTGATTTCTAGTCAGACGCAGTTTCTGATTTCTAGTCAGAAGCCTTAACCACTCGGCCACGACTGCTTTGACAACACGCACAACAAAAACCATGATAAAGCGATCATTTTGTAGTTTTTGGCCATTTTTTATAAAAGAGTAAACAAAAAAAGTTTACAAGAAAATAAGTGAATATTTTAAAAATATAAATACACGCGCGCCATCTGTTGGAAAATAGCGGTGGTTGTAACCTAATCTCATTAGTAAATATGTTGCATATATTTAGGCAGCAGCTAGAAGTTACATACCCACATACATACAGGTGAAACTAATAAAAGCGTGTTAAAAACAAAAAAGTTTACTTTACGCTCCCAGAGGGAATCTGATTTCTAGTCAGACGCAGTTTCTGATTTCTAGTCAGAAGCCTTAACCACTCGGCCACGACTTCTTAGACAACACGCACAACAAAAACCATGATAAAGCGATCATTTTGTAGTTTTTGGCCATTTTTTATAAAAGAGTAAACAAAAAAAGTTTACAAGAAAAAAACAAAAAAGTTTTCTTTGCGCTCCCAGAGGGAATCTGATTTCTAGTCAGACGCAGTTTCTGATTTCTAGTCAGAAGCCTTAACCACTCGGCCACGACTGCTTTGACAACACGCACAACAAAAACCATGATAAAGCGATCATTTTGTAGTTTTTGGCCATTTTTTATAAAAGAGTAAACAAAAAAAGTTTACAAGAAAAAAACAAAAAAGTTTACTTTACGCTCCCAGAGGGAATCTGATTTCTAGTCAGACGCAGTTTCTGATTTCTAGTCAGAAGCCTTAACCACTCGGCCACGACTTCTTAGACAACACGCACAACAAAAACCATGATAAAGCGATCATTTTGTAGTTTTTGGCCATTTTTTATAAAAGAGTAAACAAAAAAAAGTTTACAAGAAAAAAACAAAAAAGTTTACTTTACGCTCCCAGAGGGAATCTGATTTCTAGTCAGACGCAGTTTCTGCTTTCTAGTCAGAAGCCTTAACCACTCGGCCACGACTGCTTTGACAACACGCACAACAAAAACCATGATAAAGCGATCACTTTGTAGTTTTTGGCCATTTTTTATAAAAGAGTAAACAAAAAAAAGTTTACAAGAAAAAAACAAAAAAGTTTACTTTACGCTCCCAGAGGGAATCTGATTTCTAGTCAGACGCAGTTTCTGATTTCTAGTCAGAAGCCTTAACCACTCGGCCACGACTGCTTTGACAACACGCACAACAAAAACCATGATAAAGCGATCATTTTGTAGTTTTTGGCCATTTTTTATAAAAGAGTAAACAAAAAAAAGTTTACAAGAAAAAAACAAAAAAGTTTACTTTACGCTCCCAGAGGGAATCTGATTTCTAGTCAGACGCAGTTTCTGATTTCTAGTCAGAAGCCTTAACCACTCGGCCACGACTGCTTTGACAACACGCACAACAAAAAACCATGATAAAGCGATCACTTTGTAGTTTTTGGCCATTTTTTATAAAAGAGTAAACAAAAAAAAGTTTACAAGAAAAAAACAAAAAAGTTTACTTTACGCTCCCAGAGGGAATCTGATTTCTAGTCAGACGCAGTTTCTGATTTCTAGTCAGAAGCCTTAACCACTCGGCCACGACTGCTTTGACAACACGCACAACAAAAACCATGATAAAGCGATCATTTTGTAGTTTTTGGCCATTTTTTATAAAAGAGTAAACAAAAAAAAGTTTACAAGAAAAAAACAAAAAAGTTTACTTTACGCTCCCAGAGGGAATCTGATTTCTAGTCAGACGCAGTTTCTGATTTCTAGTCAGAAGCCTTAACCACTTGGCCACGACTGCTTTGACAACACGCACAACAAAAACCAGGATAAAGCGATCATTTTGTAGTTTTTGGCCATTTTTTATAAAAGAGTAAACAAAAAAAAGTTTACAAGAAAAAAACAAAAAAGTTTACTTTACGCTCCCAGAGGGAATCTGATTTCTAGTCAGACGCAGTTTCTGATTTCTAGTCAGAAGCCTTAACCACTCGGCCACGACTGCTTTGACAACACGCACAACAAAAACCATGATAAAGCGATCACTTTGTAGTTTTTGGCCATTTTTTATAAAAGAGTAAACAAAAAAAAGTTTACAAGAAAAAAACAAAAAAGTTTACTTTACGCTCCCAGAGGGAATCTGATTTCTAGTCAGACGCAGTTTCTGATTTCTAGTCAGAAGCCTTAACCACTCGGCCACGACTGCTTTGACAACACGCACAACAAAAACCATGATAAAGCGATCATTTTGTAGTTTTTGGCCATTTTTTATAAAAGAGTAAACAAAAAAAAGTTTACAAGAAAAAAACAAAAAAAAGTTTACTTTACGCTCCCAGAGGGAATCTGATTTCTAGTCAGACGCAGTTTCTGATTTCTAGTCAGAAGCCTTAACCACTCGGCCACGACTGCTTTGACAACACGCACAACAAAAACCATGATAAAGCGATCATTTTGTAGTTTTTGGCCATTTTTTATAAAAGAGTAAACAAAAAAAAGTTTACAAGAAAAAACAAAAAAGTTTACTTTACGCTCCCAGAGGGAATCTGATTTCTAGTCAGACGCAGTTTCTGATTTCTAGTCAGAAGCCTTAACCACTCGGCCACGACTGCTTTGACAACACGCACAACAAAAACCATGATAAAGCGATCATTTTGTAGTTTTTGGCCATTTTTTATAAAAGAGTAAACAAAAAAGTTTACAAGAAAAAAACAAAAAAGTTTTCTTTGCGCTCCCAGAGGGAATCTGATTTCTAGTCAGACGCAGTTTCTGATTTCTAGTCAGAAGCCTTAACCACTCGGCCACGACTGCTTTGACAACACGCACAACAAAAACCATGATAAAGCGATCACTTTGTAGTTTTTGGCCATTTTTTATAAAAGAGTAAACAAAAAAAGTTTACAAGAAAAAAACAAAAAAGTTTTCTTTGCGCTCCCAGAGGGAATCTGATTTCTAGTCAGACGCAGTTTCTGATTTCTAGTCAGAAGCCTTAACCACTCGGCCACGACTGCTTTGACAACACGCACAACAAAAACCATGATAAAGCGATCATTTTGTAGTTTTTGGCCATTTTTTATAAAAGAGTAAACAAAAAAAGTTTACAAGAAAAAAACAAAAAAGTTTTCTTTGCGCTCCCAGAGGGAATCTGATTTCTAGTCAGACGCAGTTTCTGATTTCTAGTCAGAAGCCTTAACCACTCGGCCACGACTGCTTTGACAACACGCACAACAAAAACCATGATAAAGCGATCATTTTGTAGTTTTTGGCCATTTTTTATAAAAGAGTAAACAAAAAAAGTTTACAAGAAAAAAACAAAAAAGTTTTCTTTGCGCTCCCAGAGGGAATCTGATTTCTAGTCAGACGCAGTTTCTGATTTCTAGTCAGACGCAGTTTCTGATTTCTAGTCAGAAGCCTTAACCGCTCGGCCACGACTGCTTTGACAACACGCACAACAAAAACCATGATAAAGCGATCATTTTGTAGTAGTTTTTGGCCATTTTTTATAAAAGAGTAAACAAAAAAAGTTTACAAGAAAAAAACAAAAAAGTTTTCTTTGCGCTCCCAGAGGGAATCTGATTTCTAGTCAGACGCAGTTTCTGATTTCTAGTCAGACGCAGTTTCTGATTTCTAGTCAGAAGCCTTAACCACTCGGCCACGACTGCTTTGACAAAACGCACAACAAAAACCATGATAAAGCGATCATTTTGTAGTTTTTGGCCATTTTTTATAAAAGAGTAAACAAAGAAAAGTTTACAAGAAAAAAACAAAAAAGTTTACTTTGCGCTCCCAGAGGGAATCTGATTTCTAGTCAGACGCAGTTTCTGATTTCTAGTCAGAAGCCTTAACCACTCGGCCACGACTGCTTTGACAACACGCACAACAAAAACCATGATAAAGCGATCATTTTGTAGTTTTTGGCCATTTTTTATAAAAGAGTAAACAAATAGAAGTTTACAAGAAAAAAACAAAAAAGTTTACTTTGCGCTCCCAGAGGGAATCTGATTTCTAGTCAGACGCAGTTTCTGATTTCTAGTCAGAAGCCTTAACCACTCGGCCACGACTGCTTTGACAAAACGCACAACAAAAATCATAATAAACCGATCATTTTGTAGTTTTTGGCAATTTTTTATAAAAGAGTAAACAAAAAAAAGTTTACAAGAAAAAAACAAAAAAGTTTACTTTGCGCTCCCAGAGGGAATCTGATTTCTAGTCAGACGCAGTTTCTGATTTCTAGTCAGAAGCCTTAACCACTCGGCCACGACTGCTTTGACAAAACGCACAACAAAAATCATAATAAACCGATCATTTTGTAGTTTTTGGCAATTTTTTATAAAAGAGTAAACAAAAAAAAGTTTACAAGAAAAAAACAAAAAAGTTTACTTTGCGCTCCCAGAGGGAATCTGATTTCTAGTCAGACGCAGTTTCTGATTTCTAGTCAGAAGCCTTAACCACTCGGCCACGACTGCTTTGACAACACGCACAACAAAAACCATGATAAAGCGATCACTTTGTAGTTTTTGGCCATTTTTTATAAAAGAGTAAACAAAAAAAAGTTTACAAGAAAAAAACAAAAAAGTTTACTTTACGCTCCCAGAGGCAATCTGATTTCTAGTCAGACGCAGTTTCTGATTTCTAGTCAGAAGCCTTAACCACTCGGCCACGACTGCTTTGACAACACGCACAACAAAAACCATGATAAAGCGATCACTTTGTAGTTTTTGGCCATTTTTTATAAAAGAGTAAACAAAAAAAAGTTTACAAGAAAAAAACAAAAAAGTTTACTTTACGCTCCCAGAGGGAATCTGATTTCTAGTCAGACGCAGTTTCTGATTTCTAGTCAGAAGCCTTAACCACTCGGCCACGACTGCTTTGACAACACGCACAACAAAAACCATGATAAAGCGATCATTTTGTAGTTTTTGGCCATTTTTTATAAAAGAGTAAACAAAAAAAAGTTTACAAGAAAAAAACAAAAAAGTTTACTTTACGCTCCCAGAGGGAATCTGATTTCTAGTCAGACGCAGTTTCTGATTTCTAGTCAGAAGCCTTAACCACTCGGCCACGACTGCTTTGACAACACGCACAACAAAAAACCATGATAAAGCGATCACTTTGTAGTTTTTGGCCATTTTTTATAAAAGAGTAAACAAAAAAAAGTTTACAAGAAAAAAACAAAAAAGTTTACTTTACGCTCCCAGAGGGAATCTGATTTCTAGTCAGACGCAGTTTCTGATTTCTAGTCAGAAGCCTTAACCACTCGGCCACGACTGCTTTGACAACACGCACAACAAAAACCATGATAAAGCGATCATTTTGTAGTTTTTGGCCATTTTTTATAAAAGAGTAAACAAAAAAAAGTTTACAAGAAAAAAACAAAAAAGTTTACTTTACGCTCCCAGAGGGAATCTGATTTCTAGTCAGACGCAGTTTCTGATTTCTAGTCAGAAGCCTTAACCACTCGGCCACGACTGCTTTGACAACACGCACAACAAAAACCATGATAAAGCGATCATTTTGTAGTTTTTGGCCATTTTTTATAAAAGAGTAAACAAAAAAAAGTTTACAAGAAAAAAACAAAAAAGTTTACTTTACGCTCCCAGAGGGAATCTGATTTCTAGTCAGACGCAGTTTCTGATTTCTAGTCAGAAGCCTTAACCACTCGGCCACGACTGCTTTGACAACACGCACAACAAAAACCATGATAAAGCGATCACTTTGTAGTTTTTGGCCATTTTTTATAAAAGAGTAAACAAAAAAAAGTTTACAAGAAAAAAACAAAAAAGTTTACTTTACGCTCCCAGAGGGAATCTGATTTCTAGTCAGACGCAGTTTCCGATTTCTAGTCAGAAGCCTTAACCACTCGGCCACGACTGCTTTGACAACACGCACAACAAAAACCATGTTAAAGCGATCATTTTGTAGTTTTTGGCCATTTTTTATAAAAGAGTAAACAAAAAAAAGTTTACAAGAAAAAAACAAAAAAGTTTACTTTACGCTCCCAGAGGGAATCTGATTTCTAGTCAGACGCAGTTTCTGATTTCTAGTCAGAAGCCTTAACCACTCGGCCACGACTGCTTTGACAACACGCACAACAAAAACCATGATAAAGCGATCACTTTGTAGTTTTTGGCCATTTTTTATAAAAGAGTAAACAAAAAAAAGTTTACAAGAAAAAAACAAAAAAGTTTACTTTACGCTCCCAGAGGGAATCTGATTTCTAGTCAGACGCAGTTTCTGATTTCTAGTCAGAAGCCTTAACCACTCGGCCACGACTGCTTTGACAACACGCACAACAAAAACCATGATAAAGCGATCATTTTGTAGTTTTTGGCCATTTTTTATAAAAGAGTAAACAAAAAAAAGTTTACAAGAAAAAAACAAAAAAGTTTACTTTACGCTCCCAGAGGGAATCTGATTTCTAGTCAGACGCAGTTTCTGATTTCTAGTCAGAAGCCTTAACCACTCGGCCACGACTGCTTTGACAACACGCACAACAAAAACCATGATAAAGCGATCACTTTGTAGTTTTTGGCCATTTTTTATAAAAGAGTAAACAAAAAAAAGTTTACAAGAAAAAAACAAAAAAGTTTACTTTACGCTCCCAGAGGGAATCTGATTTCTAGTCAGACGCAGTTTCTGATTTCTAGTCAGAAGCCTTAACCACTCGGCCACGACTGCTTTGACAACACGCACAACAAAAACCATGATAAAGCGATCATTTTGTAGTTTTTGGCCATTTTTTATAAAAGAGTAAACAAAAAAAAGTTTACAAGAAAAAAACAAAAAAGTTTACTTTACGCTCCCAGAGGGAATCTGATTTCTAGTCAGACGCAGTTTCTGATTTCTAGTCAGAAGCCTTAACCACTCGGCCACGACTGCTTTGACAACACGCACAACAAAAACCATGATAAAGCGATCATTTTGTAGTTTTTGGCCATTTTTTATAAAAGAGTAAACAAAAAAAAGTTTACAAGAAAAAAACAAAAAGTTTACTTTACGCTCCCAGAGGGAATCTGATTTCTAGTCAGACGCAGTTTCTGATTTCTAGTCAGAAGCCTTAACCACTCGGCCACGACTGCTTTGACAACACGCACAACAAAAACCATGATAAAGCGATCATTTTGTAGTTTTTGGCCATTTTTTATAAAAGAGTAAACAAAAAAAAGTTTACAAGAAAAAAACAAAAAAGTTTACTTTACGCTCCCAGAGGGAATCTGATTTCTAGTCAGACGCAGTTTCTGATTTCTAGTCAGAAGCCTTAACCACTCGGCCACGACTGCTTTGACAACACGCACAACAAAAACCATGATAAAGCGATCATTTTGTAGTTTTTGGCCATTTTTTATAAAAGAGTAAACAAAAAAAAGTTTACAAGAAAAAAACAAAAAAGTTTACTTTACGCTCCCAGAGGGAATCTGATTTCTAGTCAGACGCAGTTTCTGATTTCTAGTCAGAAGCCTTAACCACTCGGCCACGACTGCTTTGACAACACGCACAACAAAAACCATGATAAAGCGATCATTTTGTAGTTTTTGGCCATTTTTTATAAAAGAGTAAACAAAAAAAAGTTTACAAGAAAAAAACAAAAAGTTTACTTTACGCTCCCAGAGGGAATCTGATTTCTAGTCAGACGCAGTTTCTGATTTCTAGTCAGAAGCCTTAACCACTCGGCCACGACTGCTTTGACAACACGCACAACAAAAACCATGATAAAGCGATCATTTTGTAGTTTTTGGCCATTTTTTATAAAAGAGTAAACAAAAAAAAGTTTACAAGAAAAAAACAAAAAAGTTTACTTTACGCTCCCAGAGGGAATCTGATTTCTAGTCAGACGCAGTTTCTGATTTCTAGTCAGAAGCCTTAACCACTCGGCCACGACTGCTTTGACAACACGCACAACAAAAACCATGATAAAGCGATCACTTTTGTAGTTTTTGGCCATTTTTTATAAAAGAGTAAACAAAAAAAAGTTTACAAGAAAAAAAACAAAAAAGTTTACTTTACGCTCCCAGAGGGAATCTGATTTCTAGTCAGACGCAGTTTCTGATTTCTAGTCAGAAGCCTTAACCACTCGGCCACGACTGCTTTGACAACACGCACAACAAAAACCATGATAAAGCGATCATTTTGTAGTTTTTGGCCATTTTTTATAAAAGAGTAAACAAAAAAAAGTTTACAAGAAAAAAACAAAAAAGTTTACTTTACGCTCCCAGAGGGAATCTGATTTCTAGTCAGACGCAGTTTCTGATTTCTAGTCAGAAGCCTTAACCACTCGGCCACGACTGCTTTGACAACACGCACAACAAAAACCATGATAAAGCGATCACTTTGTAGTTTTTGGCCATTTTTTATAAAAGAGTAAACAAAAAAAAGTTTACAAGAAAAAAACAAAAAAGTTTACTTTACGCTCCCAGAGGGAATCTGATTTCTAGTCAGACGCAGTTTCTGATTTCTAGTCAGAAGCCTTAACCACTCGGCCACGACTGCTTTGACAACACGCACAACAAAAACCATGATAAAGCGATCATTTTGTAGTTTTTGGCCATTTTTTATAAAAGAGTAAACAAAAAAAAGTTTACAAGAAAAAAACAAAAAAGTTTACTTTACGCTCCCAGAGGGAATCTGATTTCTAGTCAGACGCAGTTTCTGATTTCTAGTCAGAAGCCTTAACCACTCGGCCACGACTGCTTTGACAACACGCACAACAAAAACCATGATAAAGCGATCATTTTGTAGTTTTTGGCCATTTTTTATAAAAGAGTAAACAAAAAAAAGTTTACAAGAAAAAAACAAAAAAGTTTACTTTACGCTCCCAGAGGGAATCTGATTTCTAGTCAGACGCAGTTTCTGATTTCTAGTCAGAAGCCTTAACCACTCGGCCACGACTGCTTTGACAACACGCACAACAAAAACCATGATAAAGCGATCATTTTGTAGTTTTTGGCCATTTTTTATAAAAGAGTAAACAAAAAAAAGTTTACAAGAAAAAAACAAAAAAGTTTACTTTACGCTCCCAGAGGGAATCTGATTTCTAGTCAGACGCAGTTTCTGATTTCTAGTCAGAAGCCTTAACCACTCGGCCACGACTGCTTTGACAACACGCACAACAAAAACCATGATAAAGCGATCATTTTGTAGTTTTTGGCCATTTTTTATAAAAGAGTAAACAAAAAAAAGTTTACAAGAAAAAAACAAAAAAGTTTACTTTACGCTCCCAGAGGGAATCTGATTTCTAGTCAGACGCAGTTTCTGATTTCTAGTCAGAAGCCTTAACCACTCGGCCACGACTGCTTTGACAACACGCACAACAAAAACCATGATAAAGCGATCATTTTGTAGTTTTTGGCCATTTTTTATAAAAGAGTAAACAAAAAAAAGTTTACAAGAAAAAAACAAAAAAGTTTACTTTACGCTCCCAGAGGGAATCTGATTTCTAGTCAGACGCAGTTTCTGATTTCTAGTCAGAAGCCTTAACCACTCGGCCACGACTGCTTTGACAACACGCACAACAAAAACCATGATAAAGCGATCATTTTGTAGTTTTTGGCCATTTTTTATAAAAGAGTAAACAAAAAAAAGTTTACAAGAAAAAAACAAAAAAGTTTACTTTACGCTCCCAGAGGGAATCTGATTTCTAGTCAGACGCAGTTTCTGATTTCTAGTCAGAAGCCTTAACCACTCGGCCACGACTGCTTTGACAACACGCACAACAAAAACCATGATAAAGCGATCATTTTGTAGTTTTTGGCCATTTTTTATAAAAGAGTAAACAAAAAAAAGTTTACAAGAAAAAAACAAAAAAGTTTACTTTACGCTCCCAGAGGGAATCTGATTTCTAGTCAGACGCAGTTTCTGATTTCTAGTCAGAAGCCTTAACCACTCGGCCACGACTGCTTTGACAACACGCACAACAAAAACCATGATAAAGCGATCATTTTGTAGTTTTTGGCCATTTTTTATAAAAGAGTAAACAAAAAAAAGTTTACAAGAAAAAAACAAAAAAAGTTTACTTTACGCTCCCAGAGGGAATCTGATTTCTAGTCAGACGCAGTTTCTGATTTCTAGTCAGAAGCCTTAACCACTCGGCCACGACTGCTTTGACAACACGCACAACAAAAACCATGATAAAGCGATCATTTTGTAGTTTTTGGCCATTTTTTATAAAAGAGTAAACAAAAAAAAGTTTACAAGAAAAAAACAAAAAAAGTTTACTTTACGCTCCCAGAGGGAATCTGATTTCTAGTCAGACGCAGTTTCTGATTTCTAGTCAGAAGCCTTAACCACTCGGCCACGACTGCTTTGACAACACGCACAACAAAAACCATGATAAAGCGATCATTTTGTAGTTTTTGGCCATTTTTTATAAAAGAGTAAACAAAAAAAAGTTTACAAGAAAAAAACAAAAAAAGTTTACTTTACGCTCCCAGAGGGAATCTGATTTCTAGTCAGACGCAGTTTCTGATTTCTAGTCAGAAGCCTTAACCACTCGGCCACGACTGCTTTGACAACACGCACAACAAAAACCATGATAAAGCGATCATTTTGTAGTTTTTGGCCATTTTTTATAAAAGAGTAAACAAAAAAAAGTTTACAAGAAAAAAACAAAAAAAGTTTACTTTACGCTCCCAGAGGGAATCTGATTTCTAGTCAGACGCAGTTTCTGATTTCTAGTCAGAAGCCTTAACCACTCGGCCACGACTGCTTTGACAACACGCACAACAAAAACCATGATAAAGCGATCATTTTGTAGTTTTTGGCCATTTTTTATAAAAGAGTAAACAAAAAAAAGTTTACAAGAAAAAAACAAAAAAAGTTTACTTTACGCTCCCAGAGGGAATCTGATTTCTAGTCAGACGCAGTTTCTGATTTCTAGTCAGAAGCCTTAACCACTCGGCCACGACTGCTTTGACAACACGCACAACAAAAACCATGATAAAGCGATCATTTTGTAGTTTTTGGCCATTTTTTATAAAAGAGTAAACAAAAAAAAGTTTACAAGAAAAAAACAAAAAAAGTTTACTTTACGCTCCCAGAGGGAATCTGATTTCTAGTCAGACGCAGTTTCTGATTTCTAGTCAGAAGCCTTAACCACTCGGCCACGACTGCTTTGACAACACGCACAACAAAAACCATGATAAAGCGATCATTTTGTAGTTTTTGGCCATTTTTTATAAAAGAGTAAACAAAAAAAAGTTTACAAGAAAAAAACAAAAAAGTTTACTTTACGCTCCCAGAGGGAATCTGATTTCTAGTCAGACGCAGTTTCTGATTTCTAGTCAGAAGCCTTAACCACTCGGCCACGACTGCTTTGACAACACGCACAACAAAAACCATGATAAAGCGATCATTTTGTAGTTTTTGGCCATTTTTTATAAAAGAGTAAACAAAAAAAAGTTTACAAGAAAAAAACAAAAAAAGTTTACTTTACGCTCCCAGAGGGAATCTGATTTCTAGTCAGACGCAGTTTCTGATTTCTAGTCAGAAGCCTTAACCACTCGGCCACGACTGCTTTGACAACACGCACAACAAAAACCATGATAAAGCGATCATTTTGTAGTTTTTGGCCATTTTTTATAAAAGAGTAAACAAAAAAAAGTTTACAAGAAAAAAACAAAAAAAGTTTACTTTACGCTCCCAGAGGGAATCTGATTTCTAGTCAGACGCAGTTTCTGATTTCTAGTCAGAAGCCTTAACCACTCGGCCACGACTGCTTTGACAACACGCACAACAAAAACCATGATAAAGCGATCATTTTGTAGTTTTTGGCCATTTTTTATAAAAGAGTAAACAAAAAAAAGTTTACAAGAAAAAAACAAAAAAGTTTACTTTACGCTCCCAGAGGGAATCTGATTTCTAGTCAGACGCAGTTTCTGATTTCTAGTCAGAAGCCTTAACCACTCGGCCACGACTGCTTTGACAACACGCACAACAAAAACCATGATAAAGCGATCATTTTGTAGTTTTTGGCCATTTTTTATAAAAGAGTAAACAAAAAAAAGTTTACAAGAAAAAAACAAAAAAGTTTACTTTACGCTCCCAGAGGGAATCTGATTTCTAGTCAGACGCAGTTTCTGATTTCTAGTCAGAAGCCTTAACCACTCGGCCACGACTGCTTTGACAACACGCACAACAAAAACCATGATAAAGCGATCATTTTGTAGTTTTTGGCCATTTTTTATAAAAGAGTAAACAAAAAAAAGTTTACAAGAAAAAAACAAAAAAGTTTACTTTACGCTCCCAGAGGGAATCTGATTTCTAGTCAGACGCAGTTTCTGATTTCTAGTCAGAAGCCTTAACCACTCGGCCACGACTGCTTTGACAACACGCACAACAAAAACCATGATAAAGCGATCATTTTGTAGTTTTTGGCCATTTTTTATAAAAGAGTAAACAAAAAAAAGTTTACAAGAAAAAAACAAAAAAGTTTACTTTACGCTCCCAGAGGGAATCTGATTTCTAGTCAGACGCAGTTTCTGATTTCTAGTCAGAAGCCTTAACCACTCGGCCACGACTGCTTTGACAACACGCACAACAAAAACCATGATAAAGCGATCATTTTGTAGTTTTTGGCCATTTTTTATAAAAGAGTAAACAAAAAAAAGTTTACAAGAAAAAAACAAAAAAGTTTACTTTACGCTCCCAGAGGGAATCTGATTTCTAGTCAGACGCAGTTTCTGATTTCTAGTCAGAAGCCTTAACCACTCGGCCACGACTGCTTTGACAACACGCACAACAAAAACCATGATAAAGCGATCATTTTGTAGTTTTTGGCCATTTTTTATAAAAGAGTAAACAAAAAAAAGTTTACAAGAAAAAAACAAAAAAGTTTACTTTACGCTCCCAGAGGGAATCTGATTTCTAGTCAGACGCAGTTTCTGATTTCTAGTCAGAAGCCTTAACCACTCGGCCACGACTGCTTTGACAACACGCACAACAAAAACCATGATAAAGCGATCATTTTGTAGTTTTTGGCCATTTTTTATAAAAGAGTAAACAAAAAAAAGTTTACAAGAAAAAAACAAAAAAGTTTACTTTACGCTCCCAGAGGGAATCTGATTTCTAGTCAGACGCAGTTTCTGATTTCTAGTCAGAAGCCTTAACCACTCGGCCACGACTGCTTTGACAACACGCACAACAAAAACCATGATAAAGCGATCATTTTGTAGTTTTTGGCCATTTTTTATAAAAGAGTAAACAAAAAAAAGTTTACAAGAAAAAAACAAAAAAGTTTACTTTACGCTCCCAGAGGGAATCTGATTTCTAGTCAGACGCAGTTTCTGATTTCTAGTCAGAAGCCTTAACCACTCGGCCACGACTGCTTTGACAACACGCACAACAAAAACCATGATAAAGCGATCATTTTGTAGTTTTTGGCCATTTTTTATAAAAGAGTAAACAAAAAAAAGTTTACAAGAAAAAAACAAAAAAAGTTTACTTTACGCTCCCAGAGGGAATCTGATTTCTAGTCAGACGCAGTTTCTGATTTCTAGTCAGAAGCCTTAACCACTCGGCCACGACTGCTTTGACAACACGCACAACAAAAACCATGATAAAGCGATCATTTTGTAGTTTTTGGCCATTTTTATAAAAGAGTAAACAAAAAAAAGTTTACAAGAAAAAAACAAAAAAGTTTACTTTACGCTCCCAGAGGGAATCTGATTTCTAGTCAGACGCAGTTTCTGATTTCTAGTCAGAAGCCTTAACCACTCGGCCACGACTGCTTTGACAACACGCACAACAAAAACCATGATAAAGCGATCATTTTGTAGTTTTTGGCCATTTTTTATAAAAGAGTAAACAAAAAAGTTTACAAGAAAAAAACAAAAAAGTTTTCTTTGCGCTCCCAGAGGGAATCTGATTTCTAGTCAGACGCAGTTTCTGATTTCTAGTCAGAAGCCTTAACCACTCGGCCACGACTGCTTTGACAACACGCACAACAAAAACCATGATAAAGCGATCACTTTGTAGTTTTTGGCCATTTTTTATAAAAGAGTAAACAAAAAAAGTTTACAAGAAAAAAACAAAAAAGTTTTCTTTGCGCTCCCAGAGGGAATCTGATTTCTAGTCAGACGCAGTTTCTGATTTCTAGTCAGAAGCCTTAACCACTCGGCCACGACTGCTTTGACAACACGCACAACAAAAACCATGATAAAGCGATCATTTTGTAGTTTTTGGCCATTTTTTATAAAAGAGTAAACAAAAAAAGTTTACAAGAAAAAAACAAAAAAGTTTTCTTTGCGCTCCCAGAGGGAATCTGATTTCTAGTCAGACGCAGTTTCTGATTTCTAGTCAGAAGCCTTAACCACTCGGCCACGACTGCTTTGACAACACGCACAACAAAAACCATGATAAAGCGATCATTTTGTAGTTTTTGGCCATTTTTTATAAAAGAGTAAACAAAAAAAGTTTACAAGAAAAAAACAAAAAAGTTTTCTTTGCGCTCCCAGAGGGAATCTGATTTCTAGTCAGACGCAGTTTCTGATTTCTAGTCAGACGCAGTTTCTGATTTCTAGTCAGAAGCCTTAACCGCTCGGCCACGACTGCTTTGACAACACGCACAACAAAAACCATGATAAAGCGATCATTTTGTAGTTTTTGGCCATTTTTTATAAAAGAGTAAACAAAAAAAGTTTACAAGAAAAAAACAAAAAAGTTTTCTTTGCGCTCCCAGAGGGAATCTGATTTCTAGTCAGACGCAGTTTCTGATTTCTAGTCAGACGCAGTTTCTGATTTCTAGTCAGAAGCCTTAACCACTCGGCCACGACTGCTTTGACAAAACGCACAACAAAAACCATGATAAAGCGATCATTTTGTAGTTTTTGGCCATTTTTTATAAAAGAGTAAACAAAGAAAAGTTTACAAGAAAAAAACAAAAAAGTTTACTTTGCGCTCCCAGAGGGAATCTGATTTCTAGTCAGACGCAGTTTCTGATTTCTAGTCAGAAGCCTTAACCACTCGGCCACGACTGCTTTGACAACACGCACAACAAAAACCATGATAAACCGATCATTTTGTAGTTTTTGGCCATTTTTTATAAAAGAGTAAACAAAAAAAAGGTTTCCAGAAAAAAACAAAAAAGTTTACTTTGCGCTCCCAGAGGGAATCTGATTTCTAGTCAGACGCAGTTTCTGATTTCTAGTCAGACGCAGTTTCTGATTTCTAGTCAGAAGCCTTAACCACTCGGCCACGACTGCTTTGACAACACGCACAACAAAAACCATGATAAAGCGATCATTTTGTAGTTTTTGGCCATTTTTTATAAAAGAGTAAACAAATAGAAGTTTACAAGAAAAAAACAAAAAAGTTTACTTTGCGCTCCCAGAGGGAATCTGATTTCTAGTCAGACGCAGTTTCTGATTTCTAGTCAGAAGCCTTAACCACTCGGCCACGACTGCTTTGACAAAACGCACAACAAAAATCATAATAAACCGATCATTTTGTAGTTTTTGGCAATTTTTTATAAAAGAGTAAACAAAAAAAAGTTTACAAGAAAAAAACAAAAAAGTTTACTTTGCGCTCCCAGAGGGAATCTGATTTCTAGTCAGACGCAGTTTCTGATTTCTAGTCAGAAGCCTTAACCACTCGGCCACGACTGCTTTGACAAAACGCACAACAAAAATCATAATAAACCGATCATTTTGTAGTTTTTGGCAATTTTTTATAAAAGAGTAAACAAAAAAAAGTTTACAAGAAAAAAACAAAAAAGTTTACTTTGCGCTCCCAGAGGGAATCTGATTTCTAGTCAGACGCAGTTTCTGATTTCTAGTCAGAAGCCTTAACCACTCGGCCACGACTGCTTTGACAACACGCACAACAAAAACCATGATAAAGCGATCACTTTGTAGTTTTTGGCCATTTTTTATAAAAGAGTAAACAAAAAAAAGTTTACAAGAAAAAAACAAAAAAGTTTACTTTACGCTCCCAGAGGGAATCTGATTTCTAGTCAGACGCAGTTTCTGATTTCTAGTCAGAAGCCTTAACCACTCGGCCACGACTGCTTTGACAACACGCACAACAAAAACCATGATAAAGCGATCACTTTGTAGTTTTTGGCCATTTTTTATAAAAGAGTAAACAAAAAAAAGTTTACAAGAAAAAAACAAAAAAGTTTACTTTACGCTCCCAGAGGGAATCTGATTTCTAGTCAGACGCAGTTTCTGATTTCTAGTCAGAAGCCTTAACCACTCGGCCACGACTGCTTTGACAACACGCACAACAAAAACCATGATAAAGCGATCATTTTGTAGTTTTTGGCCATTTTTTATAAAAGAGTAAACAAAAAAAAGTTTACAAGAAAAAAACAAAAAAGTTTACTTTACGCTCCCAGAGGGAATCTGATTTCTAGTCAGACGCAGTTTCTGATTTCTAGTCAGAAGCCTTAACCACTCGGCCACGACTGCTTTGACAACACGCACAACAAAAACCATGATAAAGCGATCATTTTGTAGTTTTTGGCCATTTTTTATAAAAGAGTAAACAAAAAAAAGTTTACAAGAAAAAAACAAAAAAGTTTACTTTACGCTCCCAGAGGGAATCTGATTTCTAGTCAGACGCAGTTTCTGATTTCTAGTCAGAAGCCTTAACCACTCGGCCACGACTGCTTTGACAACACGCACAACAAAAACCATGATAAAGCGATCATTTTGTAGTTTTTGGCCATTTTTTATAAAAGAGTAAACAAAAAAGTTTACAAGAAAAAAACAAAAAAGTTTTCTTTGCGCTCCCAGAGGGAATCTGATTTCTAGTCAGACGCAGTTTCTGATTTCTAGTCAGAAGCCTTAACCACTCGGCCACGACTGCTTTGACAACACGCACAACAAAAACCATGATAAAGCGATCACTTTGTAGTTTTTGGCCATTTTTTATAAAAGAGTAAACAAAAAAAGTTTACAAGAAAAAAACAAAAAAGTTTTCTTTGCGCTCCCAGAGGGAATCTGATTTCTAGTCAGGCGCAGTTTCTGATTTCTAGTCAGAAGCCTTAACCACTCGGCCACGACTGCTTTGACAACACGCACAACAAAACCATGATAAAGCGATCATTTTGTAGTTTTTGGCCATTTTTTATAAAAGAGTAAACAAAAAAAGTTTACAAGAAAAAAACAAAAAATTTTTCTTTGCGCTCCCAGAGGGAATCTGATTTCTAGTCAGACGCAGTTTCTGATTTCTAGTCAGAAGCCTTAACCACTCGGCCACGACTGCTTTGACAACACGCACAACAAAAACCATGATAAAGCGATCATTTTGTAGTTTTTGGCCATTTTTTATAAAAGAGTAAACAAAAAAAGTTTACAAGAAAAAAACAAAAAAGTTTTCTTTGCGCTCCCAGAGGGAATCTGATTTCTAGTCAGACGCAGTTTCTGATTTCTAGTCAGACGCAGTTTCTGATTTCTAGTCAGAAGCCTTAACCACTCGGCCACGACTGCTTTGACAACACGCACAACAAAAACCATGATAAAGCGATCATTTTGAAGTTTTTGGCCATTTTTTATAAAAGAGTAAACAAAAAAAGTTTACAAGAAAAAAACAAAAAAGTTTTCTTTGCGCTCCCAGAGGGAATCTGATTTCTAGTCAGACGCAGTTTCTGATTTCTAGTCAGACGCAGTTTCTGATTTCTAGTCAGAAGCCTTAACCACTCGGCCACGACTGCTTTGACAAAACGCACAACAAAAACCATGATAAAGCGATCATTTTGTAGTTTTTGGCCATTTTTTATAAAAGAGTAAACAAAGAAAAGTTTACAAGAAAAAAACAAAAAAGTTTACTTTGCGCTCCCAGAGGGAATCTGATTTCTAGTCAGACGCAGTTTCTGATTTCTAGTCAGAAGCCTTAACCACTCGGCCACGACTGCTTTGACAACACGCACAACAAAAACCATGATAAACCGATCATTTTGTAGTTTTTGGCCATTTTTTATAAAAGAGTAAACAAAAAAAAGGTTTCCAGAAAAAAACAAAAAAGTTTACTTTGCGCTCCCAGAGGGAATCTGATTTCTAGTCAGACGCAGTTTCTGATTTCTAGTCAGAAGCCTTAACCACTCGGCCACGACTGCTTTGACAACACGCACAACAAAAACCATGATAAAGCGATCATTTTGTAGTTTTTGGCCATTTTTTATAAAAGAGTAAACAAATAGAAGTTTACAAGAAAAAAACAAAAAAGTTTACTTTGCGCTCCCAGAGGGAATCTGATTTCTAGTCAGACGCAGTTTCTGATTTCTAGTCAGAAGCCTTAACCACTCGGCCACGACTGCTTTGACAAAACGCACAACAAAAATCATAATAAACCGATCATTTTGTAGTTTTTGGCAATTTTTTATAAAAGAGTAAACAAAAAAAAGTTTACAAGAAAAAAACAAAAAAGTTTACTTTGCGCTCCCAGAGGGGATCTGATTTCTAGTCAGACGCAGTTTCTGATTTCTAGTCAGACGCAGTTTTTGATTTCTAGTCAGAAGCCTTAACCACTCGGCCACGACTGCTTTGACAACACGCACAACAAAAACCATGATAAAGCGATCACTTTGTAGTTTTTGGCCATTTTTTATAAAAGAGTAAACAAAAAAAAGTTTACAAGAAAAAAACAAAAAAGTTTACTTTACGCTCCCAGAGGGAATCTGATTTCTAGTCAGACGCAGTTTCTGATTTCTAGTCAGAAGCCTTAACCACTCGGCCACGACTGCTTTGACAAAACGCACAACAAAAATCATAATAAACCGATCATTTTGTAGTTTTTGCCAATTTTTTATAAAAGAGTAAACAAAAAAAAGTTTACAAGAAAAAAACAAAAAAGTTTACTTTGCGCTCCCAGAGGGAATCTGATTTCTAGTCAGACGCAGTTTCTGATTTCTAGTCAGACGCAGTTTTTGATTTCTAGTCAGAAGCCTTAACCACTCGGCCACGACTGCTTTGACAACACGCACAACAAAAACCATGATAAAGCGATCACTTTGTAGTTTTTGGCCATTTTTTATAAAAGAGTAAACAAAAAAAAGTTTACAAGAAAAAAACAAAAAAGTTTACTTTACGCTCCCAGAGGGAATCTGATTTCTAGTCAGACGCAGTTTCTGATTTCTAGTCAGAAGCCTTAACCACTCGGCCACGACTGCTTTGACAACACGCACAACAAAAACCATGATAAAGCGATCATTTTGTAGTTTTTGGCCATTTTTTATAAAAGAGTAAACAAAAAAGTTTACAAGAAAAAAACAAAAAAGTTTTCTTTGCGCTCCCAGAGGGAATCTGATTTCTAGTCAGACGCAGTTTCTGATTTCTAGTCAGAAGCCTTAACCACTCGGCCACGACTGCTTTGACAACACGCACAACAAAAACCATGATAAAGCGATCACTTTGTAGTTTTTGGCCATTTTTTATAAAAGAGTAAACAAAAAAAGTTTACAAGAAAAAAACAAAAAAGTTTTCTTTGCGCTCCCAGAGGGAATCTGATTTCTAGTCAGACGCAGTTTTTGATTTCTAGTCAGAAACCTTAACCACTCGGCCACGACTGCTTTGACAACACGCACAACAAAAACCATGATAAAGCGATCATTTTGTAGTTTTTGGCCATTTTTTAAACGGTTTTATTTAGCTCACCCCGTTTGTTTTATTGTTGGGTCAAATTTAGTAATTCAAATTTCACCCTCTTCCTGTCAACCGATTAACCTGAAATTTTGCACGCATGTATAACCCCGATGACAATGCAATATTATGAAAAAAAAATTCCGATAGGTGGCGCGTGGGTCGCTATATTTACAAAAATCGCATTTATGGTCCTATTTGGCTGAAATTCGGAACATGTATTACTACCTTGAAAAGAAATATTTTCTTTAAAAAAAAATTCCGCTAGGTGGCGCGTGGGTCGCTATATTTACAAAAATCGCATTTATGGTCCGATTTGGCTGAAATTCGGAACATGTATTACTACCTTGAAAAGAAATTTTTTCTTAAAAAAAAATTCCGCTAGGTGGCGCGTGGGTCGCTATATTTACAAAAATCGCATTTATGGTCCGATTTGGCTGAAATTCGGAACATGTATTACTACCTTGAAAGGAAATATTTTCCTAAAAAAAACTTCCGATAGGTGGCGCGTGGGTCGCTATAGAGGCGTTGGACTGCAATAAACTAACGGGCAAGAAACCTTGCAATAATGAAGCACTAAATGAATTAAACAGAATGCGAAATAAAAACTAAAAACTAGAAAATAAAAATAGGTAAAAAAACTTTTTAAGTTAAACGGTTTTATGTTATACATACATTGCAATGTTTAAGATAAATGTACTAAAAACCAAAAAATAATAAAATAGATACAGTCGTGGGAATTATAAACATTTGCATAGACTAGACTAAAATAAAACCGGGGGGCACGTCAATTGTCTACAAATTATCGACTTAATGTGCGATAGAAGAATCGTTTAATTCGTCGTTAGGCAGTTGGCCCGCAGACGGTAAGGAAAATACTTACTATTTTCTTGCTCATGGAAATTCCAATAGTTATACACTCCATGTTAATAAAAGAGATGTTTCAACTAGTTTATCGTTGGACATTCACACGAGGAATCGTTTCACTGCTCGTAGTTTGTCTTTAATCGACAAAACATATGATAAAAGTACTACTCGCTCACCACTATGAAACCCTAAAACTCGCTTATAATCGAGCTTGCTAGCTTTTTTCCACATTCTAGCCCTACTTATCACACGTCCATCGTTGTCGGTTGAACAACTGCCTAATTATAGTGTAACATTACAAAACAAACATTTTAATCAACGATTGTAGACAATTGACGTGCCCCACGGTTTTATTTTAGTCTAGTCTATGCAAATGTTTATAATTCCCACGACTGTATCTATTTTATTATTTTTTGGTTTTTAGTACATTTATCTTAAACATTGCAATGTATGTATAACATAAAACCGTTTAACTTAAAAAGTTTTTTTACCTATTTTTTTATAAAAGAGTAAACAAAAAAAGTTTACAAGAAAAAAACAAAAAAGTTTTCTTTGCGCTCCCAGAGGGAATCTGATTTCTAGTCAGACGCAGTTTCTGATTTCTAGTCAGAAGCCTTAACCACTCGGCCACGACTGCTTTGACAACACGCACAACAAAAACCATGATAAAGCGATCACTTTGTAGTTTTTGGCCATTTTTTATAAAAGAGTAAACAAAAAAAAGTTTACAAGAAAAAAACAAAAAAGTTTACTTTACGCTCCCAGAGGGAATCTGATTTCTAGTCAGACGCAGTTTCTGATTTCTAGTCAGACGCAGTTTCTGATTTCTAGTCAGAAGCCTTAACCACTCGGCCACGACTGCTTTGACAACACGCACAACAAAAACCATGATAAAGCGATCACTTTGTAGTTTTTGGCCATTTTTTATAAAAGAGTAAACAAAAAAAAGTTTACAAAAAAAAACAAAAAAGTTTACTTTACGCTCCCAGAGGGAATCTGATTTCTAGTCAGACGCAGTTTCTGATTTCTAGTCAGAAGCCTTAACCACTCGGCCACGACTGCTTTGACAACACGCACAACAAAAACCATGATAAAGCGATCACTTTGTAGTTTTTGGCCATTTTTTATAAAAGAGTAAACAAAAAAAAGTTTACAAGAAAAAAACAAAAAAGTTTACTTTACGCTCCCAGAGGGAATCTGATTTCTAGTCAGACGCAGTTTCTGATTTCTAGTCAGACGCAGTTTCTGATTTCTAGTCAGAAGCCTTAACCACTCGGCCACGACTGCTTTGACAACACGCACAACAAAAACCATGATAAAGCGATCACTTTGTAGTTTTTGGCCATTTTTTATAAAAGAGTAAACAAAAAAAAGTTTACAAAAAAAAACAAAAAAGTTTACTTTACGCTCCCAGAGGGAATCTGATTTCTAGTCAGACGCAGTTTCTGATTTCTAGTCAGAAGCCTTAACCACTCGGCCACGACTGCTTTGACAACACGCACAACAAAAACTATGATAAAGCGATCATTTTGTAGTTTTTGGCCATTTTTTATAAAAGAGTACACAAAAAAAAGTTTACAAGAAAAAAACAAAAAAGTTTACTTTACGCTCCCAGATGGAATCTGATTTCTAGTCAGACGCAGTTTCTGATTTCTAGTCAGAAGCCTTAACCACTCGGCCACGACTGCTTTGACAACACGCACAACAAAAACCATGATAAAGCGATCATTTTGTAGTTTTTAGCCATTTTTTATAAAAGAGTAAACAAAAAAAAGTTTACAAGAAAAAAACAAAAAAGTTTACTTTACGTTCCCAGAGGGAATCTGATTTCTAGTCAGACGCAGTTTCTGATTTCTAGTCAGAAGCCTTAACCACTCGGCCACGACTGCTTTGACAACACGCACAACAAAAACCATGATAAAGCGATCACTTTGTAGTTTTTGGCCATTTTTTATAAAAGAGTAAACAAAAAAAAGTTTACAAGAAAAAAACAAAAAAGTTTACTTTACGCTCCCAGAGGGAATCTGATTTCTAGTCAGACGCAGTTTCTGATTTCTAGTCAGAAGCCTTAACCACTCGGCCACGACTGCTTTGACAACACGCACAACAAAAACCATGATAAAGCGATCATTTTGTAGTTTTTGGCCATTTTTTTATAAAAGAGTAAACAAAAAAAAGTTTACAAGAAAAAAACAAAAAAGTTTACTTTACGCTCCCAGAGGGAATCTGATTTCTAGTCAGACGCAGTTTCTGATTTCTAGTCAGAAGCCTTAACCACTCGGCCACGACTGCTTTGACAACACGCACAACAAAAACCATGATAAAGCGATCACTTTGTAGTTTTTGGCCATTTTTTATAAAAGAGTAAACAAAAAAAAGTTTACAAGAAAAAAACAAAAAAGTTTACTTTACGCTATCAGAGGGAATCTGATTTCTAGTCAGACGCAGTTTCTGATTTCTAGTCAGAAGCCTTAACCACTCGGCCACGACTGCTTTGACAACACGCACAACAAAAACCATGATAAAGCGATCATTTTGTAGTTTTTGGCCATTTTTTATAAAAGAGTAAACAAAAAAAGTTTACAAGAAAAAAACAAAAAAGTTTACTTTACGCTCCCAGAGGGAATCTGATTTCTAGTCAGACGCAGTTTCTGATTTCTAGTCAGAAGCCTTAACCACTCGGCCACGACTGCTTTGACAACACGCACAACAAAAACTATGATAAAGCGATCATTTTGTAGTTTTTGGCCATTTTTTATAAAAGACTAAACAAAAAAAAGGTTTCCAGAAAAAAACAAAAAAAGTTTACTTTGCGCTCCCAGAGGGAATCTGATTTCTAGTCAGACGCAGTTTCTGATTTCTAGTCAGAAGCCTTAACCACTCGGCCACGACTGCTTTGACAACACGCACAACAAAAACCATGATAAAGCGATCATTTTGTAGTTTTTGGCCATTTTGTATAAAAGAGTAAACAAAAAAAAGGTTTCCAGAAAAAAACAAAAAAGTTTACTTTGCGCTCCCAGAGGGAATCTGATTTCTAGTCAGACGCAGTTTCTGATTTCTAGTCAGAAGCCTTAACCACTCGGCCACGACTGCTTTGACAACACGCACAACAAAAACTATGATAAAGCGATCATTTTGTAGTTTTTGGCCATTTTTTATAAAAGACTAAACAAAAAAAAGGTTTCCAGAAAAAAACAAAAAAAGTTTACTTTGCGCTCCCAGAGGGAATCTGATTTCTAGTCAGACGCAGTTTCTGATTTCTAGTCAGAAGCCTTAACCACTCGGCCACGACTGCTTTGACAACACGCACAACAAAAGCCATAATAAACCGATCATTTTGTAGTTTTTGGATATTTTTTATAAAAGAGTAAACAAAAAAAGTTTACAAGAAAAAAACAAAAAAGTTTACTCTGCGCTCCCAGAGGGAATCTGATTTCTAGTCAGACGCAGTTTCTGATTTCTAGTCAGAAGCCTTAACCACTCGGCCACGACTGCTTTGACAACACGCACAACAAAAGCCATAATAAACCGATCATTTTGTAGTTTTTGGATATTTTTTATAAAAGAGTAAACAAAAAAAGTTTACAAGAAAAAAACAAAAAAGTTTACTCTGCGCTCCCAGAGGGAATCTGATTTCTAGTCAGACGCAGTTTCTGATTTCTAGTCAGAAGCCTTAACCACTCGGCCACGACTGCTTTGACAACACGCACAACAAAAGCCATAATAAACCGATCATTTTGTAGTTTTTGGATATTTTTTATAAAAGAGTAAACAAAAAAAGTTTACAAGAAAAAAACAAAAAAGTTTACTCTGCGCTCCCAGAGGGAATCTGATTTCTAGTCAGACGCAGTTTCTGATTTCTAGTCAGAAGCCTTAACCACTCGGCCACGACTGCTTTGACAACACGCACAACAAAAACTATGATAAAGCGATCATTTTGTAGTTTTTGGCCATTTTTTATAAAAGACTAAACAAAAAAAAGGTTTCCAGAAAAAAACAAAAAAAGTTTACTTTGCGCTCCCAGAGGGAATCTGATTTCTAGTCAGACGCAGTTTCTGATTTCTAGTCAGAAGCCTTAACCACTCGGCCACGACTGCTTTGACAACACGCACAACAAAAGCCATAATAAACCGATCATTTTGTAGTTTTTGGATATTTTTTATAAAAGAGTAAACAAAAAAAGTTTACAAGAAAAAAACAAAAAAGTTTACTCTGCGCTCCCAGAGGGAATCTGATTTCTAGTCAGACGCAGTTTCTGATTTCTAGTCAGAAGCCTTAACCACTCGGCCACGACTGCTTTGACAACACGCACAACAAAAGCCATAATAAACCGATCATTTTGTAGTTTTTGGATATTTTTTATAAAAGAGTAAACAAAAAAAGTTTACAAGAAAAAAACAAAAAAGTTTACTCTGCGCTCCCAGAGGGAATCTGATTTCTAGTCAGACGCAGTTTCTGATTTCTAGTCAGAAGCCTTAACCACTCGGCCACGACTGCTTTGACAACACGCACAACAAAAGCCATAATAAACCGATCATTTTGTAGTTTTTGGATATTTTTTATAAAAGAGTAAACAAAAAAAGTTTACAAGAAAAAAACAAAAAAGTTTACTCTGCGCTCCCAGAGGGAATCTGATTTCTAGTCAGACGCAGTTTCTGATTTCTAGTCAGAAGCCTTAACCACTCGGCCACGACTGCTTTGACAACACGCACAACAAAAACTATGATAAAGCGATCATTTTGTAGTTTTTGGCCATTTTTTATAAAAGACTAAACAAAAAAAAGGTTTCCAGAAAAAAACAAAAAAAGTTTACTTTGCGCTCCCAGAGGGAATCTGATTTCTAGTCAGACGCAGTTTCTGATTTCTAGTCAGAAGCCTTAACCACTCGGCCACGACTGCTTTGACAACACGCACAACAAAAACCATGATAAAGCGATCATTTTGTAGTTTTTGGCCATTTTTTATAAAAGAGTAAACAAAAAAAAGTTTACAAGAAAAAAACAAAAAAGTTTTCTTTGCGCTCCCAGAGGGAATCTGATTTCTAGTCAGACGCAGTTTCTGATTTCTAGTCAGAAGCCTTAACCACTCGGCCACGACTGCTTTGACAACACGCACAACAAAAACCATGATAAAGCGATCATTTTGTAGTTTTTGGCCATTTTTTATAAAAGAGTAAACAAAAAAAAGTTTACAAGAAAAAAACAAAAAAGTTTACTTTACGCTCCCAGAGGGAATCTGATTTCTAGTCAGACGCAGTTTCTGATTTCTAGTCAGAAGCCTTAACCACTCGGCCACGACTGCTTTGACAACACGCACAACAAAAACCATGATAAGCGATCATTTTGTAGTTTTTGGCCATTTTTTATAAAAGAGTAAACAAAGAAAAGTTTACAAGAAAAAAACAAAAAAGTTTTCTTTGCGCTCCCAGAGGGAATCTGATTTCTAGTCAGACGCAGTTTCTGATTTCTAGTCAGAAGCCTTAACCACTCGGCCACGACTGCTTTGACAACACGCACAACAAAAACCATGATAAAGCGATCATTTTGTAGTTTTTGGCCATTTTTTATAAAAGAGTAAACAAAAAAAAGTTTACAAGAAAAAAACAAAAAAGTTTACTTTACGCTCCCAGAGGGAATCTGATTTCTAGTCAGACGCAGTTTCTGATTTCTAGTCAGAAGCCTTAACCACTCGGCCACGACTGCTTTGACAACACGCACAACAAAAACCATGATAAAGCGATCATTTTGTAGTTTTTGGCCATTTTTTATAAAAGAGTAAACAAAGAAAAGTTTACAAGAAAAAAACAAAAAAGTTTTCTTTGCGCTCCCAGAGGGAATCTGATTTCTAGTCAGACGCAGTTTCTGATTTCTAGTCAGAAGCCTTAACCACTCGGCCACGACTTCTTTGACAACACGCAAAACAAAAACCATGATAAAGCGATCATTTTGTAGTTTTTGGCCATTTTTTATAAAAGAGTAAACAAAGAAAAGTTTACAAGAAAAAAACAAAAAAGTTTTCTTTGCGCTCCCAGAGGGAATCTGATTTCTAGTCAGACGCAGTTTCTGATTTCTAGTCAGAAGCCTTAACCACTCGGCCACGACTTCTTTGACAACACGCAAAACAAAAACCATGATAAAGCGATCATTTTGTAGTTTTTGGCCATTTTTTATAAAAGAGTAAACAAAGAAAAGTTTACAAGAAAAAAACAAAAAAGTTTTCTTTGCGCTCCCAGAGGGAATCTGATTTCTAGTCAGACGCAGTTTCTGATTTCTAGTCAGAAGCCTTAACCACTCGGCCACGACTGCTTTGACAACACGCACAACAAAAACCATAATAAAGTGATCACTTTGTAGTTTTTGGCCATTTTTTATAAAAGAGTAAACAAAAAAAAGTTTACAAGAAAAAAACAAAAAAGTTTACTTTACGCTCCCAGAGGGAATCTGATTTCTAGTCAGACGCAGTTTCTGATTTCTAGTCAGAAGCCTTAACCACTCGGCCACGACTTCTTTGACAACACGCACAACAAAAACCATGATAAAGCGATCATTTTGTAGTTTTTGGCCATTTTTTATAAAAGAGTAAACAAAGAAAAGTTTACAAGAAAAAAACAAAAAAGTTTTCTTTGCGCTCCCAGAGGGAATCTGATTTCTAGTCAGACGCAGTTTCTGATTTCTAGTCAGAAGCCTTAACCACTCGGCCACGACTTCTTTGACAACACGCAAAACAAAAACCATGATAAAGCGATCATTTTGTAGTTTTTGGCCATTTTTTATAAAAGAGTAAACAAAGAAAAGTTTACAAGAAAAAAACAAAAAAGTTTTCTTTGCGCTCCCAGAGGGAATCTGATTTCTAGTCAGACGCAGTTTCTGATTTCTAGTCAGAAGCCTTAACCACTCGGCCACGACTGCTTTGACAACACGCACAACAAAAACCATAATAAAGTGATCACTTTGTAGTTTTTGGCCATTTTTTATAAAAGAGTAAACAAAAAAAAGTTTACAAGAAAAAAACAAAAAAGTTTACTTTACGCTCCCAGAGGGAATCTGATTTCTAGTCAGACGCAGTTTCTGATTTCTAGTCAGAAGCCTTAACCACTCGGCCACGACTGCTTTGACAACACGCACAACAAAAACCATGATAAGCGATCATTTTGTAGTTTTTGGCCATTTTTTATAAAAGAGTAAACAAAGAAAAGTTTACAAGAAAAAAACAAAAAAGTTTTCTTTGCGCTCCCAGAGGGAATCTGATTTCTAGTCAGACGCAGTTTCTGATTTCTAGTCAGAAGCCTTAACCACTCGGCCACGACTGCTTTGACAACACGCACAACAAAAACCATGATAAAGCGATCATTTTGTAGTTTTTGGCCATTTTTTATAAAAGAGTAAACAAAAAAAAGTTTACAAGAAAAAAACAAAAAAGTTTACTTTACGCTCCCAGAGGGAATCTGATTTCTAGTCAGACGCAGTTTCTGATTTCTAGTCAGAAGCCTTAACCACTCGGCCACGACTGCTTTGACAACACGCACAACAAAAACCATGATAAAGCGATCATTTTGTAGTTTTTGGCCATTTTTTATAAAAGAGTAAACAAAGAAAAGTTTACAAGAAAAAAACAAAAAAGTTTTCTTTGCGCTCCCAGAGGGAATCTGATTTCTAGTCAGACGCAGTTTCTGATTTCTAGTCAGAAGCCTTAACCACTCGGCCACGACTTCTTTGACAACACGCAAAACAAAAACCATGATAAAGCGATCATTTTGTAGTTTTTGGCCATTTTTTATAAAAGAGTAAACAAAGAAAAGTTTACAAGAAAAAAACAAAAAAGTTTTCTTTGCGCTCCCAGAGGGAATCTGATTTCTAGTCAGACGCAGTTTCTGATTTCTAGTCAGAAGCCTTAACCACTCGGCCACGACTTCTTTGACAACACGCAAAACAAAAACCATGATAAAGCGATCATTTTGTAGTTTTTGGCCATTTTTTATAAAAGAGTAAACAAAGAAAAGTTTACAAGAAAAAAACAAAAAAGTTTTCTTTGCGCTCCCAGAGGGAATCTGATTTCTAGTCAGACGCAGTTTCTGATTTCTAGTCAGAAGCCTTAACCACTCGGCCACGACTGCTTTGACAACACGCACAACAAAAACCATAATAAAGTGATCACTTTGTAGTTTTTGGCCATTTTTTATAAAAGAGTAAACAAAAAAAAGTTTACAAGAAAAAAACAAAAAAGTTTACTTTACGCTCCCAGAGGGAATCTGATTTCTAGTCAGACGCAGTTTCTGATTTCTAGTCAGAAGCCTTAACCACTCGGCCACGACTTCTTTGACAACACGCACAACAAAAACCATGATAAAGCGATCATTTTGTAGTTTTTGGCCATTTTTTATAAAAGAGTAAACAAAGAAAAGTTTACAAGAAAAAAACAAAAAAGTTTTCTTTGCGCTCCCAGAGGGAATCTGATTTCTAGTCAGACGCAGTTTCTGATTTCTAGTCAGAAGCCTTAACCACTCGGCCACGACTTCTTTGACAACACGCAAAACAAAAACCATGATAAAGCGATCATTTTGTAGTTTTTGGCCATTTTTTATAAAAGAGTAAACAAAGAAAAGTTTACAAGAAAAAAACAAAAAAGTTTTCTTTGCGCTCCCAGAGGGAATCTGATTTCTAGTCAGACGCAGTTTCTGATTTCTAGTCAGAAGCCTTAACCACTCGGCCACGACTGCTTTGACAACACGCACAACAAAAACCATAATAAAGTGATCACTTTGTAGTTTTTGGCCATTTTTTATAAAAGAGTAAACAAAAAAAAGTTTACAAGAAAAAAACAAAAAAGTTTACTTTACGCTCCCAGAGGGAATCTGATTTCTAGTCAGACGCAGTTTCTGATTTCTAGTCAGAAGCCTTAACCACTCGGCCACGACTGCTTTGACAACACGCAAAACAAAAACCATGATAAAGCGATCATTTTGTAGTTTTTGGCCATTTTTTATAAAAGAGTGAACAAATAGAAGTTTACAAGAAAAAAACAAAAAAGTTTTCTTTGCGCTTCCAGAGGGAATCTGATTTCTAGTCAGACGCAGTTTCTGATTTCTAGTCAGAAGCCTTAACCACTCGGCCACGACTGCTTTGACAACACGCACAACAAAAACCATAATAAAGTGATCACTTTGTAGTTTTTGACCATTTTTTATAAAAGAGTAAACAAAAAAAAGTTTACAAGAAAAAAACAAAAAAGTTTACTTTACGCTCCCAGAGGGAATCTGATTTCTAGTCAGACGCAGTTTCTGATTTCTAGTCAGAAGCCTTATCCACTCGGCCACGACTGCTTTGACAACACGCACAACAAAAACCATAATAAAGTGATCACTTTGTAGTTTTTGGCCATTTTTTATAAAAGAGTAAACAAAAAAAAGTTTACAAGAAAAAAACAAAAAAGCTTACTTTACGCTCCCAGAGGGAATCTGATTTCTGTCAGACGCAGTTTCTGATTTCTAGTCAGAAGCCTTAACCACTCGGCCACGACTGCTTTGACAACACGCACAACAAAAACCATAATAAAGTGATCACTTTGTAGTTTTTGGCCATTTTTTATAAAAGAGTAAACAAAAAAAAGTTTACAAGAAAAAAACAAAAAAGTTTACTTTACGCTCCCAGAGGGAATCTGATTTCTAGTCAGACGCAGTTTCTGATTTCTAGTCAGAAGCCTTAACCACTCGGCCACGACTGCTTTGACAACACGCACAACAAAAACCATGATAAAGCGATCATTTTGTAGTTTTTGGCCATTTTTTATAAAAGAGTAAACAAAAAAAAGTTTACAAGAAAAAAACAAAAAAGTTTTCTTTGCGCTCCCAGAGGGAATCTGATTTCTAGTCAGACGCAGTTTCTGATTTCTAGTCAGAAGCCTTAACCACTCGGCCACGACTTCTTTGACAACACGCAAAACAAAAACCATGATAAAGCGATCATTTTGTAGTTTTTGGCCATTTTTTATAAAAGAGTAAACAAAGAAAAGTTTACAAGAAAAAAACAAAAAAGTTTTCTTTGCGCTCCCAGAGGGAATCTGATTTCTAGTCAGACGCAGTTTCTGATTTCTAGTCAGAAGCCCTAACCACTCGGCCACGACTGCTTTGACAAAACGTACAACAAAAACCATAATAAACCGATCATTTTGTAGTTTTTGGCAATTTTTTATAAAAGAGTAAACAAAAAAAGTTTACAAGAAAAAAACAAAAAAGTTTACTTTGCGCTCCCAGAGGGAATCTGATTTCTAGTCAGACGCAGTTTCTGATTTCTAGTCAGAAGCCTTAACCACTCGGCCACGACTGCTTTGACAAAACGCACAACAAAAATCATAATAAACCGATCATTTTGTAGTTTTTGGCAATTTTTTATAAAAGAGTAAACAAAAAAAGTTTACAAGAAAAAAACAAAAAAGTTTACTTTGCGCTCCCAGAGGGAATCTGATTTCTAGTCAGGCGCAGTTTCTGATTTCTAGTCAGAAGCCTTAACCACTCGGCCACGACTGCTTTGACAACACGCACAACAAAAACCATGATAAAGCGATCATTTTGTAGTTTTTGGCCATTTTTTATAAAAGAGTAAACAAATAGAAGTTTACAAGAAAAAAACAAAAAAGTTTTCTTTGCGCTCCCAGAGGGAATCTGATTTCTAGTCAGACGCAGTTTCTGATTTCTAGTCAGAAGCCTTAACCACTCGGCCACGACTGCTTTGACAACACGCACAACAAAAACCATGATAAAGCGATCATTTTGTAGTTTTTGGCCATTTTTTATAAAAGAGTAAACAAAAAAAAGTTTACAAGAAAAAAACAAAAAAGTTTTCTTTGCGCTCCCAGAGGGAATCTGATTTCTAGTCAGACGCAGTTTCTGATTTCTAGTCAGACGCAAAAAGACGCAGTTGAATTGCAAAAAAAAATCTGGTACTGAAATTGTTGCGCCCACTGTAAAGGTACTATACGTATTTATGCAAAACGAGAAGGAGTATCGCAAACCAGTATATATTAAATATTTTTCCACTGAATTTTCCATGAAGTATTTATTTCTGTATGTAGGCATAGAGGTTCCAGAATAGTTAATATTCGAATTAAAGTTTGTTGTTTGTTCCAAAATTTCCCAAAAATAGATCCAAAAGTAGTTCAGGTTTCGAAAAGTTTCGATTGGTAAAGTTTCAAAAAAAATTGTAAGAAAAATTTTGCAAGGCACTGTAATCCAGCAGCTCCAACTAAAAAGAGTATCAAATATGTTCATATGTATGTGTGCAAATATATTTTATGTATGTATGTTTCTTACTGCTATACATTAGGTATGTACTACACACTATGTAGCTTATTTGAAAAATGACATAAGTTGAGATTTGAAAGTTTTGATAAATTTCATTTCAGTGATTTTGTATTAATGTTCTCTTCTTCTGCTTTACTTAAACATACATATTTATGAAACAGTATTAAATTTGATGTTGCTGATGGGGTGATGCGTAAAAGGTATATAGAAAAGTAATTTAAATCAAATCTTTTAAGAGCGTTTTGGATTATCTGCGCACAATGTATGTATACATACATTTATATGCGTTCAAAAAGTATGAAGAAAAATTTAAGTATATGATTCAAAAGGTATGTAAATGCAACCGCAAAAATTATGTATACATACATATGTGCGTTTACATATGTACATATATTAAAATTGAATAGGATATGAAAAGATTTTAAAGTAAAGTAAATAATATAAATATGATTCTATGTCTATATAATAACTACATACATTGCGCCATTCCGGTCTGCCACACTGGATATTGGTTATGCTGTACCTTCGCCATGTTCAAGAAAAACGCCGTTATAACCGAGTGGATTCGCCACTTTGCCGTCTTAACTATATGCCGCTACTTTCGTCCCACAACCGTACATTTCGTTTATGATTTGCCAGTTATGTGCATATTAAATTGTACGTAGTATATGCATATATGTACATACATAGCTGTACATTCACCGTTGCCAATTCTTATGTATTATACATATGTACTTAAATCGTGGTGGCGTGGTTATAAACTGTATATGTATATTCGTGGATTTTTTCGTATAGCATAGAATTTAACTGTTTCTCATTTTTCTGTTTTTCTTCGGTGTATGATAGATATTTAATGGTCGATACTGTACCCAGACATTTTTAAACTGTTTGAAATTTGTATTTGTTGGCACCTGTAATACGCTCACATATGTATGTATTTGTGATGATTGTTTTTCGTGCTTGTTCGCACATGTGCACTTTATGTTTTTACAGCTTTCAGATATATTTTTGAATTCAATAATTTTTATTTTGGGTTTTGTATTTTATATATTTTTTTTTGATTTTTCTGATTTTATGATTTTTTTTTGTAGTTTTTGAAATGTTTTGTCTTTTTTTTTGGATTTTCCGTATTTTATACTTTTTTTTTGATTGTTTTTGCGTTTTATATAAATTTTTTGTTTTTTTTTTTTTTTTTTTTTTTTTTTTTTGTTTTACATTTTTGAAAAAGAATTACCACATTTTAGCATATGTATTCTTTGCACTTAGCATCACCACCATCAGCCACGATTTAATTTTGCAGAAAATTTGCCATTTTATTTAAGCAATGATTAAGGCGGTTTGCCCTATCTTCATGACCGCTGTTTTTGCGGGTCCTGTCACGGTCGCCATTTAAAGTTTTCATCATCGGAGGGCACGCACACTTCACTTACTTTTATTTTATTTCTTAGTTCAATAAAAATTTCTTAGTTCTCGTTTAGTTTTTCTTGTTAGCACTTAGTTTTTATTATATTTTTAGTTATTACAAAGAAAGCTTTTAATTTGTTTGTTCTTTAACTATCTTTTGTCAGAACTCTTCTCGCGCCGGTGGTCTGGATAATTCTACTCGCCGCTTCTCATTCTTAGCTCAACTTAACTAATCTTATCTACAGTTACAGGGTTGCATTTTTTGGTAATCGCTTAAATATTAGGGTTAGTTCACAATTGGTGTTTAGTGAAGTGATATCGCCCTACATCTGATTTCTAGTCAGACGCAGTTTCTGATTTCTAGTCAGAAGCCTTAACCACTCGGCCACGACTGCTTTGACGACACGCACAACAAAAGCCATAATAAACCGATCATTTTGTAGTTTTTGGATATTTTTTATAAAAGAGTAAACAAAAAAAGTTTACAAGAAAAAAACAAAAAAGTTTACTCTGCGCTCCCAGAGGGAATCTGATTTCTAGTCAGACGCAGTTTCTGATTTCTAGTCAGAAGCCTTAACCACTCGGCCACGACTGCTTTGACAACACGCACAACAAAAACCATGATAAAGCGATCACTTTGTAGTTTTTGGCCATTTTTTATAAAAGAGTAAACAAAAAAAAGTTTACTAGAAAAAAACAAAAAAGTTTACTTTACGCTCCCAGAGGGAATCTGATTTCTAGTCAGACGCAGTTTCTGATTTCTAGTCAGAAGCCTTAACCAGTTTCTGATTTCTAGTCAGACGCAGTTTCTGATTTCTAGTCAGAAGCCTTAACCACTCGGCCACGACTGCTTTGACAACACGCACAACAAAAACCATGATAAAGCGATCATTTTGTAGTTTTTGGCCATTTTTTATAAAAGAGTAAACAAAAAAAGTTTACAAGAAAAAAACAAAAAAGTTTTCTTTGCGCTCCCAGAGGGAATCTGATTTCTAGTCAGACGCAGTTTCTGATTTCTAGTCAGAAGCCTTAACCACTCGGCCACGACTGCTTTGACAACACGCACAACAAAAACCATGATAAAGCGATCATTTTGTAGTTTTTGGCCATTTTTTATAAAAGAGTAAACAAAGAAAAGTTTACAAGAAAAAAACAAAAAAGTTTTCTTTGCGCTCCCAGAGGGAATCTGATTTCTAGTCAGACGCAGTTTCTGATTTCTAGTCAGAAGCCTTAACCACTCGGCCACGACTGCTTTGACAACACGCACAACAAAAACCATGATAAAGCGATCATTTTGTAGTTTTTGGCCATTTTTTATAAAAGAGTAAACAAAAAAAGTTTACAAGAAAAAAACAAAAAAGTTTTCTTTGCGCTCCCAGAGGGAATCTGATTTCTAGTCAGACGCAGTTTCTGATTTCTAGTCAGAAGCCTTAACCACTCGGCCACGACTGCTTTGACAACACGCACAACAAAAACTATGATAAAGCGATCATTTTGTAGTTTTGGGCCATTTTTTATAAAAGAGTAAACAAAAAAAAGGTTTCCAGAAAAAAAAAAAAAGTTTACTTTGCGCTCCCAGAGGGAATCTGATTTCTAGTCAGACGCAGTTTCTGATTTCTAGTCAGAAGCCTTAACCACTCGGCCACGACTGCTTTGACAACACGCACAACAAAAACCATGATAAAGCGATCATTTTGTAGTTTTTGGCCATTTTGTATAAAAGAGTAAACAAAAAAAAGGTTTCCAGAAAAAAACAAAAAAGTTTACTTTGCGCTCCCAGAGGGAATCTGATTTCTAGTCAGACGCAGTTTCTGATTTCTAGTCAGAAGCCTTAACCACTCGGCCACGACTGCTTTGACAACACGCACAACAAAAACTATGATAAAGCGATCATTTTGTAGTTTTTGGCCATTTTTTATAAAAGACTAAACAAAAAAAAGGTTTCCAGAAAAAAACAAAAAAAGTTTACTTTGCGCTCCCAGAGGGAATCTGATTTCTAGTCGGACGCAGTTTCTGATTTCTAGTCAGAAGCCTTAACCACTCGGCCACGACTGCTTTGACAACACGCACAACAAAAGCCATAATAAACCGATCATTTTGTAGTTTTTGGATATTTTTTATAAAAGAGTAAACAAAAAAAGTTTACAAGAAAAAAACAAAAAAGTTTACTCTGCGCTCCCAGAGGGAATCTGATTTCTAGTCAGACGCAGTTTCTGATTTCTAGTCAGAAGCCTTAACCACTCGGCCACGACTGCTTTGACAACACGCACAACAAAAGCCATAATAAACCGATCATTTTGTAGTTTTTGGATATTTTTTATAAAAGAGTAAACAAAAAAAGTTTACAAGAAAAAAACAAAAAAGTTTACTCTGCGCTCCCAGAGGGAATCTGATTTCTAGTCAGACGCAGTTTCTGATTTCTAGTCAGAAGCCTTAACCACTCGGCCACGACTGCTTTGACAACACGCACAACAAAAACTATGATAAAGCGATCATTTTGTAGTTTTTGGCCATTTTTTATAAAAGACTAAACAAAAAAAAGGTTTCCAGAAAAAAACAAAAAAAAGTTTACTTTGCGCTCCCAGAGGGAATCTGATTTCTAGTCAGACGCAGTTTCTGATTTCTAGTCAGAAGCCTTAACCACTCGGCCACGACTGCTTTGACAACACGCACAACAAAAACCATAATAAAGTGATCACTTTGTAGTTTTTGGCCATTTTTTATAAAAGAGTAAACAAAAAAAAGTTTACAAGAAAAAAACAAAAAAGTTTACTTTACGCTCCCAGAGGGAATCTGATTTCTAGTCAGACGCAGTTTCTGATTTCTAGTCAGAAGCCTTAACCACTCGGCCACGACTGCTTTGACAACACGCACAACAAAAACCATGATAAGCGATCATTTTGTAGTTTTTGGCCATTTTTTATAAAAGAGTAAACAAAGAAAAGTTTACAAGAAAAAAACAAAAAAGTTTTCTTTGCGCTCCCAGAGGGAATCTGATTTCTAGTCAGACGCAGTTTCTGATTTCTAGTCAGAAGCCTTAACCACTCGGCCACGACTGCTTTGACAACACGCACAACAAAAACCATGATAAAGCGATCATTTTGTAGTTTTTGGCCATTTTTTATAAAAGAGTAAACAAAAAAAAGTTTACAAGAAAAAAACAAAAAAGTTTACTTTACGCTCCCAGAGGGAATCTGATTTCTAGTCAGACGCAGTTTCTGATTTCTAGTCAGAAGCCTTAACCACTCGGCCACGACTGCTTTGACAACACGCACAACAAAAACCATGATAAAGCGATCATTTTGTAGTTTTTGGCCATTTTTTATAAAAGAGTAAACAAAAAAAAGTTTACAAGAAAAAAACAAAAAAGTTTACTTTACGCTCCCAGAGGGAATCTGATTTCTAGTCAGACGCAGTTTCTGATTTCTAGTCAGAAGCCTTAACCACTCGGCCACGACTGCTTTGACAACACGCACAACAAAAACCATGATAAGCGATCATTTTGTAGTTTTTGGCCATTTTTTATAAAAGAGTAAACAAAGAAAAGTTTACAAGAAAAAAACAAAAAAGTTTTCTTTGCGCTCCCAGAGGGAATCTGATTTCTAGTCAGACGCAGTTTCTGATTTCTAGTCAGAAGCCTTAACCACTCGGCCACGACTGCTTTGACAACACGCACAACAAAAACCATGATAAAGCGATCATTTTGTAGTTTTTGGCCATTTTTTATAAAAGAGTAAACAAAAAAAAGTTTACAAGAAAAAAACAAAAAAGTTTACTTTACGCTCCCAGAGGGAATCTGATTTCTAGTCAGACGCAGTTTCTGATTTCTAGTCAGAAGCCTTAACCACTCGGCCACGACTGCTTTGACAACACGCACAACAAAAACCATGATAAGCGATCATTTTGTAGTTTTTGGCCATTTTTTATAAAAGAGTAAACAAAGAAAAGTTTACAAGAAAAAAACAAAAAAGTTTTCTTTGCGCTCCCAGAGGGAATCTGATTTCTAGTCAGAAGCCTTAACCACTCGGCCACGACTGCTTTGACAACACGCACAACAAAAACCATAATAAAGTGATCACTTTGTAGTTTTTGGCCATTTTTTATAAAAGAGTAAACAAAAAAAGTTTACAAGAAAAAAACAAAAAAGTTTACTTTACGCTCCCAGAGGGAATCTGATTTCTAGTCAGACGCAGTTTCTGATTTCTAGTCAGAAGCCTTAACCACTCGGCCACGACTGCTTTGACAACACGCACAACAAAAACCATGATAAGCGATCATTTTGTAGTTTTTGGCCATTTTTTATAAAAGAGTAAACAAAGAAAAGTTTACAAGAAAAAAACAAAAAAGTTTTCTTTGCGCTCCCAGAGGGAATCTGATTTCTAGTCAGACGCAGTTTCTGATTTCTAGTCAGACGCAGTTTCTGATTTCTAGTCAGAAGCCCTAACCACTCGGCCACGACTGCTTTGACAAAACGTACAACAAAAACCATAATAAACCGATCATTTTGTAGTTTTTGGCAATTTTTTATAAAAGAGTAAACAAAAAAAGTTTACAAGAAAAAAACAAAAAAGTTTACTTTGCGCTCCCAGAGGGAATCTGATTTCTAGTCAGACGCAGTTTCTGATTTCTAGTCAGAAGCCTTAACCACTCGGCCACGACTGCTTTGACAAAACGCACAACAAAAATCATAATAAACCGATCATTTTGTAGTTTTTGGCAATTTTTTATAAAAGAGTAAACAAAAAAAGTTTACAAGAAAAAAACAAAAAAGTTTACTTTGCGCTCCCAGAGGGAATCTGATTTCTAGTCAGACGCAGTTTCTGATTTCTAGTCAGAAGCCCTAACCACTCGGCCACGACTGCTTTGACAAAACGTACAACAAAAACCATAATAAACCGATCATTTTGTAGTTTTTGGCAATTTTTTATAAAAGAGTAAACAAAAAAAGTTTACAAGAAAAAAACAAAAAAGTTTACTTTGCGCTCCCAGAGGGAATCTGATTTCTAGTCAGACGCAGTTTCTGATTTCTAGTCAGAAGCCTTAACCACTCGGCCACGACTGCTTTGACAACACTCACAACAAAAACCATGATAAAGCGATCATTTTGTAGTTTTTGGCCATTTTTTATAAAAGAGTAAACAAAAAAAGTTTACAAGAAAAAAACAAAAAAGTTTACTTTGCGCTCCCAGAGAGAATCTGATTTCTAGTCAGGCGCAGTTTCTGATTTCTAGTCAGAAGCCTTAACCACTCGGCCACGACTGCTTTGACAACACGCACAACAAAAACCATGATAAAGCGATCATTTTGTAGTTTTTGGCCATTTTTTATAAAAGAGTAAACAAAAAAAAGTTTACAAGAAAAAAACAAAAAAGTTTTCTTTGCGCTACAAGAGGGAATCTGATTTCTAGTCAGGCGCAGTTTCTGATTTCTAGTCAGAAGCCTTAACCACTCGGCCACGACTGCTTTGACAACACGCACAACAAAAACCATGATAAAGCGATCATTTTGTAGTTTTTGGCCATTTTTTATAAAAGAGTAAACAAAAAAAGTTTACAAGAAAAAAACAAAAAAGTTTACTTTGCGCTCCCAGAGGGAATCTGATTTCTAGTCAGACGCAGTTTCTGATTTCTAGTCAGAAGCCTTAACCACTCGGCCACGACTGCTTTGACAAAACGCACAACAAAAATCATAATAAACCGATCATTTTGTAGTTTTTGGCAATTTTTTATAAAAGAGTAAACAAAAAAAGTTTACAAGAAAAAAACAAAAAAGTTTACTTTGCGCTCCCAGAGGGAATCTGATTTCTAGTCAGACGCAGTTTCTGATTTCTAGTCAGAAGCCCTAACCACTCGGCCACGACTGCTTTGACAAAACGTACAACAAAAACCATAATAAACCGATCATTTTGTAGTTTTTGGCAATTTTTTATAAAAGAGTAAACAAAAAAAGTTTACAAGAAAAAAACAAAAAAGTTTACTTTGCGCTCCCAGAGGGAATCTGATTTCTAGTCAGACGCAGTTTCTGATTTCTAGTCAGAAGCCCTAACCACTCGGCCACGACTGCTTTGACAAAACGTACAACAAAAACCATAATAAACCGATCATTTTGTAGTTTTTGGCAATTTTTTATAAAAGAGTAAACAAAAAAAGTTTACAAGAAAAAAACAAAAAAGTTTACTTTGCGCTCCCAGAGGGAATCTGATTTCTAGTCAGACGCAGTTTCTGATTTCTAGTCAGAAGCCTTAACCACTCGGCCACGACTGCTTTGACAACACGCACAACAAAAACCATGATAAAGCGATCATTTTGTAGTTTTTGGCCATTTTTTATAAAAGAGTAAACAAAAAAAGTTTACAAGAAAAAAACAAAAAAGTTTACTTTGCGCTCCCAGAGAGAATCTGATTTCTAGTCAGGCGCAGTTTCTGATTTCTAGTCAGAAGCCTTAACCACTCGGCCACGACTGCTTTGACAACACGCACAACAAAAACCATGATAAAGCGATCATTTTGTAGTTTTTGGCCATTTTTTATAAAAGAGTAAACAAAAAAAGTTTACAAGAAAAAAACAAAAAAGTTTACTTTGCGCTCCCAGAGAGAATCTGATTTCTAGTCAGGCGCAGTTTCTGATTTCTAGTCAGAAGCCTTAACCACTCGGCCACGACTGCTTTGACAACACGCACAACAAAAACCATGATAAAGCGATCATTTTGTAGTTTTTGGCCATTTTTTATAAAATAGTAAACAAAAAAAGTTTACAAGAAAAAAACAAAAAAGTTTACTTTGCGCTCCCAGAGAGAATCTGATTTCTAGTCAGGCGCAGTTTCTGATTTCTAGTCAGAAGCCTTAACCACTCGGCCACGACTGCTTTGACAACACGCACAACAAAAATCATGATAAAGCGATCATTTTGTAGTTTTTGGCCATTTTTTATAAAAGAGTAAACAAAAAAAAGTTTACAAGAAAAAAACAAAAAAGTTTTCTTTGCGCTCCCAGAGGGAATCTGATTTCTAGTCAGACGCAGTTTCTGATTTCTAGTCAGACGCAGTTTCTGATTTCTAGTCAGAAGCCCTAACCACTCGGCCACGACTGCTTTGACAAAACGTACAACAAAAACCATAATAAACCGATCATTTTGTAGTTTTTGGCAATTTTTTATAAAAGAGTAAACAAAAAAAGTTTACAAGAAATAAGTGAATATTTTAAAAATATAAATACACGCGCGCCATCTGTTGGAAAATAGCGGTGGTTGTAACCTAATCTCATTAGTAAATATGTTGCATATATTTAGGCAGCAGCTAGAAGTTACATACCCACATACATACAGGTGAAACTAATAAAAGCGTGTTAAAAAACAAAAAAGTTTACATTGCGCTCCCAGAGGGAATCTGATTTCTAGTCAGACGCAGTTTCTGATTTCTAGTCAGAAGCCTTAACCACTCGGCCACGACTGCTTTGACAAAACGCACAACAAAAATCATAATAAACCGATCATTTTGTAGTTTTTGGCAATTTTTTATAAAAGAGTAAACAAAAAAAGTTTACAAGAAAAAAACAAAAAAGTTTACTTTGCGCTCCCAGAGGGAATCTGATTTCTAGTCAGACGCAGTTTCTGATTTCTAGTCAGAAGCCCTAACCACTCGGCCACGACTGCTTTGACAAAACGTACAACAAAAACCATAATAAACCGATCATTTTGTAGTTTTTGGCAATTTTTTATAAAAGAGTAAACAAAAAAAGTTTACAAGAAAAAAACAAAAAAGTTTACTTTGCGCTCCCAGAGGGAATCTGATTTCTAGTCAGACGCAGTTTCTGATTTCTAGTCAGAAGCCTTAACCACTCGGCCACGACTGCTTTGACAAAACGCACAACAAAAATCATAATAAACCGATCATTTTGTAGTTTTTGGCAATTTTTTATAAAAGAGTAAACAAAAAAAGTTTACAAGAAAAAAACAAAAAAGTTTACTTTGCGCTCCCAGAGGGAATCTGATTTCTAGTCAGACGCAGTTTCTGATTTCTAGTCAGAAGCCCTAACCACTCGGCCACGACTGCTTTGACAAAACGTACAACAAAAACCATAATAAACCGATCATTTTGTAGTTTTTGGCAATTTTTTATAAAAGAGTAAACAAAAAAAGTTTACAAGAAAAAAACAAAAAAGTTTACTTTGCGCTCCCAGAGGGAATCTGATTTCTAGTCAGACGCAGTTTCTGATTTCTAGTCAGAAGCCTTAACCACTCGGCCACGACTGCTTTGACAAAACGCACAACAAAAATCATAATAAACCGATCATTTTGTAGTTTTTGGCAATTTTTTATAAAAGAGTAAACAAAAAAAGTTTACAAGAAAAAAACAAAAAAGTTTACTTTGCGCTCCCAGAGGGAATCTGATTTCTAGTCAGACGCAGTTTCTGATTTCTAGTCAGAAGCCCTAACCACTCGGCCACGACTGCTTTGACAAAACGTACAACAAAAACCATAATAAACCGATCATTTTGTAGTTTTTGGCAATTTTTTATAAAAGAGTAAACAAAAAAAGTTTACAAGAAAAAAACAAAAAAGTTTACTTTGCGCTCCCAGAGGGAATCTGATTTCTAGTCAGACGCAGTTTCTGATTTCTAGTCAGAAGCCTTAACCACTCGGCCACGACTGCTTTGACGACACGCACAACAAAAGCCATAATAAACCGATCATTTTGTAGTTTTTGGATATTTTTTATAAAAGAGTAAACAAAAAAAGTTTACAAGAAAAAAACAAAAAAGTTTACTCTGCGCTCCCAGAGGGAATCTGATTTCTAGTCAGACGCAGTTTCTGATTTCTAGTCAGAAGCCTTAACCACTCGGCCACGACTGCTTTGACAACACGCACAACAAAAACCATGATAAAGCGATCACTTTGTAGTTTTTGGCCATTTTTTATAAAAGAGTAAACAAAAAAAAGTTTACTAGAAAAAAACAAAAAAGTTTACTTTACGCTCCCAGAGGGAATCTGATTTCTAGTCAGACGCAGTTTCTGATTTCTAGTCAGAAGCCTTAACCAGTTTCTGATTTCTAGTCAGACGCAGTTTCTGATTTCTAGTCAGAAGCCTTAACCACTCGGCCACGACTGCTTTGACAACACGCACAACAAAAACCATGATAAAGCGATCATTTTGTAGTTTTTGGCCATTTTTTATAAAAGAGTAAACAAAAAAAGTTTACAAGAAAAAAACAAAAAAGTTTTCTTTGCGCTCCCAGAGGGAATCTGATTTCTAGTCAGACGCAGTTTCTGATTTCTAGTCAGAAGCCTTAACCACTCGGCCACGACTGCTTTGACAACACGCACAACAAAAACCATGATAAAGCGATCATTTTGTAGTTTTTGGCCATTTTTTATAAAAGAGTAAACAAAGAAAAGTTTACAAGAAAAAAACAAAAAAGTTTTCTTTGCGCTCCCAGAGGGAATCTGATTTCTAGTCAGACGCAGTTTCTGATTTCTAGTCAGAAGCCTTAACCACTCGGCCACGACTGCTTTGACAACACGCACAACAAAAACTATGATAAAGCGATCATTTTGTAGTTTTGGGCCATTTTTTATAAAAGAGTAAACAAAAAAAAGGTTTCCAGAAAAAAAAAAAAAGTTTACTTTGCGCTCCCAGAGGGAATCTGATTTCTAGTCAGACGCAGTTTCTGATTTCTAGTCAGAAGCCTTAACCACTCGGCCACGACTGCTTTGACAACACGCACAACAAAAACCATGATAAAGCGATCATTTTGTAGTTTTTGGCCATTTTGTATAAAAGAGTAAACAAAAAAAAGGTTTCCAGAAAAAAACAAAAAAGTTTACTTTGCGCTCCCAGAGGGAATCTGATTTCTAGTCAGACGCAGTTTCTGATTTCTAGTCAGAAGCCTTAACCACTCGGCCACGACTGCTTTGACAACACGCACAACAAAAACTATGATAAAGCGATCATTTTGTAGTTTTTGGCCATTTTTTATAAAAGACTAAACAAAAAAAAGGTTTCCAGAAAAAAACAAAAAAAGTTTACTTTGCGCTCCCAGAGGGAATCTGATTTCTAGTCAGACGCAGTTTCTGATTTCTAGTCAGAAGCCTTAACCACTCGGCCACGACTGCTTTGACAACACGCACAACAAAAGCCATAATAAACCGATCATTTTGTAGTTTTTGGATATTTTTTATAAAAGAGTAAACAAAAAAAGTTTACAAGAAAAAAACAAAAAAGTTTACTCTGCGCTCCCAGAGGGAATCTGATTTCTAGTCAGACGCAGTTTCTGATTTCTAGTCAGAAGCCTTAACCACTCGGCCACGACTGCTTTGACAACACGCACAACAAAAGCCATAATAAACCGATCATTTTGTAGTTTTTGGATATTTTTTATAAAAGAGTAAACAAAAAAAGTTTACAAGAAAAAAACAAAAAAGTTTACTCTGCGCTCCCAGAGGGAATCTGATTTCTAGTCAGACGCAGTTTCTGATTTCTAGTCAGAAGCCTTAACCACTCGGCCACGACTGCTTTGACAACACGCACAACAAAAACTATGATAAAGCGATCATTTTGTAGTTTTTGGCCATTTTTTATAAAAGACTAAACAAAAAAAAGGTTTCCAGAAAAAAACAAAAAAAGTTTACTTTGCGCTCCCAGAGGGAATCTGATTTCTAGTCAGACGCAGTTTCTGATTTCTAGTCAGAAGCCTTAACCACTCGGCCACGACTGCTTTGACAACACGCACAACAAAAACCATGATAAAGCGATCATTTTGTAGTTTTTGGCCATTTTTTATAAAAGAGTAAACAAAAAAAAGTTTACAAGAAAAAAACAAAAAAGTTTACTTTGCGCTCCCAGAGGGAATCTGATTTCTAGTCAGACGCAGTTTCTGATTTCTAGTCAGAAGCCCTAACCACTCGGCCACGACTGCTTTGACAAAACGTACAACAAAAACCATAATAAACCGATCATTTTGTAGTTTTTGGCAATTTTTTATAAAAGAGTAAACAAAAAAAGTTTACAAGAAAAAAACAAAAAAGTTTACTTTGCGCTCCCAGAGGGAATCTGATTTCTAGTCAGACGCAGTTTCTGATTTCTAGTCAGAAGCCTTAACCACTCGGCCACGACTGCTTTGACAACACGCACAACAAAAACCATGATAAAGCGATCATTTTGTAGTTTTTGGCCATTTTTTATAAAAGAGTAAACAAATAGAAGTTTACAAGAAAAAAACAAAAAAGTTTTCTTTGCGCTCCCAGAGGGAATCTGATTTCTAGTCAGACGCAGTTTCTGATTTCTAGTCAGAAGCCTTAACCACTCGGCCACGACTGCTTTGACAACACGCACAACAAAAACCATGATAAAGCGATCATTTTGTAGTTTTTGGCCATTTTTTATAAAAGAGTAAACAAAAAAAAGTTTACAAGAAAAAAACAAAAAAGTTTTCTTTGCGCTCCCAGAGGGAATCTGATTTCTAGTCAGACGCAGTTTCTGATTTCTAGTCAGACGCAGTTTCTGATTTCTAGTCAGAAGCCCTAACCACTCGGCCACGACTGCTTTGACAAAACGTACAACAAAAACCATAATAAACCGATCATTTTGTAGTTTTTGGCAATTTTTTATAAAAGAGTAAACAAAAAAAGTTTACAAGAAAAAAACAAAAAAGTTTACTTTGCGCTCCCAGAGGGAATCTGATTTCTAGTCAGACGCAGTTTCTGATTTCTAGTCAGAAGCCTTAACCACTCGGCCACGACTGCTTTGACAAAACGCACAACAAAAATCATAATAAACCGATCATTTTGTAGTTTTTGGCAATTTTTTATAAAAGAGTAAACAAAAAAAGTTTACAAGAAAAAAACAAAAAAGTTTACTTTGCGCTCCCAGAGGGAATCTGATTTCTAGTCAGACGCAGTTTCTGATTTCTAGTCAGAAGCCCTAACCACTCGGCCACGACTGCTTTGACAAAACGTACAACAAAAACCATAATAAACCGATCATTTTGTAGTTTTTGGCAATTTTTTATAAAAGAGTAAACAAAAAAAGTTTACAAGAAAAAAACAAAAAAGTTTACTTTGCGCTCCCAGAGGGAATCTGATTTCTAGTCAGACGCAGTTTCTGATTTCTAGTCAGAAGCCTTAACCACTCGGCCACGACTGCTTTGACGACACGCACAACAAAAGCCATAATAAACCGATCATTTTGTAGTTTTTGGATATTTTTTATAAAAGAGTAAACAAAAAAAGTTTACAAGAAAAAAACAAAAAAGTTTACTCTGCGCTCCCAGAGGGAATCTGATTTCTAGTCAGACGCAGTTTCTGATTTCTAGTCAGAAGCCTTAACCACTCGGCCACGACTGCTTTGACAACACGCACAACAAAAACCATGATAAAGCGATCACTTTGTAGTTTTTGGCCATTTTTTATAAAAGAGTAAACAAAAAAAAGTTTACTAGAAAAAAACAAAAAAGTTTACTTTACGCTCCCAGAGGGAATCTGATTTCTAGTCAGACGCAGTTTCTGATTTCTAGTCAGAAGCCTTAACCAGTTTCTGATTTCTAGTCAGACGCAGTTTCTGATTTCTAGTCAGAAGCCTTAACCACTCGGCCATGACTGCTTTGACAACACGCACAACAAAAACCATGATAAAGCGATCATTTTGTAGTTTTTGGCCATTTTTTATAAAAGAGTAAACAAAAAAAGTTTACAAGAAAAAAACAAAAAAGTTTTCTTTGCGCTCCCAGAGGGAATCTGATTTCTAGTCAGACGCAGTTTCTGATTTCTAGTCAGAAGCCTTAACCACTCGGCCACGACTGCTTTGACAACACGCACAACAAAAACCATGATAAAGCGATCATTTTGTAGTTTTTGGCCATTTTTTATAAAAGAGTAAACAAAGAAAAGTTTACAAGAAAAAAACAAAAAAGTTTTCTTTGCGCTCCCAGAGGGAATCTGATTTCTAGTCAGACGCAGTTTCTGATTTCTAGTCAGAAGCCTTAACCACTCGGCCACGACTGCTTTGACAACACGCACAACAAAAACTATGATAAAGCGATCATTTTGTAGTTTTGGGCCATTTTTTATAAAAGAGTAAACAAAAAAAAGGTTTCCAGAAAAAAAAAAAAAGTTTACTTTGCGCTCCCAGAGGGAATCTGATTTCTAGTCAGACGCAGTTTCTGATTTCTAGTCAGAAGCCTTAACCACTCGGCCACGACTGCTTTGACAACACGCACAACAAAAACCATGATAAAGCGATCATTTTGTAGTTTTTGGCCATTTTGTATAAAAGAGTAAACAAAAAAAAGGTTTCCAGAAAAAAACAAAAAAGTTTACTTTGCGCTCCCAGAGGGAATCTGATTTCTAGTCAGACGCAGTTTCTGATTTCTAGTCAGAAGCCTTAACCACTCGGCCACGACTGCTTTGACAACACGCACAACAAAAACTATGATAAAGCGATCATTTTGTAGTTTTTGGCCATTTTTTATAAAAGACTAAACAAAAAAAAGGTTTCCAGAAAAAAACAAAAAAAGTTTACTTTGCGCTCCCAGAGGGAATCTGATTTCTAGTCAGACGCAGTTTCTGATTTCTAGTCAGAAGCCTTAACCACTCGGCCACGACTGCTTTGACAACACGCACAACAAAAGCCATAATAAACCGATCATTTTGTAGTTTTTGGATATTTTTTATAAAAGAGTAAACAAAAAAAGTTTACAAGAAAAAAACAAAAAAGTTTACTCTGCGCTCCCAGAGGGAATCTGATTTCTAGTCAGACGCAGTTTCTGATTTCTAGTCAGAAGCCTTAACCACTCGGCCACGACTGCTTTGACAACACGCACAACAAAAGCCATAATAAACCGATCATTTTGTAGTTTTTGGATATTTTTTATAAAAGAGTAAACAAAAAAAGTTTACAAGAAAAAAACAAAAAAGTTTACTCTGCGCTCCCAGAGGGAATCTGATTTCTAGTCAGACGCAGTTTCTGATTTCTAGTCAGAAGCCTTAACCACTCGGCCACGACTGCTTTGACAACACGCACAACAAAAACTATGATAAAGCGATCATTTTGTAGTTTTTGGCCATTTTTTATAAAAGACTAAACAAAAAAAAGGTTTCCAGAAAAAAACAAAAAAAGTTTACTTTGCGCTCCCAGAGGGAATCTGATTTCTAGTCAGACGCAGTTTCTGATTTCTAGTCAGAAGCCTTAACCACTCGGCCACGACTGCTTTGACAACACGCACAACAAAAACCATGATAAAGCGATCATTTTGTAGTTTTTGGCCATTTTTTATAAAAGAGTAAACAAAAAAAAGTTTACAAGAAAAAAACAAAAAAGTTTACTTTGCGCTCCCAGAGGGAATCTGATTTCTAGTCAGACGCAGTTTCTGATTTCTAGTCAGAAGCCCTAACCACTCGGCCACGACTGCTTTGACAAAACGTACAACAAAAACCATAATAAACCGATCATTTTGTAGTTTTTGGCAATTTTTTATAAAAGAGTAAACAAAAAAAGTTTACAAGAAAAAAACAAAAAAGTTTACTTTGCGCTCCCAGAGGGAATCTGATTTCTAGTCAGACGCAGTTTCTGATTTCTAGTCAGAAGCCTTAACCACTCGGCCACGACTGCTTTGACAACACGCACAACAAAAACCATGATAAAGCGATCATTTTGTAGTTTTTGGCCATTTTTTATAAAAGAGTAAACAAATAGAAGTTTACAAGAAAAAAACAAAAAAGTTTTCTTTGCGCTCCCAGAGGGAATCTGATTTCTAGTCAGACGCAGTTTCTGATTTCTAGTCAGAAGCCTTAACCACTCGGCCACGACTGCTTTGACAACACGCACAACAAAAACCATGATAAAGCGATCATTTTGTAGTTTTTGGCCATTTTTTATAAAAGAGTAAACAAAAAAAAGTTTACAAGAAAAAAACAAAAAAGTTTTCTTTGCGCTCCCAGAGGGAATCTGATTTCTAGTCAGACGCAGTTTCTGATTTCTAGTCAGACGCAGTTTCTGATTTCTAGTCAGAAGCCCTAACCACTCGGCCACGACTGCTTTGACAAAACGTACAACAAAAACCATAATAAACCGATCATTTTGTAGTTTTTGGCAATTTTTTATAAAAGAGTAAACAAAAAAAGTTTACAAGAAAAAAACAAAAAAGTTTACTTTGCGCTCCCAGAGGGAATCTGATTTCTAGTCAGACGCAGTTTCTGATTTCTAGTCAGAAGCCTTAACCACTCGGCCACGACTGCTTTGACAAAACGCACAACAAAAATCATAATAAACCGATCATTTTGTAGTTTTTGGCAATTTTTTATAAAAGAGTAAACAAAAAAAGTTTACAAGAAAAAAACAAAAAAGTTTACTTTGCGCTCCCAGAGGGAATCTGATTTCTAGTCAGACGCAGTTTCTGATTTCTAGTCAGAAGCCCTAACCACTCGGCCACGACTGCTTTGACAAAACGTACAACAAAAACCATAATAAACCGATCATTTTGTAGTTTTTGGCAATTTTTTATAAAAGAGTAAACAAAAAAAGTTTACAAGAAAAAAACAAAAAAGTTTACTTTGCGCTCCCAGAGGGAATCTGATTTCTAGTCAGACGCAGTTTCTGATTTCTAGTCAGAAGCCTTAACCACTCGGCCACGACTGCTTTGACGACACGCACAACAAAAGCCATAATAAACCGATCATTTTGTAGTTTTTGGATATTTTTTATAAAAGAGTAAACAAAAAAAGTTTACAAGAAAAAAACAAAAAAGTTTACTCTGCGCTCCCAGAGGGAATCTGATTTCTAGTCAGACGCAGTTTCTGATTTCTAGTCAGAAGCCTTAACCACTCGGCCACGACTGCTTTGACAACACGCACAACAAAAACCATGATAAAGCGATCACTTTGTAGTTTTTGGCCATTTTTTATAAAAGAGTAAACAAAAAAAAGTTTACTAGAAAAAAACAAAAAAGTTTACTTTACGCTCCCAGAGGGAATCTGATTTCTAGTCAGACGCAGTTTCTGATTTCTAGTCAGAAGCCTTAACCAGTTTCTGATTTCTAGTCAGACGCAGTTTCTGATTTCTAGTCAGAAGCCTTAACCACTCGGCCATGACTGCTTTGACAACACGCACAACAAAAACCATGATAAAGCGATCATTTTGTAGTTTTTGGCCATTTTTTATAAAAGAGTAAACAAAAAAAGTTTACAAGAAAAAAACAAAAAAGTTTTCTTTGCGCTCCCAGAGGGAATCTGATTTCTAGTCAGACGCAGTTTCTGATTTCTAGTCAGAAGCCTTAACCACTCGGCCACGACTGCTTTGACAACACGCACAACAAAAACCATGATAAAGCGATCATTTTGTAGTTTTTGGCCATTTTTTATAAAAGAGTAAACAAAGAAAAGTTTACAAGAAAAAAACAAAAAAGTTTTCTTTGCGCTCCCAGAGGGAATCTGATTTCTAGTCAGACGCAGTTTCTGATTTCTAGTCAGAAGCCTTAACCACTCGGCCACGACTGCTTTGACAACACGCACAACAAAAACTATGATAAAGCGATCATTTTGTAGTTTTGGGCCATTTTTTATAAAAAAGTAAACAAAAAAAAGGTTTCCAGAAAAAAAAAAAAAGTTTACTTTGCGCTCCCAGAGGGAATCTGATTTCTAGTCAGACGCAGTTTCTGATTTCTAGTCAGAAGCCTTAACCACTCGGCCACGACTGCTTTGACAACACGCACAACAAAAACCATGATAAAGCGATCATTTTGTAGTTTTTGGCCATTTTGTATAAAAGAGTAAACAAAAAAAAGGTTTCCAGAAAAAAACAAAAAAGTTTACTTTGCGCTCCCAGAGGGAATCTGATTTCTAGTCAGACGCAGTTTCTGATTTCTAGTCAGAAGCCTTAACCACTCGGCCACGACTGCTTTGACAACACGCACAACAAAAACTATGATAAAGCGATCATTTTGTAGTTTTTGGCCATTTTTTATAAAAGACTAAACAAAAAAAAGGTTTCCAGAAAAAAACAAAAAAAGTTTACTTTGCGCTCCCAGAGGGAATCTGATTTCTAGTCAGACGCAGTTTCTGATTTCTAGTCAGAAGCCTTAACCACTCGGCCACGACTGCTTTGACAACACGCACAACAAAAGCCATAATAAACCGATCATTTTGTAGTTTTTGGATATTTTTTATAAAAGAGTAAACAAAAAAAGTTTACAAGAAAAAAACAAAAAAGTTTACTCTGCGCTCCCAGAGGGAATCTGATTTCTAGTCAGACGCAGTTTCTGATTTCTAGTCAGAAGCCTTAACCACTCGGCCACGACTGCTTTGACAACACGCACAACAAAAGCCATAATAAACCGATCATTTTGTAGTTTTTGGATATTTTTTATAAAAGAGTAAACAAAAAAAGTTTACAAGAAAAAAACAAAAAAGTTTACTCTGCGCTCCCAGAGGGAATCTGATTTCTAGTCAGACGCAGTTTCTGATTTCTAGTCAGAAGCCTTAACCACTCGGCCACGACTGCTTTGACAACACGCACAACAAAAACTATGATAAAGCGATCATTTTGTAGTTTTTGGCCATTTTTTATAAAAGACTCAACAAAAAAAAGGTTTCCAGAAAAAAACAAAAAAAGTTTACTTTGCGCTCCCAGAGGGAATCTGATTTCTAGTCAGACGCAGTTTCTGATTTCTAGTCAGAAGCCTTAACCACTCGGCCACGACTGCTTTGACAACACGCACAACAAAAACCATGATAAAGCGATCATTTTGTAGTTTTTGGCCATTTTTTATAAAAGAGTAAACAAAAAAAAGTTTACAAGAAAAAAACAAAAAAGTTTTCTTTGCGCTCCCAGAGGGAATCTGATTTCTAGTCAGACGCAGTTTCTGATTTCTAGTCAGAAGCCTTAACCACTCGGCCACGACTGCTTTGACAACACGCACAACAAAAACCATGATAAAGCGATCATTTTGTAGTTTTTGGCCATTTTTTATAAAAGAGTAAACAAAAAAAAGTTTACAAGAAAAAAACAAAAAAGTTTACTTTACGCTCCCAGAGGGAATCTGATTTCTAGTCAGACGCAGTTTCTGATTTCTAGTCAGAAGCCTTAACCACTCGGCCACGACTGCTTTGACAACACGCACAACAAAAACCATGATAAGCGATCATTTTGTAGTTTTTGGCCATTTTTTATAAAAGAGTAAACAAAGAAAAGTTTACAAGAAAAAAACAAAAAAGTTTTCTTTGCGCTCCCAGAGGGAATCTGATTTCTAGTCAGACGCAGTTTCTGATTTCTAGTCAGAAGCCTTAACCACTCGGCCACGACTGCTTTGACAACACGCACAACAAAAACCATGATAAAGCGATCATTTTGTAGTTTTTGGCCATTTTTTATAAAAGAGTAAACAAAAAAAAGTTTACAAGAAAAAAAACAAAAAAGTTTACTTTACGCTCCCAGAGGGAATCTGATTTCTAGTCAGACGCAGTTTCTGATTTCTAGTCAGAAGCCTTAACCACTCGGCCACGACTGCTTTGACAACACGCACAACAAAAACCATGATAAAGCGATCATTTTGTAGTTTTTGGCCATTTTTTATAAAAGAGTAAACAAAGAAAAGTTTACAAGAAAAAAACAAAAAAGTTTTCTTTGCGCTCCCAGAGGGAATCTGATTTCTAGTCAGACGCAGTTTCTGATTTCTAGTCAGAAGCCTTAACCACTCGGCCACGACTTCTTTGACAACACGCAAAACAAAAACCATGATAAAGCGATCATTTTGTAGTTTTTGGCCATTTTTTATAAAAGAGTAAACAAAGAAAAGTTTACAAGAAAAAAACAAAAAAGTTTTCTTTGCGCTCCCAGAGGGAATCTGATTTCTAGTCAGACGCAGTTTCTGATTTCTAGTCAGAAGCCTTAACCACTCGGCCACGACTTCTTTGACAACACGCAAAACAAAAACCATGATAAAGCGATCATTTTGTAGTTTTTGGCCATTTTTTATAAAAGAGTAAACAAAGAAAAGTTTACAAGAAAAAAACAAAAAAGTTTTCTTTGCGCTCCCAGAGGGAATCTGATTTCTAGTCAGACGCAGTTTCTGATTTCTAGTCAGAAGCCTTAACCACTCGGCCACGACTGCTTTGACAACACGCACAACAAAAACCATAATAAAGTGATCACTTTGTAGTTTTTGGCCATTTTTTATAAAAGAGTAAACAAAAAAAAGTTTACAAGAAAAAAACAAAAAAGTTTACTTTACGCTCCCAGAGGGAATCTGATTTCTAGTCAGACGCAGTTTCTGATTTCTAGTCAGAAGCCTTAACCACTCGGCCACGACTTCTTTGACAACACGCACAACAAAAACCATGATAAAGCGATCATTTTGTAGTTTTTGGCCATTTTTTATAAAAGAGTAAACAAAAAAAAGTTTACAAGAAAAAAACAAAAAAGTTTTCTTTGCGCTCCCAGAGGGAATCTGATTTCTAGTCAGACGCAGTTTCTGATTTCTAGTCAGAAGCCTTAACCACTCGGCCACGACTTCTTTGACAACACGCAAAACAAAAACCATGATAAAGCGATCATTTTGTAGTTTTTGGCCATTTTTTATAAAAGAGTAAACAAAGAAAAGTTTACAAGAAAAAAACAAAAAAGTTTTCTTTGCGCTCCCAGAGGGAATCTGATTTCTAGTCAGACGCAGTTTCTGATTTCTAGTCAGAAGCCTTAACCACTCGGCCACGACTGCTTTGACAACACGCACAACAAAAACCATAATAAAGTGATCACTTTGTAGTTTTTGGCCATTTTTTATAAAAGAGTAAACAAAAAAAAGTTTACAAGAAAAAAACAAAAAAGTTTACTTTACGCTCCCAGAGGGAATCTGATTTCTAGTCAGACGCAGTTTCTGATTTCTAGTCAGAAGCCTTAACCACTCGGCCACGACTGCTTTGACAACACGCAAAACAAAAACCATGATAAAGCGATCATTTTGTAGTTTTTGGCCATTTTTTATAAAAGAGTGAACAAATAGAAGTTTACAAGAAAAAAACAAAAAAGTTTTCTTTGCGCTTCCAGAGGGAATCTGATTTCTAGTCAGACGCAGTTTCTGATTTCTAGTCAGAAGCCTTAACCACTCGGCCACGACTGCTTTGACAACACGCACAACAAAAACCATAATAAAGTGATCACTTTGTAGTTTTTGACCATTTTTTATAAAAGAGTAAACAAAAAAAAGTTTACAAGAAAAAAACAAAAAAGTTTACTTTACGCTCCCAGAGGGAATCTGATTTCTAGTCAGACGCAGTTTCTGATTTCTAGTCAGAAGCCTTAACCACTCGGCCACGACTGCTTTGACAACACGCACAACAAAAACCATAATAAAGTGATCACTTTGTAGTTTTTGGCCATTTTTTATAAAAGAGTAAACAAAAAAAAGTTTACAAGAAAAAAACAAAAAAGCTTACTTTACGCTCCCAGAGGGAATCTGATTTCTAGTCAGACGCAGTTTCTGATTTCTAGTCAGAAGCCTTAACCACTCGGCCACGACTGCTTTGACAACACGCACAACAAAAACCATAATAAAGTGATCACTTTGTAGTTTTTGGCCATTTTTTATAAAAGAGTAAACAAAAAAAAGTTTACAAGAAAAAAACAAAAAAGTTTACTTTACGCTCCCAGAGGGAATCTGATTTCTAGTCAGACGCAGTTTCTGATTTCTAGTCAGAAGCCTTAACCACTCGGCCACGACTGCTTTGACAACACGCACAACAAAAACCATGATAAAGCGATCATTTTGTAGTTTTTGGCCATTTTTTATAAAAGAGTAAACAAAAAAAAGTTTACAAGAAAAAAACAAAAAAGTTTTCTTTGCGCTCCCAGAGGGAATCTGATTTCTAGTCAGACGCAGTTTCTGATTTCTAGTCAGAAGCCTTAACCACTCGGCCACGACTTCTTTGACAACACGCAAAACAAAAACCATGATAAAGCGATCATTTTGTAGTTTTTGGCCATTTTTTATAAAAGAGTAAACAAAGAAAAGTTTACAAGAAAAAAACAAAAAAGTTTTCTTTGCGCTCCCAGAGGGAATCTGATTTCTAGTCAGACGCAGTTTCTGATTTCTAGTCAGAAGCCCTAACCACTCGGCCACGACTGCTTTGACAAAACGTACAACAAAAACCATAATAAACCGATCATTTTGTAGTTTTTGGCAATTTTTTATAAAAGAGTAAACAAAAAAAGTTTACAAGAAAAAAACAAAAAAGTTTACTTTGCGCTCCCAGAGGGAATCTGATTTCTAGTCAGACGCAGTTTCTGATTTCTAGTCAGAAGCCTTAACCACTCGGCCACGACTGCTTTGACAAAACGCACAACAAAAATCATAATAAACCGATCATTTTGTAGTTTTTGGCAATTTTTTATAAAAGAGTAAACAAAAAAAGTTTACAAGAAAAAAACAAAAAAGTTTACTTTGCGCTCCCAGAGGGAATCTGATTTCTAGTCAGGCGCAGTTTCTGATTTCTAGTCAGAAGCCTTAACCACTCGGCCACGACTGCTTTGACAACACGCACAACAAAAACCATGATAAAGCGATCATTTTGTAGTTTTTGGCCATTTTTTATAAAAGAGTAAACAAATAGAAGTTTACAAGAAAAAAACAAAAAAGTTTTCTTTGCGCTCCCAGAGGGAATCTGATTTCTAGTCAGACGCAGTTTCTGATTTCTAGTCAGAAGCCTTAACCACTCGGCCACGACTGCTTTGACAACACGCACAACAAAAACCATGATAAAGCGATCATTTTGTAGTTTTTGGCCATTTTTTATAAAAGAGTAAACAAAAAAAAGTTTACAAGAAAAAAACAAAAAAGTTTTCTTTGCGCTCCCAGAGGGAATCTGATTTCTAGTCAGACGCAGTTTCTGATTTCTAGTCAGACGCAGTTTCTGATTTCTAGTCAGAAGCCCTAACCACTCGGCCACGACTGCTTTGACAAAACGTACAACAAAAACCATAATAAACCGATCATTTTGTAGTTTTTGGCAATTTTTTATAAAAGAGTAAACAAAAAAAGTTTACAAGAAAAAAACAAAAAAGTTTACTTTGCGCTCCCATAGGAAATCTGATTTCTAGTCAGACGCAGTTTCTGATTTCTAGTCAGAAGCCTTAACCACTCGGCCACGACTGCTTTGACAAAACGCACAACAAAAATCATAATAAACCGATCATTTTGTAGTTTTTGGCAATTTTTTATAAAAGAGTAAACAAAAAAAGTTTACAAGAAAAAAACAAAAAAGTTTACTTTGCGCTCCCAGAGGGAATCTGATTTCTAGTCAGACGCAGTTTCTGATTTCTAGTCAGAAGCCCTAACCACTCGGCCACGACTGCTTTGACAAAACGTACAACAAAAACCATAATAAACCGATCATTTTGTAGTTTTTGGCAATTTTTTATAAAAGAGTAAACAAAAAAAGTTTACAAGAAAAAAACAAAAAAGTTTACTTTGCGCTCCCAGAGGGAATCTGATTTCTAGTCAGACGCAGTTTCTGATTTCTAGTCAGAAGCCTTAACCACTCGGCCACGACTGCTTTGACAAAACGCACAACAAAAATCATAATAAACCGATCATTTTGTAGTTTTTGGCAATTTTTTATAAAAGAGTAAACAAAAAAAGTTTACAAGAAAAAAACAAAAAAGTTTACTTTGCGCTCCCAGAGGGAATCTGATTTCTAGTCAGACGCAGTTTCTGATTTCTAGTCAGAAGCCCTAACCACTCGGCCACGACTGCTTTGACAAAACGTACAACAAAAACCATAATAAACCGATCATTTTGTAGTTTTTGGCAATTTTTTATAAAAGAGTAAACAAAAAAAGTTAACAAGAAAAAAACAAAAAAGTTTACTTTGCGCTCCCAGAGGGAATCTGATTTCTAGTCAGACGCAGTTTCTGATTTCTAGTCAGAAGCCTTAACCACTCGGCCACGACTGCTTTGACGACACGCACAACAAAAGCCATAATAAACCGATCATTTTGTAGTTTTTGGATATTTTTTATAAAAGAGTAAACAAAAAAAGTTTACAAGAAAAAAACAAAAAAGTTTACTCTGCGCTCCCAGAGGGAATCTGATTTCTAGTCAGACGCAGTTTCTGATTTCTAGTCAGAAGCCTTAACCACTCGGCCACGACTGCTTTGACAACACGCACAACAAAAACCATGATAAAGCGATCACTTTGTAGTTTTTGGCCATTTTTTATAAAAGAGTAAACAAAAAAAAGTTTACTAGAAAAAAACAAAAAAGTTTACTTTACGCTCCCAGAGGGAATCTGATTTCTAGTCAGACGCAGTTTCTGATTTCTAGTCAGAAGCCTTAACCAGTTTCTGATTTCTAGTCAGACGCAGTTTCTGATTTCTAGTCAGAAGCCTTAACCACTCGGCCACGACTGCTTTGACAACACGCACAACAAAAACCATGATAAAGCGATCATTTTGTAGTTTTTGGCCATTTTTTATAAAAGAGTAAACAAAAAAAGTTTACAAGAAAAAAACAAAAAAGTTTTCTTTGCGCTCCCAGAGGGAATCTGATTTCTAGTCAGACGCAGTTTCTGATTTCTAGTCAGAAGCCTTAACCACTCGGCCACGACTGCTTTGACAACACGCACAACAAAAACCATGATAAAGCGATCATTTTGTAGTTTTTGGCCATTTTTTATAAAAGAGTAAACAAAGAAAAGTTTACAAGAAAAAAACAAAAAAGTTTTCTTTGCGCTCCCAGAGGGAATCTGATTTCTAGTCAGACGCAGTTTCTGATTTCTAGTCAGAAGCCTTAACCACTCGGCCACGACTGCTTTGACAACACGCACAACAAAAACCATGATAAAGCGATCATTTTGTAGTTTTTGGCCATTTTTTATAAAAGAGTAAACAAAAAAAGTTTACAAGAAAAAAACAAAAAAGTTTTCTTTGCGCTCCCAGAGGGAATCTGATTTCTAGTCAGACGCAGTTTCTGATTTCTAGTCAGAAGCCTTAACCACTCGGCCACGACTGCTTTGACAACACGCACAACAAAAACTATGATAAAGCGATCATTTTGTAGTTTTGGGCCATTTTTAACACGCTTTTATTAGTTTCACCTGTATGTATGTGGGTATGTAACTTCTAGCTGCTGCCTAAATATATGCAACATATTTACTAATGAGATTAGGTTACAACCACCGCTATTTTCCAACAGATGGCGCGCGTGTATTTATATTTTTAAAATATTCACTTATTTATAAAAGAGTAAACAAAAAAAAGGTTTCCAGAAAAAAAAAAAGTTTACTTTGCGCTCCCAGAGGGAATCTGATTTCTAGTCAGACGCAGTTTCTGATTTCTAGTCAGAAGCCTTAACCACTCGGCCACGACTGCTTTGACAACACGCACAACAAAAACCATGATAAGCGATCATTTTGTAGTTTTTGGCCATTTTTTATAAAAGAGTAAACAAAGAAAAGTTTACAAGAAAAAAACAAAAAAGTTTTCTTTGCGCTCCCAGAGGGAATCTGATTTCTAGTCAGACGCAGTTTCTGATTTCTAGTCAGAAGCCTTAACCACTCGGCCACGACTGCTTTGACAACACGCACAACAAAAACCATGATAAAGCGATCATTTTGTAGTTTTTGGCCATTTTTTATAAAAGAGTAAACAAAAAAAAGTTTACAAGAAAAAAACAAAAAAGTTTACTTTACGCTCCCAGAGGGAATCTGATTTCTAGTCAGACGCAGTTTCTGATTTCTAGTCAGAAGCCTTAACCACTCGGCCACGACTGCTTTGACAACACGCACAACAAAAACCATGATAAAGCGATCATTTTGTAGTTTTTGGCCATTTTTTATAAAAGAGTAAACAAAGAAAAGTTTACAAGAAAAAAACAAAAAAGTTTTCTTTGCGCTCCCAGAGGGAATCTGATTTCTAGTCAGACGCAGTTTCTGATTTCTAGTCAGAAGCCTTAACCACTCGGCCACGACTTCTTTGACAACACGCAAAACAAAAACCATGATAAAGCGATCATTTTGTAGTTTTTGGCCATTTTTTATAAAAGAGTAAACAAAGAAAAGTTTACAAGAAAAAAACAAAAAAGTTTTCTTTGCGCTCCCAGAGGGAATCTGATTTCTAGTCAGACGCAGTTTCTGATTTCTAGTCAGAAGCCTTAACCACTCGGCCACGACTTCTTTGACAACACGCAAAACAAAAACCATGATAAAGCGATCATTTTGTAGTTTTTGGCCATTTTTTATAAAAGAGTAAACAAAGAAAAGTTTACAAGAAAAAAACAAAAAAGTTTTCTTTGCGCTCCCAGAGGGAATCTGATTTCTAGTCAGACGCAGTTTCTGATTTCTAGTCAGAAGCCTTAACCACTCGGCCACGACTGCTTTGACAACACGCACAACAAAAACCATAATAAAGTGATCACTTTGTAGTTTTTGGCCATTTTTTATAAAAGAGTAAACAAAAAAAAGTTTACAAGAAAAAAACAAAAAAGTTTACTTTACGCTCCCAGAGGGAATCTGATTTCTAGTCAGACGCAGTTTCTGATTTCTAGTCAGAAGCCTTAACCACTCGGCCACGACTTCTTTGACAACACGCACAACAAAAACCATGATAAAGCGATCATTTTGTAGTTTTTGGCCATTTTTTATAAAAGAGTAAACAAAAAAAAGTTTACAAGAAAAAAACAAAAAAGTTTTCTTTGCGCTCCCAGAGGGAATCTGATTTCTAGTCAGACGCAGTTTCTGATTTCTAGTCAGAAGCCTTAACCACTCGGCCACGACTTCTTTGACAACACGCAAAACAAAAACCATGATAAAGCGATCATTTTGTAGTTTTTGGCCATTTTTTATAAAAGAGTAAACAAAGAAAAGTTTACAAGAAAAAAACAAAAAAGTTTTCTTTGCGCTCCCAGAGGGAATCTGATTTCTAGTCAGACGCAGTTTCTGATTTCTAGTCAGAAGCCTTAACCACTCGGCCACGACTGCTTTGACAACACGCACAACAAAAACCATAATAAAGTGATCACTTTGTAGTTTTTGGCCATTTTTTATAAAAGAGTAAACAAAAAAAAGTTTACAAGAAAAAAACAAAAAAGTTTACTTTACGCTCCCAGAGGGAATCTGATTTCTAGTCAGACGCAGTTTCTGATTTCTAGTCAGAAGCCTTAACCACTCGGCCACGACTGCTTTGACAACAGGCAAAACAAAAACCATGATAAAGCGATCATTTTGTAGTTTTTGGCCATTTTTTATAAAAGAGTGAACAAATAGAAGTTTACAAGAAAAAAACAAAAAAATTTTCTTTGCGCTTCCAGAGGGAATCTGATTTCTAGTCAGACGCAGTTTCTGATTTCTAGTCAGAAGCCTTAACCACTCGGCCACGACTGCTTTGACAACACGCACAACAAAAACCATAATAAAGTGATCACTTTGTAGTTTTTGACCATTTTTTATAAAAGAGTAAACAAAAAAAAGTTTACAAGAAAAAAACAAAAAAGTTTACTTTACGCTCCCAGAGGGAATCTGATTTCTAGTCAGACGCAGTTTCTGATTTCTAGTCAGAAGCCTTAACCACTCGGCCACGACTGCTTTGACAACACGCACAACAAAAACCATAATAAAGTGATCACTTTGTAGTTTTTGGCCATTTTTTATAAAAGAGTAAACAAAAAAAAGTTTACAAGAAAAAAACAAAAAAGCTTACTTTACGCTCCCAGAGGGAATCTGATTTCTAGTCAGACGCAGTTTCTGATTTCTAGTCAGAAGCCTTAACCACTCGGCCACGACTGCTTTGACAACACGCACAACAAAAACCATAATAAAGTGATCACTTTGTAGTTTTTGGCCATTTTTTATAAAAGAGTAAACAAAAAAAAGTTTACAAGAAAAAAACAAAAAAGTTTACTTTACGCTCCCAGAGGGAATCTGATTTCTAGTCAGACGCAGTTTCTGATTTCTAGTCAGAAGCCTTAACCACTCGGCCACGACTGCTTTGACAACACGCACAACAAAAACCATGATAAAGCGATCATTTTGTAGTTTTTGGCCATTTTTTATAAAAGAGTAAACAAAAAAAAGTTTACAAGAAAAAAACAAAAAAGTTTTCTTTGCGCTCCCAGAGGGAATCTGATTTCTAGTCAGACGCAGTTTCTGATTTCTAGTCAGAAGCCTTAACCACTCGGCCACGACTTCTTTGACAACACGCAAAACAAAAACCATGATAAAGCGATCATTTTGTAGTTTTTGGCCATTTTTTATAAAAGAGTAAACAAAGAAAAGTTTACAAGAAAAAAACAAAAAAGTTTTCTTTGCGCTCCCAGAGGGAATCTGATTTCTAGTCAGACGCAGTTTCTGATTTCTAGTCAGAAGCCCTAACCACTCGGCCACGACTGCTTTGACAAAACGTACAACAAAAACCATAATAAACCGATCATTTTGTAGTTTTTGGCAATTTTTTATAAAAGAGTAAACAAAAAAAGTTTACAAGAAAAAAACAAAAAAGTTTACTTTGCGCTCCCAGAGGGAATCTGATTTCTAGTCAGACGCAGTTTCTGATTTCTAGTCAGAAGCCTTAACCACTCGGCCACGACTGCTTTGACAAAACGCACAACAAAAATCATAATAAACCGATCATTTTGTAGTTTTTGGCAATTTTTTATAAAAGAGTAAACAAAAAAAGTTTACAAGAAAAAAACAAAAAAGTTTACTTTGCGCTCCCAGAGGGAATCTGATTTCTAGTCAGGCGCAGTTTCTGATTTCTAGTCAGAAGCCTTAACCACTCGGCCACGACTGCTTTGACAACACGCACAACAAAAACCATGATAAAGCGATCATTTTGTAGTTTTTGGCCATTTTTTATAAAAGAGTAAACAAATAGAAGTTTACAAGAAAAAAACAAAAAAGTTTTCTTTGCGCTCCCAGAGGGAATCTGATTTCTAGTCAGACGCAGTTTCTGATTTCTAGTCAGAAGCCTTAACCACTCGGCCACGACTGCTTTGACAACACGCACAACAAAAACCATGATAAAGCGATCATTTTGTAGTTTTTGGCCATTTTTTATAAAAGAGTAAACAAAGAAAAGTTTACAAGAAAAAAACAAAAAAGTTTTCTTTGCGCTCCCAGAGGGAATCTGATTTCTAGTCAGACGCAGTTTCTGATTTCTAGTCAGACGCAGTTTCTGATTTCTAGTCAGAAGCCCTAACCACTCGGCCACGACTGCTTTGACAAAACGTACAACAAAAACCATAATAAACCGATCATTTTGTAGTTTTTGGCAATTTTTTATAAAAGAGTAAACAAAAAAAGTTTACAAGAAAAAAACAAAAAAGTTTACTTTGCGCTCCCATAGGAAATCTGATTTCTAGTCAGACGCAGTTTCTGATTTCTAGTCAGAAGCCTTAACCACTCGGCCACGACTGCTTTGACAACACGCACAACAAAAACCATGATAAAGCGATCATTTTGTAGTTTTTGGCCATTTTTTATAAAAGAGTAAACAAAAAAAAGTTTACAAGAAAAAAACAAAAAAGTTTTCTTTGCGCTCCCAGAGGGAATCTGATTTCTAGTCAGACGCAGTTTCTGATTTCTAGTCAGACGCAGTTTCTGATTTCTAGTCAGAAGCCCTAACCACTCGGCCACGACTGCTTTGACAAAACGTACAACAAAAACCATAATAAACCGATCATTTTGTAGTTTTTGGCAATTTTTTATAAAAGAGTAAACAAAAAAAGTTTACAAGAAAAAAACAAAAAAGTTTACTTTGCGCTCCCATAGGAAATCTGATTTCTAGTCAGACGCAGTTTCTGATTTCTAGTCAGAAGCCTTAACCACTCGGCCACGACTGCTTTGACAACACGCACAACAAAAACCATGATAAAGCGATCATTTTGTAGTTTTTGGCCATTTTTTATAAAAGAGTAAACAAAAAAAAGTTTACAAGAAAAAAACAAAAAAGTTTTCTTTGCGCTCCCAGAGGGAATCTGATTTCTAGTCAGACGCAGTTTCTGATTTCTAGTCAGACGCAGTTTCTGATTTCTAGTCAGAAGCCCTAACCACTCGGCCACGACTGCTTTGACAAAACGTACAACAAAAACCATAATAAACCGATCATTTTGTAGTTTTTGGCAATTTTTTATAAAAGAGTAAACAAAAAAAGTTTACAAGAAAAAAACAAAAAAGTTTACTTTGCGCTCCCAGAGGGAATCTGATTTCTAGTCAGACGCAGTTTCTGATTTCTAGTCAGAAGCCTTAACCACTCGGCCACGACTGCTTTGACAAAACGCACAACAAAAATCATAATAAACCGATCATTTTGTAGTTTTTGGCAATTTTTTATAAAAGAGTAAACAAAAAAAGTTTACAAGAAAAAAACAAAAAAGTTTACTTTGCGCTCCCAGAGGGAATCTGATTTCTAGTCAGACGCAGTTTCTGATTTCTAGTCAGAAGCCCTAACCACTCGGCCACGACTGCTTTGACAAAACGTACAACAAAAACCATAATAAACCGATCATTTTGTAGTTTTTGGCAATTTTTTATAAAAGAGTAAACAAAAAAAGTTAACAAGAAAAAAACAAAAAAGTTTACTTTGCGCTCCCAGAGGGAATCTGATTTCTAGTCAGACGCAGTTTCTGATTTCTAGTCAGAAGCCTTAACCACTCGGCCACGACTGCTTTGACGACACGCACAACAAAAGCCATAATAAACCGATCATTTTGTAGTTTTTGGATATTTTTTATAAAAGAGTAAACAAAAAAAGTTTACAAGAAAAAAACAAAAAAGTTTACTCTGCGCTCCCAGAGGGAATCTGATTTCTAGTCAGACGCAGTTTCTGATTTCTAGTCAGAAGCCTTAACCACTCGGCCACGACTGCTTTGACAACACGCACAACAAAAACCATGATAAAGCGATCACTTTGTAGTTTTTGGCCATTTTTTATAAAAGAGTAAACAAAAAAAAGTTTACTAGAAAAAAACAAAAAAGTTTACTTTACGCTCCCAGAGGGAATCTGATTTCTAGTCAGACGCAGTTTCTGATTTCTAGTCAGAAGCCTTAACCAGTTTCTGATTTCTAGTCAGACGCAGTTTCTGATTTCTAGTCAGAAGCCTTAACCACTCGGCCACGACTGCTTTGACAACACGCACAACAAAAACCATGATAAAGCGATCATTTTGTAGTTTTTGGCCATTTTTTATAAAAGAGTAAACAAAAAAAGTTTACAAGAAAAAAACAAAAAAGTTTTCTTTGCGCTCCCAGAGGGAATCTGATTTCTAGTCAGACGCAGTTTCTGATTTCTAGTCAGAAGCCTTAACCACTCGGCCACGACTGCTTTGACAACACGCACAACAAAAACCATGATAAAGCGATCATTTTGTAGTTTTTGGCCATTTTTTATAAAAGAGTAAACAAAGAAAAGTTTACAAGAAAAAAACAAAAAAGTTTTCTTTGCGCTCCCAGAGGGAATCTGATTTCTAGTCAGACGCAGTTTCTGATTTCTAGTCAGAAGCCTTAACCACTCGGCCACGACTGCTTTGACAACACGCACAACAAAAACCATGATAAAGCGATCATTTTGTAGTTTTTGGCCATTTTTTATAAAAGAGTAAACAAAAAAAGTTTACAAGAAAAAAACAAAAAAGTTTTCTTTGCGCTCCCAGAGGGAATCTGATTTCTAGTCAGACGCAGTTTCTGATTTCTAGTCAGAAGCCTTAACCACTCGGCCACGACTGCTTTGACAACACGCACAACAAAAACTATGATAAAGCGATCATTTTGTAGTTTTGGGCCATTTTTTATAAAAGAGTAAACAAAAAAAAGGTTTCCAGAAAAAAAAAAAAGTTTACTTTGCGCTCCCAGAGGGAATCTGATTTCTAGTCAGACGCAGTTTCTGATTTCTAGTCAGAAGCCTTAACCACTCGGCCACGACTGCTTTGACAACACGCACAACAAAAACCATGATAAAGCGATCATTTTGTAGTTTTTGGCCATTTTGTATAAAAGAGTAAACAAAAAAAAGGTTTCCAGAAAAAAACAAAAAAGTTTACTTTGCGCTCCCAGAGGGAATCTGATTTCTAGTCAGACGCAGTTTCTGATTTCTAGTCAGAAGCCTTAACCACTCGGCCACGACTGCTTTGACAACACGCACAACAAAAACTATGATAAAGCGATCATTTTGTAGTTTTTGGCCATTTTTTATAAAAGACTAAACAAAAAAAAGGTTTCCAGAAAAAAACAAAAAAGTTTACTTTGCGCTCCCAGAGGGAATCTGATTTCTAGTCAGACGCAGTTTCTGATTTCTAGTCAGAAGCCTTAACCACTCGGCCACGACTGCTTTGACAACACGCACAACAAAAGCCATAATAAACCGATCATTTTGTAGTTTTTGGCCATTTTTTATAAAAGAGTAAACAAAAAAAGTTTACAAGAAAAAAACAAAAAAGTTTTCTTTGCGCTCCCAGAGGGAATCTGATTTCTAGTCAGACGCAGTTTCTGATTTCTAGTCAGAAGCCTTAACCACTCGGCCACGACTGCTTTGACAACACGCACAACAAAAACCATGATAAAGCGATCATTTTGTAGTTTTTGGCCATTTTTTATAAAAGAGTAAACAAAGAAAAGTTTACAAGAAAAAAACAAAAAAGTTTTCTTTGCGCTCCCAGAGGGAATCTGATTTCTAGTCAGACGCAGTTTCTGATTTCTAGTCAGAAGCCTTAACCACTCGGCCACGACTGCTTTGACAACACGCACAACAAAAACTATGATAAAGCGATCATTTTGTAGTTTTTGGCCATTTTTTATAAAAGACTAAACAAAAAAAAGGTTTCCAGAAAAAAACAAAAAAAGTTTACTTTGCGCTCCCAGAGGGAATCTGATTTCTAGTCGGACGCAGTTTCTGATTTCTAGTCAGAAGCCTTAACCACTCGGCCACGACTGCTTTGACAACACGCACAACAAAAGCCATAATAAACCGATCATTTTGTAGTTTTTGGATATTTTTTATAAAAGAGTAAACAAAAAAAGTTTACAAGAAAAAAACAAAAAAGTTTACTCTGCGCTCCCAGAGGGAATCTGATTTCTAGTCAGACGCAGTTTCTGATTTCTAGTCAGAAGCCTTAACCACTCGGCCACGACTGCTTTGACAACACGCACAACAAAAACTATGATAAAGCGATCATTTTGTAGTTTTTGGCCATTTTTTATAAAAGACTAAACAAAAAAAAGGTTTCCAGAAAAAAACAAAAAAAAGTTTACTTTGCGCTCCCAGAGGGAATCTGATTTCTAGTCAGACGCAGTTTCTGATTTCTAGTCAGAAGCCTTAACCACTCGGCCACGACTGCTTTGACAACACGCACAACAAAAACCATAATAAAGTGATCACTTTGTAGTTTTTGGCCATTTTTTATAAAAGAGTAAACAAAAAAAAGTTTACAAGAAAAAAACAAAAAAGTTTACTTTACGCTCCCAGAGGGAATCTGATTTCTAGTCAGACGCAGTTTCTGATTTCTAGTCAGAAGCCTTAACCACTCGGCCACGACTGCTTTGACAACACGCACAACAAAAACCATGATAAAGCGATCATTTTGTAGTTTTTGGCCATTTTTTATAAAAGAGTAAACAAAAAAAAGTTTACAAGAAAAAAACAAAAAAGTTTACTTTACGCTCCCAGAGGGAATCTGATTTCTAGTCAGACGCAGTTTCTGATTTCTAGTCAGAAGCCTTAACCACTCGGCCACGACTGCTTTGACAACACGCACAACAAAAACCATGATAAGCGATCATTTTGTAGTTTTTGGCCATTTTTTATAAAAGAGTAAACAAAGAAAAGTTTACAAGAAAAAAACAAAAAAGTTTTCTTTGCGCTCCCAGAGGGAATCTGATTTCTAGTCAGACGCAGTTTCTGATTTCTAGTCAGAAGCCTTAACCACTCGGCCACGACTGCTTTGACAACACGCACAACAAAAACCATGATAAAGCGATCATTTTGTAGTTTTTGGCCATTTTTTATAAAAGAGTAAACAAAAAAAAGTTTACAAGAAAAAAACAAAAAAGTTTACTTTACGCTCCCAGAGGGAATCTGATTTCTAGTCAGACGCAGTTTCTGATTTCTAGTCAGAAGCCTTAACCACTCGGCCACGACTGCTTTGACAACACGCACAACAAAAACCATGATAAGCGATCATTTTGTAGTTTTTGGCCATTTTTTATAAAAGAGTAAACAAAGAAAAGTTTACAAGAAAAAAACAAAAAAGTTTTCTTTGCGCTCCCAGAGGGAATCTGATTTCTAGTCAGAAGCCTTAACCACTCGGCCACGACTGCTTTGACAACACGCACAACAAAAACCATAATAAAGTGATCACTTTGTAGTTTTTGGCCATTTTTTATAAAAGAGTAAACAAAAAAAGTTTACAAGAAAAAAACAAAAAAGTTTACTTTACGCTCCCAGAGGGAATCTGATTTCTAGTCAGACGCAGTTTCTGATTTCTAGTCAGAAGCCTTAACCACTCGGCCACGACTGCTTTGACAACACGCACAACAAAAACCATGATAAAGCGATCATTTTGTAGTTTTTGGCCATTTTTTATAAAAGAGTAAACAAAAAAAAGTTTACAAGAAAAAAACAAAAAAGTTTACTTTACGCTCCCAGAGGGAATCTGATTTCTAGTCAGACGCAGTTTCTTATTTCTAGTCAGAAGCCTTAACCACTCGGCCACGACTGCTTTGACAACACGCACAACAAAAACCATGATAAGCGATCATTTTGTAGTTTTTGGCCATTTTTTATAAAAGAGTAAACAAAGAAAAGTTTACAAGAAAAAAACAAAAAAGTTTTCTTTGCGCTCCCAGAGGGAATCTGATTTCTAGTCAGACGCAGTTTCTGATTTCTAGTCAGAAGCCTTAACCACTCGGCCACGACTGCTTTGACAACACGCACAACAAAAACCATGATAAAGCGATCATTTTGTAGTTTTTGGCCATTTTTTATAAAAGAGTAAACAAAAAAAAGTTTACAAGAAAAAAACAAAAAAGTTTTCTTTGCGCTCCCAGAGGGAATCTGATTTCTAGTCAGACGCAGTTTCTGATTTCTAGTCAGAAGCCTTAACCACTCGGCCACGACTGCTTTGACAACACGCACAACAAAAACCATGATAAAGCGATCATTTTGTAGTTTTTGGCCATTTTTTATAAAAGAGTAAACAAAAAAAATTTTACAAGAAAAAAACAAAAAAGTTTACTTTACGCTCCCAGAGGGAATCTGATTTCTAGTCAGACGCAGTTTCTGATTTCTAGTCAGAAGCCTTAACCACTCGGCCACGACTGCTTTGACAACACGCACAACAAAAACCATGATAAGCGATCATTTTGTAGTTTTTGGCCATTTTTTATAAAAGAGTAAACAAAGAAAAGTTTACAAGAAAAAAACAAAAAAGTTTTCTTTGCGCTCCCAGAGGGAATCTGATTTCTAGTCAGACGCAGTTTCTGATTTCTAGTCAGAAGCCTTAACCACTCGGCCACGACTGCTTTGACAACACGCACAACAAAAACCATGATAAAGCGATCATTTTGTAGTTTTTGGCCATTTTTTATAAAAGAGTAAACAAAAAAAAGTTTACAAGAAAAAAACAAAAAAGTTTACTTTACGCTCCCAGAGGGAATCTGATTTCTAGTCAGACGCAGTTTCTGATTTCTAGTCAGAAGCCTTAACCACTCGGCCACGACTGCTTTGACAACACGCACAACAAAAACCATGATAAAGCGATCATTTTGTAGTTTTTGGCCATTTTTTATAAAAGAGTAAACAAAGAAAAGTTTACAAGAAAAAAACAAAAAAGTTTTCTTTGCGCTCCCAGAGGGAATCTGATTTCTAGTCAGACGCAGTTTCTGATTTCTAGTCAGAAGCCTTAACCACTCGGCCACGACTTCTTTGACAACACGCAAAACAAAAACCATGATAAAGCGATCATTTTGTAGTTTTTGCCCATTTTTTATAAAAGAGTAAACAAAGAAAAGTTTACAAGAAAAAAACAAAAAAGTTTTCTTTGCGCTCCCAGAGGGAATCTGATTTCTAGTCAGACGCAGTTTCTGATTTCTAGTCAGAAGCCTTAACCACTCGGCCACGACTTCTTTGACAACACGCAAAACAAAAACCATGATAAAGCGATCATTTTGTAGTTTTTGGCCATTTTTTATAAAAGAGTAAACAAAGAAAAGTTTACAAGAAAAAAACAAAAAAGTTTTCTTTGCGCTCCCAGAGGGAATCTGATTTCTAGTCAGACGCAGTTTCTGATTTCTAGTCAGAAGCCTTAACCACTCGGCCACGACTGCTTTGACAACACGCACAACAAAAACCATAATAAAGTGATCACTTTGTAGTTTTTGGCCATTTTTTATAAAAGAGTAAACAAAAAAAAGTTTACAAGAAAAAAACAAAAAAGTTTACTTTACGCTCCCAGAGGGAATCTGATTTCTAGTCAGACGCAGTTTCTGATTTCTAGTCAGAAGCCTTAACCACTCGGCCACGACTTCTTTGACAACACGCACAACAAAAACCATGATAAAGCGATCATTTTGTAGTTTTTGGCCATTTTTTATAAAAGAGTAAACAAAAAAAAGTTTACAAGAAAAAAACAAAAAAGTTTTCTTTGCGCTCCCAGAGGGAATCTGATTTCTAGTCAGACGCAGTTTCTGATTTCTAGTCAGAAGCCTTAACCACTCGGCCACGACTTCTTTGACAACACGCAAAACAAAATCCATGATAAAGCGATCATTTTGTAGTTTTTGGCCATTTTTTATAAAAGAGTAAACAAAGAAAAGTTTACAAGAAAAAAACAAAAAAGTTTTCTTTGCGCTCCCAGAGGGAATCTGATTTCTACTCAGACGCAGTTTCTGATTTCTAGTCAGAAGCCTTAACCACTCGGCCACGACTGCTTTGACAACACGCACAACAAAAACCATAATAAAGTGATCACTTTGTAGTTTTTGGCCATTTTTTATAAAAGAGTAAACAAAAAAAAGTTTACAAGAAAAAAACAAAAAAGTTTACTTTACGCTCCCAGAGGGAATCTGATTTCTAGTCAGACGCAGTTTCTGATTTCTAGTCAGAAGCCTTAACCACTCGGCCACGACTGCTTTGACAACACGCAAAACAAAAACCATGATAAAGCGATCATTTTGTAGTTTTTGGCCATTTTTTATAAAAGAGTGAACAAATAGAAGTTTACAAGAAAAAAACAAAAAAGTTTTCTTTGCGCTTCCAGAGGGAATCTGATTTCTAGTCAGACGCAGTTTCTGATTTCTAGTCAGAAGCCTTAACCACTCGGCCACGACTGCTTTGACAACACGCACAACAAAAACCATAATAAAGTGATCACTTTGTAGTTTTTGACCATTTTTTATAAAAGAGTAAACAAAAAAAAGTTTACAAGAAAAAAACAAAAAAGTTTACTTTACGCTCCCAGAGGGAATCTGATTTCTAGTCAGACGCAGTTTCTGATTTCTAGTCAGAAGCCTTAACCACTCGGCCACGACTGCTTTGACAACACGCACAACAAAAACCATAATAAAGTGATCACTTTGTAGTTTTTGGCCATTTTTTATAAAAGAGTAAACAAAAAAAAGTTTACAAGAAAAAAACAAAAAAGCTTACTTTACGCTCCCAGAGGGAATCTGATTTCTAGTCAGACGCAGTTTCTGATTTCTAGTCAGAAGCCTTAACCACTCGGCCACGACTGCTTTGACAACACGCACAACAAAAACCATAATAAAGTGATCACTTTGTAGTTTTTGGCCATTTTTTATAAAAGAGTAAACAAAAAAAAGTTTACAAGAAAAAAACAAAAAAGTTTACTTTACGCTCCCAGAGGGAATCTGATTTCTAGTCAGACGCAGTTTCTGATTTCTAGTCAGAAGCCTTAACCACTCGGCCACGACTGCTTTGACAACACGCACAACAAAAACCATGATAAAGCGATCATTTTGTAGTTTTTGGCCATTTTTTATAAAAGAGTAAACAAAAAAAAGTTTACAAGAAAAAAACAAAAAAGTTTTCTTTGCGCTCCCAGAGGGAATCTGATTTCTAGTCAGACGCAGTTTCTGATTTCTAGTCAGAAGCCTTAACCACTCGGCCACGACTTCTTTGACAACACGCAAAACAAAAACCATGATAAAGCGATCATTTTGTAGTTTTTGGCCATTTTTTATAAAAGAGTAAACAAAGAAAAGTTTACAAGAAAAAAACAAAAAAGTTTTCTTTGCGCTCCCAGAGGGAATATGATTTCTAGTCAGACGCAGTTTCTGATTTCTAGTCAGAAGCCTTAACCACTCGGCCACGACTGCTTTGACAACACGCAAAACAAAAACCATGATAAAGCGATCATTTTGTAGTTTTTGGCCATTTTTTATAAAAGAGTGAACAAATAGAAGTTTACAAGAAAAAAACAAAAAAGTTTTCTTTGCGCTTCCAGAGGGAATCTGATTTCTAGTCAGACGCAGTTTCTGATTTCTAGTCAGAAGCCTTAACCACTCGGCCACGACTGCTTTGACAACACGCACAACAAAAACCATAATAAAGTGATCACTTTGTAGTTTTTGACCATTTTTTATAAAAGAGTAAACAAAAAAAAGTTTACAAGAAAAAAACAAAAAAGTTTACTTTACGCTCCCAGAGGGAATCTGATTTCTAGTCAGACGCAGTTTCTGATTTCTAGTCAGAAGCCTTAACCACTCGGCCACGACTGCTTTGACAACACGCACAACAAAAACCATAATAAAGTGATCACTTTGTAGTTTTTGGCCATTTTTTATAAAAGAGTAAACAAAAAAAAGTTTACAAGAAAAAAACAAAAAAGCTTACTTTACGCTCCCAGAGGGAATCTGATTTCTAGTCAGACGCAGTTTCTGATTTCTAGTCAGAAGCCTTAACCACTCGGCCACGACTGCTTTGACAACACGCACAACAAAAACCATAATAAAGTGATCACTTTGTAGTTTTTGGCCATTTTTTATAAAAGAGTAAACAAAAAAAAGTTTACAAGAAAAAAACAAAAAAGTTTACTTTACGCTCCCAGAGGGAATCTGATTTCTAGTCAGACGCAGTTTCTGATTTCTAGTCAGAAGCCTTAACCACTCGGCCACGACTGCTTTGACAACACGCACAACAAAAACCATGATAAAGCGATCATTTTGTAGTTTTTGGCCATTTTTTATAAAAGAGTAAACAAAGAAAAGTTTACAAGAAAAAAACAAAAAAGTTTTCTTTGCGCTCCCAGAGGGAATCTGATTTCTAGTCAGACGCAGTTTCTGATTTCTAGTCAGAAGCCTTAACCACTCGGCCACGACTGCTTTGACAACACGCACAACAAAAACCATGATAAAGCGATCATTTTGTAGTTTTTGGCCATTTTTTATAAAAGAGTAAACAAAAAAAAGTTTACAAGAAAAAAACAAAAAAGTTTTCTTTGCGCTCCCAGAGGGAATCTGATTTCTAGTCAGACGCAGTTTCTGATTTCTAGTCAGAAGCCTTAACCACTCGGCCACGACTGCTTTGACAACACGCACAACAAAAACCATGATAAAGCGATCATTTTGTAGTTTTTGGCCATTTTTTATAAAAGAGTAAACAAATAGAAGTTTACAAGAAAAAAACAAAAAAGGTTTCTTTGCGCTCCCAGAGGGAATCTGATTTCTAGTCAGACGCAGTTTCTGATTTCTAGTCAGAAGCCTTAACCACTCGGCCACGACTGCTTTGATAACACGCACAACAAAAACCATGATAAAGCGATCATTTTGTAGTGTTTGGCCATTTTTTATAAAAGAGTAAACAAATAGAAGTTTACAAGAAAAAAAACCAAAAATTTTCTTTGCGCTCCCAGAGGGAATCTGATTTCTAGTCAGACGCAGTTTCTGATTTCTAGTCAGAAGCCTTAACCACTCGGCCACGACTGCTTTGACAACACGCACAACAAAAGCCATGATAAAGCGATCATTTTGTAGTTTTTGGCCATTTTTTATAAAAGAGTAAACAAAGAAAAGTTTACAAGAAAAAACAAAAAAGTTTTCTTTGCGCTCCCAGAGGGAATCTGATTTCTAGTCAGAAGCCTTAACTACTCGGCCACGACTGCTTTGACAACACGCACAACAAAAACCATGATAAAGCGATCATTTTGTAGTTTTTGGCCATTTTTATAAAAGAGTAAACAAAGAAAAGTTTACAAGAAAAAAACAAAAAAGTTTTCTTTGCGCTCCCAGAGGGAATCTGATTTCTAGTCAGACGCAGTTTCTGATTTCTAGTCAGAAGCCTTAACCACTCGGCCACGACTGCTTTGACAACACGCACAACAAAAACCATGATAAAGCGATCATTTTGTAGTTTTTGGCCATTTTTTATAAAAGAGTAAACAAAGAAAAGTTTACAAGAAAAAACAAAAAAGTTTTCTTTGCGCTCCCAGAGGGAATCTGATTTCTAGTCAGACGCAGTTTCTGATTTCTAGTCAGAAGCCTTAACCACTCGGCCACGACTGCTTTGACAACACGCACAACAAAAACCATGATAAAGCGATCATTTTGTAGTTTTTGGCCATTTTTATAAAAGAGTAAACAAAGAAAAGTTTACAAGAAAAAACAAAAAAGTTTTCTTTGCGCTCCCAGAGGGAATCTGATTTCTAGTCAGACGCAGTTTCTGATTTCTAGTCAGAAGCCTTAACCACTCGGCCACGACTGCTTTGACAACACGCACAACAAAAACCATGATAAAGCGATCATTTTGTAGTTTTTGGCCATTTTTTATAAAAGAGTAAACAAAGAAAAGTTTACAAGAAAAAACAAAAAAGTTTTCTTTGCGCTCCCAGAGGGAATCTGATTTCTAGTCAGACGCAGTTTCTGATTTCTAGTCAGAAGCCTTAACCACTCGGCCACGACTGCTTTGACAACACGCACAACAAAAACCATGATAAAGCGATCATTTTGTAGTTTTTGGCCATTTTTTATAAAAGAGTAAACAAAGAAAAGTTTACAAGAAAAAACAAAAAAGTTTTCTTTGCGCTCCCAGAGGGAATCTGATTTCTAGTCAGACGCAGTTTCTGATTTCTAGTCAGAAGCCTTAACCACTCGGCCACGACTGCTTTGACAACACGCACAACAAAAACCATGATAAAGCGATCATTTTGTAGTTTTTGGCCATTTTTATAAAAGAGTAAACAAAGAAAAGTTTACAAGAAAAAACAAAAAAGTTTTCTTTGCGCTCCCAGAGGGAATCTGATTTCTAGTCAGACGCAGTTTCTGATTTCTAGTCAGAAGCCTTAACCACTCGGCCACGACTGCTTTGACAACACGCACAACAAAAACCATGATAAAGCGATCATTTTGTAGTTTTTGGCCATTTTTTATAAAAGAGTAAACAAAGAAAAGTTTACAAGAAAAAACAAAAAAGTTTTCTTTGCGCTCCCAGAGGGAATCTGATTTCTAGTCAGACGCAGTTTCTGATTTCTAGTCAGAAGCCTTAACCACTCGGCCACGACTGCTTTGACAACACGCACAACAAAAACCATGATAAAGCGATCATTTTGTAGTTTTTGGCCATTTTTATAAAAGAGTAAACAAAGAAAAGTTTACAAGAAAAAAACAAAAAAGTTTTCTTTGCGCTCCCAGAGGGAATCTGATTTCTAGTCAGACGCAGTTTCTGATTTCTAGTCAGAAGCCTTAACCACTCGGCCACGACTGCTTTGACAACACGCACAACAAAAACCATGATAAAGCGATCATTTTGTAGTTTTTGGCCATTTTTTATAAAAGAGTAAACAAAAAAAAGTTTACAAGAAAAAAACAAAAAAGTTTTCTTTGCGCTCCCAGAGGGAATCTGATTTCTAGTCAGACGCAGTTTCTGATTTCTAGTTAGAAGCCTTAACCACTCGGCCACGACTGCTTTGACAACACGCACAACAAAAGCCATGATAAAGCGATCACTTTGTAGTTTTTGGCCATTTTTTATAAAAGAGTAAACAAAAAAAAGTTTACAAGAAAAAAACAAAAAAGTTTACTTTACGCTCCCAGAGGGAATCTGATTTCTAGTCAGACGCAGTTTCTGATTTCTAGTCAGAAGCCTTAACCACTCGGCCACGACTGCTTTGACAACACGCACAACAAAAACCATGATAAAGCGATCATTTTGTAGTTTTTGGCCATTTTTTATAAAAGAGTAAACAAAAAAAAGTTTACAAGAAAAAAACAAAAAAGTTGTCTTTGCGCTCCCAGAGGGAATCTGATTTCTAGTCAGACGCAGTTTCTGATTTCTAGTCAGAAGCCTTAACCACTCGGCCACGACTGCTTTGACAACACGCACAACAAAAACCATGATAAAGCGATCATTTTGTAGTTTTTGGCCATTTTTTATAAAAGAGTAAACAAAGAAAAGTTTACAAGAAAAAAACAAAAAAGTTTTCTTTGCGCTCCCAGAGGGAATCTGATTTCTAGTCAGACGCAGTTTCTGATTTCTAGTCAGAAGCCTTAACCACTCGGCCACGACTGCTTTGACAACACGCACAACAAAAACCATGATAAAGCGATCATTTTGTAGTTTTTGGCCATTTTTTATAAAAGAGTAAACAAAGAAAAGTTTACAAGAAAAAAACAAAAAAGTTTTCTTTGCGCTCCCAGAGGGAATCTGATTTCTAGTCAGACGCAGTTTCTGATTTCTAGTCAGAAGCCTTAACCACTCGGCCACGACTGCTTTGACAACACGCACAACAAAAACCATGATAAAGCGATCATTTTGTAGTTTTTGGCCATTTTTTATAAAAGAGTAAACAAAGAAAAGTTTACAAGAAAAAAACAAAAAAGTTTTCTTTGCGCTCCCAGAGGGAATCTGATTTCTAGTCAGACGCAGTTTCTGATTTCTAGTCAGAAGCCTTAACCACTCGGCCACGACTGCTTTGACAACACGCACAACAAAAACCATGATAAAGCGATCATTTTGTAGTTTTTGGCCATTTTTTATAAAAGAGTAAACAAAGAAAAGTTTACAAGAAAAAAACAAAAAAGTTTTCTTTGCGCTCCCAGAGGGAATCTGATTTCTAGTCAGACGCAGTTTCTGATTTCTAGTCAGAAGCCTTAACCACTCGGCCACGACTGCTTTGACAACACGCACAACAAAAACCATGATAAAGCGATCATTTTGTAGTTTTTGGCCATTTTTTATAAAAGAGTAAACAAAGAAAAGTTTACAAGAAAAAAACAAAAAAGTTTTCTTTGCGCTCCCAGAGGGAATCTGATTTCTAGTCAGACGCAGTTTCTGATTTCTAGTCAGAAGCCTTAACCACTCGGCCACGACTGCTTTGACAACACGCACAACAAAAACCATGATAAAGCGATCATTTTGTAGTTTTTGGCCATTTTTTATAAAAGAGTAAACAAAAAAAGTTTACAAGAAAAAAACAAAAAAGTTTTCTTTGCGCTCCCAGAGGGAATCTGATTTCTAGTCAGACGCAGTTTCTGATTTCTAGTCAGAAGCCTTAACCACTCGGCCACGACTGCTTTGACAACACGCACAACAAAAACCATGATAAAGCGATCATTTTGTAGTTTTTGGCCATTTTTTATAAAAGAGTAAACAAAGAAAAGTTTACAAGAAAAAAACAAAAAAGTTTTCTTTGCGCTCCCAGAGGGAATCTGATTTCTAGTCAGACGCAGTTTCTGATTTCTAGTCAGAAGCCTTAACCACTCGGCCACGACTGCTTTGACAACACGCACAACAAAAACCATGATAAAGCGATCATTTTGTAGTTTTTGGCCATTTTTTATAAAAGAGTAAACAAAAAAAGTTTACAAGAAAAAAACAAAAAAGTTTTCTTTGCGCTCCCAGAGGGAATCTGATTTCTAGTCAGACGCAGTTTCTGATTTCTAGTCAGAAGCCTTAACCACTCGGCCACGACTGCTTGGACAAAACGCACAACAAAAATCATAATAAACCGATCATTTTGTAGTTTTTGGCCATTTTTTATAAAAGAGTAAACAAAAAAAGTTTACAAGAAAAAAACAAAAAAGTTTTCTTTGCGCTCCCAGAGGGAATCTGATTTCTAGTCAGACGCAGTTTCTGATTTCTAGTCAGAAGCCTTAACCACTCGGCCACGACTGCTTTGACAACACGCACAACAAAAACCATGATAAAGCGATCATTTTGTAGTTTTTGGCCATTTTTTATAAAAGAGTAAACAAAGAAAAGTTTACAAGAAAAAAACAAAAAAGTTTTCTTTGCGCTCCCAGAGGGAATCTGATTTCTAGTCAGACGCAGTTTCTGATTTCTAGTCAGAAGCCTTAACCACTCGGCCACGACTGCTTGGACAAAACGCACAACAAAAATCATAATAAACCGATCATTTTGTAGTTTTTGGCCATTTTTTATAAAAGAGTAAACAAAAAAAGTTTACAAGAAAAAAACAAAAAAGTTTTCTTTGCGCTCCCAGAGGGAATCTGATTTCTAGTCAGACGCAGTTTCTGATTTCTAGTCAGAAGCCTTAACCACTCGGCCACGACTGCTTTGACAACACGCACAACAAAAACCATGATAAAGCGATCATTTTGTAGTTTTTGGCCATTTTTTATAAAAGAGTAAACAAAGAAAAGTTTACAAGAAAAAAACAAAAAAGTTTTCTTTGCGCTCCCAGAGGGAATCTGATTTCTAGTCAGACGCAGTTTCTGATTTCTAGTCAGAAGCCTTAACCACTCGGCAACGACTGATTTGACAACACGCACAACAAAAACCATGATAAAGCGATCATTTTGTAGTTTTTGGCCATTTTTTATAAAAGAGTAAACAAAGAAAAGTTTACAAGAAAAAAACAAAAAAGTTTTCTTTGCGCTCCCAGAGGGAATCTGATTTCTAGTCAGACGCAGTTTCTGATTTCTAGTCAGAAGCCTTAACCACTCGGCCACGACTGCTTTGACAACACGCACAACAAAAACCATGATAAAGCGATCATTTTGTAGTTTTTGGCCATTTTTTATAAAAGAGTAAACAAAGAAAAGTTTACAAGAAAAAAACAAAAAAGTTTTCTTTGCGCTCCCAGAGGGAATCTGATTTCTAGTCAGACGCAGTTTCTGATTTCTAGTCAGAAGCCTTAACCACTCGGCCACGACTGCTTTGACAACACGCACAACAAAAACCATGATAAAGCGATCATTTTGTAGTTTTTGGCCATTTTTTATAAAAGAGTAAACAAAGAAAAGTTTACAAGAAAAAAACAAAAAAGTTTTCTTTGCGCTCCCAGAGGGAATCTGATTTCTAGTCAGACGCAGTTTCTGATTTCTAGTCAGAAGCCTTAACCACTCGGCCACGACTGCTTTGACAACACGCACAACAAAAACCATGATAAAGCGATCATTTTGTAGTTTTTGGCCATTTTTTATAAAAGAGTAAACAAAGAAAAGTTTACAAGAAAAAAACAAAAAAGTTTTCTTTGCGCTCCCAGAGGGAATCTGATTTCTAGTCAGACGCAGTTTCTGATTTCTAGTCAGAAGCCTTAACCACTCGGCCACGACTGCTTTGACAACACGCACAACAAAAACCATGATAAAGCGATCATTTTGTAGTTTTTGGCCATTTTTTATAAAAGAGTAAACAAAGAAAAGTTTACAAGAAAAAAACAAAAAAGTTTTCTTTGCGCTCCCAGAGGGAATCTGATTTCTAGTCAGACGCAGTTTCTGATTTCTAGTCAGAAGCCTTAACCACTCGGCCACGACTGCTTTGACAACACGCACAACAAAAACCATGATAAAGCGATCATTTTGTAGTTTTTGGCCATTTTTTATAAAAGAGTAAACAAAGAAAAGTTTACAAGAAAAAAACAAAAAAGTTTTCTTTGCGCTCCCAGAGGGAATCTGATTTCTAGTCAGACGCAGTTTCTGATTTCTAGTCAGAAGCCTTAACCACTCGGCCACGACTGCTTTGACAACACGCACAACAAAAACCATGATAAAGCGATCATTTTGTAGTTTTTGGCCATTTTTTATAAAAGAGTAAACAAAAAAAAAGGTTTCCAGAAAAAAACAAAAAAGTTTACTTTGCGCTCCTAGAGGGAATCTGATTTCTAGTCAGACGCAGTTTCTGATTTCTAGTCAGAAGCCTTAACCACTCGGCCACGACTGATTTGGCAAAACGCATAACAAAAATCATAATAAACCGATCATTTTGTAGTTTTTGGCCATTTTTTTATAAAAGAGTAAACAAAAAAAAGGTTTCCAGAAAAAAGAAAAAAGTTTTCTTTGCGCTCCCAGTGGGAATCTGATTTCTAGTCAGACGCAGTTTCTGATTTCTAGTCAGAAGCCTTAACCACTCGGCCACGACTGCTTTGACAACACGCACAACAAAAACCATGATAAAGCGATCATTTTGTAGTTTTTGGCCATTTTTTATAAAAGAGTAAACAAAAAAAGTTTACAAGAAAAAAACAAAAAAGTTTTCTTTGCGCTCCCAGAGGGAATCTGATTTCTAGTCAGACGCAGTTTCTGATTTCTAGTCAGAAGCCTTAACCACTCGGCCACGACTGCTTTGACAACACGCACAACAAAAACCATGATAAAGCGATCATTTTGTAGTTTTTGGCCATTTTTTATAAAAGAGTAAACAAAAAAAGTTTACAAGAAAAAAACAAAAAAGTTTTCTTTGCGCTCCCAGAGGGAATCTGATTTCTAGTCAGACGCAGTTTCTGATTTCTAGTCAGAAGCCTTAACCACTCGGCCACGACTGCTTTGACAACACGCACAACAAAAACCATGATAAAGCGATCATTTTGTAGTTTTTGGATATTTTTTATAAAAGAGTAAACAAAAAAAAGTTTACAAGAAAAAAACAAAAAAGTTTACTTTGCGCTCCCAGAGGGAATCTGATTTCTAGTCAGACGCAGTTTCTGATTTCTAGTCAGAAGCCTTAACCACTCGGCCACGACTGCTTTGACAACACGCACAACAAAAACCATGATAAAGCGATCATTTTGTAGTTTTTGGCCATTTTTTATAAAAGAGTAAACAAAAAAAGTTTACAAGAAAAAAACAAAAAAGTTTTCTTTGCGCTCCCAGAGGGAATCTGATTTCTAGTCAGACGCAGTTTCTGATTTCTAGTCAGAAGCCTTAACCACTCGGCCACGACTGCTTTGACAACACGCACAACAAAAACCATGATAAAGCGATCATTTTGTAGTTTTTGGCCATTTTTTATAAAAGAGTAAACAAAAAAAGTTTACAAGAAAAAAACAAAAAAGTTTTCTTTGCGCTCCCAGAGGGAATCTGATTTCTAGTCAGACGCAGTTTCTGATTTCTAGTCAGAAGCCTTAACCACTCGGCCACGACTGCTTTGACAACACGCACAACAAAAACCATGATAAAGCGATCATTTTGTAGTTTTTGGATATTTTTTATAAAAGAGTAAACAAAAAAAAGTTTACAAGAAAAAAACAAAAAAGTTTTCTTTGCGCTCCCAGTGGGAATCTGATTTCTAGTCAGACGCAGTTTCTGATTTCTAGTCAGAAGCCTTAACCACTCGGCCACGACTGCTTTGACAACACGCACAACAAAAACCATGATAAAGCGATCATTTTGTAGTTTTTGGCCATTTTTTATAAAAGAGTAAACAAAAAAAGTTTACAAGAAAAAAACAAAAAAGTTTTCTTTGCGCTCCCAGAGGGAATCTGATTTCTAGTCAGACGCAGTTTCTGATTTCTAGTCAGAAGCCTTAACCACTCGGCCACGACTGCTTTGACAACACGCACAACAAAAACCATGATAAAGCGATCATTTTGTAGTTTTTGGCCATTTTTTATAAAAGAGTAAACAAAAAAAAAGGTTTCCAGAAAAAAACAAAAAAGTTTACTTTGCGCTCCTAGAGGGAATCTGATTTCTAGTCAGACGCAGTTTCTGATTTCTAGTCAGAAGCCTTAACCACTCGGCCACGACTGATTTGGCAAAACGCATAACAAAAATCATAATAAACCGATCATTTTGTAGTTTTTGGCCATTTTTTTATAAAAGAGTAAACAAAAAAAAGGTTTCCAGAAAAAAGAAAAAAGTTTTCTTTGCGCTCCCAGTGGGAATCTGATTTCTAGTCAGACGCAGTTTCTGATTTCTAGTCAGAAGCCTTAACCACTCGGCCACGACTGCTTTGACAACACGCACAACAAAAACCATGATAAAGCGATCATTTTGTAGTTTTTGGCCATTTTTTATAAAAGAGTAAACAAAAAAAGTTTACAAGAAAAAAACAAAAAAGTTTTCTTTGCGCTCCCAGAGGGAATCTGATTTCTAGTCAGACGCAGTTTCTGATTTCTAGTCAGAAGCCTTAACCACTCGGCCACGACTGCTTTGACAACACGCACAACAAAAACCATGATAAAGCGATCATTTTGTAGTTTTTGGCCATTTTTTATAAAAGAGTAAACAAAAAAAGTTTACAAGAAAAAAACAAAAAAGTTTTCTTTGCGCTCCCAGAGGGAATCTGATTTCTAGTCAGACGCAGTTTCTGATTTCTAGTCAGAAGCCTTAACCACTCGGCCACGACTGCTTTGACAACACGCACAACAAAAACCATGATAAAGCGATCATTTTGTAGTTTTTGGCCATTTTTTATAAAAGAGTAAACAAAAAAAGTTTACAAGAAAAAAACAAAAAAGTTTTCTTTGCGCTCCCAGAGGGAATCTGATTTCTAGTCAGACGCAGTTTCTGATTTCTAGTCAGAAGCCTTAACCACTCGGCCACGACTGCTTTGACAACACGCACAACAAAAACCATGATAAAGCGATCATTTTGTAGTTTTTGGCCATTTTTTATAAAAGAGTAAACAAAAAAAGTTTACAAGAAAAAAACAAAAAAGTTTTCTTTGCGCTCCCAGAGGGAATCTGATTTCTAGTCAGACGCAGTTTCTGATTTCTAGTCAGAAGCCTTAACCACTCGGCCACGACTGCTTTGACAACACGCACAACAAAAACCATGATAAAGCGATCATTTTGTAGTTTTTGGATATTTTTTATAAAAGAGTAAACAAAAAAAAGTTTACAAGAAAAAAACAAAAAAGTTTTCTTTGCGCTCCCAGTGGGAATCTGATTTCTAGTCAGACGCAGTTTCTGATTTCTAGTCAGAAGCCTTAACCACTCGGCCACGACTGCTTTGACAACACGCACAACAAAAACCATGATAAAGCGATCATTTTGTAGTTTTTGGCCATTTTTTATAAAAGAGTAAACAAAAAAAGTTTACAAGAAAAAAACAAAAAAGTTTTCTTTGCGCTCCCAGAGGGAATCTGATTTCTAGTCAGACGCAGTTTCTGATTTCTAGTCAGAAGCCTTAACCACTCGGCCACGACTGCTTTGACAACACGCACAACAAAAACCATGATAAAGCGATCATTTTGTAGTTTTTGGCCATTTTTTATAAAAGAGTAAACAAAAAAAAAGGTTTCCAGAAAAAAACAAAAAAGTTTACTTTGCGCTCCTAGAGGGAATCTGATTTCTAGTCAGACGCAGTTTCTGATTTCTAGTCAGAAGCCTTAACCACTCGGCCACGACTGATTTGGCAAAACGCATAACAAAAATCATAATAAACCGATCATTTTGTAGTTTTTGGCCATTTTTTTATAAAAGAGTAAACAAAAAAAAGGTTTCCAGAAAAAAGAAAAAAGTTTTCTTTGCGCTCCCAGTGGGAATCTGATTTCTAGTCAGACGCAGTTTCTGATTTCTAGTCAGAAGCCTTAACCACTCGGCCACGACTGCTTTGACAACACGCACAACAAAAACCATGATAAAGCGATCATTTTGTAGTTTTTGGCCATTTTTTATAAAAGAGTAAACAAAAAAAGTTTACAAGAAAAAAACAAAAAAGTTTTCTTTGCGCTCCCAGAGGGAATCTGATTTCTAGTCAGACGCAGTTTCTGATTTCTAGTCAGAAGCCTTAACCACTCGGCCACGACTGCTTTGACAACACGCACAACAAAAACCATGATAAAGCGATCATTTTGTAGTTTTTGGCCATTTTTTATAAAAGAGTAAACAAAAAAAGTTTACAAGAAAAAAACAAAAAAGTTTTCTTTGCGCTCCCAGAGGGAATCTGATTTCTAGTCAGACGCAGTTTCTGATTTCTAGTCAGAAGCCTTAACCACTCGGCCACGACTGCTTTGACAACACGCACAACAAAAACCATGATAAAGCGATCATTTTGTAGTTTTTGGATATTTTTTATAAAAGAGTAAACAAAAAAAAGTTTACTAGAAAAAAACAAAAAAGTTTACTTTGCGCTCCCAGAGGGAATCTGATTTCTAGTCAGACGCAGTTTCTGATTTCTAGTCAGAAGCCTTAACCACTCGGCCACGACTGCTTTGACAACACGCACAACAAAAACCATGATAAAGCGATCATTTTGTAGTTTTTGGCCATTTTTTATAAAAGAGTAAACAAAAAAAGTTTACAAGAAAAAAACAAAAAAGTTTTCTTTGCGCTCCCAGAGGGAATCTGATTTCTAGTCAGACGCAGTTTCTGATTTCTAGTCAGAAGCCTTAACCACTCGGCCACGACTGCTTTGACAACACGCACAACAAAAACCATGATAAAGCGATCATTTTGTAGTTTTTGGATATTTTTTATAAAAGAGTAAACAAAAAAAAGTTTACAAGAAAAAAACAAAAAAGTTTTCTTTGCGCTCCCAGTGGGAATCTGATTTCTAGTCAGACGCAGTTTCTGATTTCTAGTCAGAAGCCTTAACCACTCGGCCACGACTGCTTTGACAACACGCATAACAAAAACCATGATAAAGCGATCATTTTGTAGTTTTTGGCCATTTTTTATAAAAGAGTAAACAAAAAAAGTTTACAAGAAAAAAACAAAAAAGTTTTCTTTGCGCTCCCAGAGGGAATCTGATTTCTAGTCAGACGCAGTTTCTGATTTCTAGTCAGAAGCCTTAACCACTCGGCCACGACTGCTTTGACAACACGCACAACAAAAACCATGATAAAGCGATCATTTTGTAGTTTTTGGCCATTTTTTATAAAAGAGTAAACAAAAAAAGTTTACAAGAAAAAAACAAAAAAGTTTTCTTTGCGCTCCCAGAGGGAATCTGATTTCTAGTCAGACGCAGTTTCTGATTTCTAGTCAGAAGCCTTAACCACTCGGCCACGACTGCTTTGACAACACGCACAACAAAAACCATGATAAAGCGATCATTTTGTAGTTTTTGGATATTTTTTATAAAAGAGTAAACAAAAAAAAGTTTACAAGAAAAAAACAAAAAAGTTTACTTTGCGCTCCCAGAGGGAATCTGATTTCTAGTCAGACGCAGTTTCTGATTTCTAGTCAGAAGCCTTAACCACTCGGCCACGACTGCTTTGACAACACGCACAACAAAAACCATGATAAAGCGATCATTTTGTAGTTTTTGGATATTTTTTATAAAAGAGTAAACAAAAAAAGTTTACAAGAAAAAAACAAAAAAGTTTACTTTGCGCTCCCAGAGGGAATCTGATTTCTAGTCAGACGCAGTTTCTGATTTCTAGTCAGAAGCCTTAACCACTCGGCCACGACTGCTTTGACAACACGCACAACAAAAACCATGATAAAGCGATCATTTTGTAGTTTTTGGCCATTTTTTATAAAAGATTAACAAAAAAAAAAGTTTACAAGAAAAAAACAAAGAAGTTTACTTTGCGCTCCCAGAGGGAATCTGATTTCTAGTCAGACGCAGTTTCTGATTTCTAGTCAGAAGCCTTAACCACTCGGCCACGACTGCTTTGACAACACGCACAACAAAAACCATGATAAAGCGATCATTTTGTAGTTTTTGGCCATTTTTTATAAAAGAGTAAACAAAAAAAGTTTACAAGAAAAAAACAAAAAAGTTTTCTTTGCGCTCCCAGAGGCACACGCACAACAAAAACCATGATAAAGCGATCACTTTGTAGTTTTTGGCCATTTTTAATAAAAGAGTAAACAAAAAAAAGTTTACAAGAAAAAAACAAAAAAGTTTACTTTACGCTCCCAGAGGGAATCTGATTTCTAGTCAGACGCAGTTTCTGATTTCTAGTCAGAAGCCTTAACCACTCGGCCACGACTGCTTTGACAACACGCACAACAAAAACCATGATAAAGCGATCATTTTGTAGTTTTTGGCCATTTTTTATAAAAGAGTAAACAAAGAAAAGTTTACAAGAAAAAAACAAAAAAGTTTTCTTTGCGCTCCCAGAGGGAATCTGATTTCTAGTCAGACGCAGTTTCTGATTTCTAGTCAGAAGCCTTAACCACTCGGCCACGACTGCTTTGACAACACGCACAACAAAAACCATGATAAAGCGATCATTTTGTAGTTTTTGGCCATTTTTTATAAAAGAGTAAACAAAAAAAGTTTACAAGAAAAAAACAAAAAAGTTTTCTTTGCGCTCCCAGAGGCACACGCACAACAAAAACCATGATAAAGCGATCACTTTGTAGTTTTTGGCCATTTTTAATAAAAGAGTAAACAAAAAAAAGTTTACAAGAAAAAAACAAAAAAGTTTACTTTACGCTCCCAGAGGGAATCTGATTTCTAGTCAGACGCAGTTTCTGATTTCTAGTCAGAAGCCTTAACCACTCGGCCACGACTGCTTTGACAACACGCACAACAAAAACCATGATAAAGCGATAATTTTGTAGTTTTTGGCCATTTTTTATAAAAGAGTAAACAAAAAAAAAGGTTTCCAGAAAAAAACAAAAAAGTTTACTTTGCGCTCCTAGAGGGAATCTGATTTCTAGTCAGACGCAGTTTCTGATTTCTAGTCAGAAGACTTAACCACTCGGCCACGACTGATTTGACAAAACGCATAACAAAAATCATAATAAACCGATCATTTTGTAGTTTTTGGCCATTTTTTATAAAAGAGTAAACAAAAAAAAGATTTCCAGAAAAAACAAAAAAGTTTTCTTTGCGCTCCCAGTGGGAATCTGATTTCTAGTCAGACGCAGTTTCTGATTTCTAGTCAGAAGCCTTAACCACTCGGCCACGACTGCTTTGACAACACGCACAACAAAAACCATGATAAAGCGATCATTTTGTAGTTTTTGGTCATTTTTTATAAAAGAGTAAACAAAAAAAAAGGTTTCCAGAAAAAAACAAAAAAAGTTTACTTTGCGCTCCCAGAGGGAATCTGATTTCTAGTCAGACGCAGTTTCTGATTTCTAGTCAGAAGCCTTAACCAGTTTCTGATTTCTAGTCAGACGCAGTTTCTGATTTCTAGTCAGAAGCCTTAACCACTCGGCCACGACTGCTTTGACAACACGCACAACAAAAACTATGATAAAGCGATCATTTTGTAGTTTTTGGCCATTTTTTATAAAAGAGTAAACAAAAAAAAAGGTTTCCAGAAAAAAACAAAAAAGTTTACTTTGCGCTCCCAGAGGGAATCTGATTTCTAGTCAGGCGCAGTTTCTGATTTTTAGTCAGAAGCCTTAACCACTCGGCCACGACTGCTTTGACAACACGCAAAACAAAAACCATGATAAAGCGATCATTTTGTAGTTTTTGGCCATTTTTTATAAAAGAGTGAACAAATAGAAGTTTACAAGAAAAAAACAAAAAAGTTTACTTTGCGCTCCCAGAGGGAATCTGATTTCTAGTCAGACGCAGTTTCTGATTTCTAGTCAGAAGCCTTAACCACTCGGCCACGACTGCTTTGACAACACGCACAACAAAAACCATGATAAAGCGATCATTTTGTAGTTTTTGGCCATTTTTTATAAAAGAGTAAACAAAAAAAGTTTACAAGAAAAAAACAAAAAAGTTTTCTTTGCGCTCCCAGAGGCACACGCACAACAAAAACCATGATAAAGCGATCACTTTGTAGTTTTTGGCCATTTTTAATAAAAGAGTAAACAAAAAAAAGTTTACAAGAAAAAAACAAAAAAGTTTACTTTACGCTCCCAGAGGGAATCTGATTTCTAGTCAGACGCAGTTTCTGATTTCTAGTCAGAAGCCTTAACCAGTTTCTGATTTCTAGTCAGACGCAGTTTCTGATTTCTAGTCAGAAGCCTTAACCACTCGGCCACGACTGCTTTGACAACACGCACAACAAAAACTATGATAAAGCGATCATTTTGTAGTTTTTGGCCATTTTTTATAAAAGAGTAAACAAAAAAAAAGGTTTCCAGAAAAAAACAAAAAAGTTTACTTTGCGCTCCCAGAGGGAATCTGATTTCTAGTCAGGCGCAGTTTCTGATTTTTAGTCAGAAGCCTTAACCACTCGGCCACGACTGCTTTGACAAAACGCACAACAAAAACCATGATAAAGCGATCATTTTGTAGTTTTTGGCAATTTTTTATAAAAGAGTAAACAAAAAAAGTTTACAAGAAAAAAACAAAAAAGTTTTCTTTGCGCTCCCAGAGGGAATCTGATTTCTAGTCAGACGCAGTTTCTGATTTCTAGTCAGAAGCCTTAACCATTCGGCCACGACTGCTTTGACAACACGCACAACAAAAACCATGATAAAACGATCATTTTGTAGTTTTTGGCCATTTTTTATAAAAGAGTAAACAAAGAAAAGTTTACAAGAAAAAAACAAAAAAGTTTTCTTTGCGCTCCCAGAGGGAATCTGATTTCTAGTCAGACGCAGTTTCTGATTTCTAGTCAGAAGCCTTAACCAGTTTCTGATTTCTAGTCAGACGCAGTTTCTGATTTCTAGTCAGAAGCCTTAACCACTCGGCCACGACTGATTTGACAACACGCACAACAAAAACCATGATAAAGCGATCACTTTGTAGTTTTTGGCCATTTTTTATAAAAGAGTAAACAAAAAAAAGTTTACTAGAAAAAAACAAAAAAGTTTACTTTACGCTCCCAGAGGGAATCTGATTTCTAGTCAGACGCAGTTTCTGATTTCTAGTCAGAAGCCTTAACCAGTTTCTGATTTCTAGTCAGACGCAGTTTCTGATTTCTAGTCAGAAGCCTTAACCACTCGGCCACGACTGCTTTGACAACACGCACAACAAAAACCATGATAAAGCGATCACTTTGTAGTTTTTGGCCATTTTTTATAAAAGAGTAAACAAAAAAAAGTTTACTAGAAAAAAATAAAAAAGTTTACTTTACGCTCCCAGAGGGAATCTGATTTCTAGTCAGACGCAGTTTCTGATTTCTAGTCAGAAGCCTTAACCACTCGGCCACGACTGCTTTGACAACACGCACAACAAAAACCATGATAAAGCGATCATTTTGTAGTTTTTGGCCATTTTTTATAAAAGAGTAAACAAAGAAAAGTTTACAAGAAAAAAACAAAAAAGTTTTCTTTGCGCTCCCAGAGGGAATCTGATTTCTAGTCAGACGCAGTTTCTGATTTCTAGTCAGAAGCCTTAACCACTCGGCCACGACTGCTTTGACAACACGCACAACAAAAACCATGATAAAGCGATCATTTTGTAGTTTTTGGCCATTTTTTATAAAAGAGTAAACAAAGAAAAGTTTACAAGAAAAAAACAAAAAAGTTTTCTTTGCGCTCCCAGAGGGAATCTGATTTCTAGTCAGACGCAGTTTCTGATTTCTAGTCAGAAGCCTTAACCACTCGGCCACGACTGCTTTGACAACACGCACAACAAAAACCATGATAAAGCGATCATTTTGTAGTTTTTGGCCATTTTTTATAAAAGAGTAAACAAAGAAAAGTTTACAAGAAAAAAACAAAAAAGTTTTCTTTGCGCTCCCAGAGGGAATCTGATTTCTAGTCAGACGCAGTTTCTGATTTCTAGTCAGAAGCCTTAACCACTCGGCCACGACTGCTTTGACAACACGCACAACAAAAACCATGATAAAGCGATCATTTTGTAGTTTTTGGCCATTTTTTATAAAAGAGTAAACAAAAAAAGTTTACAAGAAAAAAACAAAAAAGTTTTCTTTGCGCTCCCAGAGGGAATCTGATTTCTAGTCAGACGCAGTTTCTGATTTCTAGTCAGAAGCCTTAACCACTCGGCCACGACTGCTTTGACAACACGCACAACAAAAACCATGATAAAGCGATCATTTTGTAGTTTTTGGCCATTTTTTATAAAAGAGTAAACAAAAAAAGTTTACAAGAAAAAAACAAAAAAGTTTTCTTTGCGCTCCCAGAGGGAATCTGATTTCTAGTCAGACGCAGTTTCTGATTTCTAGTCAGAAGCCTTAACCACTCGGCCACGACTGCTTTGACAACACGCACAACAAAAACCATGATAAAGCGATCATTTTGTAGTTTTTGGCCATTTTTTATAAAAGAGTAAACAAAAAAAGTTTACAAGAAAAAAACAAAAAAGTTTTCTTTGCGCTCCCAGAGGGAATCTGATTTCTAGTCAGACGCAGTTTCTGATTTCTAGTCAGAAGCCTTAACCACTCGGCCACGACTGCTTTGACAACACGCACAACAAAAACCATGATAAAGCGATCATTTTGTAGTTTTTGGCCATTTTTTATAAAAGAGTAAACAAAGAAAAGTTTACAAGAAAAAAACAAAAAAGTTTTCTTTGCGCTCCCAGAGGGAATCTGATTTCTAGTCAGACGCAGTTTCTGATTTCTAGTCAGAAGCCTTAACCACTCGGCCACGACTGCTTTGACAACACGCACAACAAAAACCATGATAAAGCGATCATTTTGTAGTTTTTGGCCATTTTTTATAAAAGAGTAAACAAAAAAAGTTTACAAGAAAAAAACAAAAAAGTTTTCTTTGCGCTCCCAGAGGGAATCTGATTTCTAGTCAGACGCAGTTTCTGATTTCTAGTCAGAAGCCTTAACCACTCGGCCACGACTGCTTTGACAACACGCACAACAAAAACCATGATAAAGCGATCATTTTGTAGTTTTTGGCCATTTTTTATAAAAGAGTAAACAAAGAAAAGTTTACAAGAAAAAAACAAAAAAGTTTTCTTTGCGCTCCCAGAGGGAATCTGATTTCTAGTCAGACGCAGTTTCTGATTTCTAGTCAGAAGCCTTAACCACTCGGCCACGACTGCTTTGACAACACGCACAACAAAAACCATGATAAAGCGATCATTTTGTAGTTTTTGGCCATTTTTTATAAAAGAGTAAACAAAAAAAGTTTACAAGAAAAAAACAAAAAAGTTTTCTTTGCGCTCCCAGAGGGAATCTGATTTCTAGTCAGACGCAGTTTCTGATTTCTAGTCAGAAGCCTTAACCACTCGGCCACGACTGCTTTGACAACACGCACAACAAAAACCATGATAAAGCGATCATTTTGTAGTTTATGGCCATTTTTTATAAAAGAGTAAACAAAAAAAGTTTACAAGAAAAAAACAAAAAAGTTTTCTTTGCGCTCCCAGAGGGAATCTGATTTCTAGTCAGACGCAGTTTCTGATTTCTAGTCAGAAGCCTTAACCACTCGGCCACGACTGCTTTGACAACACGCACAACAAAAACCATGATAAAGCGATCATTTTGTAGTTTTTGGCCATTTTTTATAAAAGAGTAAACAAAAAAAGTTTACAAGAAAAAAACAAAAAAGTTTTCTTTGCGCTCCCAGAGGGAATCTGATTTCTAGTCATACGCAGTTTCTGATTTCTAGTCAGAAGCCTTAACCACTCGGCCACGACTGCTTTGACAACACGCACAACAAAAACCATGATAAAGCGATCATTTTGTAGTTTTTGGCCATTTTTTATAAAAGAGTAAACAAAGAAAAGTTTACAAGAAAAAAACAAAAAAGTTTTCTTTGCGCTCCCAGAGGGAATCTGATTTCTAGTCAGACGCAGTTTCTGATTTCTAGTCAGAAGCCTTAACCACTCGGCCACGACTGCTTTGACAACACGCACAACAAAAACCATGATAAAGCGATCATTTTGTAGTTTTTGGCCATTTTTTATAAAAGAGTAAACAAAAAAAGTTTACAAGAAAAAAACAAAAAAGTTTTCTTTGCGCTCCCAGAGGGAATCTGATTTCTAGTCAGACGCAGTTTCTGATTTCTAGTCAGAAGCCTTAACCACTCGGCCACGACTGCTTTGACAACACGCACAACAAAAACCATGATAAAGCGATCATTTTGTAGTTTATGGCCATTTTTTATAAAAGAGTAAACAAAAAAAGTTTACAAGAAAAAAACAAAAAAGTTTTCTTTGCGCTCCCAGAGGGAATCTGATTTCTAGTCATACGCAGTTTCTGATTTCTAGTCAGAAGCCTTAACCACTCGGCCACGACTGCTTTGACAACACGCACAACAAAAACCATGATAAAGCGATCATTTTGTAGTTTTTGGCCATTTTTTATAAAAGAGTAAACAAAAAAAGTTTACAAGAAAAAAACAAAAAAGTTTTCTTTGCGCTCCCAGAGGGAATCTGATTTCTAGTCAGACGCAGTTTCTGATTTCTAGTCAGAAGCCTTAACCACTCGGCCACGACTGCTTTGACAACACGCACAACAAAAACCATGATAAAGCGATCATTTTGTAGTTTATGGCCATTTTTTATAAAAGAGTAAACAAAAAAAGTTTACAAGAAAAAAACAAAAAAGTTTTCTTTGCGCTCCCAGAGGGAATCTGATTTCTAGTCATACGCAGTTTCTGATTTCTAGTCAGAAGCCTTAACCACTCGGCCACGACTGCTTTGACAACACGCACAACAAAAACCATGATAAAGCGATCATTTTGTAGTTTTTGGCCATTTTTTATAAAAGAGTAAACAAAGAAAAGTTTACAAGAAAAAAACAAAAAAGTTTTCTTTGCGCTCCCAGAGGGAATCTGATTTCTAGTCAGACGCAGTTTCTGATTTCTAGTCAGAAGCCTTAACCACTCGGCCACGACTGCTTTGACAACACGCACAACAAAAACCATGATAAAGCGATCATTTTGTAGTTTTTGGCCATTTTTTATAAAAGAGTAAACAAAAAAAGTTTACAAGAAAAAAACAAAAAAGTTTTCTTTGCGCTCCCAGAGGGAATCTGATTTCTAGTCAGACGCAGTTTCTGATTTCTAGTCAGAAGCCTTAACCACTCGGCCACGACTGCTTTGACAACACGCACAACAAAAACCATGATAAAGCGATCATTTTGTAGTTTATGGCCATTTTTTATAAAAGAGTAAACAAAAAAAGTTTACAAGAAAAAAACAAAAAAGTTTTCTTTGCGCTCCCAGAGGGAATCTGATTTCTAGTCATACGCAGTTTCTGATTTCTAGTCAGAAGCCTTAACCACTCGGCCACGACTGCTTTGACAACACGCACAACAAAAACCATGATAAAGCGATCATTTTGTAGTTTTTGGCCATTTTTTATAAAAGAGTAAACAAAAAAAGTTTACAAGAAAAAAACAAAAAAGTTTTCTTTGCGCTCCCAGAGGGAATCTGATTTCTAGTCAGACGCAGTTTCTGATTTCTAGTCAGAAGCCTTAACCACTCGGCCACGACTGCTTTGACAACACGCACAACAAAAACCATGATAAAGCGATCATTTTGTAGTTTATGGCCATTTTTTATAAAAGAGTAAACAAAAAAAGTTTACAAGAAAAAAACAAAAAAGTTTTCTTTGCGCTCCCAGAGGGAATCTGATTTCTAGTCATACGCAGTTTCTGATTTCTAGTCAGAAGCCTTAACCACTCGGCCACGACTGCTTTGACAACACGCACAACAAAAACCATGATAAAGCGATCATTTTGTAGTTTTTGGCCATTTTTTATAAAAGAGTAAACAAAAAAAGTTTACAAGAAAAAAACAAAAAAGTTTTCTTTGCGCTCCCAGAGGGAATCTGATTTCTAGTCAGACGCAGTTTCTGATTTCTAGTCAGAAGCCTTAACCACTCGGCCACGACTGCTTTGACAACACGCACAACAAAAACCATGATAAAGCGATCATTTTGTAGTTTTTGGCCATTTTTTATAAAAGAGTAAACAAAAAAAGTTTACAAGAAAAAAACAAAAAAGTTTTCTTTGCGCTCCCAGAGGGAATCTGATTTCTAGTCATACGCAGTTTCTGATTTCTAGTCAGAAGCCTTAACCACTCGGCCACGACTGCTTTGACAACACGCACAACAAAAACCATGATAAAGCGATCATTTTGTAGTTTTTGGCCATTTTTTATAAAAGAGTAAACAAAGAAAAGTTTACAAGAAAAAAACAAAAAAGTTTTCTTTGCGCTCCCAGAGGGAATCTGATTTCTAGTCAGACGCAGTTTCTGATTTCTAGTCAGAAGCCTTAACCACTCGGCCACGACTGCTTTGACAACACGCACAACAAAAACCATGATAAAGCGATCATTTTGTAGTTTTTGGCCATTTTTTATAAAAGAGTAAACAAAAAAAGTTTACAAGAAAAAAACAAAAAAGTTTTCTTTGCGCTCCCAGAGGGAATCTGATTTCTAGTCAGACGCAGTTTCTGATTTCTAGTCAGAAGCCTTAACCACTCGGCCACGACTGCTTTGACAACACGCACAACAAAAACCATGATAAAGCGATCATTTTGTAGTTTATGGCCATTTTTTATAAAAGAGTAAACAAAAAAAGTTTACAAGAAAAAAACAAAAAAGTTTTCTTTGCGCTCCCAGAGGGAATCTGATTTCTAGTCAGACGCAGTTTCTGATTTCTAGTCAGAAGCCTTAACCACTCGGCCACGACTGCTTTGACAACACGCACAACAAAAACCATGATAAAGCGATCATTTTGTAGTTTTTGGCCATTTTTTATAAAAGAGTAAACAAAAAAAGTTTACAAGAAAAAAACAAAAAAGTTTTCTTTGCGCTCCCAGAGGGAATCTGATTTCTAGTCAGACGCAGTTTCTGATTTCTAGTCAGAAGCCTAAACCACTCGGCCACGACTGCTTTGACAAAACGCACAACAAAAACCATAATAAACCGATCATTTTGTAGTTTTTGGCAATTTTTTATAAAAGAGTAAACAAAAAAAGTTTACAAGAAAAAAACAAAAAAGTTTACTTTGCGCTCCCAGAGGGAATCTGATTTCTAGTCAGACGCAGTTTCTGATTTCTAGTCAGAAGCCTTAACCACTCGGCCACGACTGCTTTGACAACACGCACAACAAAAACCATGATAAAGCGATCATTTTGTAGTTTATGGCCATTTTTTATAAAAGAGTAAACAAAAAAAGTTTACAAGAAAAAAACAAAAAAGTTTTATTTGCGCTCCCAGAGGGAATCTGATTTCTAGTCAGACGCAGTTTCTGATTTCTAGTCAGAAGCCTTAACCACTCGGCCACGACTGCTTTGACAACACGCACAACAAAAACCATGATAAAGCGATCATTTTGTAGTTTTTGGCCATTTTTTATAAAAGAGTAAACAAAAAAAGTTTACAAGAAAAAAACAAAAAAGTTTACTTTGCGCTCCCAGAGGGAATCTGATTTCTAGTCAGACGCAGTTTCTGATTTCTAGTCAGAAGCCTAAACCACTCGGCCACGACTGCTTTGACAAAACGCACAACAAAAACCATAATAAACCGATCATTTTGTAGTTTTTGGCAATTTTTTATAAAAGAGTAAACAAAAAAAGTTTACAAGAAAAAAACAAAAAAGTTTACTTTGCGCTCCCAGAGGGAATCTGATTTCTAGTCACACGCAGTTTCTGATTTCTAGTCAGAAGCCTTAACCACTCGGCCACGACTGCTTTGACAACACGCACAACAAAAACCATGATAAAGCGATCATTTTGTAGTTTATGGCCATTTTTTATAAAAGAGTAAACAAAAAAAGTTTACAAGAAAAAAACAAAAAAGTTTTCTTTGCGCTCCCAGAGGGAATCTGATTTCTAGTCAGACGCAGTTTCTGATTTCTAGTCAGAAGCCTAAACCACTCGGCCACGACTGCTTTGACAAAACGCACAACAAAAACCATAATAAACCGATCATTTTGTAGTTTTTGGCAATTTTTTATAAAAGAGTAAACAAAAAAAGTTTACAAGAAAAAAACAAAAAAGTGTACTTTGCGCTCCCAGAGGGAATCTGATTTCTAGTCAGAAGCCTTAACCACTCGGCCACGACTGCTTTGACAAAACGCACAACAAAAACCATAATAAACCGATCATTTTGTAGTTTTTGGCAATTTTTTATAAAAGAGTAAACAAAAAAAGTTTACAAGAAAAAAACAAAAAAGTTTTCTTTGCGCTCCCAGAGGGAATCTGATTTCTAGTCAGACGCAGTTTCTGATTTCTAGTCAGAAGCCTTAACCACTCGGCCACGACTGCTTTGACAACACGCACAACAAAAACCATGATAAAGCGATCATTTTGTAGTTTTTGGCCATTTTTTATAAAAGAGTAAACAAAAAAAGTTTACAAGAAAAAAACAAAAAAGTTTACTTTGCGCTCCCAGAGGGAATCTGATTTCTAGTCAGACGCAGTTTCTGATTTCTAGTCAGAAGCCTAAACCACTCGGCCACGACTGCTTTGACAAAACGCACAACAAAAACCATAATAAACCGATCATTTTGTAGTTTTTGGCAATTTTTTATAAAAGAGTAAACAAAAAAAGTTTACAAGAAAAAAACAAAAAAGTTTACTTTGCGCTCCCAGAGGGAATCTGATTTCTAGTCAGACGCAGTTTCTGATTTCTAGTCAGAAGCCTTAACCACTCGGCCACGACTGCTTTGACAACACGCACAACAAAAACCATGATAAAGCGATCATTTTGTAGTTTTTGGCCATTTTTTATAAAAGAGTAAACAAAAAAAGTTTACAAGAAAAAAACAAAAAAGTTTACTTTGCGCTCCCAGAGGGAATCTGATTTCTAGTCAGACGCAGTTTCTGATTTCTAGTCAGAAGCCTAAACCACTCGGCCACGACTGCTTTGACAAAACGCACAACAAAAACCATAATAAACCGATCATTTTGTAGTTTTTGGCAATTTTTTATAAAAGAGTAAACAAAAAAAGTTTACAAGAAAAAAACAAAAAAGTTTACTTTGCGCTCCCAGAGGGAATCTGATTTCTAGTCAGACGCAGTTTCTGATTTCTAGTCAGAAGCCTTAACCACTCGGCCACGACTGCTTTGACAACACGCACAACAAAAACCATGATAAAGCGATCATTTTGTAGTTTATGGCCATTTTTTATAAAAGAGTAAACAAAAAAAGTTTACAAGAAAAAAACAAAAAAGTTTTCTTTGCGCTCCCAGAGGGAATCTGAATTCTAGTCAGACGCAGTTTCTGATTTCTAGTCAGAAGCCTTAACCACTCGGCCACGACTGCTTTGACAACACGCACAACAAAAACCATGATAAAGCGATCATTTTGTAGTTTTTGGCCATTTTTTATAAAAGAGTAAACAAAAAAAGTTTACAAGAAAAAAACAAAAAAGTTTACTTTGCGCTCCCAGAGGGAATCTGATTTCTAGTCAGACGCAGTTTCTGATTTCTAGTCAGAAGCCTAAACCACTCGGCCACGACTGCTTTGACAAAACGCACAACAAAAACCATAATAAACCGATCATTTTGTAGTTTTTGGCAATTTTTTATAAAAGAGTAAACAAAAAAAGTTTACAAGAAAAAAACAAAAAAGTTTACTTTGCGCTCCCAGAGGGAATCTGATTTCTAGTCAGACGCAGTTTCTGATTTCTAGTCAGAAGCCTTAACCACTCGGCCACGACTGCTTTGACAACACGCACAACAAAAACCATGATAAAGCGATCATTTTGTAGTTTATGGCCATTTTTTATAAAAGAGTAAACAAAAAAAGTTTACAAGAAAAAAACAAAAAAGTTTTCTTTGCGCTCCCAGAGGGAATCTGATTTCTAGTCAGACGCAGTTTCTCATTTCTAGTCAGAAGCCTTAACCACTCGGCCACGACTGCTTTGACAACACGCACAACAAAAACCATGATAAAGCGATCATTTTGTAGTTTTTGGCCATTTTTTATAAAAGAGTAAACAAAAAAAGTTTACAAGAAAAAAACAAAAAAGTTTTCTTTGCGCTCCCAGAGGGAATCTGATTTCTAGTCAGACGCAGTTTCTGATTTCTAGTCAGAAGCCTTAACCACTCGGCCACGACTGCTTTGACAACACGCACAACAAAAACCATGATAAAGCGATCATTTTGTAGTTTTTGGCCATTTTTTATAAAAGAGTATACAAAAAAAGTTTACAAGAAAAAAACAAAAAAGTTTTCTTTGCGCTCCCAGAGGGAATCTGATTTCTAGTCAGACGCAGTTTCTGATTTCTAGTCAGAAGCCTTAACCACTCGGCCACGACTGCTTTGACAACACGCACAACAAAAACTATGATAAAGCGATCATTTTGTAATTTTTGGCCATTTTTTATAAAAGACTAAACAAAAACAAGTAAGGAAGCCTAAGTTCGAGTGCAATCGAACATTAGATACTCAGCTGTATGCTTTCATTGTTTGTTTGCGTTTGTTCGATATAGGGTGTATTTTATATGAAACGAGTGCTGCATAAACAGGGCGCAGCCACGCCCATTTTCAAAATTTATATCAATCATCCAAATAAGCATACAAATATTATTGTTAGTGCAAAATTTCATCCCTCTATGACTTTTAGTTACAAAGACTTCACGTTACAAATTCCAAAAGGGTGTTCCAGAAATATCTTTGTTAAAAAGTAGGCGTGGTCATAAACCGATTTCAATACATTTTTGCGTGTCTATTAACACATGTTATAAAAGTGTATAAACCAAGTTTCGTCATAATATCTCAATTATTTGTCGAGTTAAAGGCTAAGAAATCTCATATATCCCTTTGTCTAAAAAGAGGCGGTGCCACGCCCATTTTCCAAACTTTTTTATTTTTTGTTTCCGGTCTATTGTAAAACTCATGTCACAAAATTTCAATGAATTATCTTTATATTTCACATAGATATCGCTTAAAATGGTTTTATTAGGTCACTTTATAATACACATATATAAAAGTGGGCGCGGTCGTCAACCGATTTTGGTAATTTTTCGTCCACACATTTGGCTAAGTAAATATATCACGCGTACCAGATTTCATCGATATATCTTTAACGGTTTCTGAGTTATGGCTTATTAAACTTTCAATATTCGCTCCTTAATAAGTGGGCGTGGCACCGCCCATTTTCCAAAATTTTTGTAGTTTTTGTTTTATGTCCATAGTTGGACTCCTGCCACAAAATCTCAGTGATTGATCTTTATATTTGACAGAGATATCGCTTAAAATGTTTTTATTAGGCCCCCTTATATTTCCTATATATAAAAGTGGGCGTGGCCGTCAACCGATTTTGATAATTTTTCGCCAAAACATTTGACTAAGTAATTATATTACGCGTACCGAATTTCATCGATATATCTTCAACGGTTTCTGAGTTATGACTCATAAAACTTTCAATGTCTGCCCCTTAATAAGTGGGCGTGGCACCGCCCATATTCCAAAATTTTTGTGTTTTTTGTTTTATGTCCATAGTTGGACTCATGCGACAAAATTTCAATGATAGATCTTTATATTTGACAGAGATATCGCTTAAAATGGTTTTATTAGGTCACTTTATAATACACATATATAAAAGTGGGCGTGGCCGTAAACCGATTTTGATAATTTTTCGTCAAAACATTTGTCTATGTAAGCAAATTACGCGTACCAAATTTCATCGATATATCTTCAACGGTTTCTGAGTTATGACATATAAAACTTTCAATGTTTGACCCTTAATAAGTGGGCGTGGCACCGCCCATTTTCCAAAACTTCATCAAATTTCTTCATAAGGGCCCGAGCTCAATACGTGGGTAAAATTTTAAAACTCTAGCTATATTAGTGGCTGAGATACCAAATTTCCGATTTTTTCTATATAGGAAAAGTGGGCGTGGTCATGGTCCGATTTCGCCCATTTTCAATACCAACCGTCCCAGTCTCGATACCAACTTGCGTTCCAAATTTCATCAAAATATCTCAATTTTTGCGCGAGTTAGAGTGTTTACAGACGGACGGACGGACGGACGGACGGACAGACGGACGGACGGACGGACGGACGGACGGACGGACGGACGGACGGACATGGCTCAATCGATTTCTCTTTTCACCCTGATCATTTTGATATATATAAGTCTATATCTATCTCGATTATTTCATTCTGTTACAATCCACCGTTATGTGATTAAAACTATAATACTCTGTGTACTAGTACAGCTGAGTATAAAAAGGTTTCCAGAAAAAAACAAAAAAAGTTTACTTTGCGCTCCCAGAGGGAATCTGATTTCTAGTCAGACGCAGTTTCTGATTTCTAGTCAGAAGCCTTAACCACTCGGCCACGACTGCTTTGACAACACGCACAACAAAAACTATGATAAAGCGATCATTTTGTAGTTTTTGGCCATTTTTTATAAAAGACTAAACAAAAAAAAGGTTTCCAGAAAAAAACAAAAAAAGTTTACTTTGCGCTCCCATAGGGAATCTGATTTCTAGTCAGACGCAGTTTCTGATTTCTAGTCAGAAGCCTTAACCACTCGGCCACGACTGCTTTGACAACACGCACAACAAAAACTATGATAAAGCGATCATTTTGTAATTTTTGGCCATTTTTTATAAAAGACTAAACAAAAAAAAGGTTTCCAGAAAAAAACAAAAAAAGTTTACTTTGCGCTCCCAGAGGGAATCTGATTTCTAGTCAGACGCAGTTTCTGATTTCTAGTCAGAAGCCTTAACCACTCGGCCACGACTGCTTTGACAACACGCACAACAAAAACTATGATAAAGCGATCATTTTGTAATTTTTGGCCATTTTTTATAAAAGACTAAACAAAAAAAAGGTTTCCAGAAAAAAACAAAAAAAGTTTACTTTGCGCTCCCAGAGGGAATCTGATTTCTAGTCAGACGCAGTTTCTGATTTCTAGTCAGAAGCCTTAACCACTCGGCCACGACTGCTTTGACAACACGCACAACAAAAACTATGATAAAGCGATCATTTTGTAGTTTTTGGCCATTTTTTATAAAAGACTAAACAAAAAAAAGGTTTCCAGAAAAAAACAAAAAAAGTTTACTTTGCGCTCCCAGAGGGAATCTGATTTCTAGTCAGACGCAGTTTCTGATTTCTAGTCAGAAGCCTTAACCACTCGGCCACGACTGCTTTGACAACACGCACAACAAAAACCATGATAAAGCGATCATTTTGTAGTTTTTGGCCATTTTTTATAAAAGAGTATACAAAAAAAGTTTACAAGAAAAAAACAAAAAAGTTTTCTTTGCGCTCCCAGAGGGAATCTGATTTCTAGTCAGACGCAGTTTCTGATTTCTAGTCAGAAGCCTTAACCACTCGGCCACGACTGCTTTGACAACACGCACAACAAAAGCCATAATAAACCGATCATTTTGTAGTTTTTGGATATTTTTTATAAAAGAGTAAACAAAAAAAGTTTACAAGAAAAAAACAAAAAAGTTTACTCTGCGCTCCCAGAGGGAATCTGATTTCTAGTCAGACGCAGTTTCTGATTTCTAGTCAGAAGCCTTAACCACTCGGCCACGACTGCTTTGACAACACGCACAACAAAAACCATAATAAACCGATCATTTTGTAGTTTTTGGATATTTTTTATAAAAGAGTAAACAAAAAAAGTTTACAAGAAGAAAACAAAAAAGTTTACTTTGCGCTCCCAGAGGGAATCTGATTTCTAGTCAGACGCAGTTTCTGATTTCTAGTCAGAAGCCTTAACCAAACGGCCACGACTGCTTTGACAACACGCACAACAAAAACCATAATAAACCGAACATTTTGTAGTTTTTGGATATTTTTTATAAAAGAGTAAACAAAAAAAAGTTTACAAGAAAAAAACAAAAAAGTTTACTTTGCGCTCCCAGAGGGAATCTGATTTCTAGTCAGACGCAGTTTCTGATTTCTAGTCAGAAGCCTTAACCACTCGGCCACGACTGCTTTGACGACACGCACAACAAAAGCCATAATAAACCGATCATTTTGTAGTTTTTGGATATTTTTTATAAAAGAGTAAACAAAAAAAGTTTACAAGAAAAAAACAAAAAAGTTTACTCTGCGCTCCCAGAGGGAATCTGATTTCTAGTCAGACGCAGTTTCTGATTTCTAGTCAGAAGCCTTAACCACTCGGCCACGACTGCTTTGACAACACGCACAACAAAAACCATGATAAAGCGATCACTTTGTAGTTTTTGGCCATTTTTTATAAAAGAGTAAACAAAAAAAAGTTTACTAGACAAAAAACAAAAAAGTTTACTTTACGCTCCCAGAGGGAATCTGATTTCTAGTCAGACGCAGTTTCTGATTTCTAGTCAGAAGCCTTAACCAGTTTCTGATTTCTAGTCAGACGCAGTTTCTGATTTCTAGTCAGAAGCCTTAACCACTCGGCCACGACTGCTTTGACAACACGCACAACAAAAACCATGATAAAGCGATCATTTTGTAGTTTTTGGCCATTTTTTATAAAAGAGTAAACAAAAAAAGTTTACAAGAAAAAAACAAAAAAGTTTTCTTTGCGCTCCCAGAGGGAATCTGATTTCTAGTCAGACGCAGTTTCTGATTTCTAGTCAGAAGCCTTAACCACTCGGCCACGACTGCTTTGACGACACGCACAACAAAAGCCATAATAAACCGATCATTTTGTAGTGTTTGGATATTTTTTATAAAAGAGTAAACAAAAAAAGTTTACAAGAAAAAAACAAAAAAGTTTACTCTGCGCTCCCAGAGGGAATCTGATTTCTAGTCAGACGCAGTTTCTGATTTCTAGTCAGAAGCCTTAACCACTCGGCCACGACTGCTTTGACAACACGCACAACAAAAACCATGATAAAGCGATCATTTTGTAGTTTTTGGCCATTTTTTATAAAAGAGTAAACAAAAAAAGTTTACAAGAAAAAAACAAAAAAGTTTTCTTTGCGCTCCCAGAGGGAATCTGATTTCTAGCCAGACGCAGTTTCTGATTTCTAGTCAGAAGCCTTAACCACTCGGCCACGACTGCTTTGACAACACGCACAACAAAAACCATGATAAAGCGATCATTTTGTAGTTTTTGGCCATTTTTTATAAAAGAGTAAACAAAGAAAAGTTTACAAGAAAAAAACAAAAAAGTTTTCTTTGCGCTCCCAGAGGGAATCTGATTTCTAGTCAGACGCAGTTTCTGATTTCTAGTCAGAAGCCTTAACCACTCGGCCACGACTGCTTTGACAACACGCACAACAAAAACCATGATAAAGCGATCATTTTGTAGTTTTTGGCCATTTTTTATAAAAGAGTAAACAAAGAAAAGTTTACAAGAAAAAAACAAAAAAGTTTTCTTTGCGCTCCCAGAGGGAATCTGATTTCTAGTCAGACGCAGTTTCTGATTTCTAGTCAGAAGCCTTAACCACTCGGCCACGACTGCTTTGACAACACGCACAACAAAAACCATGATAAAGCGATCATTTTGTAGTTTTTGGCCATTTTTTATAAAAGAGTAAACAAAAAAAGTTTACAAGAAAAAAACAAAAAAGTTTTCTTTGCGCTCCCAGAGGGAATCTGATTTCTAGTCAGACGCAGTTTCTGATTTCTAGTCAGAAGCCTTAACCACTCGGCCACGACTGCTTTGAAGACACGCACAACAAAAGCCATAATAAACCGATCATTTTGTAGTTTTTGGATATTTTTTATAAAAGAGTAAACAAAAAAAGTTTACAAGAAAAAAACAAAAAAGTTTACTCTGCGCTCCCAGAGGGAATCTGATTTCTAGTCAGACGCAGTTTCTGATTTCTAGTCAGAAGCCTTAACCACTCGGCCACGACTGCTTTGACAACACGCACAACAAAAACCATGATAAAGCGATCATTTTGTAGTTTTTGGCCATTTTTTATAAAAGAGTAAACAAAAAAAGTTTACAAGAAAAAAACAAAAAAGTTTTCTTTGCGCTCCCAGAGGGAATCTGATTTCTAGTCAGACGCAGTTTCTGATTTCTAGTCAGAAGCCTTAACCACTCGGCCACGACTGCTTTGACAACACGCACAACAAAAACCATGATAAAGCGATCATTTTGTAGTTTTTGGCCATTTTTTATAAAAGAGTAAACAAAGAAAAGTTTACAAGAAAAAAACAAAAAAGTTTTCTTTGCGCTCCCAGAGGGAATCTGATTTCTAGTCAGACGCAGTTTCTGATTTCTAGTCAGAAGCCTTAACCACTCGGCCACGACTGCTTTGACAACACGCACAACAAAAACCATGATAAAGCGATCATTTTGTAGTTTTTGGCCATTTTTTATAAAAGAGTAAACAAAAAAAAGTTTACAAGAAAAAAACAAAAAAGTTTACTTTGCGCTCCCAGAGGGAATCTGATTTCTAGTCAGACGCAGTTTCTGATTTCTAGTCAGAAGCCTTAACCACTCGGCCACGACTGCTTTGACGACACGCACAACAAAAGCCATAATAAACCGATCATTTTGTAGTTTTTGGATATTTTTTATAAAAGAGTAAACAAAAAAAGTTTACAAGAAAAAAACAAAAAAGTTTACTCTGCGCTCCCAGAGGGAATCTGATTTCTAGTCAGACGCAGTTTCTGATTTCTAGTCAGAAGCCTTAACCACTCGGCCACGACTGCTTTGACAACACGCACAACAAAAACCATGATAAAGCGATCATTTTGTAGTTTTTGGCCATTTTTTATAAAAGAGTAAACAAAAAAAGTTTACAAGAAAAAAACAAAAAAGTTTTCTTTGCGCTCCCAGAGGGAATCTGATTTCTAGTCAGACGCAGTTTCTGATTTCTAGTCAGAAGCCTTAACCACTCGGCCACGACTGCTTTGACAACACGCACAACAAAAACCATGATAAAGCGATCATTTTGTAGTTTTTGGCCATTTTTTATAAAAGAGTAAACAAAGAAAAGTTTACAAGAAAAAAACAAAAAAGTTTTCTTTGCGCTCCCAGAGGGAATCTGATTTCTAGTCAGACGCAGTTTCTGATTTCTAGTCAGAAGCCTTAACCACTCGGCCACGACTGCTTTGACAACACGCACAACAAAAACCATGATAAAGCGATCATTTTGTAGTTTTTGGCCATTTTTTATAAAAGAGTAAACAAAAAAAGTTTACAAGAAAAAAACAAAAAAGTTTTCTTTGCGCTCCCAGAGGGAATCTGATTTCTAGTCAGACGCAGTTTCTGATTTCTAGTCAGAAGCCTTAACCACTCGGCCACGACTGCTTTGACAACACGCACAACAAAAACTATGATAAAGCGATCATTTTGTAGTTTTGGGCCATTTTTTATAAAAGAGTAAACAAAAAAAAGGTTTCCAGAAAAAAAAAAAAGTTTACTTTGCGCTCCCAGAGGGAATCTGATTTCTAGTCAGACGCAGTTTCTGATTTCTAGTCAGAAGCCTTAACCACTCGGCCACGACTGCTTTGACAACACGCACAACAAAAACCATGATAAAGCGATCATTTTGTAGTTTTTGGCCATTTTGTATAAAAGAGTAAACAAAAAAAAGGTTTCCAGAAAAAAACAAAAAAGTTTACTTTGCGCTCCCAGAGGGAATCTGATTTCTAGTCAGACGCAGTTTCTGATTTCTAGTCAGAAGCCTTAACCACTCGGCCACGACTGCTTTGACAACACGCACAACAAAAACTATGATAAAGCGATCATTTTGTAGTTTTTGGCCATTTTTTATAAAAGACTAAACAAAAAAAAGGTTTCCAGAAAAAAACAAAAAAAGTTTACTTTGCGCTCCCAGAGGGAATCTGATTTCTAGTCAGACGCAGTTTCTGATTTCTAGTCAGAAGCCTTAACCACTCGGCCACGACTGCTTTGACAAAACGCACAACAAAAGTCATAATAAACCGATCATTTTGCAGTTTTTGGCCATTTTTTATAAAAGAGTAAACAAAAAAAAGTTTACCAGAAAAAAACAAAACAGTTTTCTTTGCGCTCCCAGAGGGAATCTGATTTCTAGTCAGACGCAGTTTCTGATTTCTAGTCAGAAGCCTTAACCACTCGGCCACGACTGCTTTGACAAAACGTACAACAAAAACTATGATAAAGCGATCATTTTGTAGTTTTTGGCCATTTTTTATAAAAGAGTAAACAAAAAAAAGTTTACAAGAAAAAAACAAAACAGTTTTCTTTGCGCTCCCAGAGGGAATCTGATTTCTAGTCAGACGCAGTTTCTGATTTCTAGTCAGAAGCCTTAACCACTCGGCCACGACTGCTTTGACAAAACGCACAACAAAAGTCATAATAAACCGATCATTTTGCAGTTTTTGGCCATTTTTTATAAAAGAGTAAACAAAAAAAAGTTTACAAGAAAAAAACAAAACAGTTTTCTTTGCGCTCCCAGAGGGAATCTGATTTCTAGTCAGACGCAGTTTCTGATTTCTAGTCAGAAGCCTTAACCACTCGGCCACGACTGCTTTGACAAAACGCACAACAAAAGTCATAATAAACCGATCATTTTGCAGTTTTTGGCCATTTTTTATAAAAGAGTAAACAAAAAAAAGTTTACAAGAAAAAAACAAAACAGTTTTCTTTGCGCTCCCAGAGGGAATCTGATTTCTAGTCAGACGCAGTTTCTGATTTCTAGTCAGAAGCCTTAACCATTCGGCCACGACTGCTTTGACAAAACGCACAACAAAAGTCATAATAAACCGATCATTTTGCAGTTTTTGGCCATTTTTTATAAAAGAGTAAACAAAAAAAAGTTTACAAGAAAAAAACAAAAAAGTTTTCTTTGCGCTCCCAGAGGGAATCTGATTTCTAGTCACACGCAGTTTCTGATTTCTAGTCAGAAGCCTTAACCACTCGGCCACGACTGCTTTGACAAAACGCACAACAAAAGTCATAATAAACCGATCATTTTGTAGTTTTTGGCCATTTTTTATAAAAGAGTAAACAAAAAAAAGTTTACAAGAAAAAAACAAAAAAGTTTTCTTTGCGCTCCCAGAGGGAATCTGATTTCTAGTCAGACGCAGTTTCTGATTTCTAGTCAGAAGCCTTAACCACTCGGCCACGACTGCTTTGACAAAACGCACAACAAAAGTCATAATAAACCGATCATTTTGTAGTTTTTGGCCATTTTTTATAAAAGAGTAAACAAAAAAAGTTTACAAGAAAAAAACAAAAAAGTTTTCTTTGCGCTCCCAGAGGGAATCTGATTTCTAGTCAGACGCAGTTTCTGATTTCTAGTCAGAAGCCTTAACCACTCGGTCACGACTGCTTTGACAAAACGCACAACAAAAGTCATAATAAACCGATCATTTTGTAGTTTTTGGCCATTTTTTATAAAAGAGTAAACAAAAAAAAGTTTACAAGAAAAAAACAAAAAAGTTTTCTTTGCGCTCCCAGAGGGAATCTGATTTCTAGTCAGACGCAGTTTCTGATTTCTAGTCAGAAGCCTTAACCACTCGGCCACGACTGCTTTGACAACACGCACAACAAAAACCATGATAAAGCGATCATTTTGTAGTTTTTGGCAATTTTTTATAAAAGAGTAAACAAAAAAAAGTTTACAAGAAAAAAACAAAAAAGTTTACTTTGCGCTCCCAGAGGGAATCTGATTTCTAGTCAGACGCAGTTTCTGATTTCTAGTCAGAAGCCTTAACCACTCGGCCACGACTGCTTTGACAAAACGCACAACAAAAATCATAATAAACCGATCATTTTGTAGTTTTTGGCCATTTTTTATAAAAGAGTAAACAAAAAAAAAGGTTTCCAGAAAAAAACAAAAAAGTTTACTTTGCGCTCCCAGAGGGAATCTGATTTCTAGTCAGACGCAGTTTCTGATTTCTAGTCAGAAGCCTTAACCACTCGGCCACGACTGCTTTGACAAAACGCATAACAAAAATCATAATAAACCGATCATTTTGTAGTTTTTGGCCCTTTTTTATAAAAGAGTAAACAAAAAAAAGTTTACAAGAAAAAAACAAAAAAGTTTTCTTTGCGCTCCCAGAGGGAATCTGATTTCTAGTCAGACGCAGTTTCTGATTTCTAGTCAGAAGCCTTAACCACTCGGTCACGACTGCTTTGACAAAACGTACAACAAAAACCATAATAAACCGATCATTTTGTAGTTTTTGGAAATTTTTTATAAAAGAGTAAACAAAAAAAGTTTACAAGAAAAAAACAAAAAAGTTTACTTTGCGCTCCCAGAGGGAATCTGATTTCTAGTCAGATGCAGTTTCTGATTTCTAGTCAGACGCAGTTTCTGATTTCTAGTCAGAAGCCTTAACCACTCGGCCACGACTGCTTTGACAACACGCACAACAAAAACCATGATAAAGCGATCACTTTGTAGTTAATACATAGTTGTTTTTGGCCATTTTTTTATAAAAGAAAGACCAAAAAATTAAAAAAAAAGGTTTTCTTTGCGCTCCCAGAGGGAATCTGATTTCTAGTCAGAACCAGTTTCTAATTTCTAGTCAGAAGCCTTAACCGCTCGGCCACGACTGCTTCGGCAACAGTTGTGGCGTTAATTTTTTTAATTATATGTACATACATACATATATTCTACTAGGTATTGTTTCTTTCTTCTACATTCAGTAATAATTAACCTACATACATATGTACATTGCAATATCTTTTTACTAACTCTACATTTCTTTCATTTTAGCAAACTCTTAGATGTACCGCTGACCTCAGTAAATAAATTAAAGCACTAATGTCAATTGGCAACTGAGAAAGCTTAGTAATATGCTGTATGGAATTTGGTAAGTGTGTACATATTTAGGTATGTATAACTAACCACTCGTAGCTAGTCACACAAGTGACACTACAATTAGAACCTTATTACTAGGGCAACAGAAAATATGCCCTAAAAAACTCGTTTTTAGCGCTAAAAATATGTCCTTAAAAATATGGTTTAAGCGCTAAAAATATGCTCTTAAAACTTGGTTTAAGCACTGAAAATATGCCCTTAAAATTTTGTTTATATCTATTATATAAAAATGAATGTGTGTGTGTGTCCTTTATGGACTCCCAAAGTAATCAACCGATCTTTATGAAATTTTCACAGTGGATTCATATGGTATTAGCGCACATATGTAATAGGTAACTTCCCGGAATATAGGCCCAAATGTGGACCCAGAGTGACCCAGCAAGTGTTTGAGCAATATGAGTATCAAATGAAAGGTGCTGAGCAGGCCTTCAACATAAAGTTATTTTCATTGCGACGCCTAGGCCGGGTCCCCAAATATGGGTCAAAACGTGGACCCAGATGACCCTCGAATGTTTCTAAACGATATTGGTATCAAATGAAAGGTGTCGAGCAGGGCTTCAACATACTGATATTTTCATTTTTATTTTTTAAGTCGGTTTCCCAGAGATGGTTCAAGTAGTGAGCCCGGATGGTGATGGATGGTCCCGGTAAATGTAAAGGTAAAGGTAAAGGTAAAGGTAAAGGTAAAGGTAAAGGTAAAGGTAAAGTTAAAGGTAAAGGTAAAGGTAAAGGTAAAGGTAAAGGTAAAGGTAAAGGTAAAGGTAAAGGTAAAGGTAAAGGTAAAGTTAAAGGTAAAGGTAAAGGTAAAGGTAAAGGTAAAGGTAAAGGTAAAGGTAAAGGTAAAGGTAAAGGTAAAGGTAAAGGTAAAGGTAAAGGTAAAGGTAAAGGTAAAGGTAAAGGTAAAGGTAAAGGTAAAGGTAAAGGTAAAGGTAAAGGTAGAGGTAAAGGTAAAGGTAAAGGTAAAGGTAAAGGTAAAGGTAAAGGTAAAGGTAAAGGTAAAGGTAAAGGTAAAGGTAAAGGTAAAGGCAAAGGTAAAGGTAAAGATAAAGGTAAAGGTAAAGGTAAAGGTAAAGGTAAAGGTAAAGGTAAAGGTAAAGGTAAAGGTAAAGGTAAAGGTAAAGGTAAAGGTAAAGGTAAAGGTAAAGGTAAAGGTAAAGGTAAAGGTAAAGGTAAAGGTAAAGGTAAAGGTAAAGGTAAAGGTAAAGGTAAAGGTAAAGGTAAAGGTAAAGGTAAAGGTAAAGGTAAAGGTAAAGGTAAAGGTAAAGGTAAAGGTAAAGGTAAAGGTAAAGGTAAAGGTAAAGGTAAAGGTAAAGGTAAAGGTAAAGGTAAAGGTAAAGGTAAAGGTAAAGGTAAAGGTAAAGGTAAAGGTAAAAGTAAAGGTAAAGGTAAAGGTAAAGACCCATCATAACAGAAAACTTTTGTTCGTCGCTGCGAAGCGGGACGTGTATTTGCTAGTACTTAATAAAAAGATATATGGCATGGTAGGTTGTGTGCCCACCTTTCATGTAAGAGGTTCCAGGTTCAAACCCTGGCTCGAACAAATATCAAAAATTAGTTTTAAATAAAATTAGAACATTTTGTAACAAAAAATTATGTTTATTAAAGGTACATTTTATAGGTTCAAAAGACGAAATAAAAAAATTCATATTTGCGAAACACATCTTCGTTACCAAAGGAAAATAAGTATTTGTACTTACGAAAATATATACATACATACATATATTTATCTGCATGAATTTAAAATTTTATGTGTGGATGGCAATCAAAATTCCAATGCAAAACTTGAATACTTATTTATTCTAATTGCTGTCAACTTCAAAATTTTGCGATAAATTTTCAGATAGAAAACTATGTCGATTAGCGCGGTAAGTTTTTAAGCGTAGAAAAAGATCTTTCCACGTCAACTGAAGTTATCGGGGCGTATTTAAAAGCAAGAATTTCAGTCACTATGTAGCGTGTAGTGCTACACGTTCAATATGAATATTGCGATATTTTTCTCGCTCTGAGGTACTGTTAAAGTTGCAGCAATTGATTTGAATGGAGTTACGCACAAGACTGACGCTCTGGTTGCCCAGAGCCTTTATTTATAACATTTTCTTACACTAAATATACATATACAAAATTACTTATCTAATTATTAACTAGTACCTAGCAAGCTACATATAAACCTATCTTAATCCTAATACATTCATTTGTTTGCTGTCTAGCACCAACTGTGCGAAGACCTAAACATACAAACACATGTTTGTGTAGTGCGGTAAACAATGCAATGCCAATCAGTATTTTGGTGATAATGTTTCACACGTCGAAAATACTATAAGCATCAATGCATTGTCGCCCATTTAATTGCTAAATATACAGTGTATCTGTATATTTACTTAGGTCTACTTACTGATAACTGCATCGTGGTTATAATGAGCTGGTTATCAATAGTAGACATAAACAGGTACAAGATATTTTACTTCCGTCCTTTTCGCACTTTCACTTTCAATTCGCTTATTGCCAATATTGCGATCCGAATCGCGGATTTCAAAATTTCTAAACATTCTGCGATCCAGAATCGCGATCCATCAATACTCGATGCTACACTGTCAATATGAATCGCGATCCACAGATTTCATCAATATATATTGACCGTCTGACGTATGCCTATGTACATATGTAGATACACAGCTGATTCTTTTTTTTTTTTTTGAGATTTAAGTTACTCCCGTATTTTTAGGAAGAATTATTTGGCCCACTCAATGAGCATAGCGCCATGACATTGCTATTATGATTCATGTTATTGCACAATGGCTATTTTCTTGACGTTGCCTTTTGTTTGATTGTTCGTGACATTAGCTCTTGTTTATTTCGTTTTGGTCTACTTCTTGGTGTTATATTGAGTTGTGTACATATGTATCTTGTTTGAATAAATATTTGTAGCCTGTTTAGAGCGGTTTGGTTTAAAGTTTGATTTTGGTTTCTCCGATAAATTTATTTATTGTTTGTAAGGCTTTAAGGTTTTCTGCTTTGATTAGTTGTTTTAATGATGCATATTTACAAAGTGTTGGGTATTTACTTCTAATATTATCCCATTTAGGGCATATGTGTAATATGTGTGATGTGTCTTCTGTGCAATTGCATGCATCGCATTTATCATTATCAATTACTTTTAATTTAGCCATTGTGTGCTTACCAAATGTGTGGTTTGAAAGAATGCGACATAATGATTTGATTTGATTGGGATTGGCTTCGATGTTGGTATAGTTAAACCAAGGTTTATTATTAATATTCGGAAACATTTCGTAATACTCTGCACCTTTTTCTCTGCTAATTGTTGTGTATTCTTGTTGCCATTTTAGGTTTAGTCTATTTTCAACTTCTTTAATGGCATCTTTTACCGTCCATTCAATCCTTTCAAATGTGCCTGTGCTATCTGCGTTTTTTGCTGCCACATCAACAATCGTATTTTGGAGAATGTTTTTATGACCCGGAATGTAATGAATTTCAACTTTATTAATTGTGCTATTGTTGACAACGTCTGTTATTTGTTCGATCATGTAGTGATTGTTGTCGGCATTCAAGAAGGCTTGAGCACCAGATTTACTGTCGGTAAGTATTGCTAAATTTTGCATTTTTTGATTGATTGCAAAGTTAATTGCTTTATAAAATGCCCAGATTTCTGCCGTCATTGATGACGTGTTTTTGTTTGTATAGAATGCTTGTGTTATATTACCTTTTTCGTAGTAGAAAGCCGCTTTAGTAGTTTTGTCTTTGATAGAACCATCCGTGTAAATAATCTCCATTTTGTTGTTGTTTAGTAGGTTGATTTTTTCCTTGAATAGTTGATTTATTTGTTCTTCGTTTGCTGATGCTTTGTTTTTAATTTTATTTTTAAAAAAATCTATGTTTATTGTTAGTTTATTAGTAGGGATTTTGTTAGTTTGAATTATTGCGGTTTCTTTTATTATATCTTTGAATTCTGTGAAGATTTTTGTATAGCTTGTGTTGAATGATAATTGTTGTTGATTTATTATTTCCTTAGCTGGTAGATCAAATGCAAATACTTTAATCAATTCTTTTGCTGTTGTTAGTTGTAATCTATATTGAAGTGGTAACTCTGCTGCCATATGGTATATTATGTGGATTGGGGTTGATTTAATTAATCCCATGCTTTTTCTCATAAATTTGTTGTTACACGAGTTAAGTTTAGTTAGTGCCGATTTTGAAATGTTCGCAAAGGATGAGGCCGCATATTCTAATTTTGGTCTGACAAACGTTTTGATCATCTGGATAGATCTGCTGGGTTTTATTCCGAATGTGCATCCACCCAAAATTTTCAGAAAGTTACATTTATTGTTGGTTTTTGTGATAATTTCATTAACGTGTAGATCGATCGAGTTGTTTTTGCATATATATCTACCCAAATATTTTATTGAATTAACTTGTTCAATTTGAGTATTATTTAATGAAATGTTAAGCCTTGTTTGTCTGTTATTGAAGTGGATTGTGTTTGTTTTTTCTGGATTTATTGGTAGTTCTAAATGTTGGCAAATATCATTGAAATCTTCTAGTTTTGATTGTAATTGTAATTTAGCCGTGTTGAAGTCATTGTTGTATGAAATTATAAAAAAATCGTCTGCGAATTGAAAAAGTGTAGTGTCATTGTTCGATATTTGGTGTAGTCCTGCTGTGTAGATATTAAAAAGTAATGGGCTGAGCCCACTTCCTTGAAGTAGTCCTCTATTTGTTTCAATTTCTTCATTTTTCAAGCACAGTGTTCTTCTTTGTAGAAAGTTCTTGATCCATCCTGTAACCGCTTCTGATGTATTAATTTCTTTTAGAACATTTGCAAGGGTTCCAATATTCACATTGTCATATGCCTTTTTCAGATCGATTGCTGCTCCTACAACGTGTTTTCCTCTGCTTTTGTAGTGTAGTATTGTATTAATAACGTCGTTAATACATGTTGCTGTAGATCTTCTTTTACGGAAGGCATAGGATCTTGCAGGAATGATCTCGAATTTGTGTACATGTTGTTCTAGATGGTATTTTAAAAAACCTTCCATTATTTTACATAAGATGGGTAGTAATGAGATTGGTCTATAATTTTCGATACTTGAAGGGTCTTTGTTAGGTTTTAAAATTGGAATAATTTTGATGCATCTCCATTCTTCCGGTATAACGCCTTCAATCCATGTATTTTTCAATATGCGGAAGAGTTCTATTTTTTCCCGTTCATGTAGATTATTAATCATTCTGTATGAAATGTTGTCCAGTCCTTTTGCTGAGTCAGGTCTTCTGTTTTTTAAAAATTTATTAAAATTATCGAGGGTCATTTCCGGTAAGTCGTAGCCGGTGTTACAGGTGTTGGTGATTAATGGGCTTACCCTATCGATGATTAATTGTTGATTGTTGGGATGATTTGCGGAGTTGACTGTCATATTTAAAAATTCTTTTTGTTGTTCTTTTGACCAGCAAGTGTTCGAGTTTTTGGGTAGTCCATATTTCTTTAGATTGTTGATTTTACCCCACATGTCTTTACTGTTTTTGGTTTCAGAGATTTCGTTCAATAATTGTTTGAAGTTCTCTTTTTTACTTTTTGATATTTGTTCTTGAAGTTGATTTTGCGCTTCAGCTAGTAAGTTAAGATTCTGTGATGTATGATATGATTGGTATCTTGCTCTAGCATTATTTCTAATTTTAAATAGTCTTTCAATGTCTTTATTCCACCATTTCTTAGGAATGTAGGCGTTGGTTTTGTTTATTGTTATTGTATTATTTTTGATAAGTTTATTAACATTTTCATTAAACTCTTTAATTGAGTTACCCACTTGTATTTGCGACATTCCTTGAATAATTTTATTGTTTAGTATTTTTTGGGAAGCTTGGGATTTTAGTTCGTGATTGTTGTTAATTTCTATCATTATTGGTTGGTGGTTGCTGTTTGTTATTTTAATAGGTAGGATTTTCCACTTTATATTATTGGTGTTGCCGTTTTAGAATGTTATGTCCGGTATTGTTCTTATTTCATTGACTATGAATGTGGGATTACCGTCGTTTAGTATTTCTAAATTGTAGTCTGTTGCTAGATCTTCCAGTATTCTACCTTTATTGTCCGTCTTGGTGCATCCCCACCATGTTGATTTACTATTAAAGTCTCCTGCAATTATTGATTTGTTTCCTGCATTTTGAGCCGCACGTAGAGTTTTTTCCGTTTCGATTTTGAGTACGTTAGGATCCATATTCGGTGGAAAGTAAATACTGAAAATGTTGATGTTGTTTTTTAAATTTAGAGTTGAAATTCCGATTATGTCCGTTATTGTGTTTAATTTTATTATCGTGAATTTAATATTTTTATACTCAGCTGTACTAGTACACAGAGTATTATAATTTTGATTTCATAACGGTGGATTGTAACATAATGAAATAATCGAGATAGATATGGACTTATATATATCAAAATGATCAGGGTGAAAAGAGAAATCGATTGAGCCATGTCCGTCCGTCCGTCCGTCCGTCCGTCCGTCCGTCCGTCCGTCCGTACGCACGATAACTCGCGTAAAAATTGAGATATTTTGATGAAATTTGAAATGCAAGTTGGTATCGAGACTGGGACGGTTGGTATTGAAAATGGGCGAAATCGGACCATGACCACGCCCACTTTTCCTATATAGAAAAAATCGGATATTTGGTATCTCAGCCACTAATATAGCTAGAGTGATAAAATTTTACCCACGTATTGAGCTCAGGCCCTTATGAAGAAATTTGATGAAGTTCTGGAAAATGGGCGGTGCCACGCCCACTTATTAAGGGTCAAACATTGAAAGTTTTATATGTCATAACTCAGAAACCGTTGAAGATATATCGATGAAATTTGGTATGCGTAATATGCTTACTTAGGCAAATGTTTTGACGAAAAATTATCAAAATCGGTTGACGGCCACGCCCACTTTTATATATGGGAACTATAAAGGGGCCTAATAAAAACATTTTAAGCGATATCTCTGTCAAATATAAAGATCTATCACTGAAATTTTGTGGCAGGAGTCCAACTACGGACATAAAACAAAAAATACAAAAATTTTTGAAAATGGGCGGTGCCACGCCCACTTATTAAGGGTCAAACATTGAAAGTTTTATATGTCATAACTCAGAAACCGTTAAAGATATATCGATGAAATTTGGTACGCGTAATATATTTACTTAGCCAAATGTGTGGACGAAAAATTACCAAAATCTGTTGACGACCACGCCCACTTTTATATATGGGTATTATAAAGTGACCTAATGAAATCATTTTTAGCGATATCTCTGTGAAATATAAAGATAATTCATTGAAATTTTGTGATATGAGTTCTACAATAGACCGGAAACAAAAAATAAAAAAAGTTTATAAAATGGGCGTGGCACCGCCTCTTTTTATGCAAAGAAATCTACGAGCCTATTACTCGACAAATAACTGAGATATTATGACGAAACTTGGTTTATTCACTTTTATAACTTGTGTTAATAGACACGCAAAAATGTATTGAAATCGGTTTATGACCACGCCTACTTTTTAACAAAGATATTTCTGGAACACCCTTTTGGAATTTGTAACGTGAAGTCTTTGTAACTAAAAGTCATAGAGGGATGCAATTTTGCACTAACAATAATATTTATATGCTTATTTGGATGATTGATACAAATTTTGAAAATGGGCGTGGCTGCGCCCTGTATATGCAGCACTCGTTTCATATAAAATACACCCTATATCGAACAAACGCAAACAAACAATGAAAGCATACAGCTGAGTATCTAATGTTCGATTCCACTCGAACTTAGGCTTCCTTACTTGTTGTTTATGTATATACCGGTGCCTCCGTAGCCGTCTTCTCTGTATTTTCCAATGAAATTATAATTTTTAAGTGATGTTTGGCTGTTATTGATTAACCATGTTTCACTTAATATGGCAATATCAATTTTGTGATGTAGTAATGTTAATTCTAAGAGCTCTTTATTATTTTGCTTTCGTAAACTTTGTATATTATATTGTAGTAATCTCATTAGCACCGTTGATCCTGTCAGCGTCTATTTGTGCATTCAATGCATTAAATTTTTCTCTGATATTATTTAATAGTGAGTTTGCGCTTATTTGAGGAGCATTGTTGTTTCCTGTTAGGAATTTAGTAATACTTAATGTTAGTTGGTTTAATGTTTTTTGGATTTCGTTTGTTGTATGATTGTTGACAATATTTCTGAGATTGTTACTTTCATTCTGAGGTTTAGTTAGTTTTTGCCATTCTTGGTACGTTGCTTCTGCTTTTGTTATAGTTTGATTATTGTTGTTTTTTGTAATTTTGGAGTATGGATAAAGTGATTGTATGTGTTTGGCTACTGTTGTATGATTATTTTGAACTGGTCTATTGATTTTAAAGTTTTGATTAAGTGGCGGAAATTCTTGTTCGTAGTTTTCAAGCAATTCAAATCTATTGCCAAATATATTTTTAAATCTTATGGCCGCTTCCCTTCTTGATATATTTTCGATGGTCATGGCTTTTTTAATAATGAACGCTTTTTCCCTTGCCGGGCAGTTTTTGTCTGTAGGTTTGTGGTTTTGTTTGCAGTTGGTACATTTTATTACTTGGCAAGATTCTTCCGGTTGGTGTTGCTGGAAGCAATACTTACATATGATTTTGGTGTCTTTACATTGCGCATATACGTGGTTGAACCTGAAGCATTTATAGCACTGTGGGAAGGATATGAAATGTTTTACTTTTTTAATTGAATATCCGTAGTAAATTTCTTCTGGTATGTTTAGACCTTTAAAAGTGATTTTAACTCTTTTGGTTGGAATTTGCTCCGTCTTGTCTTTGTTGGTGCGTATTATTCTATCCATTCTAATAATGTCAATTGGTGTTTTTAAATCTTGTTTGAACTCTTCCATGGATATTTCGAGTGGTACATCAAAGATTATACCTATTTTGTAGATAAGATGCTCGAAAATTTTGGGTTTATATCCTTGCTCAATTAAGTCCTTATTTTTTAGAAGATTATTGGCCGCCAGAGCATCGCGCATTACGGCTTTGCATCTTGAGAAACCGGTTTTGGTAATTTCTATAATGTCTTTTATTTTTAAGTCCATGACGATTTTGTTTAGTTTTATTATATTTATGGATTCATTATTAGGATTTATTTTGTCTATGTATACCACGAAGGCCCCGTTGTGGGATACATCGTATTTTAATTCTTGTTTTTCTTTTTCGTGTGGTTTTTTTCTAGTGCGCGACGAGCTTCGACTTCTAGAATGATCGGTGTTTGAGGGCGGCGGGCCCTCTTCCACCAACATTTTCTGTTTTTTAGACACTTCTATATCTACTTTAATTATATTCTTGAATGTGCAAATAATACAATATATTATTATTTAGTAATTTGCACCAATGAAGGTAAGTTCAAAGTTATAGTTTTTAATTTTTGAATGTTAGACACGAATTGGGCTTCACAAATTTAACGACTTCACACTTCGGTTTTACATTAGCGAATGCCACAGCTGATTCGTGTAACACATTTGAATGAAGCATTGCGAAAATTATTAAATTCGCCTTGAACTTGTCAGAAAAAGAGGAATGGCAAATAGTATGCGCATATACAAAACAAAGTTGCCAGAGTAAAAAATATAAATAAAAACAATTTTACGAGTGAGATGGAAAAATATGACGAAATACTATGCTAAAATATGAATTTAAAGCAAAATATGCCAAAAATATGCAAATAAGTCAAAATATGCAAAAATAAGCCTTTTGACCTAAATATGCGAAAATATGCCCTAACAAGTTAGGCTTATTCTCTTCGTCTTGAGCTAAAACGCCTATATATATTTATCATATGTAAATAGGACTGCAACAGAAAAATATGCATTTGCATATCTTCTGTTGCCCTACTTATTACATATATATTTATAAAAAACACAAATGAGTGGTTTCTTATAATTTATAGGTACACTAGAGGTTACCCGCGGGTTTCAGCATATTTAGTTTGCTGTAAAAAGTTACATAGAAAAAATATCATTATTAACGTCAAAGATAGTTTCCTTTTTTTGCCCGTTGAGTACGTAATTATTTTATATGCCCTACACCAATTTTCAGTATACTACTATAAATATTTCAAGAGATATTCGCTGTGAAAGTTTCAGTTTGTATGGGAGGGAGGTGCCCATCCCTGCTTTACCAAGAGCTAGATTGTTTATTCGTTGAGTATGTAATTATGTAATATTCCTTCACACAAATTTTCAATCTTCTAGTACAAATATTTCAAGAGATATTACAAAAAAAGGAAAATTTTGTATGGGAGGTACCCATCCCTGCCTTTTAATCAGATTAAAAATATGCATATAGTAATTACCGGGTGAAAATACCTAGGTGTGCAAATTTTCGTTAGGATCCGTTCAGCGGTTTCCCGCCAATTGAGTTTAAACACAATTTCCATTTCACATTTATAATATAAAGAAGATAAGTACTACATGCTATAACAATATATGTCGTCGCCCGGATAAATTAGTGTCGTATGTGAATTTTGGGCCGAATTGAGTTAATAATACAGTTATACTAAACTAATCAAGATCTTTCGAATGACGTTATCCGTTTTTTGCTATCTCCTTTAGTTTAAGAGATATCGAGCAGAATTTTTTCGTTTGTGCAAGGTCGCAAGCGATTTCGTCTAATTTCCAATGTGCTTTTAATTGCTGTCAATTATTTAATTTATTTACTTTTATGAGAAATCAAATACAATATTTAACTAATTTTAAAAATCTTTAATTTAGTTCAATTTGGGAACACATTTTGCCGTACGTCATACAAATTTCCTGCAAAAATGTTGCTAAAGGTAACATACGACAAAATTTTACTGAAGAAAATCCTTTATAAATTCCAAAATAATAAACAATATATAACAAAATTAAAATAATTTAAGAATTTTGTGGCCTAGTAGTGTTCTGCCAGACTTTGGAGAAAAACTAATCAGAAGTTTTGGAGAAATACAATTCCAAACTTCAAACCTGTTTTCCCAAAAGTCTTCAAATGCAACATACGACATTAATTTATCCGGGCGACGATGTATGTATACATTATAATTAGCAATATATAATATATTTACATACATACAAACATACCTATTATGTAACTTAATATAAACAAATAATTTATAAGTCCCACTTTTTATTATTTTTTATAATGAAATTTTGGAATTGAGAGCTTTTGTAATTCATCTGGTGTAGCGAAAATCCCTTTTTGTTTATGAATGTACATATTACTATTTTTTAATTATATTTTCCAATTTGTATTCAATGAAAAAAAAATTAATTAAAAAAGAAAATTTAAATAAAAAAAAAATTAAAAAAAAAAAATATAAAAAAAAATTTACCTTCGCTGCGCAGTCGGTAGGATTCGAACCTACGCTCCCAGAGGGAATCTGATTTCTAGTCAGACGCCTTAACCGCTCGGCCACGACTGCTTTGGCAAATTCGTTGGCGAATGTGCTACTAGTCACGCAACACGAACTATGAAAAGCAGAATGTGCTGTTGTTAGTAGTGTTGTTGTACTGTTTGATACGCTTTATTAGAATGTGTGTATGCATTTAAACATTACATACTTTTAGGCGAGTGTGTGTTTATTCATAAACTGAATAGAGGTTTTTCAGTCAGGGTTGCCGAACTGAGTAATTAATTACCAAGATTGGTTATTTTACTCAGAAAACCAGTATTTGGTAATTATGTATTTAGCAAATTGGTAATTTTTAGCGCCGTTGATGACGCCGTAACTTCCACTTGTGTTTGGTTATATTTTTTTCTTTTCAGGAAATTTTTACTTCATTTTGGTACATATGTATACAAGAAAATGCATATAGAAGGGATTATCTGACAATGAAGATATTTTGGAACACTGAATCTTCATTATTAATATGCATAGGCAAATAAAGAAGAGCATATCTCTAATTAATACTAATCTATATGTAGGTATAAAGGTATGTACATATGTAAATACCCTGCAGTAGTGCTGGAAAACCATCGATTGAACTATCGATACTATCGATGGGCCCGATGCCATAGCGATTATCGATGGTTTTTTTTAACCATCGATAGCATTTTACTTAGTACATAACTACGTCTGTTAAAAAAATTTATCAAAAAAACTGAGATTTATAATTTTTAAGGCACTTAATTGGAATATGTGTGCTGTAATAATAAAAAAATAGATTAGTGAATAATTTTATAAAAAAAACTTGCAAATAAAACGGGTTTTTTATTGAGAATTGAGCAATTTAGGTTTTGATTTCGCCTCTCCTATTATTTTGTAGACAATTGTATATGTACAAATGTGTGTATGTAGTATTCTTTGAATAGTTATTGATTTATTTTTTGTATTGAACTTTTTACATAAATTTTGGTTTTTTATTAATTTTATAATATGTTTCTAATTAAAAATTTATAATTGTTGGGGTAAGTGGAAAAAAAATTCAACAACTATTTACAGCGAAGGTTGAGTGTATAGCTATTTCACGAAAAACCATTTTCGATCATCAGCACTCTTTTCGGAAGTGGATGCACCGGGGATTGAACCCGAGTCCATTCCAACTTCAGCCGCAATGACCCAACGGATAAACACACTCGGCCATTGAGACTCTGTGCAAGCTGTTGGATTTTCCCCACTTTTGCCTTTTTCATTTTCAACATTAACGTTAGTGTGTATATGCTTTTGCATATATTCTCCACAAACGTGCTGAATTTTTTGTTGTAGGCAGTTCGCAATGAACATTGTTGTTGGTATTTTATTTTATGTATATACCAAACAACGTTAACAATTTTACTTGAAAGAGTTTTTAGTGCTTAGCACGAAATTTTTATTTTAATTCAATTTTTAATTGTTGGGGTAAGTGGAAAAAAATTCAACAACTATTTACAGCGAAGGTTGAGTGTATAGCTATTTCACGAAAAACCATTTTCGATCATCAGCACTCTTTTCGGAAGTGGATGCACCGGGGATTGAACCCGAGTCCATTCCAACTTCAGCCGCAATGACCCAACGGATAAACACACTCGGCCATTGAGACTCTGTGCAAGCTGTTGGATTTTCCCCACTTTTGCCTTTTTCATTTTCAACATTAACGTTAGTGTGTATATGCTTTTGCATATATTCTCCACAAACGTGCTGAATTTTTTGTTGTAGGCAGTTCGCAATGAACATTGTTGTTGGTATTTTATTTTATGTATATACCAAACAACGTTAACAATTTTACTTGAAAGAGTTTTTAGTGCTTAGCACGAAATTTTTATTTTAATTCAATTTTTAATTGTTGGGGTAAGTGGAAAAAAATTCAACAACTATTTACAGCGAAGGTTGAGTGTATAGCTATTTCACGAAAAACCATTTTCGATCATCAGCACTCTTTTCGGAAGTGGATGCACCGGGGATTGAACCCGAGTCCATTCCAACTTCAGCCGCAATGACCCAACGGATAAACACACTCGGCCATTGAGACTCTGTGCAAGCTGTTGGATTTTCCCCACTTTTGCCTTTTTCATTTTCAACATTAACGTTAGTGTGTATATGCTTTTGCATATATTCTCCACAAACGTGCTGAATTTTTTGTTGTAGGCAGTTCGCAATGAACATTGTTGTTGGTATTTTATTTTATGTATATACCAAACAACGTTAACAATTTTACTTGAAAGAGTTTTTAGTGCTTAGCACGAAATTTTTATTTTAATTCAATTGAATTAAAATAAAAATTTCGTGCTAAGCACTAAAAACTCTTTCAAGTAAAATTGTTAACGTTGTTTGGTATATACATAAAATAAAATACCAACAACAATGTTCATTGCGAACTGCCTACAACAAAAAATTCAGCACGTTTGTGGAGAATATATGCAAAAGCATATACACACTAACGTTAATGTTGAAAATGAAAAAGGCAAAAGTGGGGAAAATCCAACAGCTTGCACAGAGTCTCAATGGCCGAGTGTGTTTATCCGTTGGGTCATTGCGGCTGAAGTTGGAATGGACTCGGGTTCAATCCCCGGTGCATCCACTTCCGAAAAGAGTGCTGATGATCGAAAATGGTTTTTCGTGAAATAGCTATACACTCAACCTTCGCTGTAAATAGTTGTTGAATTTTTTTCCACTTACCCCAACAATTAAAAATTGAATTAAAATAAAAATTTCGTGCTAAGCACTAAAAACTCTTTCAAGTAAAAATTTATATTTTTCTTTTAAATATGTGAACATATGTACATACATGCATACATATGTATTAAGGTGGAGTGAAACATTTTTTTTGGAAATTCAATTTTTTCCAAAGCCAGAACGGCACCTTTCTAGCCCAGTAATAAGCCTGCAAAATTTTATTGACCTACTCGCATGTTTAGAGGTGCCCCCAGCCCCACAAAGTTGAAAAAAATAGTACGATCTGGTACAATTGTGAAATTTCTAAAATTATAAAATCAAAAAACGAAGTATGAGGATTTATAAAGATGGCTAAGCTGAGTATTAAAGTGAATTTTTTTTATTTGGAAACAACAACAACAAAAGTTTTTAAAGGTCAAAGTTTATATTGTGCATTTTTTAAATTGCAATTACTTAAATACTACTGAACCGATTTCGAATATTTTTATACCATTCGATAGGTATTTTGATTCCGTTTAATTTGATATACATTTTATGTGGGTTCCATAATACCCCCAATTGCGGGGGTCAACCCCCTTTACCCCCCTTACTTTTAATATATATATGTATACCAAATTAAAGGGAATCAAAATACCTATCGAATGGTATAAAAATGTTCGAAATCGGCTAAGTAGTTTTTAAGTAATTGCAATTTAAAAAATGCATAATATAAACTTTGACCTTTAATAACTTTTGTTGTTGTTGTTTAAAAAAAAAAAATAATTCACTTTAATACTCAGCTTAGCCATGTTTATCAATCCTCATACTTCGTTTTTTAATTTTATAATTTTCAAAATTTCATATTTGCACCAGTTAGTGCTTATTGCTTTCAACTTTGCGGGGCTGGGGGCAGTTCAAAACGTCATCCTATCGCCATAAAATTTTGTGGGGTTCATTAACTCGTATAAAGGCAACTTTTCATTGCTGGTACGTTCAAAAAAAGAACAAAAAAAAAATCTCCATATGATTTCACTCCACCTTAATATGTACTCTGAAAAAAAAACGTTGTAAATCTAAAGACTTTCGCTGTTAAATCAACTACTTTCCGCAGTTGAAATGTGCCCAACAACGCTCCGTTGTTGTTTCAAAGGTGCGAGCGTTGTTGATTTAAGTCAATAATGGAGATTGTTGGAAAAAAATTTCACCTAAAAATAAATGTTTGTTTGCATTTTACTCTTCATCTTCTCTCCGCCCGGGTCCCAACTGCAAATATGTAGCCTCCACTTGTTCTTCTATTCTTCTCTCCTTCTTATCATTCACTGGTTGCTATATTTATTTCTTATTCTGATTTTTCTTCTCTATTTTATATTCTCCTCCGGATTCGAACCATGACATCAACCTGAAATTCTATCCAATCATCACATAGTGGAACATTCAACATTATATTGAATTGTAATAACCTATTTATACTTCCATTTCCTAAAAAGGAATCCATGAATTATTTGAATCATTGTAAAAACAAAATTTAAAAAAATTTGTTCTCATTAGTTTTGTTTACAACGGAAACTGTTGGGTCAAATACTTTTGCCTTTAAATCAACAACGGGGAGAAAATTGTTGCTAAAAATAAACTTTTTTTGGATTTTTCTCTTCATCTTCTCTCCATCATTATTTTTTTGTTGGTTTTCTCACAAAAAAATATTTTCTCACAAAATTTTTTTTAAAGGCAAGCAAGTTTTTGAATCAACAACGCCCGTTTTTGAATAAATTGTTGGATCAAAAACTTTGCTGTAAAAACAAATACTTTTGCTGTTGAATCAAAGACGGAGATTCAACAGCCGAAAGTTGTTGGTTTAACTACGGGTATTTTTTTCAGAGTATGTATATGTGCATTAATATTTGAGTACCACCTTTAACGGGCCACCTACGTACATACATATATTAAACCATCGATACTATCGATGGTTGCATTTAAAACTATCGATGATCAATCGATGGGACCACTATCGATGGTTTTCCAGCACTACCCTGCAGGCAAAACAACTAGTTGAATACTATAATTCACCAGTTTGAAAATTTCGCCAACTAGTTGCTCAACTATCCATTTTACTTGAAAGCAGCTGGTAGTTTTAACGTGAAGATTGCCTACGGGATGGCAATTGTCTTCCCTCTTCCCCTGCATCAGCTTCATACTAGAAAAATACCAGTTCACATATACAGTCATTGAAGTGCAGAATTTGAAATCGAGCGATTTAGGTTCGAATCCCAACGATGTCAAGGGGACTGATTTTTTTTAAATTTAATTATTTTAATAAAAATGTGAAAAATAATTAAGAAGTAAACTAAGCAAATAAAAATTAAAAAAAAAACACGAGGTATCGGAAAAACATAATTAGTCAACTAGTATTTTCCTAGGACTTTTTCAGACAAAGCGGGACATTTTATTTCACAAAAACTAGCATACGTTTTTTTTGTGGCAGACGAAAAATAACAAGTTCGACTTTTGGCCGACGAAAAGTAACAAAATCGACTTTTGGCTGGCGAAAACTATCAACTTCGTTTAAACAACAACAATTTTAATGTAAAAACGGTATATAATTACTGATACTTTTCGTCAGCCAAAAGTCGAACTTGTTACTTTTCGCCAGCCAAAAGTCGATTTTGGTACTTTTCGTCAGCCAAAAGTCAAACAGAATTTTTTTATTGCTAGCTTTCGCCAGAAATTTTAAATATGCTAGTTTTCGTATGGTACGACGAGATGCAAATGATAAACTCTTTATTCCAAGCGCTTCACTAATCGTCTGCGATGTGCAGAAATATGCAAAGCCGTCGGAAAATTAACGAACGAAGGAAATGCATCAAATTTGTCTTTTTCATACTAGTTGAACAACTATTTCAAACCAACTAGTATAACTTTGTCCTTTTCATACCAGTTCAACAACTGTTCGAAATTAACTAGTATAGCTTAGTCTTTTCCATACTAGTTGATCAATTAGTAAAAAAGGCTAACTAGTTTGTTTATTTTCCGTCTCCTACCAGATGTTCACTAGTTTATTTTCATACTAGTTTATTTTTGCCTTCAGGGTACGTATGCACATTAGGCCGTCTCGCCTTATATGGACCAAAAAACGAAAAGTCCACCGTACGCTACCGTACGTCTAACAAATTATGAAGTGTGTCGTTGTTGTTAAGTTTTATTGAATTTGCTTGTTTTCTTTTCCTTTGGTATTAAGAAATATATGCATATACATACACACATACGTGTTTATGTCATTATGCAAGATTTTCTCTCCGTGCGTTAATGATAGATTTAAGCAGGGACGTAACGGTTATAAGAGAAATTGGGTAAAAGTCATATTTAACCATTATCATAAGAGAAAATTTTTTTTCGGTCCTTAATAACCATTATTAAAACCAAAAAACCGCTTTGGGCTTGAATAACCGTTATGGCAACCAAAAAAGTGTTTTGGGCCTGAATAACCGTTATTCAGATTTTTATTTTTTTTTTGGTCAGCTATAAAAATCAAGCCTATTTATTTGTGAATATTTCTGGACGATATTGGCATCAAATGAAATATGTTGAGCAGGAATTGTAGTTTTGATTACCTCTTTTCATTTGATACCAATATTGGTTACATTCCAGGGCATCCGGTCCACTTTTTCACCCATAACTGGGAACCCGACCTACGAATCTTAACAAATACATGTAAAAGCCCTGCTCAACACCTTTCATTTGGTACCAATATCGTCCAGAAATATATCGTTGAAAAATAAATAGGCTTGATTTTTATAGCTGACCAAAGAAAAAAATCTGAATAACGGTTATTCAGGCCCAAAACGGTTTTTTGGGTTTTATAATGGTTATTAAGGACCAAAAGAAGATAAAGGTTATTTTTGCGTAACCTTTTCACCACACTAGAAAAAATAACAGTTATTTTCGGTCCCTGGATTTAAGTCGAGTGATACATGTATGTATCAATCAAAATGATCGTCATCAATCAAATGAGATCAATAAGCTTATTTATAATTAAACTTTTGCACTTCTTTTTTTTTTCTAATCTCAGAAGATTTAGTTGAAATGTGTGAATGTCAAAATTATAGCTTTAAGAAATCAATATTGATGTATTCGAAAGCATCTTTTATTTATCTACCAACCGGTTACAAATGTGACTTAAACTAATCGCCGAAGAAGCTATTTCTATTAAGACCGTATGTAAAAGAGCTGAAGCTATTATAACCTTCATTTGATCTTGATCTAGACTGGATAGAATTTGAAGCTTTGATGCATCTACTCTTTGGAAAAATAGATCAAACTTTATCTAACTAAAACTAAAGGAAGTAAACTTAAAGAAGATATAAATTTCATGCGCGCAAAATTGCAATTTTTGTGTAAAGTGTCAAAATACATGCATATGTTACAAATTAATGCAATTTGTTTGCATGTTTCATGTTCACAAAAAATGCATAAATATTGTTGTAGAATATTTTTAAGTACATTTTTTTGTCGCAATGTGTGCTCATTGTGCATGAAAAAAATCGACACACACACCCACCCAACTTGTCAGTGCCAGGAAAAAAGAGCTTATTGTAAGCGAACAAGTACCAACTAACAAAAACAAGTAAAAAAAATAAAAAATTATAAAAAAAATAATTGTAACAATAATAGTAATAAAAATACTGAATATTGCATGCAGTTATTCACCTACCCTGCAAAAATCATTGGATTATATGCTCCATTTGTGGTAGGTTGGAGTGCTTTCAAAGTGACCACTAACATAGCCCAAACGACCGATTCATGTATCTGCATCGGTTCGTAGTTAGCCGAACATAACAAAAACCAAATGTTTATCGCGACGACGACGATATGTGTATACATACATAAATACATACATACATACATATGTTTGAATGTATACACGTCATTCGTCGTCGGCGCGATAAACATTTGGTTTTGTTGTTATGTTCGGCTAACTGTTAGGTACTCCATAAATTAATCCAATGTAGATACTCCATGGATTAATTTGATTGTTATGCGGGTCTGGAGTATATACTCCATTGCAATGACATGCAATGTTAAATGGACCATATTTATACCTTTCATGAGAATGAAATGGTATTATAATTTAGTGCCAAAAAATTTTTGTCGAAAGTACCAGAAGGAAGCGTGGAGGACCCACCAAAATATATACCGATATTATCAGAATCACGAGCTGAGTCGACTAAGCCATGTCCGTCTGTCCGTCGGTCTGTCTGTCCGTCCGTCCGTCTGTGTGAACGCAAACTAGTCCCTCAGTTTTTGAGATATCTGAATGAAATTCGGAATACAGGTATGTTGTTATATGCAGCTGATCATTTGTCGGAACCGGCCAAATCGGACCACTATAACATATAGAAAACAACCGATTATTCAGATATACATGAAATTTGTGGATGTAATTTGTGCATAACTTCCCCATTTAAACAGCTAAGGACATGAAACTCTGAAGTAGACGTGCCCATTTTGGCCCAAACAAGGTTACCGAAAATTGTCAAGATCGGACCACTATAACATATAGTTCCACAACATCCGATTATTCAGATATACACATTTTGGTGTATAACTCCTCCATTTTAACAGCTAACGGCGTGAAATTTTGAAGTATTTGTACCCATATGGACCCAAACGGGATTGCCGAAAATTGTTAAGATCGGACCACTATAACCTATAGCTCCCCTACAACCGATTGTTCAGATATACACATTTTGGTGTATAACTCCTCCATTTTAACAGCTAACGGCGTGAAATTTTGAAGTATTTGTACCCATATGGGCCCAAACAGGGTTACCGAAAATTGTCAAGATCGGACCACTGTAATATATAGCTCCCCTACAACCGATTGTTCAGATATGGACATTTTGGTGTATAACTCCTCCATTTTAACAGCTAACGGCGTGAAATTTTGAAGTATTTGTACCCATTTGGGCCCAAACAGGGTTACCGAAAATTGTCAAGATCGGACCACTATAACATATAGCTCCCCTACAACCGATTGTTCAGATATGGACATTTTGGTGTATAACTCCTCCATTTAAATAGCCAAGACACCATTTTTTCTAATAAATCTTTCCATAAATAACCCACAGAATTAAAATTATAAATTAAACTTAATGCGGCTATGTACATACATAGGTAACTTTTCATTTCCCCACTCATGAAAGGTATGAAGTCTTCGGTACGGCCGAAGACAGCCGCGCTTTTACTTGTTTTTGTATGAAATGTGGCAAGTTATGGAGTAATCGGTTGGTCCATAGCGAGCACTCCATGGATTAGCGAATGGAGTACTCGGAATTTTTGCAGGCTACTGACATACAAATACAAATATTTATACATATATACCCTGCAAAAAAATTTTGCTTATTGTTGACAAATCAGGTCCAAATAAGGAGTAAGTTGGCAGCGCTGCTTCTGTTATGCACTCACTCTGTCTACTCCTAACTTTCTAATAATTATCTAGGACTTATGTCGCATGGCGAATAAGCCTTTGGAATAAAGTGTGCTCTCAGATAGTGAGAGAGTACTCCTTATGTCCTGATGACATAAACACAGATAAATCAACCTTATTTTAAGCCTTACGCAATAAAAATTTGTTACTCCTATAATTTTCAGGCCTTATTTCTTAAGCCTTAAAATCTGCTGTTTCAATTCTTAAATAAGGCTTAGATTTTTGTTGGGTATATATGCACTCGTACATGCATGTATGTGGGAAATGAACACATGGAAAATTGTAGGCTGTTTTACTACATTTTTTCCATATAGGATTTGCTTTCCTTTAGTTCCTTTTATTCATCCACGTCGCTTGTCTGTTAATCCACTTGTAGGTAGATACATATGTTTGTTCATTTTTATGTTTCATTAAATATTAACTTCATACGAGTGGTTTTACATGTCAACTATTTTTGTTTTTTTTTTAAAACATTAAGTAATCAGCGACAACGGCACCGGAAATAATAGTTTATTCACTGGGAAAGTCAAACCGCATGCGGGATGCGGTTTAATCAATGGTCAAGTTCGAAATGATGTGAACCGTGGAATAATTTAAGAGAGAATTGTTAAATAAGGAGTTATAAATAAATATGTACGAACTGTGGAGATATTTCTAGAAGACTGTGAAGTGTAAAGGCCTAACCACCAAGTTCAAGTGTCAGAATATGCAGTTCTTGACTATTGCAATGTGAAAGTTATTAGTAAAATTGCACGAGTTCCACGAGAAAGACTTTTGGAGATTCGATTTATTATATCTATCTAAGACACAAACCATCAAAAATCATTATAGTGTAACAGCTGTAGAGAGATTCCCATTGAAAAAGCCTGCAGCTTTTTATTAGTCGTGCCCCTTTATAAGCTATCAGTTAGTCAGTAGGTAAGTCCTAGCAGATAATCTATGCTTTGTTATTTATAGAAATTTTATTCAGTGCTTTCTCTGAAGAAATTCTAATTGAAATTTTACTAAATTGCTTACATGAATTTAGCCTTTACTAAATTACTCGTGAGCACATTTCCGCTGATAATTCAATGGTTTTAAATTTTCTGAATCTATATCACAGTGAACTTATGATAGTTTTAAGCCTTAAAGCGCACGAAAAAAGCTCTTACTTGACACAGTGGTGCTTGAAACGGATAAAATTGGTTTAAATATATGATTTTGACACTTTTTCACCTTTAAAAATTTTCTGGTAGGGTCGATGATAGAAATACTCACTGTCTGAACTGCGTTGAACATAAACAAGAAGAACCGTAGAATTGAATGCAAGATCTTATAATCAATATGGGCAAGAATGGACAAAAAAGATACCTAATTGTCGAGTTGTGCTGGGAAGATTCCCAGTGTAGTGGATGTTTTCAAATGTTTCATGGCAATTTTTTCATAATGAAGATATTTGAATATTCTCAACTCACTCAAGACTGGAAACATACCAATGTATTTATATTGTAACATTTATAAAGTTAGCATGAACACAAACCGCACAAATCCCGCATTTGCATATTTAATCGCATTTAAATGACCATAGAGCAGAAAAAGGTAAATAAAGAAGCAATAGAGCTTACAGTTAGAGCAATTAAAATGATACAAATCAGCCAGACAACGCGACGCTCTGTGAGCGACTATTTGTGTGTTATTGCATGGATAAATAAATGCTATAAAAACGTTTAAGGTATCTACAATTAGTATACTATACTACTAAATAGATGAATTGGTGGTTATTCAGTGAGTTTCAATATGTGTAGATAATTAAATATTTAGCAAAAATGTATTGCAAAAAAGTAAAGAACAAATAAACTGAAAAATAAATTTAAACTTAAGTATGAAAACAAACATGAAAATATCTTCAAACGCAAGATTGTAAAATTTGTTAATAAAACAGACAAAATCAATACTTTGTAAATGCAAAGGACAGTAAAGTTGCAAATTCTTACGCAAGCATCGCTTTGTCCAGCAAAAACTAAATGGTTTTCTTTTACTGAATGACTTTAAATGCTCATAAAATAAAATATTGGCTGTGATTCCAACATTTCTCGAGACATAAGACGCATTCATCTTGTAATGCAGGATAAACAGGATAAAGAATCACAACAACAACAACATCAGCAACGACAACATATCGAAAGGACCCTTCACTACAGTGTGTTCAATGTAGATGTCTTTCTTGATATTTTGGGTGCCTTTAGATACGTCTCTGCCGCTGTTGAGGGGCTCGTATAGATCGGAATACCCCCAATCATTCGGCGCTAGATCGAGGAACTTTGGAGTTGTCGGACGATGACGGGTGGGTGGGACCTTTCGACGATGCCAAGGAGTGTACATAGGGTCACCCCACAAGGGTTTGTACTCTCACCTCTGTTGTGGAATCTAGTGGACAACAAATACTCTCCATAAATACACAAAATACTCATTCGGAAAATACACAAAATACTAAAAGTTGCAAAGTGTTGCATTCCAAGTTTAGTATAACGCCTCTAATACGATTGATTGGTAAGACTAAGGACCATATCGTCGCTCCCAACGAAGACTAGCACGGTTCTATTTTTTTAAAATCATTTTAGAGATACAAAGATACACACTGTGCACACTTTTTGTGTAGTACCTCAGCACTAGTCATATCTACATATACATATATAAATATAGAGTTCCGACTAATGACTAACTCGGTGTTTTATTTGATGCAAAAGCCAGGTTTTATTTGCACAACCTATGCACATACTTAAAAGTAGGCCTAGTACAAGTCTAGGAATATTTGAAACTCATATACTTTTGATGTATTGTGGAACGATCCTCCGTCATCCCTTGTCAAGTTTGGTTTGGAGACAAACCGGTTTCGGCTAATATGCGCCGGTTTGTCTCCAAACCAAACTTGACAAGGGATGACGGAGGATCGTTCCACAATACATCATATTCCTACACTGTCGGAAAAACAAGCAACCAAAAAGTATTTCATATACTTTTCATATAGTTTGGCTGAAGGTTCCTGTTTAAAGTTTTATTGCAGTATGAATTATTGTTCTTGCACTTACTTATCAAATATCTTTCACTCCTCGGACCATCCTCTTCATGTTCTTAACCCCTAAGCATATTTCTAACAAACAGAAGTATGTTAGTTTCCACCCAAACAAGTGAAGCATGTTAGTCTTCCACGCAGAGAACTGAAGTATGTTATTCTTCCACGCAGAGAACTGAAGCATGCTAGTCTTCCACGCGAACAACGAAGTGTGCTAGTCTTCCACGCGAACAACGAACCGTGCTAGTCTTCCACGCTAACTGAACCGTGCTAGCCTTCGTTGGGAGCGACGATATGTGGTCCATGTGAAGGATCACTGTATCCGGCCTCCCTAACCTAACTTAACCTACCATTGAAAATGATGGAGCAGAGTCCCGATAGTATGTAGAAACGCTTTCCTTAATGCATTTTTGCCACTTTTGTTAAAACAAACTTAAGGATTTTACAGTAGGTAGTTGACGTGGGGGGAGTGTTGAATTCAAAATTAATATAATATAATACAACGGCGCTATTATAACTCTGACGAGTTTTATGGCCGAGCTTCTCTCCCAATTCAAGGTGTGCTCTTTTTTGTTTTTTCTACTACTGTTACTGGTCGGCAACTTCAAAATGTCACGGACTTATCAAACAGCCCTCGTAATTGGAAAATGCTACATATTTTCGCTACAAGCAGCTCGTAATATTTGATTTCGATTGCACACAGCGATTGCACACGTACATTACGTTGACATTGTGACAGAATGCAGATATCGCAAAAGTGAAATGGCTGCAGAGCAGAACAAGCAGCAAATATTGATTATGTGCAGCGCTTTCATTAATACATACATACATACCTACTAAGTTTGTATTTCTCTATGAACATTTTATCTCACCAACGTCGGAACGTGTATTTTTTTGTACAAAGGCAATTAAGACATGAACTTTTTAAAGCGCTATCAAAACCAAATTGTTACACACCCACTACTCACATACACGCTCACAAAATTGCACATGCTCCCACTTGTGCGCATGTTGTGCACACTTAAAATACTACCATTGCCAATGCTCAATGAGCTGCACACATAAAAACCTTTCATTTCACAAAACACACAAAAATGTAGTGCAAGCAATTTTGTTGCTCACTTGGCGCTTGACGAGCCTATTTTAAATGGTTCCATGATTCTTCTTCTGTTCACATTATGTACTTATGCAGCGCAAACACCCATATACATATGTGTGGCGCAATTAAAGTGTTAATTGTTTGGAATGAATGTGTAAGTACCACTATAAATGCTATGCACCTATTGCTTCTAGAAATGCAACGCTCGCAAGTACGATTAAACACTATTGTATATGTAGAAAAGCGTAAATACTCAAGTGTCACCATTTACAACGCACTTAAAAGCGCTTTTGATGTATTGATGGCAGATTTCTGTTTTTTTTTTTAACAGATCATTACAATTTTGCTGACAGGTAAGACTAGTTTGGTTGCTATTTTATGGGCCCTTGAAATCGAAACTGGAGGAAAAATGCATGAGTAAGCTTTTAATGGAAGATTCTTATCTGCACAGCTTTTTATGTGAGTCTTTTGTGGATGTTTTTTAAAGCAATATTTTCTAAAAGATTTGGAACTTGCTGTCAGTAACATTAAAGAGCTTTTGGTGGCGATAACTTCACTATTTTTGTTATCTTACCTACTTAACTGAACTTCCCAGAGCAGTGGAGGTCTCTCTTTTCCACTGCTGCCTCTAGCTCAGTGATGCTCTAACGCACACTACCAAATTGTGCGCTTGTGTTGAAATATGAGAGAGCTTCCCAGCAAAAAACATGATTACCTCGGAAATGAAAGTAGAATGGAAATAAACGCTGGCAATCGCTTCCTCATTCGCTTACGGAATCCATTATTTTAACACGGACATGTCATTGACGGTAGGGTCTAACTTTAGCCTTACGTGGAAGCGGAGACGGAATGCCTTGTTCTATAGATCGGAATCTTATTCTACTGTGCATTACTGGTAATGCGTAAGAGAAGGGAGACAATCTTCAGGCATTCTATGGCAATGCATGCTGTCATGCAATACATGCAGCAGCGATTACCAAATTTTTGCTGGGTTGGTGATACACCCAAAAAAATTTCCAAATACGCGATAAACAAAAATTTTGTGTTAAAAAACAAAAAATAAAAATCGAAGAGTATTAGTAAAGTAAAAAAGCAATAAAAGAGAAGAAAGGAAAGGTACGAATTCCGATTCATAAATATAATGGTTTCGGCTATAATGCTTTATAACATAGTACTCCCTATTTCGTTTAGTTACATATTTGCAAACTAACCACTCAGCATTACCGAAAAAGTTTTCGGAAAATAAAAACTTGTCTTCCCACTCAATATTAAACATCCTAAAATTGTCAATCAGCGGGTTCATAAAAATTTCATGCGTAGAAGTCAACAGTCGTTTATCAAGGGATTTGCAAACGCACTTTAATTTTTCACTATGCATAGAGAGCGCTTGTCTTATACGTGTGAGAAAATCTGCGAGAGAGCAATAAAGTCACCCGCCCCGGCGCTAGGAAAAGAGTGTCACTGCTCTAGCTGGCGTCAATAAAAATACTTGCTTGCCCGGAGCACCACGATCCATTCTCAGGACATAATCTAGCCAATGAAGCCGCTGTTTTTTTATTTTCTAATTCATGTCGATACCTGCATAAAGCTTATAAAGCTCATGATTAAATCATCTACAAAAGCGCACAGTGACATCCAATAAAAATCAAACCATTAAACCGTGCTATTTAATTTTTAATATTGTGATTTTTCAATCGATAGCTTTGGATGTTCTCATTGGAAATTTCCCCCATGCAACATTGCCAGCATCATTTAGTAAAGTGAATTACTTTCTTCATCAGCATCAACATCAACAGCATTCCGCGCTCAAACGCACCATTGCACTATTGACCACTCATTCATTTAGGTAAATCATTTAACTTGTTATGCAATTTACGTTTGTTTTTGTAATTAAGTTTGAAACATTACAATTACAAGGACAACTTTCGAGACTACGAACATAACACAATTATCCCACTTGCCCTTGAAGTGTTTTTTACAATTATGTATGTACAATTCAAATAAATTCATTAAATTGCAAATTTCCCTATGCAATTCATTTGGCATTTGCCATTGTCCACAGCAATAATAATAAAAACAACAGCGTTAAGATCCGCCAAATCGTTAGCATTGCTTTTAATTGAATTCATTCATTAGTTTTCTTCTCTGTGATTTTTTATTTTTTTGTATTCACTACATTTTTTTAATTTCCATATTATCAACACAATTTTCATCGCGTTGCAATGAATATTTAGTATACACACAAGCAAAAAAAAAGTGGCAATATTTTTTAGTTGCGATGTCCTTGAAGGACAGCAGTAATAATAACAGGTCAAAGGCGCCCGCCAGCCAAAGATTGTGCTGCGCTATGGTAAATTGAACTACCCACCAAAAAATCTAAACCTTATTTAAGAATTAAAACAGCAGATTTAAAGACTTACGAAATAAGGCCTTAAAATTATAAGGGTAGCAACTTTGTATGGCGTAAGGCTTATAATGTTTTTCCTGTGTTGATGTCATCAGACCATAAAGAGTACTCTCTCACTCTCTGGGAGCACACTTTATTCCAAAGGCTTATCCGCCATGCGAAATAAGGTCTAGATAAGTACTAAAAAAAGTTAGGAGCAGACAGAGTGAGCGCATAACAGATGTTATTAAACATTTTAGACTTGGAAAATTTTGAAAATCCCAAAAAAACATTTTGCACGCATTTTGTATCTCAGTAATATTAAAGTTTATTTTCAAATAGTCTGAGCTGCGGTTACGAGCCCGGGGTTTTTTGGGCTTTTTTAAAAAATATCGGTCATCTGCAATTGGCAGACAAGCTCATTAGAATTATAAACGCGCCACAATTGGCTTTAAAATGCCTCTCTTTCTTTCTTATTTCCTTTCTAATTTCAAATCATTTTAATCTTTTTATTACATAAATACATATTTCTTCATGCTACATTTTAATCTTTAATCTCTCCCACAGTCTGCTTTTCATTTAAAATATTTTAATTCATCAACTGTCTTCCCGTCCTTCATTGTTCTGTGTTTTAGCAAATTTTTGGCGCTTTATTTGCATCAATAGCTTTTCTAGTGTCAGCATATTTCCTTGCGTCAACTTTCCGGTGAGCTATGCACTCTGTGGCCGCTGTGGTGCAGTGGGAGAGTGCTCGCCTGCTATGCCAGAGGTCTCGGGTTCAAACCCCAGTCCGAGCAAAACACCAAAACAATTTTTCTAATTAGTAAAAATCCAATTATTGGATTTTTTAAGAGCAGCGGTCACCTCTCGGTAGTGGGTGGCATACCCTCCGAGAGTATTTCTGCCATGGAAAAGCTTCTCACAAAAAATGCATTCGCTGTTCGGAGCCGGCATAAAACTGTAGGTCCACCCAATTAGTAGGAAAAACAAAAAAGGAGCACACCTCGAATTGGGAGAGAAGCTCGGCCATAAAACTCGCCAGAGTTATAATAGCGCCATTGTATTATAGTATTATATATGCACTCTTCTTCTTCTTGGTTTTCCTCCGCTTGCAGCGTTGCATTTTAATTGTGCAAAATCATGCGCTCGCTTCATTTTAACTCGCCGGTTTTTTGCGCATTTCCTTTTATGATTATCATTTTTTTATTACTTTGTGTGTTTTTATTGTTTTTTTTTTGTTTTTATTTTTTTTTGTTTTTTATTTTTTTGCAGTTTTTCGCGATTTTTATCTCTTTTTTTCTGTTGGCATTGCATAAAATAAACATGAATATTAATATTTATGGAAAATCACAAAAAAATGACAATGACAAAAAATGATTAAAACTGATATGGCATTGTTCTGGGTTGGCGCTTCCGACCACGCTCACGCGCATACGAGTATGTATCAGCGCCAGCTAAAGGTGTCAGCGTTTTATTGCTTGGCTTTCTCGGTTAATGATTTTTAATATTTAACAAATAACAGCTGTGGGTGAGTCAGGTATTTTATGGATTTTTGCATTGCTCCACACATAAGGGTGGCTATTGTTGTTGTTGATTTTATGATAAAAGGTTTTTGAATTGCTATCCTAAATTTTTTGGCAATCATTAGGGCCGTAGCCAGGAATTTATTTCGTGGGGGTTATTTTATTTTTTTTTTTTTGAGAAAAATATATAACCTATTTCGTGCACTAAATAAAAATAATAAAAAAAAATTCTGGTTTCTAAAGTGCTATTTAGAAGAAAATTTTTGTTACGAAACTTTAGATTTTCAAATTGGAGTTTTTATAAGAAGTTTTAAAAATCAGGACACTTTTATTCATTTAAAAACTGTTCTAATGCAAACACGATGAATACTTTATTTTTGGTGATTTTATCCAAGTGAAAAAAAAAAAATATTTTATGGACGAAAAACTCGGTTAGATTACCCAGCTGTTTTCAGCTGTAAAAGTCCGCCTCAAGATTTTTAGCTTATGTTGAGACTCTAACTTGTTTTTTTTTGCAACTTTGTTATTTGACATCCGATTTTTAAAATTGATATATATGTCATTATTTTAGTCTTTTGAGCAGGGTTTGAAATTATTTTCAACTTTTTCTCATTTCCATTGAATTTCATTTTCCTTTGAAAATTAAAAAATAAACAGCGCAGCAGAAATATAAAAAATAAAAAGTTCTACTGTACTGCAACTGCGCAGCCTTTAGTTTCAAAATATTATAGTTAACTGTTGCTGTATTGTGGAAATTTATGCAGCACAGCAAAGGGCAAACATAATTTCGAGTTGTTTTTTTTTTTTAATTTATGGGAACACAATCGAAATTGTAATGTACAAAAAAAAAAAAAAACAATTTTAAAAAGCCGCACTGAAAACTAAAATTCTGTTTATCTGTGCTTTGCTGTCGACTGATCTGTTTGAAATTACACAGTAAAGCAACAGTAAAGCACAGTAAAGCAACAGCACAAAAAAACAAAGCAAACAAATATATTCAACTGTTCTGTGCAGCGACTTCAGATATTTTCAAAGGAAATCGAAATTAAAAAGTTCTGAAAAAATTATGATAACTTTCGCAGAACAGCAACACCTTTTTTTTTTTGAGACTGTTGGTGTTATGCTGGCAAACAGTGCTTGGGAAGCTTTATATTTCCCTCTAATGTCCTCTGATCTGTGAAGTCGTTTTCATATAGTTAGGTCACCTAGCCGAGTTTTTCGACCATAAAACATCCTTTTTGTTTCACTTGAAAAAAATCGCCAAAAATAAAGTATTAATATTACGCTTAATTTGTTTGCAATAAACATAATAATTTTTGAAATAATAAAACTTTCCTGATTTTTACAACTTCTTATAAAAACCCAAATAAAAACCAAATTTTTTCAATAATCGCAAAAAATCAATAAAATGTTGACTTTGAAAAGTTAGTATTGAAAATAGATGAAATCGGACTATAACAACGCATACATCCCATATATGGGATCTTTCGAAAAACACACAAAATGTTATAATTCAGACACTAATATAACCCGAGTAATGAAAGTTCAGCCATGCAATGACTTTATGCAGTTATAAGGAAATATGCTAAAATATTAGAAAATGTATGTAACATAATTTAATTTATAAGTGGTATGTCGTTAGAAGCGTACTTTAATTATCTTTCGAACGGAGTAGATACGGTTTGCGGGTATTTATAACTTCAGCGAAAAGAACTGATTGATGTTGTAACCAAAAAAAACCCAAAATTACGTTATCTCAAAACCCTAACAATAAAAAATGGTTTTCACCTCAGCAGGTTCATGCCAGACATCCCCTATACCTGAAATTCTTGGTATTTTCTCAAATTACATAATTATTTGTAAACTAGTGTTTTCAACATATAGGTTTGAATATGATAGAAGTAAAATATATCTACCAGAATTTCGTGGGGGGTTCAAACACCCAACCCCCCCCTCAAATACGGCCTTGGTAATCATATACGTATAACATTTATGCACTGGAGATTGAACGACATTAGAACTGTTTCAGTCCAATGCCTCCGTAGAAAATTTCACTCTTATCGCCTGCTTTGGAAATATCAAGAAGCTAAGGAGTTTCTGCCTCAGCGAAATGAGCTGGGTATTTGCCAATGTTCACACCAATCATATTGACGAAATTAGGGAAAATTCATCTAATTAAAATTTCCCGAAAAGGAAATTTTTAAAAAAGTGTGTCATAATGATTTATGCAATTTTGCTAGTTTCCAAAATTTCCCAAAATAATTTTTTTTAAATGCAATAAACTTCAACTTTATTGAGTCATAATAGTTAATTTATCGTAATTTTTCTTATTACCAAAATTTCCCAAAAAGGGAATTTTTTTCTTAAATGCAATGAAATGGTTTGTCTCAAACTTCAGTGAGTCATAATGATTAGTTAAACGCAATTTTTCTTATTACCAAAATTTCCCAAAAAGGGAATTTTTTTTTAAATGTAATAAAATGGTTTCTCTTTAACTTCAGTGAGTCACTATGATTATTTTAATAAAATTTTACTAATTACCAAAATGCACGAGGGCATTTAAATCCCAAAGCCATATAAAAAAGTCCACACTTTTTCCGCTCAGCAACTTTCGGTCATTCAAAATGCAAATTTTTACAAAAACAAAACACCAAAAATTCCAAAACCCAACGCCAGCGTTGCGTGATTCGAATCAATTTTGATTTAAAATCAACTTTCAAATAAAGAATCAACTCGATTCGTGATTCAAACTATTTTCAAATCAAAGATAATTTTTATTTGTGATTTATTTCTCAAAAGAATCAAAAATACCCTTTGATTCGTGATTCAAACCATTTTCAAATCAAAGATAAATTTGATGTATGTACATAGCCACTTATTTGAAATAAAGTTTTGATTCAAAATAATTTTTTGATTCGAATCAAAAGTTTGATTCGAATCAAAAATTTTTTTCGAATCAAAAATTTTTTTCGAATCAAAAATTTTATTCGAATCAAAAATTTGATTCGAATCAAAAATTTATTAAGAATCTTGATTCGAAATCAAACTTGAATCAAGAATCAAAAAAGATATTTGATTCTTTTGAGGAATGAATGACAAATCAATTTTATCTTTGATTTGAAAATAGTTTGAATCACGAATCAAAGGGTATTTCTGATTCTTTTGTGAAACGAATCAAAAATAAAATTTATTTTTGATTTGAAAATAGTTTGAATCACGAATCAAAGGGTATTTCTGATTCTTTTTTGAAAGGAATCACAAATAAAAATTATCTTTGATTTGAAAATATTTTAAATCAAGAATCAGAAAATATTTTTGATTAGTGATTCAGTCAAATCAAAATCACGCAACCCTGCCCAACGCTAAGCACACATTCAAGCATTTCCAAAACAAATGCAATTCCCTTTAGTGTACCCAACCCACCATGCCAAATGGACATAAGAAATCTAAATGCAACGACAAAAAGTTACAAAATTCCCTTCAAAATTGCCATGGAGTGTCATCGTGGAGTTAGCGGCAAAATTTCAATGCAATGGCCAAATTGATTTGCATGCACTTAGTTGCATTTGGTTGCCATTCTACATATACAAAATGTATTACAAAAATTTTTATTGTTGGTGATGATCATTTGAAATTATTACAAGTATAGCCATTGAATGTAGTTTTTTGTTCGTTTCATTTTATTTTATTTTTTCTTATTTATTTATGCAAGAGCAAAGAGTAGACAATTGGCACTTCTGAAATTTACTAAGAAATTGCAATGCAAATATGTAAGTATGCAGCTAAAGCTTTTAGGCGACTATATGTAATTATGTATAGAGATAAGCATGCTTGCATTGCTCGTCGCTTGCGTGCAAACCTTACTGGGTATATCGATTAGCTATTGATTCTTTCAAATGCAAAATCGTGCCATTCTCATCACACGCCCCTGCTGTAACAGGATACTCGTATGCCAGGCGCTTAAATACAAGAATTATCAAAAAGTATAAATGTGCTTGTAATTGTGTGGCTGTCACATCAGGAATTATTTTAAAAATGCTTGGGAACAAAATTACATATTGTGAAGCATTTTTTCTCATCGTAAGAGGAAGTTAATATGGCAGCTCTCTGCTGCTTCAGCTTAGAATAGAATAAAGAAGCTCATGGGAGGCAATAGAAAACATTACTTCTCTTATAAACAAATTTTGCGGTCTTTATATTGAGGATGAGACTCTTTTATGCATGCAATGCTTGAATTAATAACTAGAGTGACTAAAAACTTTAGGAACAAGTAAAGTATACCGTCCGGTGAGCTAAAAAAAAACAAAAGTGGGCGTGGTCCACCTTTTTGGCCTGATTTCAGTGATATACTTCTTTTTTGGCGCAAACGAATTTTGAGGGAGCTAGAGGGGGATGAAGTTTAAAAAACCCTTTTTTTAAAAAGCCGATATCTTCAAAAATATTCACTCAATTTTTAAAATTAAGGCATCGTTGGAAAGCTTACTTAAATGCCTTTCATATGATACATAAATATTTCCCCAGATTCCACACAAATTTTGTATTCTTTTTTTGTTTTTTTCTTGTTTTTTTGTTGAAATGACCTCATTAACACTATACAAAGTTATTTACATTAAAAAGAACGTTAAATTACCTTTCATTTGATGTATAATTTGTTACGAAAATTTTGTTAAAAACGTGCAAAACAATTCTTGTTAGTTATGTATAACATCAAGAAAGCATCTATAGCGCGGACAACAGTACTTTTATACAGAACTCCGAATAGCGTTAGCGGTCTTCGGCCGCGCTTTAAAAAAATAACCCTCAGCCGGCAGAATTCTACTTCCGCAATAGCATCTATGGGGAAACTTTCCAATAATGTCACACGCCCCCAAAAAAACGACTTCTACCGGGGGGGTAGGGGAGGGGAAGGGGGGTTGGGGAATTCGTAAAATTTAGGCGCCGGACGTACTTCGTTTTTGAGAAATTTATGGTTAAAGTTTAGTAACTCTCCATATAAATTCAATAGATAAAGAAAAAACTTTTGCGGAGAACAGCTTTTGCGTTGGGGCCTTCGGCCGCGCTTATAAAAAAATAACCCTCAGCCGCCAGAATTCTCTTTCCGGAGTAACATCTATGGCCCGGTCAACAGTGCTTTTGCGCAGAACACTTTTCTGCGTTGGCGGCCTTCGGCCGCGCTTATAAAAAATAACCCTGGGCTACGCCATCCGTCCGGACGTGTGCCCTAACCGTGGCTACCGCCACGGTGATGTCCTTCTGCGTAGTACACCCTTCGTGTGTGAGAAAAGCCTACTGTACAACTTTTTTCATGGGTCTCTGTATACTTAAAACTACTAAAACATCTTTTCATTTCACGATAGCTAATTATATAGAAGTCTTGCTATAGAGAATAGTATATTAAATGAAAGATATTTTCATGCTCTTTTAAATGAATATAATTTTTAATATACTTAATAACACAAAAAAAAAAAATCACAGTTTTTCCCTAAAAAAATACCAAAATTTGTTTTTTTTTTGTTTTTTAACAAAATTTGTAAGGAATTTACGAAAATTTTGATACTTCATATAAAAGGCCTTTAAATAAGCTTTCCAACGATACATTAATTTTGAAAATTGAGTGAATATTTTGGAAGATATAGGCTTTTTAAAAAAAGGTTTTTTTAACTTCATCCCCCTCTAACTCCCTAAAAATTCGTTTGCGCCAAAAAAGAAGTATATCACTGAACTCAGGACAAAAAGGCGGACCACGCCCACTTTTTTTTTAGCTCACCGGACGGTATCCTTTACTTATGCCAAACTTTAATCTATTTGACTCTGCCGTAGAGCGGTTGATGAGTTTCTTTCAATGAGATTTAGGTTAGGTTAGGTTAGGTAAGGTTAGATTAGGTTAGCTTAGCTTAAGTTAAGTTAAGTTAGGTTAGATAAGGTTAGCTTAGCTTAGCTTAAGTTAAGTTAGGTTAGAAGGTTATGTTTGGTTGAGGTAGCTGCCACCGCAGTTCAAGAAAGCGGGTCACTCTTAGTTCGTATTGGCTCATTGTGATACCTCATAGGAGCCCTGGTTTTACCCAGCAGATAGGTTGCTATCAGTTTGAATTTTCATTATACGGAAGCGCTTGAGCTTAAACTTATTCCTTTACTAAATCTCCGCCCTTCCAGGAGCGAAGGAGATGGTGGAGCAGCTGCTATGCGAATGTCCTTCGGTATAGGCATGCCTACTTCGCAAGCCTTTCTTCGACATATATATAGAATTCAGAATTCAAGGATGTTAGGCATGAGGTGCTTCTTAGTTAACTAAACTCAACAGGATGGATATAAGGTGTAGGATCTGCCCTGGTTTCCGAACTGATATTCTCTTTTACTCTACTCTTCTGGTTCTGCTTATTTAGTCACGATTCGTGGTGTCAAAACGGCGCTTCGGCGCTAATTGGAGCCTCTGAAACCAACCAACCTTCGGATGAAACACTTTATATGTCATTCCCATTATATAGGTATGTCTTCCAACTAATTGTTTGTGCTTCCGGTCTTATTTCTTACATATTTGTGAACTGATAAAATTGTTTCCCATTTCCTTTCATGCTTGAAGAATGTCTGCTTATTCTACATTTATGCACTTACATACATACGTACTTATGACCAACACATTTTGCATTTATAATTATAAAATTTCTATGCAACTATTTAACATGTTACACCCTTCCCCGTTCCTGGGCATTCATATGCCAACCCTCTATGGATTTCAATCTTAAACAAAATAATAAAAAACAAAGCAAACCCCAAGTCAATTTAAACCATAGAAATATAACTGCTATAAAACCATAAAAAACTCGACAACAATAAAACAAAGTCATAAAATTAAAGAAATAAGAGAAAAAAATAATAAATGAAATTATGCACGCTTAGAAGAAATGCAAATTTTGTGCATACATTAACGGAGATTGAGTAAAGGCAACAGCTTTAATAATGTGGTGAAATATGTACTTGAACATTGAATGCTTGATAAAATTTCTTTAAAATTAAATTGTTTGCAAGATTTAGCAAAAATAATGAAAAGAATGTTTCAAATGCATATTAATAAAAAGGTTGTACCTATTATTCCATTTTTCCCCACAGATGATGGTAGTATTTAATATGAGTCAGGTTACGTATACGTCATGTACACCCAACCGAAAGTGATACCTACATATGTATGTGTTAACTGAATTTAAAGCGGTAGATATAAAAGAGAAAATCATGAAAAAAATGTAAAAGACAATAGAAATAACCCATTTGCACACATGCATACCTGCATATTCATATACATAAGTACATGTACAGAAAAAAATCTAAGCTCACTACACCCAGAAAAAAAATAGTGTGAAATCAACCAAAAATCAACAAATTTTGTGGTTAATTTTTTTCAACACGATGCTTAATGTATGCCATCATGTAATCGTGTAAATTTAACACTACTGTCAAGTGTTAGTTTAACAGGATGACAACTGTAGAATTAACACTAAAAAGTATTGAGTCTTCCTGTTGATTTTACAATTTTAACTAGTTAATTTTACAATAAAAGCTGGTTAAATTAACATGAAATGGTCCTGCTGAATTAACAATAACATCTTTTTGATTTTACATTAAATTTATTGTTAAATTAACTAGAAAGTCTTGTTGATTGTACAATTTATTTTTTTAAATAAAAAAACATATAAAACATAAAATATATAATCATCACTTCAATTAAGCACATTCGTACATCACCCGCACAACTGACCAAATTGATGGCGTCCTTCTCATACGAACACAAATGTACCGGCGATAGTTTATACATGGGCGATAGTACTATCACTTGCACCGAGTAATGTTTGGCCGCTAATGCAACAACCGCATGCTGCACGCAAACCCCCATTCGCTAAAAAACCTCCTCGTGATATTGCAACCTATGAAGAGGAAAAGTAAAATATTGAACTTTAAATACTTTTAGAAACAAAAATGTAATCCTCTTTTAACTCACCTGCAAACTGAAAATATAAATCGAAAACCCACTATCGCGAACTGACAATGATGCTAAACTCGCATCACTACCACGGCACAAAATTTTCCTTTTTTTTTTAAAAAAAATAATTTGCGTTTTGCATGAAAATCAGACTTCAAATGATCAAAAAAATTATGTATGTTTCAAAATAGTTTTGACGTTCTTTTTTAACACTTTTTTTTAGATTACATTGACACTATGATCGTGTTGAATAAACCAAAATTACAAATGACGTTTATGTTTGAACATTGTTTCGTGTTATATCAACCAAATTTTATTGTTAATTGTGGTTCTTGTTGTTTTCACATTTGTTTTCATGTTGTATTAACACTAAAATTGGGACGTCATTTTTCTAACATTTTCTTTAGTTTATATTGACACTATCATCATGTTAAATAAACCAAACTTCAAATGACATTTAGGAATAAAATTTTATATTTGAATCATCTTGTATATTTTAAAATTTCTTCATGTTGTATCAACAATAAAATTTGGTTGAATTTACCAAATTTTCAGATGACAGTTACAAAGCCAAATTCATGTTTCAAACATCGTGTAATTTGAAAAAATTGTTGCTGTTCTATGTCTAAAGATCGATCGTGTTAATTTTACATGAATCGTGTTGATGATTTTTTTTCTGAGTGTAGCTCTTCATCTATAGCTTTGATGCCTTTTTGTCACCCTTTTGCGCGCATTAATACAATATGCTTCTATTGCTAACAGCTAGTCATGTTATGTGTCTGTCAATATGAGTGCATATGAATATATTTCAGTGAATATAAATGAAGGCAAATACATTCATCTTCATACATTCATCTTCACTCATTCATTTATACGCGCCTCTAAGGGGACTTTGCTCCGTCAACTATTTTAAGTGTTGCACTTGAAATCAAAGCGTATTCAAATATAAGTATTCAAACTCATGCATATGTATGTATATGTATGTACATACATCATTGGCGCACACAAGGGGGGTTTTGGGGTTAAACCCCCCCCCCCCCCCCAAAATTTGACAACACCATAAAAAAAATAATTTTATAAAAGATGGCCAATGCAAAAATATTTGTGTAAATACATGTTGTAAAATCTATGAATATTCGTGTATGTATATTGCCAATATTTGTCAACAACTACTGATTATGTTTATAAACAAGCAGTGTGGAGACATCTCCCTAAAAGTATGCTGTGGATACCCAGCAGTATTTGAGGTAAGGAGGTGCATATTCAGTAGAATATTCAGTATGAAAAATAACCTGAAACTGAGTTCAAAATTCATTGCTGAAAAAATAACTGAGCACGAAGTGAAGCCATCAGGTGTATTGAAATATATGCTATGGAAGTTCTCCCTGCGTATTCAGGCCTTTTTTCATACAGAAACTCTCCCTTCTCGTTCTGCAGTTTTCAGGTAGTTGATTTTCGACGCCACCTTTATATAAAAAGGAAAGAGAAAGTTCAGATTTTAGAACTACATCTCTACTGAATATTCAGTAGGAAATACGTGCTGTTTTCCAGCTGATAAATACTGCTGGGTATTAGCTGAGGTTTGTTATACTCAGCTGTACTAGTACACAGAGTATTATAGTTTTAATCACACAACGGTGGATTGTAACAGAATGAAATAATCGAGATAGATATAGACTTATATATATCAAAATGATCCCTCCGAGTGTATTTCTGCCATGAAAAAGCTTCTCACAAAAAATGCATTCGCCGTTCGGAGCCGGCATAAAACTGTAGGTCCACCCAATTAGTAGGAAAAACAAAAAGGAGCACACCTCGAATTGGGAGAGAAGCTCGGCCATAAAACTCGTCAGAGTTATAATAGCGCCATTTTATTATTTTATTATATTATATCAAAATGATCAGGGTGAAAAGAGAAATCGATTGAGCCATGTCCGTCCATCCGTCCGTCTGTAAGCACTCTAACTCGCGCAAAAATTGAAATATTTTGATCAAGTTTGGAATGCAAGTTGGTATCGAGACTGGGACGGTTAGTATTGAAAATGGCCGAAATCGGACCATGACCACGCCCACTTTTCCTATATAGAAAAAATCGGAAATTTAGTATCTCAGCCACTAATATAGCTAGCGCGATAAAATTTTACCAACGTATTGGGATCAGGCTGTCATGAAGAAATTTGATGAAATTTTGGAAAATAGGCGGTGCCACGCCCACTTATTAATGGGCAAACATTGAAAGGTTTATAAGCCATAATTCAGAAACCGTAGCAGATATATCGATGAAATTTACTTACTTAGGAAAATGGTTGGACGAAAAATTGCCAAAATCGGTTGACGACCACGCCCAAATTTATATATGGTAACTATTAAGGGGCCTAATAAAAACATTTTAAGCGATATCTTTTTCAAATATAAAGATATGTCATTGAAATTTTGTGTCATGAGTCCAACTCAACTCATTCCCTTTGGGAATTTGTAACGTGACATCTTTGTAATTAGAAGTCATAAAGGACTGCAAATTTGCACTAACAATAATATTTATATGCTTAGTTGGATGATTGATAAAAATTTTGAAAATGGGCGTGGCTGCGCCAACTTTATGCGGTACTCGATTCATATAAAATACACCCTAATCGAACAAACGCAAACAAACAATGAAAGCATACAGCTGAGTATCTAATGTTCCATTCTACTCGAACTTAGGCTTCCTTACTTGTTAGTTTTAGTTTAAATATAGATAAAATGCAATGAATTGAGATTTAAGAGGTGCCTTTGTTTAATGTGTGCATACGTAGGTCCACTCCCCAAACATAAATTTAAGTAAAAATTGTCTGGACGAGTCTTAAGTATTTTTTTTTAAATTTTCCGTTGGATATTGAAAACTCCCCCCAAAATATTTTTCTGTGTGCGCCGCTGACATACATATATATGTACATCTATAAGCGCATATACTCAAATACTTAGTCAACGATGGAAGAAAGGTGTGTAAGCAAAAAAATGGGAAATGCGATGTGAGACATGCACAAATAAAAAGTGACATGCGAGGCATGCAAAGTAGCAGAGCCTGCTAAACTGCATATGTACATACATACATACATATGTACATTGTACGTACACTTTGTTTATCTATAAAAACACCAGCTGCCGCTTTTGACTTAGATAAGCACGAGTGCGACTTATGCGCATAAAAAAGTTGATGACAAAAAAGTTGAACCGGGAAAACAGAGCTAATGGAGAACAGAGCAAATAACAGTGAGCAAAGTGTTAACATACGTACATATGTATGTGTATGTAAGGTGATACAAACTGTTGATTTTTCTCTAGGGCGCTGAATGATTTCCAATCAGTAAAATTCTTATACTTTTCACCAAATTCTTATACTTTCATTCACTCAATCACTGCAATTTATCGACTTAAGCGCAGAAAATTTAAAAATTCCTTTCACCTGCAAATGGCGCCTCTAGTTGATTAGGACTTGAACCCTTCACAAATACTCAAAATGCATAGCTCTTATTGTTGTTGTTATTATTGCTGTTGCATTGACAAATGCGTCGCTGTGATTGTTGTGGTTGCATAAATTATCGAACAATGTTGTTTTTCTTTGCAGTACATATTTGTTTTGTTTTCTTTGGCTTTTTCTCTACAGCTACCTGTGAAACGCCAATCGCGATGGCGTATTGCATTCGTTGCGTATACACACACCCAAAACACTAACAAAATTCATGCTCAAACATTCTTGCAAGTGTGCAATTTGCTACACAGATTTTCCACTGAGTTTTCGTCGTGGAAAACCCAGTTAGGCAATCGCATGAAAATTTAGGTGTTTTCTGAGTGTGTGCCTGAGCATGCATAAATATTTTAATTTCTTAAAAAACACAAGAAGTGGGCGAATAGAAATAGCTGTTAAGCTGATTCAACGCCTCACTTCGCTAATTCTTTTGCCATACTTACCTTTAGCTGCCTTAAATAAGTAGTTTCCCGCTAGAACTTACAAACTCACGAAACATACATATAAAAATAGATTTTTAAAACTAGTTTAAATGGAAGTAAACTTTTAAAAATTAAGAGAAAAGTGAAAAAGTTGCTTCAATTCAACCAGAGTTGGGCAAAATTTATTCGAATAGATGAATACTTTTTTATCTTGATTTGAATAATAAATAATTTCGTTCAAATTATTCGAATAATAGATAATTTTCATTTCCACATGTAAAAAAAAAAACAATACAATAAAAAAAATATAAAACTAAATTTTCTTGAGTATTGCTCAGTTGTTTTTTTTTTACCCTGAATTTTATTTATTATTTGAAATAACAAATAAAGTTCCGAATAATTTATTCGTAGAGAATTTATCCAAATAAAAATTTGAAAAATAAATTTCTATTTGAATAGTTATCTAAATAAAAATTTAATAGAATAATGCCCAAGTCTGAATTCAACCAACAAAGTCAAGCAATATAATTTTCTAAAGAATTCACTCTTAACGCTTCAACTATTTTTCTGCAAAAAATATAATAAAATAAAAATAAAAATCTCGCTTGAAATATTTCCCCACCCACCCATTGCCTTTTGGGATTAAGTAAATCGTAAAGTTACTGCGTTTTTCTAATGCTGCATTTCTGAAATTCTACTGAATTTCCAACAGCTGTATTACTGCAAGTAATGTAGCAATACAACAATTCGAAATGAGGACGACGCATGCGACGATAAAAAAGAAATAAAAATAATAAAAGAAAAGTTATTAGAGAGAAATTTATTAATGCTAATTATGTACGTATGTATGTATGTATGTATAATTGAACATGTGTATGTATATATTTATACATATGTATGTGCTATTTATGGCGCCTAATAAAGAAACTTCTTCGCATTTTACTGTTCCCGCAATACTAAGCAAAGGTGACACGTGCGTGGGCGCCTAAAGGTATGCTATAAATTTGAACATATCGCTGAATTTTTACTGCGCAATGTGAAATTTGATGTTTTCAATATTATTTTTCTTGAAAAGTTGTTTATGGGCTGATGGATACTGGTAAAGGGTGATGACGTCATAAGTGAATATGGGCGATAATTTTTCTGCTCTAATAAGAGGTAGCACTAGTTAAGTTTTCTAGATATTTTTTTTTCTCGCGATTGTTTATCTAATTGTAGAAAGGTCTTTTTGATGAAAGTGTAAAATGTTCAAATTTTAATGGTTTCTTAAAGTAGTGGCTAGATATATATATATATATAAATCGAAAATAATTCTAAAACTTTTGAGCTTTTCGCAAAGCTCTTCAGCTTTTCCACATTTAAAGTTCTTCAACTTATGTATGTATGTACAATCACAAAATGCATAAAACTTAAAAATTTTCACAAAAACCGTAAAGTTTGTCAACAGCAAAGGCTTAACAACTACCATTTACGATAAAAAAAACGAAAGAACACACACAAAAAGACATTAAACAGGAACTAAATCTATTGCACCGCATATATCAACACGCATAAGCACATATTTACTGACATATGTACATATGTATGTACATAAATGCATACGCAACACAAAGTGCCATAACACCACCAACAACAGCAAAAAACAACAAAAACAAAGGTCCTTGTGCAAACACCATAAAATTGCTGGTTAAATGGCTTTGCCGTACATGACATTGAAACCATGCAGCGCGGCAGGCGTAAATTTCGAATTCTCAGCAAGAGCATTACTCACAACCACAACGAGTATGAAGAGCATGATGATTATACATGCAATTGTATAATGTATGTATGTAGTTTAGCTGAAGATTTACGAGATAAATTAACACACACACGCAGAGCGATATAAACAAAAAAAAAAGGATACGGAAGCAACGGCAACTAAAATGACTAGTCAAGCAGCTACCAGGAAGAACAAGTAAGAAAGACAAGCAAGATAAAGGAGAACAAAGCAGTAAAAAACGACAAAAAAGGCTCAAAATAAGAAATGAAAAACAATTGTTGAAAAATGTTTCTAAACAATCATCAAATCAAGCAGCGATGCAAATGCATCACCCTGGCCTTAGAGCTGCTGCAATTTATGTAAATCTCTCTACATACACAGATTTGTGTGCTGGGAGCTGCCCTCCATTTTGATGAATGTCAAGTTCAAATGTGAAAAGCAGATAAATGAGTGCAAGTCGGCGAAAAAGCATAAAAAACTGGGTATGGAATAAAAAAAAATGTGCAAATGCTATATGAGAAAAGACCTATTTCAGCATTTTATACCCAGTTGTATGTTTTAGTAAAAAAAATTTTCAAATAAAGAAATACATAGTATGTATGTATAATCAAAAAGGCTACAAAATAAGAAAAGTAAAGAGGAAAAAAAATAAAAAAATATACACAGCTGCGTATTTTGATATATGTATGTATATTTTTCTTGAAAAAATAGTTAAATAAAGCATAATAAATAATTTAGTTAATAAGATAAACATAAAAATTATAAACATACATATTACATACTCAGTGGCGGATTTTGGTAAAAAAATTTTCAAACAAGTTTTAGGCATTTTTTCCAAAAAAAAAACAAATTAGCAAAAAGGCTATATAATAAGAAACTAAGTAAAAAGGGAAAAAAATTTAAAAAAAATATACCCAGCAATTTTTTAAAAAAAAGTTTTAGGCAAATTTAAAAAATAATAAAAAAAAGCAAAAGGCTATGAAATAAGAAACTAAGCAAAAAGGGAAAAAAATTAAAAAATATACCCAGCACATACATATTGCATATCCAGTTGCGGATTTTGGTAATAATTTTTTCAAAAAAGTTTTAATTAATTTTTATTTGGCGAAAAGCGAACAAGTTCAAAGCTACGTATTACCAGCGATGGTAGAAATGATAGCTATTTCGAAGAAAACCAATTCTTCATCATCAGATTTCTTTTCGGGATCAAGCCCGGAATCGAACTTAGACCCACCGTGAGAAGGTGTAAATGTTAGCGACGCGCTAACCAACTCACCCAAACACGGCGTACCAGACGCAGTTGAACTTTTTGTCGCTTTTCTTTTGCCACCTTTACTCGCCCGACATTATTGTTGTATTTTTATGTACACATGATATTCATGAGATAACACAAATTTGTTGAGTAATTTTAGGCGGTCTATGCTTCGGTTAGCCGGAAGTAATGTGCGTTTGCAACACCCTGCCTTTTTATTTAATTTCAGAGAAATATATATGGAATTTTCTCTGAAATAGGGTGTTTTTGAAGCAAAATCTGAAATAGGACGTTATTGAAACAGTTTTTCAAATAGGGCGTTTTTGAAACAATTTTTGAAATAGGGTCATCTTATTCTCAGCCGTCGATATGTATGTATGTACGTACTCCCTGCTTCGGATTTTAGTACTTTTCTCTAAAAAAAGGGGAATAAAAGTCGTAAAAAGTCGGAAGTGTTTTCGAATGGAAACCGACACCATTCTGGGTATGTTTTTTTATTTTATTTTTATTTTATTTTAAAATCTCTTTCAATTCATAAAACCAAATTTTTTTTTTAATAAAAAGCCTATTCCATTTATAAAAATTGAGAAAAAAGTGGGCGTGATTATCATCCTATACTGGCTATATTTCATAAAAAATATAATTTTTATTAAAGAAAATAAGTCTCCATTTCCACTCGCTGCAATGCATAAACGAATATTTTCTTGATTAAAATTATAATAACCTCTATTCCAGCGCTACTGGGTATAATAGCAGTATTAAAAGCTCGTCCAAATTCCAAGCACGACCTCACTTTTGGCACAAATGTTGGCCTTTAAATTGTCTACGTCCATACCATATATATATAATACTACTAGTATATTGCTACTATTCAATTGTTTTGTAGGTCAAACTTCGTAATAACGATATACTGTAAGAAAGGGAAGCAAGATTCCATAGGCGTCGTTAAACATTTCTTTTCAAAGACAAGGGGGACTACAGAAAAATTTGATAATATGAAATACATAGGTATTTTATTTAACAAAGATATTCAGATTATTTCGTTTGAAAACAAGATTTCAACAATTGGGCATGAGTTCAAAAAAGTATCAACTTCGTATAGAAGTAGGAACATATTGAATTATTGGCAAATTTTATTTTTTGCACAAGTGCCGCTTAGGCGGTTAGCAATGTCACTTAGGTGGTTATGAAATTTAAACGACGATATATATATTGTGACTTTATTTAATTTACGAAAATATAAATTTTCTGCCTTATTTTTAGCATGAAGGTATGCATACATAAGTTATTTGGTTGTGAACTACGTTGAAATAATAAATACATGTGTACAATTTTGTTTTCGATAGATTGGCATTTCATTGTTTAATCTACTGCTTGTTTTTATAACGATCATGAAAGTTTTATATGAAGGGAATAACAACCCCTTTAATCCCCCTCTGTTTTTTTTTTGTAATGCTACTACAATTTTACAAATGTGTGTGTGACATATATTCACATATACGACTTTTGCTTGTGTTGACGCATGCGCATAAATTACATATGTAGTCAGAAACGAGTTCACCGTGACCAGAACTGAAACACATTGAGTAGATAGGTTGTTAGCAATATAGAAGTATCTATATATTAATAGGCTAACATTTTTCCCATACAAACAATTGCCAGGCTGTTTTGCACATTTAACATACTCATATCCACATAAAATTGATATGGATGTGTTCGTATGAGTCAGGAGCAGTGCATAGGCATATAATTTTTTCTATAAATTATTTAATTTCTTTATAATTAATAAATAAAATTTTTAGTTAAGATAAATAGATATCGTAAACGTGTTTACAAATATCGTAAACACAGTTGAAGAGTCGCTTTAATTTAAAAGCGCTCACCACCGGGCCTACCTTCCTTGATCTGCCTTGATTTTGGCCATGATTTCGCGTCGGACTGTGATCAAAAGGGCAAATCAGTGTTGCGGTACAACTGGAATTTGGAAAGTGTTGCTTATCTCCGCGAAAAGGAATAATTTTTGTACCAATACAAAGTTGAAAAATAAATTGCATGGTCGAATTTCGACCACCGGCGATACTAGTTACCCTCACGGAAAAAAAAAGTTAGTTGCAAAAATAAATATATTAAAAAGTGATTTATATTCAACTAATTTAAAAGTAGCTTTAAACAAATGCAGCGCGGGACAGTTTCTTGTATATGTACATATTTATATGTAAACACATGTTTTCAGATCTAAGTATGCCAAGATTGTTTTTTCCTTTTTTTGGTTACCGTTTTTCAGCTTCACTTCCCATTAAACACTGAAAACGAAATTCTCAAACGGAGAAAATATTGTTTCATATTTATCATTTGAAAATTAAGATAAATTCAATTGTTTCTCAAATATTGTTTATCAACTTGAGAACAATTTGCGAAATTTGAGGAAAATTTGCTTCGCATTTTTACCATTTCTTGAATTTCGACATCAAATGCAGGATTAAGTTATTTATATTAAACTACAAGTAGTTGAAAAGAAACTCAAGATAAAGTTATTTATTTTAAACTACTAGTAAAGTAGTTGAAAACAAATGCAGGATAGGGCAATTGACTGCTTGCTATGACATCGCCGTGTTAAAAAAGTCAGTTCATTGCAAAGGAAAAAGTCACATTTTCAATTAGTTGTTATTGAAAATAAAGTAGTTTATAAAGTGATTTAAAATTAATTAAATTTCCTACAGGGTATATATATGGCCCATACACAACTACACACACACACAGCCGTAAAAAACAGCCTTTCACATTATGTAAACATTGCAGCAGGCTTTGCCAGCGCCTGAAACTATGCTACAACTACATAAGTACATGTGTATTTAATAAAAGCAAGGTTATGCTTAGTTAGTAGGCTCTAAGTAAAACTGACAACAAACTGTTGAGTCAGCCACTGTTGAGACAGTTATCAACGCTACAGCCAGCGGCTGATGTTTACTCGTGCTCTCTACTTTCTAACAAATGCCAACGTTTGTAGGCGCCCCTATGGCGCCCCACGGTTTTTGTTTCGCTTCTTGTGTTTGCATTAAGCAGAAAAGGTTTATGCAGCAGGGCACAGGCATTTAGTGTTTGTAGTACGTAATTGTATATATAGGAGGCAAGTAAGTACAAAATAGAAATTTATTAAAAATAAAAGTAAACAAGTAAGGAAGCCTAAGTTCGAGTGGAATCGAACATTAGATACTCAGCTGTATGCTTTCATAGTTTGTTTGCGTTTGATGGAAACACGGTGTACTTTATATAAAGCGAGTGATCAGTCATCCAACTAAGCATGTGAATATTATTCTTTATGCAACATTTCATTCCTTTATGACTTCTAGTTACAAAGATGTCACGTTACAAATTCCCAAAGGGTGTTCCAGAAATATCTTTGTTAAAAAGTAGGCGTGGCCATAAACCGATTTCAATAAATTTTTGCGTGTCTATTAACACAAGTTATAAAAGTGTATAAACCAAGTTTCGTCATAATATCTCAATTATTTGTCGAGATATAGGCTAAGAAATATATATATATATACGTATATTCCTTTTGTCTAAAAAGAGGCGGTGCCACGCCCATTTTCCAAAATTTTTCTATTTTTTGTTTCCGGTCTATCGTAGAACTCATGCCAGAAAATTTCAATGAATTATCTTTATCTTTGACAGAGATATCGCTTAAAATGTTTTTATTAGGTCACTTTATAATACCCATATATAAAAGTGGGCGTGGTCGTCAACCGATTTCTCTAAAATTTTCAACATATATTACCACAAGTAATAAAAGTGTACACACGAAGTTTCGTCATTATATATCAATTATTTGTCGAGTTATGGGCTCAGAAATCTCGTATATTCCTGCTTCTAAAAAGAGGCGGTGCCACGCCCATTTTCCAAAATTTTTGTGTTTATCGTGGGCGTGGCACCGCCCATTTTCCAAAATTTCATCAAATTTCTTCATAGGGGCCTGAGCTCAACACGTGGGTAAAATTTCATCGCTCCAGCTATATTAGTGACTGAGATACCAAATTTCCGATTTTTTCTATATAGGAAAAGTGGGCGTGGTCATGGTCCGATTTCGCCCATTTTCAATACCAACCGTCCCAGTCTCGATACCAACTTGCGTTTCAAATTTCATCAAAACATCTCAATTTTTGCGCGAGTTAGAGTGTTTACAGACGGACGGACGGACGGACGGACGGACATGGCTCAATCGATTTCTCTTTTCACCCTGATCATTTTGATATATATAAGTCTATATCTATCTCGATTATTTCATTCTGTTACAATCCACCGTTATGTGATTAAAACTATAATACTCTGTGTACTAGTACAGCTAAGTATAAAAATGGTACACAATGACGAAACATTCCTTTTTTTTTATTAAAGCAAAGACTATACATTAGATGAGTTTTTTTTTGTATGGGATTCTTTAAACGTTCTCAGATCCTCCCTCCGGCACCGGAATATGAAAATAGGATGTTTTAGAGTAAGTAAACTGAAAAAAAAATTTCACTTTTCCAAAAACTGGATGGAGCTACACCGAAAACCGCGCAAATTCCCAGAATTTCAAGGTATGTTCAGATTTTTGTCTGAAAAAGGTTAGGATTTTGCACAAGAAAAAAAATTGATACCCATCCATACGAAGAATTAACCGCTAAATCGAATGGCATATTCAGTGTTTTGGTACACTACCCAGGGAAGGTAATAACGCGGCCTAAAATGACCATTTTCTTTTTTTTCTCATGAATCTTCAACTTCTTGCCCTATACTCTTCCCGAAAACGGAAATTATTTTTCAACTAAATCACACGGTAGGCTGCGTTATTTAATGCGCTTTCCATAAATGTATAGCTATTAAAAATCGAATAAAATTTGGATGAGTTCATCAAGTTTAAGTGAAGTAAAGTCGGGTATAAAAGGGTAACATACCTTAAAATATCTAAATTTTTTTAAAATTTTGCTCTTGAAGACGGTTTTTTGGGTTATTAGTGATTGTTTTATTTAGTTGGATAACTCCACAAATGTAAAAAAAAAATTCGGAAGATCGAGACCGTGGATAGCGGAAAAAACCGTGGACCCGGATGGCCCCAAAATATTATTGGGCAATATTGGTATCAAATTAAAGGTCTTAACTAGGGCTTGCATATGGAACTAATTACATGCCAATTTCTTAGCCAATTTCCGCTATACTGACGAATAAGTGGTCCAGGATGACTACAGAATATTTTAAAGGATATCGGCGAAATTTGAGTCTAATTTTTTACTTATATGTGTCGAAACGGTGGACACAGCAAAATGGATTGGCTTTACATTGAAGTCCTAGGTAAAATCTTTATTTTGATACCCATATTGCCCAAAAATGTTTTGGCGCTATCCGGGTCCACTTTTTGTCCGTTATCCACGGTCTTGACCTTTGTATTTTTTTTGCATTTGTAGAGTTATCCACCCACATAAAAAGATCACGAATAACCCAAAAACCGCCTTTAAGAGCAAAATTGTTAAAAAATTAAAAAAACTTTAAGGTATGTTACCCTCTTATACCCGACTTTACTTCATTTAAACTTGATGAACTCATCCAAATTTTATTCGATTTTTAATAGCTATACATTTATGGAAAGCGCATTAAATAACGCAGCCTACCGTGTGATTTAGTTAAAAAATAATTTCCGATTTCGGGAAGAGTATAGGGCAAGAAGTTGAAGATTCATGAGAAAAAAAAGAAAATGGTCACTTTAGGCCGCGTTATTACCTTCCCTGGGTAGTGTACCAAAAAACTGAATATGCCATCCGATTTAGAGGTTAATTCTTCGTATGGGTGTGCATCAATTTTTTCTCTTGTGCAAAATCCTAACTTTTTTCAGACATAAATCTAAACATACTTTGAAATTCTGGGAATTTGCGTGGTTTTCGGTGTAGCTCCATCCAGTTTTTGGAAAAGTGAAATTTTTTTTTCAGTTTACTTACTCTAAAACATCCTATTTTCATATTCCGGTGCCGGAGGGAATATCTAAAAAAAAACTCATCTACTATACATATGTAATAGCAAACAAGCAATGCGAAAACAACACTAACCCTTAATTAAAGCTCTTCCACCGCCTGTTAGTATCTAGCCATGCAAACTTAACTTAGCCACTCGAGCAGCTCTTTGCATGGCCTTTGCGCCTGCAAGTATGCAATAGACTAGATACAATTTCAGCCGGTCTTTGTTGGACTCTAAGTATTCAATATAATAGCGCATTTTAGGAGGCTTGCCAAGTTGTGTCCGTCTAGCAATTTTATTACTACCAGTTTTGTTTTTGGCGCAAACATTTTTCATTTACCGTATTTTTTAATAAACGTTGGTTGTCTTGTCTTTCAAGAAGCAGAAACAACACACACGTATGCAATTTCGTTTTTGCTTTCGCTTTCATAGCTTCTACCATAAAGCTAACTAGCTCAGTAACGGCACCTCTTTTGTACACAATTTTAATTTAACTGTTGCCAAAAAAAATATTCTTTTTTTATTGCATATTTTCAGGCAATTGCATCGAAACTTATTACGATAATCTTTACAAGCGTTCGTCGGCACCGCAATGACGTAATCGTCAGAATGAAATACAAGGCAACACATTCAAATTGCACTTGATTCGAGCAATTTCCAATAAATTCATATGACATTTGTTTTGCCAATTAAATAAACTGTGCATACTTTTAGGCACTGGTCGTATTCATGTGCTTTGAACTAAAATAACGCTTCTGTCTTTTTTCTTGGTTTGTTTTTTCCATTTGTCACTACAAAAACATACCAAAATTTTGTAAACGTTGTCCTTTTGATTTCCTTATATGGTTATTCAAGCATTTAACATTTCTTTTTCACTTCATTGGCGCCCAAATGTATGCCTAAAATATCAATTGGAAGAATAAAAAACGTATAACAGTTGACAGGGGGAAGCGAAAACAAATTGTACGTGTCACATAAAGGTTAAATGCAATTGAAATTTTTTTTCGTGCATTTGTTTTTGTTTTTTTTTTTTTTTTTTTTTTTTTGAATTTGTACAAGCCAAGTAAGACAAATTCGTGCAGCTTAAGGGAAAATTGCCTAACTTTTTGGCGTTTTTACGAATTGTTATCCTGTGAGATTATAGAATCCTATCACAGTTTTCAAGTGCTTGAGCAAGCATAGCATGAAACGAGATGAGAAAGCGGGCAGACTGAACAGAATTTTTGAGTGATATTAGTCATGCTTTGCTAAATGCGCATAATACCGGCTTAATGATCAAAATATATGTTAAAGTTGAAAGAAAATTTAAATGTATTATATTTAATAGTTATTTGACTGTGACAGAGGTAGCCACGAAATGATGCCAACATAGTTATTGAGTTTACCTTCTTACAGCCCGTGCTCCCTTTTTGCTTCAAAAAAAGTCATTCGACAACACTTTTTTTCTTGTTTTATGATACGTTTTCTTTTCTTCTTCCTATTGCTTATTTGAAATCTAAAGTTTTAACAAAATTTTCAATCAGAACAAAAAGAAAAAAGCAAAAAATTAAATTAAAAACAAACTCGAAAAACAAGTAATTAAATCGCGTTTTATTTCCTTTTTCTATTTCCAGCTTGACTCTTTCATGTTTTTCTAAGAGCGCAGCAGAAAGTTTAAATTTGATACATTTATAACGTGATAATTTGTTGGACAATAATTAAATGAAGCAAAATGGGAAATGGCATGAACAAGGTGAGTATGAAATAACCAAGGCTGCACAACGATATCAACAAAAATATTTTGTTTTGTTGAATATCAAATAAATATTAACAAAAAAATTTTGTTTTGTTGAATATCAAATAAAAATTATTGAAATTATTTCGTTTCGTTTATTATCAAAAAAAAATTATCAAAATTATTTTGTTTCGTTGATCATCAAAAACAAAATAATAATAAAAAATTGTTTCGGGCTTACGGCTTCATTTTACTTTGAATTTTTATTAACGTTATTTTTTTTGATAATTTTTTTTGTTGGCTACCGAAACAAAATTTTTTCAATATTTGTTTTTTGATAATCAACAAAACGAAATTTTTTTTCATATTTTTTTTTGATAATTATCAAAACAGTATTTTTTTGTTCAGCACTTAGCGTTAAAATTTTTCAAAGTTGAATTGAAAACAAAATATTTTTTCGGTTATTGATAAAAAATAACGTTAATGTGCAGCCCTGGAAATAACAATGAAATTTATGTGTATGTATGTATGTACCTAAGTTCATAGCTTAATTAATTGAGCTTATTGTTAATGAAATGAGCTCATCGCGCATCGAGCTGCATTTATATTGGGTTATTTAACAAATATTATGTGGATTTTTTATTTTTTTTAAGGCGCTTAACCTGAACTAAAATTAAAAAAGAATTAAAAAAAAAACATCTGCATTATAACTCTGACAAACTTTTATGTGATCTTCATTGAAGAAAACTCTACAAGGCAGCTGCCCACGCGTTTAAGAAAGTGTTTCACTTTCTGCCACGTTAGATATGATGTCATATGCAATGAATGATAAAGGTTGTTCTATCTCTGTGATTTTGGCCTGGCAAATTTGCCGAGATGACATAAGTGTGATAAATTTGCCGAGCACAACATCAAAATACACGTCTTTTCAAATTTGGAGCTTCGGCAAATTTCTCATACCCCAACCCGTGATATGTGATATCATGAGAAAAATATCACGGGAAATGCAACCATGTTATTACATTCACAATGGTCTTCTATGAGAAGTGAGTTTGAATTTATGTTTCTAGTTCTTTTTTTTTAAGTATTTTATTTTATTCAGATAAAAAATTAATTCGAAATTGAAGCAAGCAAAGCAAAACGACAACAGTTGTATAAAGAGTGGAAAGAATATGACTAACGTCATGCGGATGCGCCCCTCGTGCGGTTGGGTGGGTGGAGGGAAATCGTTGGGTTTATTATTATTATTATTAACATGCTAGTTCACAATGAAGTCAGTTAGAATTTTATTTTCTTAAAGGTGCGCTCTCTCTGTGTGGCAAATTTCTCAAGATATCATGATATCTCGTCAAAAATATTAGCCACAGAGAACAACCTTATAGTTTTGAAATTGACTAGTATTTTTTATTACTATTTCTACACACTCTTCGTTTAGTCTGACTCGAAAGCTTCCAATTCTGTTGGCGATTGATATAAAACCTGCAATTGACAGTCTATAGAATTGATCTTTCATTCTTGGTTTTTACTACTAGATGATAAATAAACAGTGTAAATTCTTTATTATTTCATCAGTGTGATAAAAACTGATTAATCTCGAGTTCCGCTATTTTAAAAGGTCAGAGATATTAAAGAATAATATAAATTGGCGCGCATATGTAAGTATAACTCAAATGAGTTTTTCGCTGAGTTTCTCCCCCTATTCGCTGTGTGCTCCTGAATTTTTCTTCCAACGTATAAAGTATGACTACAGTTTTAACCCGCCCTCAAAAGACAGATGATTTTTTTTGTAGGTAAAAAGCTTTTTATATCAGAAATACACATTGAAGTCATGGCATGGGTCCATAGTATGGACAATCATTTTAGGCACACTTCGATCATAAGTCGTTCGTTCTTTGTAGACGCTTTTTTGGAAGAAGCTAGCTTTTTAAGCCTGTGTAAACTCTCACTCTGCTGATAGCGATAAAAAAAATGTTAAGTGAATCTTAAGAAGTTTAGAAAATCCGAGCAGCTATACCAAAATCGTCATTAGCCAAATAAAGTTTTTGTTTTCAGATTTCTTAAATTTATAAACTGACTATAGAAAGTAATTCTATTCGGTGAAAAAAGAATTTCTTTATTTATGCAAAAAAGTCTGGCATCTCATTTAGTTTGAAACACGCATGCAACCCTGCCCCTGCTGAGAGCGCGCATCTCGCTCTCTTTGCGACGTTGTCAAAATGGTAAACAAGCGTAATGTAAATTAATAGAAAACAGCTGTTTCAGTAAAACAGTTTTTTATCGTGGAAAATTTAAAATAAAATAAAATCAAATAGCGAAAATAATTTAAAAGAAACATGCACGAAGAATACTGGCCGTGACGCTAATTGCTTTTTAAGGGTACACATTGGATCTAATGGCTGCCGTAGCCCGTAATGAATTGGCTTATGAATATTGCAAGTATTTTTCTACACCATTTCCTGATAGATTTTAGAAAACGTCAACTGGATTTTAGAAAGTGAAAATTGGATTTTAGAAAAGTAGATTAGAAATACAATTCAAATTTTCCAAAATCCAATTGACTCTTTCTAAAATCCAGTTGACGCTTTCTACAATCCACCTGGAAATGGTGTAGTGTTCTTTTTCACATGACAGTCAATGATTTGTCCATTCGGAAGCTTTTTTTTGGTAACATACATATTTGCTATTTCTCCTCTTTGCAGGTGCTACCTGGACTCTATGTGGGCAATTATCGCGACTCGAAAGATCAACAGCAACTGCAGAAATATCAAATAACTCATATAATAGCTATACACGATAGTCCACGGCGCTTGTTGCCGGTAGGTGAAATAAATGAAGTTTAGATGTGATGCGACCCAGAAATTTAGAATTGGACCGCATTATATGTTATTTGAAACGAGTATATACCTACTAATAATAATTATATTACTTCTCTCTCTTCCGGCCCACCAGGACAAACATTACCTATGCGTTATGGCTGCCGACACACCAGATCAAAATCTTTCTCAATATTTCTCAGTTTGTAATGATTTCATACATGCGGCACGCCTACGCGAAGGCAACGTTCTCATCCATTGTCTGGCCGGTATGTCACGTTCTGTCACCGTGGCGGTAGCCTACATAATGACCGCAACAAATTTGAGTTGGAAAGAAGCGCTGAAAGTAGTGCGCGCTGGACGCGCAGTAGCCAATCCGAATATAGGTTTCCAAACCCAGTTGCAAGAATTCGAAGCATTCCGTTTGGTAGAGGAACGTAAACGTTTGCGAGAACGTTTTCCATCGACAGCGCTAGAGCAGCTGGATCGTTCGAAATGTTCGGCGGCGTTGGATAATTATCAAGAGCTTTTGCAGAATCGTGATATATGCGAAGGGAATTGTGTGCGTGGCGAAAAATGTCCAACAGGTGCGATGATTATGTTGCCATTGGGTGGTAAGAAAGATAATGATGATGATGATGATAGAAAGGATAGTAATGTGAATGATGGGGTTGTTGATGGCGCAGGCGAAACGGCGTTTGGAGGTAGTAATGTAACAAATAAAGCAACCATCTCTAGTAGTATCTCAGTGGCTTATGTGCTATCATTTGCGACAGAAAAATGGTGTACGTTGGGTGTAGATCAGAGTGATCTGCAAAAGGACCAGGTTGCTAATGTCAATGAAGAAAAAGAAAAAGTTCAAGCAGAGAGTAAAAAGCCTTCAACACAGAGCACTACAAATCAAGCAGAGAAAAATGAAGTTGAAGATGGCGATGATTACATAGACTATGGCTCCCTATTCGAAGATTATGAAGTGATCAGCTTTGCAGATAATCAGCCTGGACAACGGCTGATGGAGAACGTTTTGTATTTTCATCCCATGGAAAATAACAAAGGCATGCCGTGTTCTAAAGCGAAAGTTGAAAGAGCTGACTGATAAGGGGAAGTGAATGTTGCGCGTCGATAGTGGAAGCCGCTGAGTATCTATAACTAGGGATATACATACTTAAGAATGTTATACCTACCGACGAAAAACGACAAAACAATATAAAAATAATAAAAATAAAATTGTCATGCCACTTTCAAGTATATATGTATATTTTTCTTAAGCACTGAATTAAGTGTCTATTCCACTATCACAGAAAGGATCAAGCTCAACGCACTTTGGCTATCTGCAGCGGAACTTTTCATTTTAAATATCTTTTCTTCTTAATATTTCACTCTTCCTATTTACTAACACATACCCTTTATCCCTCTCCCTCTGTGTTCTCCCTCCCTCAAGCAGGTGTCTGCAACATGGATCCATCGAAGGGTCTCTTTCGACGTCGTCCATCCACCGCTTCGACGCGTTCACGTCTGCGCGGTCAACCCGCCTCGGTGAGCGCTTCAGCATCACCTTCGATATCCGGCTGCAGCGGAAGCGCCGGCAGCGGTGGTAAAATTATCGCCACAAATTTTGCGCAATCATGCCCAACAACGCCCAGCCACTCGCCGGCGAACAGGCGTTCATTGGGTGGTGAAAAAATACCCGAAGATGAAGAGCTACACAATCCACCAGTGACAAAAGCAGCCGTAGTAGGGGTAGCAGCAGCACCAACTGCAATCAAGACTACAACAACAATAACTACAATAGCACAAATTAACACGACGACCACCAATGCCGCGACGCCTAGTACAAACGTCACGCCGACTAACATCAGCAACACCCTCGCCACCTCCGTTTCTTCCTCGACCGCCGACAACAAGACCGCGCCCACCATACCACTCTCACCGCTAATAGCGACAGCCAGCAATTCCCAAGAGGCAGCCGAATATGCCGCAGCCATCAGCGATGCAAAACGAGAACGCGAGGCGCTGCAAAAATCACCGCCGACGGCGCGCATGCGTAAGCCACGCGTCAGCAGCGCTGGCAGTCGTTTGGTAAGTGGCTCGGCTAAGGCGCGTGCCGCCGTATCGGCGACAGTGACAGCACAACAAGGTGATAGTAATAAGGGGACGACTAAAGGTGGTGGCGGTAGTGGTAGTGGTAGCAGAGCTCATTCTGGCGGCGAAACACAGCTACAGCGCAGCGCCAGCACTGTTAGCGGCCTCACCGTAAGGCCGTACAGCAGTCCGGCTGGTTTGCACGCATACACTGGCAAAATTCCTGGTTCGATGCCCTCCTCCGCGCATGGCTCGCGCGTCGATCTGCGCGAACACGACAAAGGCTCGGCCATTTATTTGGGCTGTTCGGCGCCGCGCAACTCGACATTGTCGCTGTCGTCGCGCACCTCATCGGGCAGTTCGGCGCCACCGTCGCCGGCGCGCACACCGCCGGTGAGTCCGCGGCACAGCGTGAGGAGGTAAGTGACAACTTATATACATTAAGAGCTATAGAACATTTTTAATATTTGCTAATTTTTCTTTCAAAACAATTAGGGCCGCTACTGTGGTGAGAAAGCAGCAGCCAATGCAACAGCAAAGGTGAAATAACTGTAAAGCCTAAAGGAGGGCGTGTCGCAACATCTTCGATTGACTGGTTCAATTAAGTAATACAAACTGCTACGTATGCGCATAATATGCGTATTTTTTTTGGAATATAAGCAAAAATAGCAAACAATTATGTTAACTAGCTTTTTAGCGTGTAGTGTGTAGTAAAAGGGGGCTCAAAAGCCCCTCTCATAGTACGCGCCTTAAGTCTTTTGTATACATAACAGCTTCGGTGGGCGCAACCAAGTGAGCGCTGATCTTTTATTTTATAAAATTATCACCTCTGCCCTCTCAAACAAATTACTGGTTGCGCTACTGTAAGCTACGTTTGTAAGGCTCCTTATAAGATTTTCCTGTGTTTACCGTCATGCGGCATTTACACGGGTCGATTTTTGCCGACTGGGAAATCGACTGAGAAATCGACTGGCAAAAGTTGAACGCAAGTCTACTTTGAGGTAGTCGATTTTTGTCGACTGAGCCTGTTGAATTGCTATTTACACGGGTCGATTTTGGTTGAACGACAAAAATCGACTAGGAAATCAACCCATGTAAAGGTCGCATTAGAACTCTATACAATGTTTCAATTTGAAAAAACTTAAAGCGCAATTGTTAACTATGTATGTATGAATTGCTATATGCAACAACGGCTATAACCTACTTGTGCGCTTAGTTTAACGTAGTCTAGAATGTCTAGAGAACAAAGAGAAATTAAATAAGTAGATTTATAGTTGTTCAAGATAATTAAAAGGAAACCATGTTTAAATATTTTCTGGTTGCTTGTTTTTCCGACTGGGTATGAATACGATGTATTGTGGAACGATCTTCCGTCATCCCTTGTTAAGTTTGGTTTGGAGACAAACCGGTTTCGGCTAATATGCGCCATCTTCAGTGTCTTTTTTCGTTCAGTCGTTCAGAACGAAAAAAGACACTGAAGATGGCGCATATTAGCCGAAACCGGTTTGTCTCCAAACCAAACTTGACAAGGGATGACGGAAGATCGTTCCACAATACATCGAAACCATGTTTACTTATACATGCTAATAATACTATTAGGCAATAAAAGAAAAAAACTTAGAAGCGAATAAGCGTAATTATAAAGTCACAAAACGTATCATTAATTGTATGTGATACATATTTTTTTGAGACTTATTGAGAGTAGTAAGTTTGAGCAAGCTGGAAAAGCGCTTTAAAGAGATTAAATTTTAGAAAATTTGTATTTTTTCAAAATTGAAAATTCCGCCACAATTTATGTCCCTGAAGTAAATTGGTCTAAAGAGACCCCTACAGTCCTATTCCGAGCGTTACCGAAAAAATACTTTACTGGTAATTTATGTTGCTGAAAATTGTTACCATCTTTTCAATTGGTATTCTGGCACAAATGGTAACACTGTCAAAGCATTTCCATACGAACGGAATGGTATCGGGCTGAAAATGGTAACAAAATGTTACCACGTATTGAGGTGGTAACTTAATTTTCTGCTGCCAGAATACGGAAAGGATGTTTAAAGTACCAGATTCTGCATTTCACCAGTAAAGTAAATTTTGCTACCACACCAGGGGTATGTTCAGAAACGCAGCATGAAGCGCAACATCGGCAGTAATTATTTTTTTGATGATTGTGATGAGCGGCGCTTCATGCAAAATTTATGTTTATTAACGCTCTGCTTGTACTACAAAATCAGGTTGCGCTTCAAACTGAGTTTCTGAACAAAGCCCAGATTAAGGCCGCTAGTGAAATTTTGTAGCGAATAATAAGCGATAGCCGCAATACGCTAGCTTAGAGTGCAAATTGTGTAAGTCCTTTTTTAAAACTTTGTAGGAGAGACGAAAAACAAAAAATTTCGAAATGAAAAAAAAAAAAAATTTCCCTTCATGTAAATATTTTGGACTTACACAATTTTCTTAGATTTTTGGACTTACACAATTTGCGTATCACTGAATAACAACGAGTAGAAATATGACAAGAGCACAGACTTGTTTAGCGCGGTGCGTATTTGATTTTTCTAGCGTTCTACATAAAAATGGACTTACACAGTTTGCACTCTAAGCTAGCGAATACTATTTTTTCGCACTTTCTAAAAAAAGGTTAAAAAGACCTCTGTGTGCGGATTTTCAAGGGTTAAGGTATTTTACGAAATTAATGCTAGTGCAATTTTGATACATGTTTGCTAACAAAAATTTTGTATAGAATATGCCTTTTAAGTTAAAAAAAAAAGTTTTAACCCATTTTTATCTTTTTTTAAAAGTCATTCAGAGGAAATTTTGCAAAATTAAATTGGCAATATAAAATATTTGGCCAAATGAGGCAAAACGGGTTTTCGGTTTTACTACATGATATATATACATATAGTGGCCGCTGTGGTGCAGTGGGTAGAGTGCTCGCCTGCTATGCCAGAGGTCTCGGGTTCAAACCACGGTCCGAGCCAAAAACACCAAAACAATTTTTCTAATTAGTAAAAATCCAATTATTGGGTTTTTTAAGAGCAGCGGTCACCTCTCGGCAGTGGGCGGCATACCCTCCGAGTGTATTTCTGCCATGAAAAAGCTTCTCACAAAAAATGCATTCGCCGTTCGGAGCCGGCATAAAACTGTAGGTCCACCCAATTAGTAGGAAAAAACAAAAGGAGCACACCTCGAATTGGGAGAGAAGCTCGGCCATAAAACTCGTCAGAGTTATAATAGCGCCATTGTATTATATTATATTATTATTATATATACATATATATATATATATATATATATATATATATATATATATATATATATATATATATATTATATCAAATAAAGATCCCTTAAACAATTTTTCATATTCGTGCTTCTAGCGGGAGGCCGATGCACAGCGGAAGGTTTTGCTAATCTAGGCGGATTTTAAGCCAAAATAAGTACTCCAAATGCAATGATATTTTAGTATATGTGAGAAAAATATCCCCCTGTTACGAAGAGAGAAAAAATCAGCAAAAAAATAACACTATCAGCATGATAACGGTTATCAAAAACGTGCAATTTATATGCACGCCTAAATGATTTTCACAACTTGTATTAGACACAAAATGTAAGTGATTAAAATTAGATATGTATATGCCCTAGAAAATTTAATTTAATTCACTTTATCATAAGGTAAAAAGTGATAAAATTTTCAAAAATCTTAAATTTTTCCTAAGCTGTAACTTTTATGTTCCATCGTGTTCAATAATGCCACTGTATACGAAATAAGCGGATATATTCCCAGTACCGATCCGAAAAATAAAATCTTGCCTATATTTTGCCCAAAGGCATTATTTTTTACTCTTTCTGTGGTCTATAAGCTAAAAAAGCGGCACCTGACATGTTGACTTTGACCTGCTCGATGCGATTTTCTTAATTTTATTTACTTAAGTACTTCATGTCTTCGGATATACTTAATAATAAGGATATTTTGGAAAAAAAAAAATATATATACATATACAGTAGACGCTCACAAATTAGAACCACTTTGTTTTTGGGGTGATTCTAATTTCTGACAAATTCTAATTCCTGGACGGTTTTTTATTTCAATAAAACCTTAAAATTTAAGTCAATTTGCATTGAAAATCTACAATGAAATTTTGTCTTATTCAATTTTATTCATAAAAACGAAAAAAGGTAACAATCCAATCAAGGCAAATTCATTCATATGGTAATGGTAAGTGAACAGCTGACTTCTTCTTCTTCTTCTTCTCGTTTTTAACTCGCCGTGTACAGAAGAATACAGAAGAATGTCATACAAAGAAATACTTCCCTTTGAGTTTGACATTCTGATGGACAAAAACTTAAAGCGAATCGAGGCGAATATTGCCGAATTCGTCCTGCCATTACCATAATGAATTTGCCTTGAATCCAATATACATATATGTATTTATGCGCTAAGTCAAAAAAAGGTCCAAAAAACAAAAACTCCAATTATCGAATTCAAACAAAAACTAACAAAAACTGTACAGATAGCGACGAAAATCCAACGGCTACCGACCGTAATATGATAAAATTGGGGATTCCCTTTTTTATATCTATTTTGCAACAAAAAAATAAAATACGCTCTGAAATTAGAATCGAAAATAGAATTTTCGATTCTAATTTCAGAGCGTGTAATGTATTCAAAAATTTGATTCTAATTTCTGGAAATTCTAATTACTAAGAGTTCTAATTTGTGAGCGTCTACTGTACATAAAATTTTTTTTTTTAATTAAAAACAAAAATAAAAATTTGTTTTTAATTAAAAAAAATTTAAAAAAATTTTTATTTGGCGAAAAGCGAACAAGTTCAAAGCTACGTATTACCAGCGATGGTAGAAATGATAGCTATTTCGAAGAAACCGAAAAGAAATCTGATGATGAAGAATTGGTTTTCTTCGAAATAGCTATCATTTCTACCATCGCTGGTAATACGTAGCTTTGAACTTGTTCGCTTTTCGCCAAATAAAAATTAATTAAAATCTTCTGTGTCCACACAATAATTCAACAATTAAAATTAAAAAAAATTAAAAAAAAATTTAAAAAAAAAATTTTTTAAGATACCAAAATGTGTGTATATAAAATACAAGTGTACACACCAAATTTCAATTCCATATCTCTTAAACTACGGCTGCTAATTGTATTAAGTCCACCTAGATTGGCAAAATCTTCCACTGTGCGACGATATACTCATTTGGTTCGTTTCTTATTAGCTAGTTATGAATAGTTAGCCAAGTTTCGGCTGGCAAATCGTTTCTTGAGAAAAAAAAAAAAAATAGCAGAAGAGAGCCATAGACAGCTCCAAATTTCAGCTAGTAAAATTTTCACTAGCTGAAATTATTTGCTGCCAAAGTAAGAAACAGCTGTTGAAAAATAAACAAACGAATACTTTTGATTTTATTACTTTTAAATTTTTCTCAATTTTTGAAATAGAAATAATGAAAATGAAATGAAATAGCATTCAAATTATTAATCGCTAATTTTTACTATTTTACCGTTTCTTGATTTTCTGTTCGTCTCGCTCTTTATGAGCGCAATTCTTTCCGTTTTGCTCACTTGACAGCTAGCTGCTAGTTTAATAAGAAACAAACCTAATGTTTTAATTAAATTTTTAAATTTGTATTTAATTAAAATAAAAAAAAAAAATTAAAAACAAATAAATTTTTCCTGCGCAGTCGGTAGGATTCGAACCTACGCTCCCAGAGGGAATCTGATTTCTAGTCAGACGCCTTAACCGCTCGGCCACGACTGCTGTGGTAACACTGCGGGCGTTCATTTTTTTTATTATATACAAGTATATTCCACCAGAAAGAAGTAATAATAATTCTGATGTTACGGATTTCAAAAGATGTTTCTAAATTGAGAAGAGCTTTTTATTTGACACCGTGCAGTGTTATTCAAGCGCTGTAAAAGCGAAATATCCACCCGTTTACCAATAAAAGCTTGACGACCTACTACACATAGAAACATAATATAGGTATATGTGTGTATATTATAATTATAATATATATTATGTAATTTAGAAATGAGAAGGCGTTTATAAGACTTAAGGATTATCCTAAGCATACAAAGCCCATTCATTCAGAACCGACCACCTTTATTAGTGACCTGTTAGTTAAACGTCTGTACCATAAATGGTACATAAAACGTGTTAAGATCTTGCACTATCATAAGCTGAAATACCTATACATATATACGTTATTAAACGTAATAGAAAATTGAAAAAAAAAAAAAAAATAATAATAATTAATTAAGAGTTATCTACTTATAAAATAAAAGCGTTGCATTCACATAACGTCAATCAAAATATTTCGCAATTAAAAGCTTAAGCGTAAAAGCAAAATTAAAAGCCTGTGCACATATCGTAGTAGCATACATACTCGTACATAATAGATAGCTCTGTTCATTAACGAAAAAATTGTTACGAATTTTTCCTAAAAAATGTCAGTTCTCCATATGAAAATTACACTTTTTAGGAAAGATGCGTAACAATTCTTATGTTATTGAACACAGATATATGAGAATGTTTATGTAACTTTTGACATAAAAAATTAAACGAAGTAAAGATTAAATTGCATTAACAAAAACTTTGGTCTTCTCAAATACAAGATTAATAATGGACTTGGGATAGTAGAAAGACTACACCATTTCCACTTTAAAATGAGAAAGCTTCAATTTAAAATAAGAAAGCTTCATTTGAAAATCAGATTAGTCAGTTTAAAATGAGAATATTTTATTTTAAAATAAGAAATATTTGAAAATAAGAAAGGTACCTACATTTTAAAATTAGAAATCATTGATTGAACATGATAAACAGGTTTTTATTAAAAGTTAAGTTTATTTAGGTACCAACAGGCATATTTTCTAAAGCTGCAGCACTCGTATGAAAAGAACAGGCATGTTGAAAAGCCCGTGCACAATCCCCACCAGTTATTGTTATTTTGGCTTCGTCCCCAAGTTTTCCAGGTATTGTAGTCGTTGTTCTATTAAATGTGGTCCTTCTACAAAAAAAAAAAAAAAAAATAATCAGCTTATGCATTGAATTAACAATTCTCAATTTAAAAATTTCTCATTTTCGAATGAAGTTTTATCATTATGAAGTGACGCTTTCTCATTTAAAATTGACTATTCTGGTTTTCAAATTAAAGTTTCTCATTTCAAACGCACTAATCTGATTTTAATGTGAAGGTTTCTCATTTTGAAGTGAAAATGGTGTAGCTATGATTGCTAGTATTAAATTTTTACTGAAACTGCGCAAATGCTATTTTGTCAAAAAAAAAAAACAGAATAAAATAAAATAAAATTAAATTAAATTAAAAAAAAAAATGTTGAAAGCCTCAAATTAAAAATATAAGTTAACAGCTAAGTTTTATTAAATGTAGTTATGTATGTATTTATATATATTATATGTGTGCAGCGCTCTATTATTTCTTTATATCCACAGATTTAACTTTAGTTATTACAAAACCTTTCCTTTTCACACAAAACCATAGCAAAAATTAAATGAAAAGTTAAGCATAATAAATAAACAGAAAACATTTGTTAAATGTTGTTAAAAGTTGTTAAAAGTTGTTAAAAGTTGTTAAAAGTTAATGCAAATTGTTGCACATTTTTTTTATACATATATAAAAATTTGTTATGTAAAACAATACATACAGTTTATAACGTCATAGAATAAACAGTTAAAATATATAACCATATTTTGTATGATCGTATGTATTATGCGCAGTGTTGCCAGGTTAGCCTTTTCGAGGCTAGATTTAGCCTTTTTTTGTCCTTTAGCCTCATAATTTTCGGTTTAGCTTCGTGGCTTTTTTCTAGCCTTTTTTACTCAAAATGTTACTTGTACTAATTTGTATAACAAGAACTTGCAGTAATTCATGTGAACGCCGTTGTACGTATGCGACGCCATGAATGTGTTCTGACCGTAAGGTTTTTATAGCAACCTTGTTACATTGTTGTCAAAATATAGTAGGCCTGGTTTTCCCCGAAATATATACATGCATACATATGTTCAAATATATGGAAAATTAATTAGTTAATTAATGTCGTTTTTGTTGTTAATTATTGATTTAGACCTATGTAGCTCTGAGATATAGGGTATTTAGGGATTTTTGAGATGTTCATGAAGTACACATATTGGGCTATCTGATGGATAAATAAAATATACATATGTGTGCCAATATAAACTTAGTTGATAAGATCAATTACAAATTTCAAATGAATGTATCTTTTTATATATGCACGATATACGATAATGGGTTAAAATCCAAAAGTTGGGAAAAATCATCTAGTTTCTGAATATCATAACAAAATTTACCAAAATTAGGGGGAACAACAATGAAAAAAAACCAAAATAAGTGTCCATACAAAAACGGGTTAGTGTCCAAAAGTTAGTGCAATTCTATGTATAAGTATTTATTTAAAAAACAAAGTCATGTACTAGTCAAGAAAATGTGCCTGATATGTGTTCAAACATGAATAGTTCCTTTAAGTAATGTTTATAGTTTTTATATGCAAATGAACAAAACTTAAATAAATAAAATTTGAATGAATTTCTTAAAAAAAATGCTGACTTCCTTTTAGCTTCTTTTTTTTTAGTTTCAGCCTTTTCTAACTTTTTTTTTTTGCCAATCTAGCCTCGTTTTTCTTCATGACCTGGCAACACTGATTATGCGCCTATAGCAATTAATTAAAAAAGAGTTTGCCTTGTGACATTTTTTTAAAACAAATAGATTGCAAAAAAAAAAAAAACAAATTAATTGTTGAAAATGTATGAAAAAACAAAAAATAAAAAATATATTAAACTCTCTTTGTAAAGAAATGATCGAAAAAATAAAAATCATAAAATATCGATCAAGTTTCATCGGAAAAATTTAAATTCAATAATAAAAATTATTTTTGATCGAAAAAATTAAAAATCAAATTATAACGATTAAAAATGATTTTTTTTTATAAAAATGATAATCGTTACGGTCCCTGGTCAATACAATGCACAAAAAAATTGCTCTGAATTGGAGTTGTTCAAACATTAGTCGTGTTATAAACAGTTTGAAATATAAACCTTAGCGCACAGCCAGACGATGCAAGAAATTACTTTCAGAAAGTGAAAAATTCAAATTTTTGTTTTTGTTTCATTTAAAATGCCTTTTTGATGAAAATAGCAAGTAATATGTAATACAAAATAATAATAACACAATGCAAAGCATGTCTGCGGTCTAATTCCAACTAATTCCATGAAAATTTTAAATGTACATAAAATAAAAACATCATATAAAATTCATTGCATATTTTAAGCATGACGCCTTTGTTTTTTTGTTAATTGCTATGATCTTTTGCCTTCTTTGCATAAAAATTCAGTCTCAGCATTAGCTCAAATATTTTTGTTCGGATTACGTTAACGAGAAGACGCTTTTGCTAAATGGATGCTAGGCTAAAATGGATGCTAGAAAATCAAATTAAAAATGTTTCTATTTTTTTTCCAATGTATTGGAGATTTTACTATATAGGCTTAGGTCTTTCATTCTGTGTTGGAATCAAATAAAGCTTAAATCACATGAAAAGAAAGCTCCACTGAATTGCAATCGGAAAAGCCTAAATTTTGTTTGAAATAAGCGCATTTGCATTAAAAATAATAATAATAGAAGTGAATGATTAATAGCATAAATATATATGTATAAGAGAATGTTAAGCCTTTTTTATGAAATTGTTGTTGAACCTAAATAAGAACATATAATGCAAGTTTGTAGTTTCGTTGTTGTAGCCCAAAGATATGTAGATTGTTATGAAAATAGTTTTATAAATGCAGCACAGTTTTTGTATGGCAAAGAAATTTTTTTAATATAAAGAGTTAGCAAAAAATATGTAATCAATAATAGTAATAGTGCAAAAATATATATATTTTTAATACTTTTAAAATAAGGAAAAAAAAAAACAAAATTATTAAACTGCATTTGGTTTCATGTGAACAAATAAATAGAGCAAGTTAAAATATTTATTTAGAGATCAAGTGAATACAGATACATATATCACAAGAAATAAACACCTTTTCAAATCGCAATGTGCTGTTGAATATGATTTTAACAAAATTATTTAGTGCTTTAAAAAAAATTGCATACACTATATATTGGAATAAATACTTACTTTCTAATAAATTCGCAGATAACTTATAAACAAACTAAATGCACTTTCAAGCTTTAAATCTATAGCTAAATCAAAAATGTATATTGATTACAGTTCTGTATATTAAAAACAAAAAAAAACTTTTAAAAATAATTTGCATAAAATTTAGCAGTAAAACATCATGATGAAAATGAGTAAAAGAAAAGGCGAGGAAAGTAGAAGATATCTAAAAGAAGAAATTGTTAGTGATGACAAAGCTGAAAAAATACATAAGTATGTAAACATATCGTTGTAAATGATATGGTGACCTGAAAGTAAATACATAGATGCATACAAAGATATACACACAACATTGTACACACGCAAAAAAAAAACATTTGAAATTTTAAAGCAATTGTTTTGAAACGCAAAAAAGGATTAAAATTATAAAAACAAAAACAAGATATGTAGATACAAATAAATATGTATAAGCAATCTGCTATAAAATAAGCAAAAATAAATAAAGAACATGTATCAAAAATGTATGGTCGTAAATACACGCTGTAAGATAAGCAAGAAGCTTAATAAAAGGCTTAAGAGCCTAAACTGCGAACAAAAATCGTACACACATATTTTCAGAAAAAAAAAAAATCATTAAAGCTTTTAATTTGCTATAAAAAAAACAGATTGGCCACAATGTTTGAGTAAAAAAGTATATAAAATAATGTATGTATGTATATACATACATATGTATGTACGTTCCAATTTAAATGAACCAATACCCAATAAACACAACGGATTCGCTTCATCTGATTATATTATCGTGGCAATAGTTCGCGGCGATAGATCGGCGAATCCGAATTCGTAGGCATGTCACCTATTACTAGCGATTCGAGAATTTGTTCATTCTCGGATCGCTGGCGATTCGAATTTTTTATCATTAGCGATTCGAGAATTTTTAATTTCTCTGATCGTTGGCGATTCGAAAATTTGATCATTAGCGAGTCGAGATTTTTTTATAAATGGCGTTTCGAAAAAGTAAAAGTTCGGAGTTTGGTTTACTGGCAATGGGTTAAATCCGTATGAAATAATACAAAGCACTTAAAATATTTTTATAAAAAAAGTTTAACTTTCATGAAATAACAAAAGCTTTTCAAATAAATTTAAGCAGTAAATAAAGTCCCCTTATTTATATTTTGAATTGGTTTTTCTACATACTCGTATCTATTTGATTATAAACCGATTTCATCTACTTTCGCGAAGTCGCCTGGAATTCACCACGATAGAATCTACGGAACTGTGGTATTCGAGTTCAGGTATAAATGTAAAATTTCAGAACTATAATGATTTTTAGTGCAAAACAACTTAAAAAAAAAATAGAAAAAAAATGATATCGCGAAAATTGATTTTCTCGAACTTGCCGCGAACTCGAGGCGAGTCCGAGAAATTACATTCGCGAAAATCTGCTTTCGCGAACTCGCCTCGAATTCGCCGCGATATCATCCTCGCATCTGTGTTTATTGGGTAATAATAACAGGCACATTTGTTTGAATTGCATAAAAAATGGTATAAACATTTGAAAATGAATTAAATGAAAAAAAAAAATTATTTTTAATAGCTTTTATTTACAACAAAAAAAAATTGCGGAAAATTGTACATTAAAGGTTTACAGGCCATAGTGACAACCAGGGAAACAGCATTGCGAATGAGCTAACAAGGGAGGGCACAAAATTACAGAAAATCACAACTGCGGGTGGGCCACACTACCCCCTTGAACTCATGTAAGCACTGTTTGAAATTGCACTTCATTGATTGGGCTAACACTACACCTTTTCCAGTTGAAATTCAGAAAGTTCCAATTGATATTCAGAAAATGTAACGTTCTGAATTTCAAGTGTAACTTTCCGAATTTCAATTGTAATTTTCTGAATTTCAAATGCAATTTTCTGAATTTCAAATGGAAGTTCTGAATTTCAATTGTAATTTTCCGAATTTCAAATGGAAATTCTGAATTTCAATTGTAATTTTCTGAATATTGATTGGAACTTTCTGAATTTAAACTGAAAAAGGTGTAGAAGGGCCATGAAGCAAATCTGTGTGATTTCCAGGCAAATCTGGCCTAGACTGGTTGAGTGGAGTTCAAAATCGGTATTACATCTAAACCGGTTCTCGATTGGTCCACTGGTGGGAGTTCTAACGGACCACTGTCTCATGAATAACATGATTCAAATAAAGAAGATTGTGCACTCAGCCATATTCAGCAAAATATTCATCCGTGAGACTGGGTTCATTTTGGTTAGTACGTCATCAACTACGTTATCGACGAGAAAGAAAATTTGTTAACACGCAAAAACTACCTTTATTGGACTATTATTCACACAAATAAATACGCGGCACTTCATTTTTCTTTATTTAAAATAGTATTTTAATATAAATTTCACATTTATCGCACACAATCTTTAGTTATTAGAAAACCGGAAACGAAACTGGGTGAAAGAGAATTTATGTTACTACGTCACTAAATCAGCTGATTCTGTCAAATTTTGGATGAACGCATAGCGGGACCGCTGAATACACAATCTTCTTTATTTGAATCATGCATGAATAACCAATGAAAGCATACAGCTGAGTATCTAATGTTCGATTCCACTCGAACTTCGGTTTTCTTACTTGTTATTTATTTACTGAGAGCCAACGTACAGCTAAAAGTTTGCTAAAATGAAACAAATGAAGAGTTATTAAGAAGATAATGCAACGTAAGTATTTTATTTACTAATGAATGTAAAAGAAAGACAATTAATACCTACATAGCAGAATATATATAATTAAAAAATTAATGCCAGCAGCGTTACCAAAGCAGTCGTGGCCGAGCGGTTAAGGCGTCTGACTAGAAATCAGATTCCCTCTGGGAGCGTAGGTTCGAATCCTACCGACTGCGCAGAAAAAGTAGATTTTTTTTTTAATTTTTTCTTTTTATTATTTTTTTTTTATTAAAATTTTAATTAAAAACAAATTTAAAAATTGAATTAAAACATTGAATATATCGCCGGCCTACTGACAGAAGCACGAATATGAACATTTTTTTAAGTGCGATGAAACCTTTTTCAAGTTAGGCTATGTTCAGAAACGCAGCATGAAGCGCAACAGCGGCAGTAATTATTATTTTGATGATTGTGATGAGCGACGCTTCATGCAAAATTTACGTTTATGAACGCTCTGCTTGTACTACAAAATCAGGTTGCGCTTCAAACTGAGTTTCTGAACAAAGCCATAAGTAAAACTTTTTTCAAGTCTAGTGAAACCTTTTTCAAGTCAAGTGAAACTCTTTTCAAGTCAAGTGAAACCTTTTTCAAGTCAAGTGAAACTCTTTTCAAGTCAGGTGAAACTCTTTTCGAGTCAAGTGAAACCTTTTTCAAGTCTAGTGAAATCTTTTTCAAGTCAAGTGAAACTCTTTTCAAGTCAAGTGAAACTTTTTTCAGTTAAGCGAAACTTTTTTCAAATAAAATGAAACTTTTTGCAAGTCAAGTGAAACCTTTTTCAAGTCAAGTGAAACTCTTCTCAAGTCTAGTGAAACTTTTTTTCAGTCAAGCGAAACTTTTCAAATAAAATGAAACCTTTTTCAATTTAAGTGAAACTTTTTTAATTTGAAATGAATCTTTTTTAATTTGAAATGAAGCCTTTTGGATTTGAAATGAAACTTTTTTTGATTTGAAATTAAACTATTTTCAAATTAAACGAAACCTTATTTAGTTAGTACAATAATCAGCCCTATCATGAACTTCATGTGAAAAATTTCCCTCGAAAAATATAAAGCAAAACAATAACAATTTTTCACATTTTGTTTTTGTTTTGCTTTGTAATTTTTGGGAACATTTTGTTCACATGTAGTTCACGATAAGGCTGAATATTCTTATATAATATTTGTTTGCTGAATCAAAGTCAAAAATCCACTAAAAATGCACCTCCAAAATTGAGCTGTAAAAATACCGCGCATCATGTTGCCAGCAACATTATGATGTCTTAGCAACATTGTTTTTCTGCTGCCTAAAGTGTAGCATGGATTTTAAACAATCTCATTTCAACATTAACATTTCCAATTTGGCATACATACAGACAACAACAGAATCTCTCTCACATCATTTCCAATTGTTGCTTACGTGAGTGTGTTGTAATTCACGGATGCCTTTTCGAACAGAGGTAAGTATATAAGGCACATGGAAGCACCCAATACAATGTTGAATGTCCCATTATATGATGCGTTGAAATTAATCTGATGTTAATGAATGTTGTCATGTTTGGAATTTTGGAGGAAAGTACAAAATAATTATTCGAGAAAACAAGAATAACATAGCAGCAGTTGAAGGCGAACAGAGAAGGGGAGAGCACCTTATAATATAAATATCAGTGTCGGCCAAAATGCATTTTTCCTATGCCCGGGGCATAGGCTAGCTGCTGCGACGTCAAACACGTATACTCACACGTATACTCTTCTGCCAGCTTCAGAAAAAACGAAAGAGCCAGTAACTGCTCGTATATCTATGAATAGCTTGGTTCGGCAGCAGCGTATTGCGAAGCTAATTACAACAACACAACACAGTTTGCAGCAACGCTTTACTACGCACACAAGTGAAAATTACATACTATTGCATTGGACAACACTGATATAAATAATATATATATATAATATATAAATAATACATATATATATATATATATACTATAACAACATTTGCTCTTGAAGAGAAAAATGTGCAAACAAAAGAGATTTTGGCTATGTTCAGAAACGCTGCATGAAACGCAACAGCGGCAGTAATTATTTTTTTGATGATTGTGATGAGCGACGCTTCATGCAAAATTTACGTTTATGAACGTTCTGCTTGCACTACAAAAGCGGGTTGCGCTTCAAACTGAGTTTCTGAACAGAGCCATTCTTTCTTTTTATCTTTTAGAGTGTGTAAAATCTCAAAATAACAATTATTATTGTCGATGCAACAATTTTCAAGGTAGGCTGACTATGATGACTGTTTTTTTTGTTGACTTAGTTTTTGTAGGATTTATGTTGTTTCCCCCTGTTTCCCCTCAGAGAGGGCTAGAAAACGACTCCCCAAGAAGAGTCGGACTGAGGGTACCATTTTCTATGGACAAAAGACTCTTTCATGAAGGGACTAGTTGCTTCATGGACTCATTTGATGATCAGAAAATGAGCGTATTTATAATTACATATTTTAAATGAGCATAGGGGTCGGAAAAGACTGGAATATGATCAATATTTTCATAAAATTCTATGTGCATACAGAACAAAAAACCAGTATGAGGTTTTGATATGAGAGGTATAAAGTTTCCTATTCTTTTGGTTTCATCAATAACGTAGAATCTTGTTGCACAGTGTTATTAATGAATGTAGAAGAAAAGAGACAATTAATAGCAAGTAAAATTTACATATGTACATACATATAATTAAAAATCAACGCCAGCAGTCTTACCAAAGGAGTCGTGGCCGAGCGGTTAAGGCGTCTGACTAGAAATCAGATTCCCTCTGGGAGCGTAGGTTCGAATCCTACCGACTGCGCATTAAAAGTGAATTTTTTTTTATTCAGAAAAGATGAAAAAAATAAATCCCTTTTTTTCATGGGCTAGTACGAATTTGCATTTTATTTTTATTTTTCTTTTCTACTACTTACCCAAATAAATAATTTCTTTCTTTTGTTTACATTTTTCTTTTCTCTTCATCTTATATCTTATGTACACATTTACATATGTAGTAATACGCATTTGCATATGTACACATGTAGTAAATAGTAAGTAGTTTAATTTAATTAGTATATATTTATTAGTGCCTCCCTCAACACACACGCGGTTACCAATACATGCTTACATTTCATTTGCCCACCAATGATCTTATCTTATCTTATCCATCTTCTTGGTCTTTTTTTTGCCTTTTCTTTTCTCTGTTCGCCTTTACTGTTTTTGCTAACCATTGTTGTTCTCTAAATATTTTGTACTTTCCTCCAAAATTCCATTCAACGCATCATATAATGGAATATTCAACATTGTATTGCCTGCTTCTATGTGGCTTATATACTTACCTATGTTCGAAAAAGCATTCGTGAATTACAACTCACTCACGTTCCACTTACGAAGTGAGAGAGATTCTGTTGTCTGTATGTATTTGCGAATACATACATATGTACATATTTCAATGAAAATAACCACATGTACGTACATATGTACATATGAAGGCGAGTCGGGAATAATGTTGTAAGTTACAAAATGCAAATTTTTCAGTGGAGCATAAAAACGAGAAAATCGTTGTTCTTCATGGGTAATTTTTGTTTGGATTTGCGAAAATAATAACTATACAAATTTTTTTATTTGAAAAAATTCGTCAATTCCACCCCAATCGAACTTAAGCTTCCCTATTTGTTTTTTTTTTTTAATATTGAAACACTCGATTTATTTTATTTTTATTGTTTGAACATTTTGTTTAACATTGAATAATACCTTTAATACATACAAACATATGTACATACATACTACATTTAACTTTTACACTTTTAATGAACGACTAGAAGTTGGCAATCATCAACGTTTAACATTAATAATTACTTCTTGTAATTATCAAATACTTACATACATATTTACATATAAATACATACATACATATAAATACATATCATAGATGGGCATACTGCAGTAAACTCAGTAATTCAGTAAAAAAGCAAGTGCAGTAAAGCTAACTGAATGCTTATAAAATTGCAATAGCTATTAAAATATTACTTTATGTTGCAAAATATTCGAGTTCGAACTGAGTTTTGCAAAAATTGTCGGTAGAGAGTCAAAGACAAATATTTTACTGCTTGAATACTGGTAATGCATTACTACTGCTACTTGAAACTGCCCATCTATGATACATATATATATTTTATACTAAGTATTTAAAGTCTTAATTAAATTTTGCTAATTTTGCTTAAATTAATTAGTGTCAAATTATAGTTAATTCTTCCTACAGTAGTTAATTAACCAAATTTGGATTATTTTAAACTTAGATTATTTTAAATTAATTTTTACTATTTTACACAATTTTTCCTATTTAAATTTTTTTCTAATAATACATACATACCAGAGCTGTAAACTGATTCAATCATTTGCGATTCGAAATCAGTGAATTTGTTTGGTAATGATTCAATCTTTTCATTCTTGTTTCCGAATGCGGTATTGAAAATTTTAACTCAGCACTCATCCAAACGAGACATACATTCAGCATTCAATATTTCCAATCATTGAGTTTAACTCAAATGCTCATTCAGTTGATTCAAATCATTAAGTGAATGGATTCCCCATTCAGTTCCAATCATTCAGTACAAATTGTTTGAAACAACCCTCGTTGCTACAGTAACGAGCAGTTGTTTATTGTTTGATAGGCAAGAGGGGATTTCAAAACAAAGGGGTGGGGACGAAAATTTGAGCGAGCTGTGCCTGTATTAGTGAGCACAAATTGTTTGAAACAACCCTCGTTGCTACAGTAACGATCAGTTGTTTATTGTTTGATTGGCAAGAGGGGATTTCAAAACAAAGGGGTGGGGACGAAAATTTGAGCGAGTTGTGCCTGTATTAGTGAGCACAATGAGGGAAAAATTATTCATTAATTGACAATTGAATTTTTTTTGTTGCTCACAAAATTTTCCATTAACCCTATGCGGTCTAATATTCGCTTCGCTCCCTACTATTTATCAAAAAAGCTTTAAAGACATAAAAGTAGGTAACATATCGCACCCTAAATCAAAAAGTGATACAACTCAAAATTCAAAAATTTTCAGGAGAGCCAAAAACTATTTCTTTTTTATAGGCAATGATATGGGGAAAGGCCACGTTAAATAGTTATTTTTCAGTTGAAAAAGACTCTGATAAAAATGATTTTTTGGCAGTCGCTAGATATATATTCTGTGTACCGATTTATGCAAGAAACACGATTTCGAAAAATTTTGAGTTGTATCACTTTTTGATTTAGGGTGCGATATGTAAGTGTAGATAAATTCACAAAAATCTTCAATTTTCGATTAGATGTTTTACTAATGAATTCATTATTTTATCATAGTATAGATCTTTCCAACTCGCTGTACATATTATAGAAACATGTCCAGAACCTCACATAAGAAAGTTATGGTTAAAGTCAATAGGCCGTTTAAAATTCTAGAAATGGATACAATGGATGTAGAAGAATCATTAAAACCTTAAGTTGTGATGGGAATCACTTGATTTGAATAGACTTTTGAATGTAGGAAAAAACCAAATCGAACGACCTTCGCGACCTACAAACCGCGCACACGTAAATGTTCGGGACCCCTTCTTCTTTCGTTGAACTAATTCACACTAAACTTTATTTTAGATATAACTAATAAAATTTTAATGGGTTAATTTTCTGTATCTCACGAATTATTACCAGGGATGCCAACTTTCAGTTTCAATTTAAGAATTTTTTCGGTGGATTTTGTTTAAATTTAATTAAAAATAATTTCACGCTTAAATTGCTTATAAAATATTTAAGAAAATAAATTCTATGAAGCAGTAAAATGATCCATAAACTTCTTAATATTATAAATGGTTTAATAGCTAATTTATGTCTCTGGCCCCTGAAAATATTCAAAGATTTGGCGTTGAAATTATTTTTATTTTCTTCTGCTCTCCTCATTTAGTTAGTTATTTTATTTATTAATTTTACACAAAACCAATTCAGCTGCCAAACATGTTAATTACTCATTTTTCCTATTTTTCATATCTTAAGAATATTCTGATATCGCTAGGGAACTTACATATAAAATTTTGTTGAGATATCTCAACTTACGGTACCGACAGACGATTTCATATTTCGTCGTACCATAGGAAAACTAGCACATTTAAAATTTCTGACGAAAGCTGGCAATTAAAAAATTGTGTACGAAAAGTAGCACATTTGACTTCGGCTGACGAAAAGTAGGACTTTAAATTTTTGGCGTATGGTACGACGATTTATTCTGAGCATTTTGATTTGTACATACATATATGTATTCTAATTCGCATACACCCTTGCAATGCACTGCCAGGAGATCAAAGTTAGTATATTTTTCACATATATAATCAACAATAGTAAAACTAAAAAAAATACCCAAAATTGATATCTGCAATCAGTAGCTGCGGCAACTCTTACTCAGAAGTTTTTACATTTCAAAAAACCACCCCATTTTACTATTTAAATTTTAAAAACTCTCAGTTTTGCCAAAATGAAGTGCACTGTGTGCGATATCAAACAAATTTTGTAGTCCAGAATTTTATTATGCTTCTATTTTAATTTAATTTCATATCACTTTAAAATAAGAAGTTGGAGGAGAAAATAAATTATCAACAAAACTTATGCACATACATATTATCGTATGATTAACACAGGAAAGAAACTAACAACAAATTTCGAAGGCAGGCAATGGCTCAGCGGTTAAAGCTGTAGTAATTGTACATGGGCCTATGCTCGTTAAATAAATAAATAATCAAAATTCATTTGGTTGATACCGATAGCTTTACGACTACCGTTACTATTACTGAATCACTAATTAAATACATACATATATTGTTTCCAATAAGGTTGGTTGATCAGCTGTTACTGGTACTGTTAACGCATCACTAATTTAAGCTTTATACCGAGCTCCTCTCCCAATTCGAGGTGTGCCCCTTAACTTTTGTTTTTCCTAACAATTAGGTGAACCTACAGTTTTATGCCGGCTCTGAACGGCGAATGCATTTTTTGTGAGAAGCTTTTGATGGCAGAAATACACTCGGAGAATATGCCGCGCACTGCCGAGAGGTGATCGCTATTTCTAAAAACCCAATAATTGCGCTTTAATCAATTAGAAATTTTTTTTTGGTATTTGTCCGGACTGGGGTTTGATCCCGAGACGAGCATTCTACCCACTGTACCACAGCGGCCACTTGGTGTTATACAAAATGTGCATTAATTAAAATAAAATAAAATTGGTACATTGTAATGAAAAATTAAGCTGAGGAATCTACTTTCTGATACCAATGTTGGAGATATTATGCGAATAGCTGTAGCAAAGAAAATATCTCCTAATAAAGAGGAGCTAAAGAAAGAAAGGTAACGAAAATGACATTTTTAATGTTTATTTCCTGTCATGTTATTTCATTATTCTTTGAATTTCGTTAATATACATATAAAATGTATCTATTAAAATCAGTTCATTCCAGATATGAATTAACAAAATATTTTTATTTTCAAATAAAAAATGTTTAAATTATATTAACAATATTTTATTGATTTTGTCACACTGTGCTCATTCTTATATCCATGACACAAATATGTACTACTACGCACGTACGTATTCGGGGGTTTTCTAGGGGTTCCATCCCCCTCAGAAATTTAGGGGTTTCCACATTAATTTTTAATACTACTGAAAATTTAATGTGGTGCTTTATTATGCCCCGATTTCTGTACCTTTTTTACGAAGAAGTTTTTTCCATAATTTTGTTTCATTTTTAATTTTATAAGGAATTTTTCCTTGTATATTTACAAATGTAAATTTTTCTTCGATATTTAAATTTTCAACTGTGATTTTGGGTACATATTTACTTATATTCAGCCATCGTTCAAACATTTACATATGTATGCATTCAAATATGGGCGATTGCATGATTCCTAAAAATTTACATAACTGTTTTTTTATTCACAGGGACGATATGTATAAATATGGTGAACATAAATATTCGAAAAAAATCAAAGCCCCCCCTGAAATATTTTTTTGGTGGCCTTATTTGGTTTTTGAAAGTTTGACTATAAAAATTTTTTTTGGGAGTCAAGCAAACATATAATCTTTAAATACCCACCTGTGGGATTCCATTGCAAGGGAAAACTACAACATATCGACGGCTGAGAATAAGATCGCCCTATTTCAAAAATTGTTTCAAAAATGCCCTATTCCAAAAATTGTTTGAATAACGTCCTATTTCAGATTTTGCTTCAAAAAATTTCATATATATTTCTGTGAAATAGGGCGCATTTGAATAATTGCCTGAAATAGGACGTTATTGAAACAAATTCTGAAATAGGGCGTTTTTGAAGCCAAATCTGAAATAGGGCGTTATTCAAGCAATTTTTGGAATAGGGCATTTTTGAAAAAATTTTTGAAATAGGGCGATCTTATTCTCAGCCGTCGATATATTCGTTTGAATAATGAAAAAACATATAATATATTGCTCCTCTATACATGTTGTTTCATTATTCACGCGACGATATATGGAGAAATATCTAGCTAAGATATTCACGTATACAGTATATTGACCAATATTTGAGGATGGTAAATATTTTAATCGATTTTAATATCTTAAATGATTTCTCTTAAATTCTACAACTCCCTTTAGCATGCCGGTAAGTATATTTTCGTTTTCTCAATTTCTTTTTCCACTTATTGGATAGATAAATTTATGAAGTTATCTGCAATTTAATCTTTCGCTCGCATATTGTCTTTTAGTTATGGTTTCATTTTTTGTTCAAATCGAAATAAAAAGTTAGAAAAATTAACAATAGCTACCTCCAATATTACCCAGTAGAATACATATACATATGTATGTACATATTTATGTACGCTGTGAATAACTCAGCTAGACATTTCTCCATACATGTATTTAAGTATCTAGTCCTTCCTTGTTATTAAATTCCACAGGCGGGTATCTAATATCTCCTTATTCCTGAACTTGAGTGTCCTAAATTCCGCTCTAAAAAAATAAAAAATATTTTTTAAACTTCAAAAGAAATAGCCAATGGCGTGCAGGCTGAGATACAAAAGGAATGCCCATTTTTTTAGAAATAATACTCCATTTTCTATGGTATTCCCCAAAAATCTCCCCTATCATACGAAATATCTGGATTTTCGTTTTCTAAAAAATAAATTCATTTATGTAACTAATGCAACATTTGAAATATGTATACATAGTAAACAAATAAAATCACAATAAACAAAATTCAATGACAAAATGTATCTACAATATTTTTCATATATTTTTCTTCAGGAAGAAAATTTTACCCACCGTAAGTTTCTCCAACTAATTTGTGAAATATTGATTTTATGTCGTACTATCAAGGCCCGGTTATACTTGCATAGCATAGCAAAGCAGGGCAGGGCATAACATATAGCCATAGAGCTGCTTATACTTCGCATAGCCGTGCAACTATGGTTCAATAATAAAGATTTTCGCATCCCGACATTCGTACATACATATGTACATACACACTCCATGTAAATTGTGTGTGTATTCTGTAGAGCTTCTGCCAAAATCATAGTTCGCCTTTGTAGAAATCAGGGACCCAACCAGTTATGACTTTTATGATAAAAGTTACGATCAAAAAGTTATTTTTTGACTTTAATTTTTTTCGGCAGACTATAACTGTTAAAAGTTGACTTTTATTTTTTCAGTCAAATAATAACAGTTAAAATGTGACTTTTATTTTTTCCGGCAAAAATAAAAGGCAATTTGAAATTACAAAGAGACCGTTAGCCCAACTAGGGTAAATTTGGTATCAGTGGACTCGTCGTAAGTCCTAGATTCCAACGACATATAATACATGTATATACATACAATTATATACATATGTTATGACCAAAGATATAATTTATGTTATTGTATGATGAAAATATCAAGCACTTCTTAGAAAAAAAACTGCAAAAAATCAAAATGATTTCCTAGAAACCTAAAAGTTACACTTTGTTAGGCTAGAATTATTTGGTCTATAAGACTGTATACTCAGAAGTTTTCTAGAAAATAAAAAAAATTATACAATTATATACATATGACTAGGGAAGCTAAAAATATGCCCGAAAAATAACTGAAATATGCTCGTAAATTGGCATAAGTTTGTCATAAGCACCATTATTAAAATAAGAAAAGTAGAAAAAAGGTAAAAATCAGCTGTTTAGTAAGTTAACCTGTATAAATTAGCCTTGCGTGAAACCCTTCGCACACTCACATATTCGTGTGGCCAAATGTCAAATCGCATAGCACATAACACAGAAATCAAATTTCGTATGTGACAGTTCTTGTGCGCTGCTCTGCTATGCAAATATAACCAGACCTTCAATCATAAATACCACATTTGCTATAAATTTGGCAAGCTTATACAATAACATATTTTTTTTTTATTCCGAAGTTCAAACATCACTACAGGTTTGAAAGCAAAATTAATTTAAATTGTTATATACACGCTTTAACCAATTTCAAACAAATATCCACACGAAAAAATCTATCCCTAAATGTTTCCGAAAATCCCTTAAAATGGGTGGAGTCTCCATATATGGCAACCTAGAGTAAAGCTCTGCCATGCTCTCTTATTTACAAACACATATGCAAAAGACACATATAAGTACACGACAGTTTCTTACCCCTCGGTTCAAATTTTGTTCCCCTAACCTCTATAACTTGGCTTGGCCCCTCTGCTATTGAATTAAAAAAACTGATTCAATTCATCCCATTCACATTCACATTCCCTACTGAATGGTTTCCTCGCATTCAAAATCACACTCTTTGAATTTTTTATTGGAAATTTACAATCTTTTTGAAAACCGATTTCAATATTTAGAATCAGACACTCACTTTTTTGAAAAGAATTATGAATGAATGAAATCGACATTGATTCAATCAGTTTACAGCTCTGATACATACATACATTAGAGCGCATCGCAAAAAACAAAGTTCGCAAAACGCCCCCATATGATTTTTTTTTTCGAAAAAATTTCTGGAAATTTTTATTTTTTTTGACGCCGCTATATGTCGCTAAAATTCTTTTTACTCATATCTTCGGTATTTATGGTCCGATCCCTAAGTTTGATACACCAATCTCTTTGGCTTGAGAGGAGCGATTCTACTTTATAATTGTATTAACCAGGGACCATACCGATTATCATTTTTATAAAAAAAAATCATTTTTAATCGTTATAATTTGACTTTTATTTTTTCGATCAAAAAAAAATTTTATTTCTGGATTTAAAATTTTCCGATGAAACGATCGATATTTTATGATTTTTATTTTTCCGATCAAAAATAATTTCTATTATTGGATTTAAATTTTTCCGATGAAAATTGATCGATATTTTATGATTTTTATTCTTTCGATCAAAAATAATTTTTATTATTGGAGTTCAATTTTTCCGATCAACTTTAATAAATATTTATTTATTATTTTTTCGAATCATAATAAACTTTAAAAACTTGTTTCTTTTGTACCATACGCTATATTATTAATACTCTAACATAAATTTTGTTCTCAAAAAGAACTGCGCCAATTTTCATTAAAATTGGTTGGAAAATGCGTCCATAATCGCCGTTGGAAAATTACTGAATGGGTGTTGTATGCTTTTGAACAGAACGGAACAGAGCTATGGCAATGTGCACGCATAGGTGCATTCGTATGTGTATTCCAAACTTCCCAGCAAAAATCTGGTCATCGTTATTACCTGTCAGGCATGACAGAAGGCCTTGCCATGGAACATCTGACGAGTTCATCACTTCTTTCACGCATTCCCAGTAATGCAGAGTGGAATGAGCTTTCATTACCCATTCCACGTAATGCAAAGTAGAATAGAGCGCGAAAAATGAAATGGAATAAATACCGTTATTTTCAGTGGAAATTTGCATCATGCCTTACATTTTTCGCCTTCTTTCTCTGCTATATATATATAAGGTATTCTTTATTTGATTCGCTAGAATCCTGGCGGTATTGTATGATTTATTCGTTCGGCGGTAATGCAGTGGGCAAGTTCTTCCCTCCAATGACAAGCCCATGCTAATGTCAGGCATTCTGTCAACGAATGTGGAAGCAATTGCTAGGGGTTTTCTGGATTACCCTCTTAATTCCACGGTCATCGAGTTCTTTGATTGGTTACAAAGCAATTTTGAACACACCATGCACAATGTTGGCAATCGTCAACATCAGGCCATCAAATATAGGCTTCACTAACGTTTGAAAAAATTTATTGTGATCGAAAAAAAATAAAAAAAATATTGATTAAGGTTGATCGGAAAAATTTAAATCCAATTATAACAATTATTTTTTATCGAAAAAATAAAAATCATAAAATATCGATCAAGTTTCATCGGAAAGTTTTAAATCCAGTAATAAAAATTATTTTTGATCGAAAAAATAAAAATCGAAAATAACGGTTATTTAAAAATTTAAAAATGGATATAATAATAATTAATATTTGTATATATGCTTATGTACATACAAGTACATATTATGTATGCATGTTTACACAAGCCTTTATACAAATATTGACTGTTATTAGATCAATATATACCCGATAAAGAGCAGACATTGCACTTAAAAAAATTTTCACATTCGTGTTTCTGGCAGGAGACCGACGTTATCATATCAAAAAAATAAAACTTTTATTATTAAATTTTCAATTCTTAACAAAACATATCAACTTAAAAAATTTTTAATTAAATAAATAAATTGCATATACAAACTATATATTGGCGATCCTGCGAACCTACTTATGAAGCATCATCATTATATTACGCGAAAATACCAGAATTTATAGTCATAAAATATAATATAGTCAGGAAATAGTATTTTTAAGGTCGCTAGAGGGCTAATTATTCTAGAAAATTATTCGCCCTAAAATTTCGGAAGGGGTCTCCTCAGAAAAAATCTTTGTAAAATGAACCTAAGAGATCACAGGAAGCGAGAAACTTTTGCAAAAGATTAATATTTTTTCACGACGTTTAACAAGTCGACAAAAAAGTAACATTAAAGTGGTGTAAACTAAGTACTGGGTGGAAGTGACCCCAATGGCGCACACAGGGTTAATACAATTATAAAGTAGAAACCCTCCTCTCAAGCCAAAGAGGTTAATTATCAAACTTAGGGATCGGACCATAAATACGGAAGAAATAAAAAAAAAAAATGAATTTTAGCTACTTCTAGCAGCGTGCAAAAAGAGATAAAAAATTGTTCAAGAAATGTTTTCTCGAAAAAGAAATCATATGAGGGGGCGTACGGTGAATTTTTTTTTGTGTTCATATACGGCGAGACGGCCTAACATACATACAAGTACGAGCGAAAAATTACCCGCCTTTACTCAATTTGCTGAACACATTGAAAGTGAGTTTCTATTAAGTTACGAATTATCGCGTTATTGTAACATATAAACACATACATACATAAATATCTAATTAAATAATATGTAAGTACGTTTACTTAGTCAATAATTTCACAAAATAGCCTACTAAATTCCTGTATTTGATTTATGTAAGTTCCAACGCGCCAACAGAGTTGAAAAAGAAGTAAAGTAAAAAGGTTTCCTTCGACTACCGCTCAAGTCTCAACATGATTGAGCAACAGTGGCGTAATGGCTGTTGGATAAGAGGAGGGTCTACGCTGGCGTTGCCAACTGGCGAATTCCTCATTGCTGCCACAAGAGAGCGTAGACTCCTCGTAACGTGAATGCGTTGAGGCGCCGGAAGAGCGACGCACGCCCGTATAAGAATCGGTGATGACCTCCAAGAGTGCTTCATCGCTGCGCAGGAGATACAGAAAAGTAAAAAAGTAGAAAGAGCAAGGTAAGCAAGCAGATAGAGACATACAAAAGATGGAAAATATAATCACAATCAAAAACATATGTATAATACTTATGTAGATCACCCACCTGTGATAGCGGTGATGCTCCAACAGACTACCCGTTGCAAAACGCAACTTCTTCGGCGATTCCAAGCTGGACGAACGCGTCAACGAATTCCTTGGCATGCCCTTATTCTTCAACGACGAACGTATACCATAATCCACCATCGCCGTCGAATTGCTCTGCTGTCCCTGTTGTCCGCTCTGCTTTATTGTGCCCTGTATGAATTTGTTGAGCGCACGCGAGCCACGCCGCTGTGAACGTTCATAGTTACGCCTGTTGCGCGCATCCTCATCCTCACCCAACAGCCAATACGTACGCTGATCGCCCTTACCCTTCATGCTGATCATGCCGCGTTCCTGATAATGATAGCCACCCAACTTTTCCAACAATTCACGACACTGTTCACTGCAGTGAATTTTCAGCGGCACTCCACTTGATTCCATACGTGAGGCGGTATTGACAGTATCGCCGAAGAGGCAATAGCGTGGCATTTTTAGACCAACCACTCCGGCACACACTGGACCGGTGTGTATGCCGATGCGTAGCAGTAGTTTGTTGGTGGGTCGATGACGTATCTTGAATTCGGAGACGGCGCTGAGTAGGTGTAGGGACATTGAAGCGATTTCGGCGGCATGCAAGTCGCCATTGCGAATGGGTAGACCGGAGACCTGAGAATGGAGAAAGTAGGTACATTAATGAAGAAGAGAAGGGTAGAGTTTAAAATCCCAAATGATTCTGAAAGTAGGTGTTCATTCTCAAGGCAGTTGAGTTTTGGAAGTGAACCCATCAGGATTTGTGTATATCCAACAACGAACAGACAGACAATCTTGCTGCGTATATCTTATGATACGGGTTCCGTAAGGCAACGTACTTTCCATATGTGTTGCTACAAAATCTTAGAGAACTTGAAGCTCAATCAAGAATAGTCCGCTTGCCCTTTTTATTTGCTCTGATCTAAGAATCCTAACGAGAAACCAAAGGGTCTAAAACCGTGAAACCTTTCGATTTAAGATCTCAGGACATTGTAGAGATAGCAAGATTGTTCACGTGCCGTTAGACAAGGCTTCAAATCGATACCCACATTTACCCCTTTAGCACTTCTATTTCTAGTGAGCAATGTATGCGTTAGGTTTTGAAGCGTATTAGGTTTTAAATCTTTAAAATTTCTGTTGCTGATTAATAATAATAATAATACAATGGCGCTATTATAACTCTGACGAGTTTTTATGGCCGAGCTTCTCTCCCAATTCGAGGTGTGCTCCTTTTTGTTTTTCCTACTAATTGGGTGGACCTACAGTTTTATGCCGGCTCCGAACGGCGAATGCATTTTTGTGAGAAGCTTTTTCATGGCAGAAATACACTCGGAGGGTATGCCGCCCACTGCCGAGAGGTGACCGCTGCTCTTAAAAAACCAAATAATTGGATTTTTACTAATTAGAAAAATTGTTTTGGTGTTTTGCTCGGACCGTGGTTTGAACCCGAGACCTCTGGCATAGCAGGCGAGCACTCTACCCACTGCATCACAGCAGCCTGTTGTTGCTGATTACCACTTGGAAAAAGCAAGATTGTTGCACCCGTAATTTGTGGATGTTCTGACCTTCGCATCTACGTTATACCCCACAATTACCCCCTTGGCTTTACTACTCAATGTTTCTTGTGAACAATGATGGGCTCGATCTGCTTTCAATGAGGTGTTAAGCTTTTGTAAGGTACTCAGTAGAAAGTAAAACTGACCCGTCTATCATTTGTGGAAGCTTTAACCTTCGAATTTGCATTAAACCTCAGCAACCTTCTTGAAACTAGCAGTTGCTATAGATCTCCGGAACAACACTCTCTATTGCCTGACTCCAATGAAAAGAAAAACTTGTCTTAATCCTAATTGCACTCACTCACTACTTACCACCATATAAGCATCGCCAATCGTCTCTACCTTGTACACATCATAATGCCCAATAATCGAATCGAAACATGTGTACAAATCATTTAAAAAGTCCACCACCTGCAACGGTGTACTCTCCGCCGACATTGCTGTAAAACCCACAATATCGCTAAAATATATCGACACTTGTTCATAACTTTCCGGATCCACTTTGTTGCCCTTCTTCAGCTGCTCGGCCACGGGGCGTGGCAACATTTCCAACAGCAGCGCATCAGTCTTCTTCTTCTCCTCTTGCAACTGATCGGTACGCTCATCGACCAGTGCTTCCAAATTATTTGCATATTTCTCCATCATAGCCATCATATTATCGAAAATATTCGGTTTCATACCTTTGCGCAGTGGACGCAATTTGGCGCGTATTGTCTTGAAATCGGGACGTTCTTCTGGGCGTTCCGACCAACATTCACGCAAAATTTCACGTACACAATCGAAAGAGGTCTCGAGCGGTTGCAGTGATGGTCGATATGGATAGAGATGATCTTGTGGTTGAAGTACTTTTTGAAGACATTGCATGGGTGTTAGGCCAGTTTCGCCGAAGGGACCACGACGTACATGAACTTCGTAGAGCACGATGCCAAAGGAATATGAATCGCCTTTTTGTGTGCCTGGCACGAGTGTGGCGGGTCCTTGGCGTAGAAGCTCGGGTGCGCGATAAAGTAGCTCTGGTAGCGGGTATATGGATGAGAGGGAGAGAGAAGGATGAGAGAGTGAAGAAAATTGTGGTTAGAAAGTATGTGAATAAATAGAAGTGCAGCAGCTACTATATTAAGAGTGCTATGAACTTTTAGTGTCATTAACCCTCAATTAATTGCGGAACAAAAGTGCTTACATATATTTCATTAAGTGACACTAAAAGCTCATACAAAAACCATTTAACTTTTTTTCCAAAAGCAACATACTTATACACTTAGTTGTCATGTTTTGCGTTTCCGTTGAGTTATCCTCCATTCCTTGTTTGAAAGCGAACAAACCGAAATCGGTTAATTTAACCACCCAGCGAGAATCGATCAGACAATTCGAAGTGCATAACGAACCGTGAAAACGAATGGGCGATTCATGTAAGTAAATGACACCCTGTTGTGCGACACAAGGAAAACCAAATAAAAATAAAATGTCAAAGAAATGGAAAGAGAAAATTGCATGCAATTATCCCAGCGGTAATCTCTGTGGCTGGGCTAATGAATTCTTAGTACATACATATTGTGCGAATGTGGCATGGTGAACTTACGCGTATGATATCGGCAACCATCGAAGCAATAAACATGTTGTCCAATTTAACGTCCTCATTCTCCAGTATATCCTACGTACATGGGATATGCATAAAAAAAGTGTAAGAAAGAAAAGTAGAAGACAAGTTGGTATTTTGTAGATTGATTAATCTTTAATGCATAATAGTTGTCAAATTAAAGTGTACTTAAAATAGGGAAAAGCAAATGACTTTCGATAGAAGGGGCAAAATGTCAAATCTCCTTTTTGAAATATAAGAAATTACTAAATACTCTAGTAGACTATTAAGAGCCTTTCAGCAATCCCAGCCAACCAGAGAAGTACGCACGGTGCTCCGTTAGGACTTCCTAAGCCCTGCCAATGGAGTGTATCCGATTTAGAAAGTGCCTTTTGAAATATATGCAAAAAGTGCGCCTTTAGGTCTTCTTAAATGAGTGCTACGGAGTCCTTCAGATATTCCTCAAAGACTCCGTGCGAACTCAAACACTAATTTGAGTAGCTTTTTCGAACTCCTTTTTCACTTCGCATTTGCAGCTCTCAGTCGAGGGATTGTTTTAGGAGTCCCATTATGCGGTCTTTACACGAGTCAATTTTTGCCGACTGTGAAATCGACTAGGCAAAAGTTGAACGCAACTCTACTGTGAACTAGGCGATTTTTGTCGACTGAGCTATTTACACGGGTCGATTTTGGTTGAATGACAAAAGTCGACTAGGAAATCGACCCGTGCAAAGGCCGCATTACGCTCCTAATTCGGAGCGGTCCGTAATTGGTTAGCTGGGGTATAGGTCCAGCCAATTTGTAAAAAAAAAAAGAATAAGAAGCACGCCTCGAATTGGGAGAGAAGCCCGGAGTTGGAGTTATAGCCGCGACAGTGTATCAGTTTTGAAGTCAAATTGGTTTCAGACAGTGGGTTTTTGACTGATACCAGTAAAGGAGAAACATCACGCACTTCCCTGCGCTCATCAAACAGAATCTCTCTTACAATTTTGCCGATCCCTGTTTTAACCATAGTCTCATGGTTAAAGGTACGCATGGCAGAAAATTTATTGAAATTACTTGATTTTGCTCAACAACTTTTGCTTGTTTTCATTAAAGAACTTAAATTAACCAAATTCTATCAAATCAATTAACATTAGCCGCTTTCGATTCACAATTTCTCTGCTGGCTATAAATTTCCCTCTGTTAAATTTCTATGTGAATGACAGCGAGCAGAGGGAAATTTTTATCGACCAGTTAGCGAGTATGGCTAATACTCATTATGGGTTCAAACCATGAATCAACAAATAAGAGATTGTGCATTCAGAGGTCCCGCTATGCGTTCATCAAAAATTTGACAGAATCAGCTGATTTAGTGACGTAGTAACATAAATTCTCTTTCACCCAGTTTCGGTTCCGGTTTTCTAATAACTAAAGATTGTGTGCGATAAATGTGAAATTTATTTTAAAAAAGCTATTTTAAATAAAGAAAAATGAAGTGCCGCGTATTTATTTGTGTGAACAATGGTTCAATAAAGGTATTTTTTGCCTCTTTGTAAATTTTCTTTCTCGTCGATAACGTAGTTGATGACGTACTAACCAAAATGAACCCAGTCTCACGGATGAATATTTTGCTGAATATCGCTGAGTGCACAATCTTCTTTATTTGAATCATGGGTTCAAACACCTCGCTTGTCTGATGGCGAATCGAAAACGCCAATTATTTGTTTATTTCTTCAGATTGACTTTGAGTATAGTCCACTGAGCAAGAGCTCAGTTTTTATGCATAAGGGCCATTGTCTCGAACATTGAACTCAAGCAGCAGAATATCAAAGTCTTAGCTGTTATGGCTGTGCCAAAGAATTCTTTCGAGGATGACTCTTGATATCAAGGGAAAGGTAGAGTTCAATTTCACATCAGAAAACTTGAGAAAGTTCATTGACTCACGTTTGGCGCGTCTAGCAAAAAAAAAAATCACTAATATTATGAATGAACTAATATTTAACAAAACTGACATTTATTCCATTAAGACCAATTTTTGGCTATTTTTTCATTTCTTAAACGAAATATCAGATAAAATAAAAAAAACTAGGTTTAACCAGAGCTCTGGTTGATTCCATTTCAAGTGTGAAATTAGTACTATTAACCAATTTTTCGTTGATATTTTTCTTGGTGTATGTATGCACTATAGATATGTGTACCATAAAACCGTAAGAATTTGTAAAAATAAAATGAATGAAAAGTGATGATTTCCCTTGTAGAATGATTAACATACATACATACATAGTTTTCTCAACCTCATTTCTTAATCCTCTCTTGAGACAATTTTGCTCATCCTGGCAGGGCTCAGAACACTTCAACTTATGACTTCATATCTTCTTTTTTTTAAATGATGACATTTGACTTTTCACATTGGGAATGGCTAAAGAGTAACGGTGATTTGAGTGGAGGAATAGGTATGCACAGATGTACTTACCTTTAAGCTGCCTCTTGTACAATACTCCGTAATGATGCATATATTTGGGGGTTCGGTGCAGGCGCCAATGAAGGCGCATATATTATCGTGACGTGTGTCGCGTAACTGTGTTATTGTTATTTTTGTTGTTGTTTTTTTGTTTTATATTTTTAAAACATAAAACGAATCAATCAAAACAGCGAATCATTTTAATCGGTGGTGTTGTTGTTGTTCATTAATTTTGCGTTGAGTGCATTTGATAGCATAACATATGTAAATCCCATGGCAATATTAAGATGTTGACGCAGCAATAAAAAGTTTTTGATTATACGAAAAATGGTAAGAATTGTGAAGTAGCAAAAATAATTAAAAGAAGGAGAGAAAAATGAGAAATTGTACAAATTAAATGAAATGTAGCAAAAATTAAAAAAATGCTATGAAAGAAATAATCTACACTCAAAAAAAAAAAAAAAAAAAAAAAAATTACTCAGATTAAGGCAAACCAAGGAATAAAAACCACGTTTTAAAGAAAATTGATGAAAATATGTCTTTAGCGCCGGCCGAATAATTCCCACTTTTCCATAATCTGAGTAAGTTGTTTTTTCAGTGTATGCTTGCAATATATTTTATTTTCATCTTAATTTTTTCTTTTGTGAATATCTACTACAATATTTATTATTATTATTTTTTTTTGCACTCACCAACTTCAATTCCATTTTCATTTCACGCGTAATATCCACAGATTTTTTGCGTACTTTTTTTATCGCATATAATTGACCCTTGTAGAGACCGATGGGTGTGAAAATTGTTGTATAACGAAAATCGGCATCGGGATTGGAGCTTAGGCTCACCTGACTGGTGCGTATTAGAGGATGAGTGGACTGAAAGAGGCAAATAAAAAGAATAAATAATGGAAGTTAAAAAATAATTCTAAAAAAATTCTAAAAAATAAAAAAATATCTACATTTTAAGTTTTAAAAAGCAAAACCCAAAATTCTATAAACTTAAATTAAATAAAAAAAAATTTGAAATTAAATAAAAAAAAATTCTCAAAAGTAAAAAAAAAACATGCAATTTAAATTTAAGAAACAAAATAAAATTCGATTTCCAATTTTTTTGTTAATAATTTTTTTTTTTTTAATTTTTTTAATAAAATTAAATTAAAATTAAAAGAATATAATTATGAAAAGTAAAATAAAATACATTTACTTTAAATTAAAAAAAAAAATTCTAAGAATACCCACTACATTAAAAAGCTCTAAAATTTCCAATTTTTTTTGTTTTTTTTTTTTAATAAAATCAAATTAAAATTAAAAAAAAAATAATTATAAAAAAATACCTATACTTACCTACGCTTTAATTTAACAAAAAAATATTATTATTTCCTATTTTTTGGTTTTTCTTTAATAAAATTAAATTAAAATTAAAAATAAAAAATTTTTAAATATAAAAAACCTAAATTAAAAGCAAAAAAATTCTATAACTTCCAATTTTGTCAGTAAAATTAAACTAAATTAAAAAAACAAATAATTCTAAAAAATAAAATAAATACCTACCTACACTAAATTTTAATAAAAAAAAATAAATTTCCACAATTTCCAATTTTTTTCTTTTTAATTAAATTAAAATACAAATTAAGAAAAAAATCTAAAAAATAAAAACAATACCTACACTTTAAATCAAAAAAAAAAAACAAAAAGCAAATTATAAAAATCTATAATATCCATTTTGTTTTCTTTTTTACATAAAATTAAGTTAATTACACTGCTCTACAGCCAAAAAATACTCTGAACGCGACCATCCTATCTATATGTAAAATCGGTCGCTGATTCCGAAAATCGGATTCATTTTTAATTCTATGGGAAGGTTTTTGAGATATCGGCAATTTACCGTTATTTGGCCGATGGCTCCACTTAATCCTGAATGTCTCTTTAACGCAGTGAGCTATCTTCCTTGAAGTAACACCAAACGAAAGAAAATTAAATTTCCTTTTCATGGCTCCTATAACATTTTTCTCTAACTCTTATAGTTTCTGAAATATTGATGATTAAATTTGAATTTTTTCGATTTTTTACGATTTTTTGAAGAAAAAATTGACTTTGTCAGGTAATATCTTTAAAACCAATGTTTTGATCTTCGGTTTTACTCCTTTGTGTGAAGCTTCGTTCCATTACCAAAAAAATAAGCTATCAACAAAGAAAATCCATGGTAAAATGGAAAAGTTATAGGCGATCAAGTAAATACAGCCAAGTCGCGCAATGCCTCTGGACGGGTATATTCTATGCATGTTTGGTGTTACCTCAGGGAAGATAGCTCACTCCGTTAAAGAGACAGTCAGCATTAAGTGGAGCCATTGGCCAAATAACGGTTAATTGCCGATATCTCAAAAACCTTCCCATAGAATTAAAAATGAACCCGATTTTCGGATTCAGCGACCGATTTTACATATAGATAGGATGGTCGCGTTCAGAGTACAGACAACAAATTTAATTTTGTGATCCAGTGTTATCAAAAAAAAAAAAAAAAAAAAAATAACCTGCACCTTAAATTTTAAAAACAAATAATATGATTCTATAAATTCCAAATTTTTTCTTTTGTATTAATAAATAAAATTTGTTTTAAATAATAAAAATCTATAACTTCAATTTTTTCCCTTTGTTTGATAAATTTAGATTTAAATTAATAGCAGAATACACTTTAAATACAAAAAAGAAAATTAAAAATAAGAAAAAACCTACTTTCAAATTAAAAAAAGAAAATTATATACCAACTTTTTTCTCTTTTTTAAATTAAATTAAATTAAATTAAACTAAATTAAATTAAATTAAATAAAAAAAAATTAAAAAAAAAGAAAAAAACACGTTAAATTTTAAAAACTAAAAATAAGAAAAACCCTACTTTGGAATTAAAAAAGAAAATTATATACTAACTTTTTTCACTTTTTTAAATTAAATTAAATTTAATTTAATTAAATTAGAATAAAAAACAATAATTCCAAAAAAATAAAAAAAATTCTATAATTTCCAATTTTTTTGTTTGTTTATAAAATAAAAAAAAAAAAAAATAATTCTAAAAATTAAAAAAATACCTACACTTTATATTAAAAAAAAAAACAAAAAAAAATCTATAATTTCTATTTTTTTCTTAATAAAATTTAATTAAAATTAAAGAAAACTAATTCTAAAAAAATTAAAAAATACCTAACTTCTTTTTTTTTTAACAAAATTTTAAAAACTAAAAAATAAAATTCTCTAATTTCCATTTTTTTTTTTTGTTTTTTAAAAAGATTCAAAACAAAATAATTCTAAAAATTAAAAAAATACCTACACTTTAAATAAAAAAAAAAAACAAAAAATATATAATTTCCATTTCCATAAAATTATAGAAAACTAATTATAAAATAATTAAAAAATACCTAACTTCTTTTTTTTAATAAAATTTTATAATATCCATTTTTTGTCTTTTTTCTTAATAAAATTTCATTAAAATTAAGGAAAACTATTCTAAAAAATTAAAAAAAAATACCTACCTTCTTTTTTTTAATAATTTTATAATTTCCAATTTTTTCTTTTTTCTTAATAAAATTTAATTAAAATTAAAGAAAACTAATTAAAAAAGTAATAAAAAAATACCTATATATCTTCTTTTTTAAATAAAATTCTATAATCTTCATTTTTTTTTGTTTTTTTTTTTTGTTTTTCCTCTTTCCCGTCGTCTCTTACTCACCCTTGTTTGCTTTTGATTAGCCGCGGCCGTCTCCTTTTCGCTTTCATGCATTTGCACTTCACGAAAATCGATTTTCCACAATAAACTATCCAATTCCTGTTCGTAGCGCCAATTACGATACAAAACCAATGAGATGATGCCGAGCAACAGCAAAGCGCCACCGGCAATGCCCGCCGATATTTCACCCGTATAACCTGTGCAGGTGTAAGCACACACGAAATTACATTAAAATTACTAAATTTCATATACATATGTATATGTATGTAAGTATTATTAAGTTAAACAATTGAAAGAAATGTGAGCTGCGCACACCTCCAACTATTTTAAATAAAATTAACTCACTAATGCATTTCTCGCCAGCAAAACCACAATTTGGCTCCGCAGCTGGGCGGCCATTGACGTTAACCCAATGAATTTTGCCATATAAATTGAGATCCTAATTGAATGGAAATTGGTAATTATAAAGTAAGCATAGTGAGTAATTTATAATTAAGGATAATTGAAAATTTAAAATACTTTAAGAAGTTTAAAAAAATTTAAATTAAAATTATTTTTTTTAATGTTTTGCTAATAATTGCTCCGCACAACACTCACCTGTAGAAAAGTCTTTGGACATAAAATTTTTTCGTTCGGAAAGCATTTATAGGGGATTTTTTTTTTTTTTTTTTGTTGAAAAATAGTGTTATTTAAGAGATTATAATAAGGGTATTCATCTAAAGTTGTAAACTGCTGGTAAATGGGGTAAAGTGATAAAATAATAATTGTGATAAATTATCTGTCAAAATTTGTATGAAAATATATTTAAGCAAAGTTTATCAATTTACCGAACGATTTTGTTGCGTAAATTTATAAATTTCGGTAAAATTCAAGTCTGACACATTGTCAGTTTTACTTTTTCAAATTTAAAAGAAGAAATTGTGCTTTCCTTCGGCATTTTAGCACGATTTATTAAAATAATTTCTACAAAAATGTTATATGCATTGTTTGTTTATTTTATTGGGTTTTTTATTTATTAATCAAGTTGACACTGACAGCTGACAAGAGTTTAAACAATTATTTACCAAAGTGCGTTCATGTAAAAATGCGGATAAATTGATAAACTTTAACAATTTATTACTTTATCACTTTAGATGAAGACCACTAATGAAAAATTTCCAATATTTAAAAAAATTCCAATAAGGAAAATTTGTACAAAATCAAAAGCAAGTAATAAATTAATTTGCATCTCTCATTGCTTCACAAATAAATAATCAAATTGGTTCTTAATTTTTTTTTTCTACCATAATCTTTGCTTATTCAACTTATAAAGAAACGTTTTATTAGAAAAAAAAAAATTATTTTATTACACACTTACAGGTAATTTATCACTTTGTGTTTGACTAAATGTCCCCACCGGCACCAAACCAGGAACTGTCATATTACGATTATTGCGCGCATAGCCACGCGCTAATACTGTATAATTGCCAGCGGCATCACCATTCTCATCAATATAGACATGATAACTGAAATAAAAAGGTTAAAGGAAGATATTAATATACATGAATAAATTGAATTCAAGGAATTTCCCAGAAATGTTGAATAATTAAATAAAAATGTTTAAACTTTGTTGTGGAGGCTTAGTATGATTATTAAAATATTCAATTTTGTATGTGGAAACAGAGAAAATGCCTCTTTTTTCTTTTTTTTTTTTTGCTGTAAAGGGTTCAATTATGTGTTTAGTGAAATTGTGTGCATTGTTCTACACATTTTTTCAATAGCTAACATTAAAATTATGCCTCTTCAATTTCCTCTTCATTTACTCACCCCATTGCGCTCAAATATTTGGAACCTTTTATAGCCGCTATAATAGCGGTGCCATTTTTCGGTTTACCACCACTTTGTAAAACTTTTATTAGCGCGTTTGCATACAAATGGACGGCATCATAGAGATAGGCAGCCTCAGCGCTGATCTGTTGAAGGCACGAGCAAAGCAATTGAATGTACATATGTATGAAGTGATGGGCATGAAATTAAAATGTAAAAAAAGGACAGCTTTAAGAATTTTTTTAAGTAAATTCCCTCAGCTACCGACACTCACTCACCTGCTTTGTTCCACCAAAATAGCCTAAAGGATTGGGAAAATTGAAAGGCGGCAACTCCATATATTTGTTGACCTAAGTAAAGAGGAAAGATAGAGACTAAAAAGTGACCAAGTGCTAATGTAAAATGAAAAGGCGTGAGTTGACATTACAAATACAAAAAATTCCTGTAGTCCAAATTCAACAAGAGCAATTCATTTATATGGCGATAGCAAAACGCATTTAACCTTAGGGTTTCGGTCACGTCAGGTAGACAAATGAAACGAAAAAAGTTCGTACGTTTTTATGCTGTCAAAATGTGGATGGTTTCGCCCAAGGATGTATCAACCTTGGTTTCGCCCAAAATAAAAAACATTTTTTATCTAACAAAAACTTCGAAAAGTTTTTCCATTCTTACCAATTTCCTTTATTCACCCAAAGAGAGTAAAAAAATCTTGTACACACTTTGCAAGCGCGAACAATTTTTTATGATTGATAACTTTTTTTTTTGTTTTTATCAAACTTACTACTTACCTCCTTGGCAAATTTGGCAAATGTGATTGGGGCGCTGGGAAAAATGCCCAAATAAGATTGGAATGCCACTTCAGCGCTTAAATCGATTTTCTCCAGCAGCAAACCGCGCAAATATTTATCCGGATTAGCTGGATCGTACTGTTCAATATCGATGCCAACAACAAAGTATTCTCCTTTAGCCAAGAGGCCGCGTCGCTCCAGGCTCACCATTAGGCCAACATGCTCGTAATAATGACCAAGAATGACATAAACTGAAAGTGGAAAATATGTCTCACAATAAAAAGCATTGAAAAAGTGAGGATTTAGCATTTTTATGGGTGCAGCAGAATCGATGTACTGATATACATATGTATGTATGTATATCTACTATCCAGCGTTGTCGTTTTAGCTATTTAGTGGTTAGATTTAGCTACCGCGATCTTTTCTTAGCCACCAAAATTTCGGTTTTGCCACTAACCACTTTTTTAGCCACCGCATATATTTAAGCTTTTCTCGTATATGAACGACTGATATAGTCCCTGCAAAAAATGCGATTAATCCGGGACGTGTCCGGGATCAATCGCAAGGGAGCATGCGACTAATACAATTTTACATCCCTTTATATGGAGTGAATTGATCGCATTTGTTCGAGCATGTCCTATAAAGAGACTAATTGTTCAACTTGTATACCCGAACGGGTACCAATGTAGATTAATCACTAACATACCGAACGGGTACAAATGTAGATCAATCGCTTTCATCCCCAACGGGTACAAATGTAGATCAATCGCTTTCAGCACGAACGGGTACAAATGTAGATTTTTCCTTAAAAATTGTAAATGTTCATGCATATTTAAATAAAGATTATATAATGTTTTACTTTAGAAAAAAAAATCTCAATAAATAAATTTAAAAAATTGTAAGTTTTGAGTATGCATTATATGAGGAGGTAAAGGATTTTTTCATAGGATATTTTAGGCAACATTTTGTTAAAATTGTTATTAAAAAAGGGTGTTCAATTCGTTTTACCGGTTGTTCTACAATTTTTTAAATACATTGCATATTTTTGTAAAATGTCTACATTTAAGGAATCTAGATTTGTACCCGTTCGGAATGAAAGCGATTAATCTACATTTATACCCGTTCGGGATGAAAGCGATTAATCTACATTTATACCCGTACGGGAACAATCGGGGACTAATTGTGGACCGATTGTTCTCGAAAGATATCAATCGAGGACAAATCTCTTTCGGGATTGATCGCACATTTTTTGCAGGGGTGAGACTGAAATTGAAAATACATATTAGAGCTCTAGATACCCGGGTATCGAACAGTTCGGATTGATCGTTTTTGTTTGAAGCCCGTTTGTTGTTCAAATGCCCGTACAAACATTCGAGCATTCGAGCTTACAAACAAAAAAAGTGTGTATTGAAAAAACAAAAATAAAAACAACTACATATGAAGAAGAACAAAAATAATAAACAAAAGAAAAAAACAAACTTCAAAATGCCCGAATTGTTCAAATGCCCGTACAAACATACGGGTAATAAACAAACAAACGACTGTTCGAGCATTTGAACAACATTTGTTCGGGCTACTCGAAAATGTTCAAAAAAAATCTGGAGCTCTAATACATATGTATGTATTGAGTTCCAATGAAAAAATTTATGTAGTTATTCATGGGAAAGTGTATTTATGCGCTTGATTTTTGGTCAGAGGTTCGACAGTTTAGAAACGCTGTCGATGTAATTCTTTTAATCAGAGATTGAAAATTTCAGTCAATGTGTTCAAAGGATTTTTAAAATAACAAAAAGAAAAATTAGTATCAAGAGACAAAAATAATACATATGTATATTTGTTGTCAGTGAGTAGATAATATTAATTTTTCTATTTTGTAGTGAGCAAGGCTGCGCACGATATCAACAAAAAAAATTTAGTTTGTTGAATATCAAATAAAAATTATCGAAAATATTTCGTTTCGTTGATTATTAAAAAAAAAGTATCACAATTATTTCGTTACGTTGATCATCAAAAACAAAATATCAAAAAAAAAAAAAATGTTTCGGGATTACGACTTCATTTTACTTTGAATTTTGTTCTTTTTTTATTAACGTTATTTTTTTTTGATAATTTTTTTTGTTGGCTACCGAAACGAAATTTTCTCAATATTTTTTTTTTTTTTTGATAATCAACAAAAGTGTAAACCATATTAATTTGGAAAATAAAATTTTTAACCATGACTGTAATCAAATCTAGGGATGGCAACAATAACCGGAAAAACGATTATAATCGGTTAATTTCTTTCGGTTAACGGTTAAAATGTATCGGTTTTTTTTCCTTTCGATTAACCTTTTTCCTCTCAAGTCGAAAATAATCGAAAGGAAATAATCGAAGTTGAGAATTTCCGCCCTTTTGATCCGAGTCCGAATTCGGTTACCTACGGTTTTGTGAGTATATTAACAACCACGAAAACTTTCAACGGCAACCGTTACTACTTTCCTCTACCAACATTCCTGCGATTCAGAAACTGCAGGTTTATAAAAATCTGCAGATTAGTGATATATCGCAAACTGTGAATAAAAAATCACAAATCGCAATTGCGATCACTTTTTCAAAATAGCAGTTCATTACTTATTGGCAACTGCTATCGATGTAGCAAGTAAGCAGTTCACCTATGTGAATCGCAATCGCAAAAGCATTATAAATTTCTTTTTGTTTACACTTTTGAGCAGACCACATACGTATTACGTACATATATAGAAATATAAGAAAAAAAATTATTGAATTTACAATTTGTCTTTGAAAAATATTTACAAACAGCGATATTACTGCGGAATGCGTTGTTATTGCTATCATATTGTTAACATAAAATAAAGACAGTTATATCGCTCAGAAAACGCAAAATTAATCTCTACCGGTAACTGATGATTTTATACCAGTCCATGCAATCGCAATAGCAGTTTAAAATCACAGTGATTTAAAAATAGCAATCACCGAAATCACAGATATCAAAAAATCGCAGTTTCGCTCATCTCTAGATTCGTCTCAAAAATATAATTCCAGCCCCAAGATCCCCAAATTTAAATATGCCCCTGAATATATAATAATTTTTAATATTTATGTATTCATTAATGGTTCACAGCATTTCACTGTAAACCTTGCAAAAATTTATTTCAGACTCATTAGAGTGCTCCTCTCCACGGAAATCTTTAGTAAAAGGCGAAAGATTTATTCGACAACTGAAGAGAAGCCAGAGTAATTTTGCAAACGGCTTTGCGAATCAACTATTACCAACTATTTTGTAAACCATATGAGAATTACCAATGGTAAGAATAGTGCACGAATGTTTGAAACATAAAATTATTAAGCAAAAAATAAGGGAGGATGTGAATCGGGTTAAGGCAAAATACAAAATATAAAATACATGTGTGCGTCTGTATGACCGAGCGCACATGCACAGCAAGAACAGTGCCGGTCATATACATAACACTGTATGACAAAATAAAAAAAATTTAAAGTACCTTTTTCGAGTTTAAGATAAAGTGTCATAGCCATATGTCATATTAAAATATTGTACGGAAATAGCTATCAAAAACTTTTCCGAAGCCATGTGAAGAAGTAACCAAAAACAGCTGATCAAATACCACGACCCAAAAATATATCGTGCAGAGTTATATTTATTTAGTACACATATCGCACCCTAAATCATAAAGGGGTACAACTCAAAATTCAAAAATTTTCAGGAGAGCCAAGAACTTTTTTTCATTACAAGCAATCGTATAGCAAAGGGCCAGGTATAATGGTTATTTTTCGGTCGAAAGAGACAGTTATTCAAAAGTTTTTTTTGGCAATCTCTAGAGATATGTTCCGTATACCCGTTTATGAAAAAAACTCGATTTCGAAAAATTTTGAGTTGTGCCCCTTTATGATTTAGGGTGCGATATGTACAGCGTAGAATGCAGCAACAAAATATTATGACTTATGACGATATGACGCAATATGAAAGGTTGTGAATCCCCTAATTAAGTAAGTAAGAAAATTAAGAACAAATTAATTTTTAAAAATTTTCTAATTTTTTTGTAAAATTAAATTTCGAAAGTACATAATTATCCGGCCACCACTGTTGGCAATCTCTTTCAGGGATGCCACTTTTGGGCCTTTCCTACCAAAACTGGTAGGTTTTATTCCTTTTGGTAGGTTGGTAGGACGCTTTGAATTTTGGTAGGTTTTTGCCTTCGTTCAACTAACATCATTGATTTGGTACATTTCTTCATTTTGCCACAACACTGTTGAGAAAACGTGTCTTCTCAGTAGACTTTTGTCACAGAACTCTTCTAAATAGAAAAGCTCCCTTTGAGATTCAAGTACACTTGCTCCCACAGACACAACTGGAGGAGATTGAAAACAGAAAGGCATCTGACATTTTACGCTATATGAAGCAAACAAGGTTGTCCGTCTACATGGTGTGTAATAAATAGCTTTAGGTGGTATCAGGCCATCAGGCCTACCTAGGTAGTAAATGTGTTTGCTGTACCAAGTGGAAACAATGTCCGCTATTTCCCTCAATAAACCTTCTTACGTTTCCTTCCTCATTATTCCTCAAATCGACGGCTGAGAATAAGATCGCCCTATTTCAAAAATTGTTTCAAAAACGCCCTATTCCAAAAATTGTTTGAATAACGTCCTATTTCAGATTTTGCTTCAAGAACGCCCTATTTGAAAAATTGTTTCAATAACGTCCTATTTCAGACAATTATTCAAAAACGCCCTATTTCAGAGAAATATATATGGAATTTTCTCTGAAATAGGGCGTTTTTGAAGCAAAATCTGAAATAGGACGTTATTGAAATAATTTTTCAAATAGGGCGTTCTTGAAGCAAAATCTGAAATAGGACATTATTGAAACAATTTTTCAAATAGGGCGTTTTTGAAACAATTTTTGAAATAGGGCGATCTTATTCTCAGCCGTCGAAATGTAAATCCTGATTTCCTCCGCACTGGACGAGCGGTGACATACACTAATACCCAATCCAACCTTGCCCGAATATCATTTAACGCCAACTCAAGTTTTTGTTTATGTGGGAACTGATGCTTCCTTCTCTTTTCCTTCACATTTTTATCACTCATTCTAAAATTACTTGAAATTTGTACAAATTATATTAAATTTAATACTAAAATTTTCCAAATAAAAAATAAACAGTTTTTTTTATTTTAAGCGGTAAAAAAACAAAATGGCCGGTTACTGCTTGGTCGGTTACTGGCACAGTTACCCTAAATTAATTTGTTGAATATGGTTAAATCTCACATTAAAAAAAAAAAAAAAAAATGGTAGGCTCGAAGCCATTTTGGTAGGTTTTTGGTAGGACAAAAATTTTCTTAGTGGCATCCCTGATCTCTTTGCTTAATGCTACATTTAGCAGTTGACTAGCGCGCCACTAAAGTCACTCTCACGGTACAAAAAGGTGGGCACATACAACTGCACAAGCATGAAAACAACAATAACACTAGCAAGCGATGCGAGTGAAAGCATTTGTGCGTGCGTTTGTTTATTTATTTGTTTTTGTTTACAGGTAAGTGAAGTGGCTTTGCGCTCATAGCCCAGTTAGTCGAGAACGTAAACCCGTGTACCGTGTCAGCTGATCCAACCTATTTAATGGGATTTGTATGTAACCGATTATTCAACGACGTACGACGCAGAAGCCCGTACCGCAGAAATCAAAATCATTTTGATTTTTTACGTAAAAACGTGGCAGCTGATCGCTCGCATGGTTGCAAGGTAGACGGGTTGCCAGTTGAACATTTTTAGTTATTAAATATTTAAACAGTAATTTTCACAGCATTATACAACTAACTCAACAAGATTGCAAAATATTATCGAATATACATATATGTGTTCACATGGAAAAAATAGTATGTCTACTTAAACGAACCATTTATTATTACTTTAATTTTTAAAAAGAAAGGAAAGAAAACGTTTAAAAATTTTTTTTAAATCCCAAAAAAAATGTAAATATATATATATATATATATAAATTAATAACAAGATAATAGCTTTGTTCAAAAACTTTACTTGCAAGTACTTGCAAAAAGAGCGTCAATGTCAAATTAAGAGTAAAAACGAGAAAAAGAGAAAATTATCAACCAAAGTAATTGAACACAAAATCGTAAACATTCGCAAGAAAACAGCTGATACGCTGTTTTGACAATTTGATTTTTAGGTTAGGTTGTAATTGAAATTTTTGAAATTGGAAATGAATGGAAATAACTGAATTAGGAAAACAAAATTCTACTTTGGCTATTCCACAACATCATCAAGATTCATTTTTTCGCTAACTTATTTGGTACACAATTAGAAATTTGCGTTTAAAATGTTTGTATATTTCCAATTGAAATTTTTGTAATCATATATTTTGGACACTTCTATTTTTTTAAAGCTGCTAGTAGTTGCAAGTGAAAATTTTACTTGCAGCGTTTATCAACTCTCTCGAGATCGTACTCTCTCAATTTGGCTCTCTTTTGCGAATTTTTTGGGTTATTGAACATAAATTCGTAACTATTCGTAAAAATATGTAAAAATTTTGAGATATTGAACACTCCTAATAAATGAAGATATTACTGAAAATTAAAGCAAAAATTGTATTTATCCACAATGGTGGCGGTATTTTCTTAATTGATAACTCTTGGTGGACTTCTTCTGCAATTTTTCCAAATTAAAAAGTTATAAATTGCCACAATAAATCTGAGTTTCTGTAACAAAATCAATTAAAGGGATGTCACACTAATACGATCCACACCACCATGTCACCACCTATTTATACTAGAAAAGATATGAGTTAAAGAAACTCAGTACAGATTTCTTAATTAAACACAGATTTTTGTGAGAATCTTGTTGCTTCCCAATATAATTTTTTTATGGATTTTCAATTGTAAATTTAATGGTCTGACTGTGTTTTTTGTTATTTTTTTTTTGTTTTAGTCCTTGATAACTATCACCAAGGTGTGATGGAAATATATTGGGCAGCAACAAAATTACAAGAAAAATGTGTTTTAATTACCAACTAAGCCGTAAAAAAGTAACTAAATTAATAAAAAAAAGTCGTCAACGACAACTTTAAAAACGATTAAATTAGTATTTTATTGTCATTTGGCAAATAATGCACAGTTGTGTCTTTGAAGATTAGTAAAAATCTTGTTTGTTCAAAAATGATCAAATGGCAACCCTGCCAAAATGAAAACAAACTATATATATATGTAAATATGTGTGAGTAAAACAGCTGATTGCTACGGGCTCAAAAAATCCTAAAAATTGCATACGGGCGTTTGCGTCAGCGAGCGGACCACACGTTCTCGACTAACTGGGCTATCAGTGGAAGAGAAAATGTGATTGTTGGGCAGTTGTTGGTAATGCTGTGGTTATGGTACCAATCAACATTGCCAATCAAAATCGGAAACATTTCGTGATTGGTGAGAGGTGGTTATGCTTACATTGGTGATTGGAGCGCACATACACAACATAACACATGATAATTACTGAGCACATACACAACATAACACATTATTACCTCTGAAACCTCGTTTGCTGGCTGCCTGTTTCACACAGCAAGTTTGCTGGATGTGAGAGTCCGAAAATTCTCTCACCGTCGGAGTGCACAATAACAATTACACGGTGCTCGATCAGCTTGATTGGTAGCATAACCAGGCCATAAACGTTTACAAAACGTTTGTAGAAAAGTCAAAGCAAAAAAAGGAAAAACGGGAAAGCAAAGACAACAAGTAAGAGAGAGCTGGCTCCGGTTGCACCGAAAAATTCATACCTTTCATGAATGGAGAAATGAACAGCTATATTCTGATCTTTTTTTTTTAATTTATCCTTTCAATTCTTATACCCTAAGATATCTATATGTGAACAATCGTTTGTAAGGCAGCTATATGGATACAAATACTGCAAAATTTCATGTCCTTAGCTGTTTAAATTGGGAAGTTTTGTATGTACATATATCCCATAATGTCCATACCTGAACAATCGGTTGTATGGCAGCTATATTGTATGTATATGTTATAGTGGTCCGATTCGCCCGGAGATGGCTTAATCGACTCAGCTCTTGATCCTCTATGTATATTTGGTGAGTCTGTCGCGCCTCCTACTGGTACTTTCAAGATTCGTATTTCGGAACTATGTTATAAGACCATTTCGTGTTCATGAATGGTATAAAAATTAACACTTATTTTTTTTGCATTTGCAATTCTGGCTGTTGAATTAAATTTGTGTATTTTAATTGCCATTCTATTCACTTTGGCTGTGCGTCACGTTTGTATATATTTCGTTCATTGGTTGATTTAACTGATGAGGGTTGTTTTACTATGAATTCTCAGATATTTTATGCATTTCGCAAGTTAAATGAATTATTTTGTGTTGGTGAAGTTATCGCTTCTCGGCCTAATGGCTTAGATCAAAAGTGTAGTATCTGTTCTTATTAGCTTAACATCTAATAGATCCTCCATCGGAGGACAAGACATGTTAAACTGATTTTTTGAATTTGGCGGAGTGTCTAGGAGCTTGCTCCACCTCTGCCGCGGGTTGGCCAGGCATTGCAGTGTCGCCAGGAGTCGGCCCATATAATGAATAAATACACAAGAGTTTAACAAATAATAGAAGTTGCCAAAATTGGTAAACGACGTTTTCGTTTGAAAAAAAAAAAAAAAACGATAATTCTTTTAGGAAATAAAATAGCGCATCTCGTATACCCTTTTCGCCTAAAACTATGTATGCAATTTTACACAAAATGAAACAAATCAAAATCGGAAATCAAAAATTAAAATTAGAAAAAAAAATTTAAATTTTTTTTATTTTTGATTTTTATTTTAAATTTTTAATTTTTTAATCTTAATTTTTTAATTCGGGATTTTTGATTTTTTAATTTTAATTTTTTTTAATTAAATTTAAAGTTTTTAATAAAAATCTTAATTTTAAATAATTTCTTAATTTATACACAAAATGAAACAAAACAAAATCGGAAATCAAAAATTAAAATTAAAAATTAAAAACTTAAAATTTTTTTATTTATTTTTTAAGTTTTGATTTTTATTTTAAATCTTTTTTTTAATCTTGATTTTTTAATTTGGGATTTATTTTAATATTTAATTGTTGATTTTCAAATTTCAAATTTTGTTTTTTTTGAATTTAAAATTTTTTTTAATTTTTAGTTTTTAATTTTGGTTTTTTAAATTTTAAATTTATTAATTTTTTCAAATTTTTAGTTTTTAATTTATAAATTTTAATTTTTTTAATTTTTAAATTCAAATTTTTGATTTTTTAAATTTTAATTAAATATTTTTTTTTAATTTTAAATTGTAAATTTTTAAATTTTTGATTGTGGATTTTTAAATTTTTGATTTTTGATTTTAAAATTTTTTATTTTTTGATTTACAAATTTTAATTTTTAATTTTTGATTTTTCATGTTTTTAGATTTTTAATTTTAAATTTTGATTTTTTTATTTTTAATATGATTTTTTTTTGATATTTGATTTTTAATATTTAATATTTAATTTTTAATTTTTAAGATCATTTTTCTGTCTTTTGGTCACAAAAATTGCAAAACTCAAGAAACAGAAATTGATATATATTTTTTTTGTTATAAAAAAACTCACTTGCAACAGAAAGTTATTTTTCTAAATTTTTCAGTTAGTCCCCAAATGTTTGTTATTTTAAAAACCTTTTGAAAATATTGACTGAAATTGTCGATCTCTGATAGTCCTTATCATCGACAGCGTTGATAAACTGCCAAACCTCTTGCCAAAGGTCAAGCATATTAGATACATTTTCGGATGAATAACTACATAAATTTTCCCATTGCAATTCAATATTTGTAATTTGAGTCTCACAATTTTGGGCTTTCATATACGAAAACTGCTTAAATACATACATGCGGTGGCTAAAAAGTGGCTAGTGGCAAAACCGAAATTTTGGTGCCTAAAAAGGCGGTAGCTAAATTTAGCCATCAAATGGTTAAAACGGCAACGCTGTTCAGTGTAGAGAATACATACATACTTACGCCTAAAAGCATGCAATATTTATATACAAACATATGGATGAAGCTATTAAAAGCGTGCTAAAAAAGACCGACCCTTTTAGGTCTCATTCCCCAGGATTTGTAGCAAATTTTATGAAGAGTTCAATTTTCAAAGCAAAAATCGTTGGCAGAAATAATTTTTGTGTTTTCTGTTTTAAGTTTTTACTTACTGCGTGTATTTTTATACGTAAGCTGCACCAGCTCATCAAATGGATTGGTCATGAAACCATGATGATAAATAGTATTCCATGTATGAACATCGCGCACATTAACGCCAGCATTATGTAAAATATTCTGTATAGTCTCTGCAATTGGATGATATGGACTATGGGGATTATCCAAGTACAAAAAAGAAACCTGCGAAAAGGAGAAACAAACAGACATGCATCCATAACAGAGCTTTCAAGTTATGCAGTGCAGCTACTCACCTGCGTCCAATTGAAGGCCAACAATAGCGACACCACCGATTTGGAAATTTGCGTATCCGGTGGCCGCGTGCGCGCAAATGTAGGAAAATCATGTTTGTTGGATGTGTCGCGATGTATGCAATACTGCAAAATATTAATAAAAAAAAAAAAAAGGATTTCACAACTGCTGACGCAAAAATCAATTACAACAATCTTACATAGGAAATCATTGGCAAATTAAAAGCGGCCGCCATTCGTCCCTCATGAACGCACGTCTCCTGCGGTCCAATATAGCCGGCTACTTGCTTGGTCCACAACGATGCTGTTTGTCTTATGCTAGACACCTCATCACCATACGTTTCAGCCACAATGAAGTCCAGCGAATGGCCGAGTTGCTTCAATTGGCCAGCGTTTACTTGTTGCACGGCAAGTGTGATGGCGCCAGATATGGTTATGCCTGTGCAAGAAATATTAGTTAACTTTCAAATTATTGCGTATTAAAAAAAAAAACGCTTCTTGCTTCACTTACCTGGTCGCTGATAATCCAAATTACCCGGACTACGTTGCGAACCCGTCAAATAGCCCAATGTAAAGACTTCAGCTGAAGCTATGCCAACGCCAAAGCGTTGATTGTTGTTATTTAGTTTTATTGTTGTTGGTGTTTTATATAAAAATATTGTATTTAAATACTCAAAATTGCCATTGAATAGTAAAAATATAAGCACGAAAAATAATGCGCGTGTTAGGGTTAATGTTAATGGTAACGGTAACGATAACGATAGTAAATGCGTCGCAGACGTGCAGGGGAATGTCTTCATTACGTAAAAAAAGAGCAGGCGTAGACGATTTTACGTTTGTTATTTTAAGTTTTTCGACGTTTTATTTATGCAGGGTGTAAATGTAAATGCTTAACCCTTGTAAGTACGTGCGCGAAAATGTGTTATTTATTTTTTTTTTCTGTTTTATTTACTTATTGTCTTGAAGTATTTGCTTTGGCGTTTTTTACTATTGGCAGTATTTTTGTTGGCATTTGCGTTTTGGTTTTAGGTTATCTACTCCTTTGTACGCGGTAAAAGCATTTGCGTTTTGTGGGCAGTATTTTGTGTTTTTTTTTTCACACATTTAAACGTTAAGTACTTTTGCTGCCCTTTTTAAATTCTCTTACATTTAAATATCTGAATTCATATTTTCTCATTTCTCTTACGCTTCATTATTTTTTCATCTTTACATATTTCAGTATTTGCCTGCACACTTCTTTTTTCCCCAACGTAAACAGTTGTCTACTCCAGTTTGTTTGCATTACAACGTTCGCCTAAATCGGCTTATGTTTACATTTTTCTGTATGCATCTAATTTTAAATTTTTAATTTTTCCCTCTTTCATACATTTTCCTTTTTTCTTTTACAACAAACATTATGCTTTTCATTAGTGTGCTTCTTTCCTTTCTTTTTCTAAATTAGCCACTTATTCTTATTTTATTTTTTTCACAGCCGCACGTGGCAGTAATGCTGTAATTTGATTTTCAGCCTAAAAGCATGCTACATTTATGCCGACCGACCACAACATCTGCCATAGTACAGCTCTTACCAGCCCTCCAATGGCTCATAATGTCTTTATATGCCCAGCACGCTTGCTTTCTTGTTGATTTATTGTTGCTTTTCTCATATGTGGCATAATATTTACATTTGGCGAAATGTCACTCACAATTACTCCACAATTCCATTCCACTTCCTTTTTAATGCCTTCAATTATTCGATTATCGTTTACTTTACTTTGTTAAGTTGTCCTCGGCTTGTTATTCCAATAATAGATGATGTCCTTGCTCATTCGCTCGTTGACGGCGACTTTTGTTAAGAATTTTGTAGGTCAACATCATTATGATTGGCTGGAAATAAATAAAGATTGTGGTTGAATTTTACGAAAAAAGGCGCATTAAAAATATTTCGGGGAAGAAAGACGCCTTACAAAACATGTCGACGAAGATACGACGCATTAAAAAATATTTCGACGAACAGAGACGCATCAAAAAATATTTCGACGAAGAAAGACGCATTAATATTGACAAAGAAAATAAAAAAAATCGAACACGTGTTTCTTTCCTAAAAAATATTTTAATGCGTCTTTCCTTATAGTAAAAAAAATAAAGCGTCTTTCTTCGTTATCAAAAAAAAAATAGAGTCTTTCTTTCGAAAAATATTTTTAATGCGTCTTTCTTTGAAAAAAAAAAAAAGTTTGCGTCTTTCTTCCTCAACAAAACACTTTGCGTCGTTTTTCTTCTATAGCGACGAAATGTTGATAAGAGAAATAAAATTTGTTGTAAAATGTATGAATTTCATTAATAACACTGTGTAATAGAGTGACTCGGCATGAAAGGCCTAGCCCTAAATATAGTAAAACCTCAGGTAAATAATTGGTAAATTGACATTTAAATTTAAAAACTAATAGGGCTTCTTTTTTGTTATTTGCTTTTCCGACAGGGTAGGATTACGTTGTATTGTATAACGAATTTTCGTCATCGCTTGTCAAGTTTGATGTGGTTATAAACCGTTCTCACGAAACAAGATACTGAAGATGGCACATAGCCGAAATCAAACTTGACAAGGGATGGAGGAAATTCGTTCCACAATACATCACTAATAGGGCTATTCTGGCAACTGTCTTTCCAAAGACAACTATCTTTCGAGAGGAAAAAAAAAATTTGTCTTTCTCCTTTCGAAATATAGTTGCCTTTGTTTTGACGTCGATAGTTGCCACAATATCCTAGTAAATATATTTTATTTATGAGCCGGGGCTTTTCATCTCAGAGCACCAATGTTTGGAAGATTTTGTTTTTGACTAGTCTTTAAAATGTGTGATGTTTTGTTATCTAATTGCATTTAAATCTCATCCTCACCCTCCTCTTCTCATTGTCTTTCTATCCACCTCACATTAACCTTCTTCGCACACACCCGCTATCTCACTTCATAATTAACAATTATCTCACTAATTTGCATACATTAGCCTACGCAGTTTTATCATTTATATTTCACTTTGTGCCGCAATTGAACTGTCACTTAGGCGCGATAATAGAATCAAGAAATTTTGATTTCCTTTAAGTAAAATTTGTGTGTGTAACTCAAGCTGGCACCATCACATCCGTTGCCTGTTGTTTCCCTGCAAAAAAATGCGCGATTAATTCCCAAAGAGATTTGTCCCGGATTGACCTCTGTCGGGAACAATCGGTCCACAATTAGTCCCCGATTGTTCCCGTACGGATATAAATGTAGACTAATTGTAGACCAATTGTTGCCGAATATGTAGATTAATCGCTTTCATACCGAACGGGTACAAATCTAAATTCATTAAGGGTAGACATTTTACAAAAATATGCATTGCATTTAAAAAATTGTATAATAATCGGTAAAACCAATTGAACACCTTTTCTTTTAATAACAATGATGAATAATAATTTTAACAAAATTTTACCTAAAATATCCTTTGAGAAATTCTTACGCTCACATAATGCATACTCAAAAATTTTAAATTTTTTTATTTATTAAATGAGATTTTTTTACAAAAGTAAAACATTATATAATCTTTATTTGAGTATGCATGAGCCGTACCATACGAAAACTGGCAATTCTAAAATTTCTTTCATAGAATTTCTTTGTAAAAATTTTTGAAAGTACTAGTTTTCGTATGGTACGACGATATGTACATTTCTACCCGTTTTGTATATTAGTACCCGTTCGGGTGCACAAATTGAACAACTAGTCTCTTTATAGGACATGCTCGAACAAATGCGATCAGACACAGCCCGGATTAATCGCATTTTCTGCAGGGTTACTAATGATTGTGTGTTGTTTGCGACAGTTTGGAGTTTAAGTGAAGTTTCTATTATTGTTATTGTATTTTGCTGTTGCTCTCCTTTGTTGCTATTTCACTTTTCTTGTTGTTGTTGGTTTGTGTTCGGTTTGTACGACGTTTACAGGCGCTCCATGATAAGTAGTATTTAAATTTCATAAACAAATTTTTGATGCTTTTGATCGAGCATTAATTTCCATTTGGGTAAGTAAACATTTTGTGATAAAATATGATGAGATTGGGGGTATTCGAACGGCGCATCTTAAAAGCAATTTTATTTCCATATTGCCACTAAGACTGCAATATTGCAAACATTTATTATATTTTGATTCTTAGTTGTTTGCTTTCGTAATAAAAAATAGCGCTTAACTCGTAAAATACGCCAAAATCAACCACTTTGATTACAATTTTATTGTTTTATTCCAATTTTGGTATATTTTATGCTTTTTTTTAATTTTTTTTTTTTTTCATTTTAGCCAAGCAAACCATTTGAAATTCATGCTGTCAGCGAGCCACAGATGTGACACTCTGCCATGCTTCACACAATTCTTGCATTTTGAGGCAATGAAGAAACAAAAGAAAATAAGAAAAAGTTTGTTGAAAATGGAAGAATAACACTGTGACACAAATTGGGGGTTGTTTTCTGGGGGCGGAAAAATTGCCACATGGAACGAAAGACCACTAGCCATATAATAAAACCCCTAAACCGTTTGCTACCCGGGTTAAAATTTTTTTGTATTGCCATTTTAAATTTGCGAAATTTTTAATGAGTGATTTTTAAATAAAGGGGAAAAAGGATTAAAATACATATGTATCTTATAGAAATATGTTGTTAGAAAAAATGTAGTAAAATTGCATGAGCTTTAATTTCGCAGAATACTTTAACCTAACCTAACATCCCCACGAACAGGTCGTTTTGACTCATTTTTAATAAAATCCGAAAAAGAGTATTTTGAAGGTCGATAGAGGGTTAAAATATTCTAGAAATTTATTCGCCATAAAATTTCACTAGGGATTCCCTCAGACAGCATCTTTGTATAAGTATAAATAACCCAAAAAATTTGATCTCAGAGAGCAAAACGGTTCGGTGGTTTTACTATATGGATAGTGGTCATTCGTTCCGTGTGGGAATTTTTCCGTCCGCAAAAGTGGTGTCGCACAGTCCACATATTTTAACGATTTAGCTGGCAATTTTTTCACAAGAAAAAGCAAAAAATTGTTAGCTTCCTTTTGCTGCTGTTAACGACAGTTGTTACAAGCTATTCTAAAACTTATGAGGAGATTACATATGTAAATATAAGCAATGTACATATGCAGTTGGTTACTTGCCTTTCACTACTTCCAATTTCCTGACCTCAATCTCTACGTCGCACAGTGGGGGCACCTCCATACAAACGCGGCCAAAAATAGTAATAATTGAGCTAGAAACTTTAAACTCGGAACTTAAGCTTTCTTGATTGAAGATAGTAAACTGTGAAAATTTGAACAAAATCGGCCCACAAATACACCCCCCTCCCATATAACGGTATTTTTGAAATTTCAATATTTTGTTAACTATTATAGCTAAAATGCTCAATTTTAATAAGAGCACACATTTTTTAAATATAAATAATATACAGTAATCATTTTGGAAAAAGCGCAAAGTATTCCATGGTTTTCAAATTAAAAATATATGCACTTTTGAGCATTTTATAAGCATTCATCATAAAATTTTCCTTCAAAAAAATCACATTTAAAAAAATTTTTATACCACAAATGAAACTATACTTTTCTAAAGGATTTCAGTGTGGTGAATCTGAATCTGAAGTCAGAATTTTCAAATTGGTTCTAGTTTTTGAGATATTCATGTCCAATTAGGCAAAAAAAACACGTTTTTGACTATATTCCCTGCTTAATATCTTGTATGTAATATTTTTTTATTCAAAATCAAATACACCGTTAGAAAGCATAAACCATCCCCCTGAATATGGCGTTTAAATTTTTCAGATATCTTTATTAGAATTGGAGAAATTGTTGTTTAAGTTTCATTAACTTGGCAAATTTTCCCCATACAAAATTATTAATACTTTTTGAAGCATACTTTTGGGGATTTTGTATGGGAAAAATGTATGAAAACTTAGAAAAACTCACTCCATAAAAAAGTTCATAAAACAAAAAAGCGCAAACGAATTTTTAAGATTTCTTCACCTGTTTATAAAGCACGTTCACTAGCACCAAATATTAAAAATTTGGAGAGGTCATATTTTGTATTTTTTTTTTATTTCATGTTGAAATTTTCCAATTTTTACACAATTTTTTTTCTGTTCGAAAAGAAAAAGGCTGCAAAAAAATAATGATAACGCTGATAAAAAAAATTCTTTCATAATTTGAAAGTGTGAACCATTGCCTACAACACGGTGAACAAACTATTCGATTAGTCGCCTAAGAATAAGATTTTTCATAATGTCAAAAGTAGCCTAATTATTGCGTTTTGAAAAAGGCACTTTTAGTCAAATGGGAAAAAGATTATTTAAGCGAAAAGCGCAGGTGGATTTCAAGAATTAAAATGCAGTTTGATTAAAAATATATCATTTCAAAACATATGAAAAAATTGGGGAGGTCATATTTTTTATTTTTTTTATTTTTTTGTTTAAAGTTGAGCAAAATTTTTTTTTTACGACTTTTTTGTCAATATTTGAAAGTTCATATAAATCTAAGAGTTACCGCTGGTTACAAAAGGCTTATTGTTTCTAAAAGGCCAAATCAATATCTATGTAATGATGTATCACTCGATTACATACGTTAATAATTGAATGAGTTACAGCATTTTGTATAAGGTGTAATTGTTGAGAAATAAAAGGACCTATTTTTTGCTCAGTTTTTAATACCCTGTACGGCTAAACAAAACGAGACTCAAAAAATTTTATATAAGCTTTTTTTTTACAAATTGTTATATCTGTCAATCACTTTCAAAAAATTTTGATTTGCTAATACTTTAATTTCGATTTTATTTTTGGCCGCTATCACCCAGTGTGCGTCGCACAGTGGGGGCACCTCCATACAAACGCGGCCAAAAATAATAATAATTAAGCTAGAATCTTGAAACTCGGAACTTAAGCTTTTTTTTGTTGCAATTAGTAAACTGTGAAAATTTGAACAAAATCCACACACAAATACGCCCACCTCCCATATAACGGTATTTTTGAAATTTCAGAATTTTCCTAACTATTATAGCTAAAATGCTCGATTTTGATTAGTGTATAAATTTTTGAAATATAAATCAAATGCAGTAATCATTTTGGAAAAGGGGTAAAGCACTTCACCGTTTTTAAATTAGAAATATATGCACTTTTAAGTATTATATAAGCATTTATCATAAAATTTTCATACAAAAAAATCGCATTTCAAAAAAATTTTATGCCATAAATGAAATTACACTTTTAAAAAAAAAATTTCAGTGTGCTAAACCTGAATCTGGAGTCAGATTTTCCAAATTGGTTCTAGTTTTTGAGATATTCATGTCCAAATTGGCAAAAAACACGTTTTTTGGCTCTATTCACTGCTTAATATCTTTTATGTAATTACCTTCTACTCAAATTCGATTAAACCAGTTGAAAGCATAATCATTAACCTTGAAAACAGCGTTTAGTTTCTTCGAATATCTTAATTAGAATTGAAAATATCGATATTTAAGTTTCACCATTTTGACGAATATTACCCATACAAGAAAATTTAAACTTTTTGAAGCATACTTCTGGGCATTTTGTATGGGAAAAATGTACGAAAACTTAAAAAACACCTTCGATAAGAAAGTTCATAAAACAAAATGGAGCAAACGAATTTTTACGATTTTTTCACCTGTTTATAAAAGACATTTAGGACTATGAAATATTAAAAAATTGAGGAGGTCATATTTTTTGTTTTTTTTTAATTTCATTTTAAAGTTTTACAATTTTTACCAATTGTTTTTTTTATATTCCAAAAGAAAAAAGCTGTCAAAGATATGAATTAACGCTGATAAAAAAATTAGCTCTTAATTTGAAAGTATGCACTATTTATTGCAGGACGATAAAGAAATATTCGATTATTCGCCTAAATATAAACGTTTTTCATAATGTCAAAATTAACATAATTAATGCGTTTACAAAAACGCAGTTTTAGGCAAATGGGAAAAAAATTATAAGAGCAAATGGAGCAAGTGGATTTTTAAAATGAAAATGCAGTTTAATTAAGAATATATTATTTCAAATCATAAAAAAAATTTGAGGAGGTCATATTTGTTGTTTTTTTTTAATTTTTTTATTCAAAGTCGAGAAAAATTTTTTTCTTATCGACATTTTTTGTCAATTTTTGAAAATTCATATAAATTCAATAGTGAACGGTATTTACAACTGCGTTATAATTTCTGAAAGAGAAAATCATTATCTATGTAATGATGTATTACTCGAGTTCATATGTTAACAATTAAATGTGATAGAGCATTTTGTATGAGGTGTGTTCATTGAGAAAAAAAAGAAGCAATTTTTTCTCAACTTTGGGCACCCTGTACGTCTAAACGAAAAGAGACTCAAAAATTTTTATATAAGCTTTTTTATTACAATTTGATGTATCTGTCGATTTCTATTTAAAAAAATTGTTTTACTCATACTTTAATTTTGAATTTATTTTTGGCCGCTATCACCCATTGTGCGTCGGTATTACTATAGCCGAACATCTTACTTGTGTATAACTTTGGGTCCCGCTTTCATAGGGTAACTTTGGTCCTTGTGTGATATGCCTTAATCCTTAAGCAATCGTGACAGAAAATTCATAGTATGTGATATTTTAGACCGTTCTTTTAACGATTGACACAGGGAAATATCGTGATTTTTAAGAATCATCCTGATATGTATATTTGTGTAGAATTATATGTAGTAAAATATTAGCAACGTAACATGCTTTCAATCCAACAATAGCTTGTTGAGTAACTTAACAAATAAATTATATAAACACATATGTATGTACATAAATTTGTTGCCTGTTGCAATACATAATAGCAGCTATTACACTGAAATTGTTGTAACTCATACACAAATTGTGATGGCTTTACAAAGTATGAGAAATTCCTGAGAATACAGTTTTTATACGTTGTAAATGCCAATAGCGCTTGGCGGCTGCAATTTCATAAAGCCATCAAAATTGTCCAGCAAATATATGTATGTATGTATCTATGCATAAATACTCACACAATATAAAAGCTTTATTTGGTAAAAGCCTTTATGCATTTTCTGCATTCATGTGTTCTCAAGCTTTAATACATACATACATAAATATATATGAATTTTCTGGTTTGCAATTCGTTTTAAGTTTTTAAAACATAATTAATTACGTTCATTTTCACTTTTATCGCTTTCAAAGAGATTTTAATTTATTGCACTTTTCATGTAGTGAGAATGTCATAAATCATTTCATTTTACATCTTCTCTACTCACTTGATTGCTGCTGTAATAAGCATATTAATCGCTTTCAGTATTATCGTTTCATTGTATGTATTCTTGTTGAAAGGGAAATTGCAGTTTTCAGTTGCCCTTATTAAGAGAGCATTATTAATTAATTTTAATGAAGTGAATTAACGCAAATGAATAAGAGATTTCTTTTATTTCTTCACTCAGAGATCAATTTACTTGAATAGCTTGAAAAGTTGTGAAAGCTCATAAAACTTTAAAGCTCATAAAACTTTCACTGATTTATGAATAAAATTCAGTTTAATTTTTTGTTGAGGAGCTCAAATTTTAAATTATAAAATTTTAACAGTTAGACAATTAAACTACGTACGTTGAGTTGGTACATGTTGGCGCTGCTTAATTTTTTGAGTTAAACCCAAAAGTTCTGTGCTTTAACTGTACTTTTTTACATTTATAGAGGTGGCTAAGCTTTTTATTATAACTACTTAATCTATGTATTTTAGAAATCTCGGGCTCGTGGAGCACGTGGTAAGCGATTATTCTGCGTAACGCTCGGTTTAGGGTACGAAAATTCGTCAAATACACTGTGACAATTGAGGATAATTCCCTGTGGGGCGGAATAATTTCCACACGGAAGAAAAATACATTACCCATTTAGTAAAATCCCTAAACCGTTTTGCTACCTGAGGTGAAATTTTTTTTATTGCCATTTTAAATTTGCGAATTTTTGTCTGAGCTATTTATAAATAAACGAAAGAATGGTTTAGAATACATAACGTATAGAAATATGTTGTTAGGAAATATATAGTAAAATTGCACGAACTTTAATTTCGTGGACTACCTTAACCCCCTAACGCATTCACGAGGCGTTCGTTTTGACACCTTTTTAAAAAGTACGACAATATTGTATTTTGAAGGTCGTTAGAGGCTTAAAATGCTCTAGAAAATTATTCGCAATAAAATTTCACTAGTGGTCTGCTCAGACAAAATCTTTGTACAAAGAACGCAAAAGTGGTCATTCGTCCTGTGTGGGAATTAATCCGCCTTCAAAAATTGATCATAGGTGTTACAAAGCTCTGTTTTTTGTACACAATGCACAAAAGAGTTGCACAAGATTTCAAGACAAATCATTTCTTTGAAAAAATTCCAGTACTATGGCTGAAATACCCTAAATTGCGGCACAAAATACAAATTAGCTTCACAAATTTTGTTACGCAGACAATTTGGGCTGTAAAGAAATTTTAGTTGAGAAAAAAGGGGGCGGGTGTATTTTCCCAGTGGCCTGCCTACAAACGACGATTTGGGTCTGAACTTTTTTTCAACAATATTCTAGTCACCAAAAGTTCTACCCCGCAAAAGACTAAAAAATTATTCAAAATTTCACTAAATTTCTATGAGCAGTAAGTATGACCTCAATTTGGCACCATTTAAGCATCCCAATATGTAGTTGCAGGGTTAAGTACATAAGTGCGAGAGGCGAGTGAGACAGTAGCGAAAATGGTAGTAGAGAAAATGGTTATGTCAAAGAGCGTCAGAAGATTGTCAAAAGCAATAAAAGTCAGATAAAAAGTGTAATAAGAAGATACCAAATATGCCAAGCTGCTAAGTTTTAAGTAGCAAATGAAAAGCGCTAAGAGATTTAAAATAATTAAGAGCAAAAAATAAAAAAAAAATTTACAAATCAAGTGACGCAGTCAACTGACTTAAAATAGCCAAGAATAAAAAAATAAAAAAAATAAAAAATATTCGAACAAAACTAAGGAAAGTAGCAAAGTAGCAGACAGTCAACTGTGACTACGCGGAGTGGTGTGAGTAATTAAGTGCGAATGGTTTATGCGGAAAAGCAAAGCGCTAAAATTAAAATGCAACAAGCGCATTTGTGTTAAGTAACTTGTCAAGGACTTGAGCGAGTAAGAATAAAAAATATGATTTAATGCAAAAAAAGCACAACAAGGAAAGAAAAAAACGTTGCATATCATCAAGCGCTGCCGTGCCGCTGCCGCTGCTGCTTATGCTAATCTAATCAAGTTAAATGCATCGAGAGTGCCAAAGAGCATTTGCTAAGAATGTACAATCAAAAAAAGAGATCATAGAAAATCAGAAGATATTAAAAAAAAAATATTTAAATTTTTTCGCATAAAAAAGTTAAAAAACAACAGAAAAATCTCTTATATGTATAGCCTACTTTAAGGCTATGCTATAACAAGCAACGCAACTCAATAACGCTGCAAGTTTGTTTGCTGCAAATATTGGCGCAGTGAATATTTTTTTATGACATTTTCTTGCCATCAAACATATCTTGCATGCTACATAAACCTTAACTTACATATTCATGCAGAGCGTTATCTCTTGGCTAGAGCAAGCACACATGCAATCAATGCTGCTGCTGCTTTTGCTGACGCCTCTGCTGCTGCGCTGTCTCTATATTGTCATTTATGATGGCTATTTAAGGCTATTTTTAAGCGTTCGCCATATTGGTGTGCCAATAAAAAATGTGTGTAAAAATGTTTAATAATGAAATGGAAAGGGAAAAGTGAGTAAAAGAAAAAAGAGAGGAAAGTGTAAGTAAAAAAAGGTATATTAAGTCAAAAATAGACAAACAAAAAGTGCGGTGAATTCCACGTGCAAATGAGGTTGAAACTCTAAAGCGGAGTGTAAAGCCAATATAGTGGAGTCTGCTAATTTTTTCTGCTAAATTATTATTTCTTTGTAGTTAAAAAAAATCGCAGAAAAGGATTTCACAAAATTCAACCAGTATCTTTATGTGTTTATCATATGAAACGGCTTTGCCTGAAAATGAATAATTTCTTATAATTTTTAAAATAAGGGTTGCCACCTTTTCAGAAATTCATTTTTACGCTATAATTTGTTCGATTTTAAAATTTGCGGTTTCATATGAAAGGGCTTTTCCTGAAAATTGGCAATTTAATATAATTTTTACAAAAGGGTTGCCACCTGTTTAAAAATGTAATTTTCAGGTAAAGTTTGTTTGGTTTTTTTTTTTAATTTCAGGTGCCATATAAAAGGGCTTGGCCTGAAAATGTATAATTTGTTATAATTATTAATGAAAGGGTTGCCAGCTGTTCAGAAATTAATTTCTTACGCTACAGTATGTTTGATTTTTAAATTTGACGTGTCATATGGAGGGACTCGCCCTATAGATGGATAATAAAATTTCATCTTTATAAAAGGGTTGTCACCTATTCAAAAATTTGCTTGAGAAAGGAAAGGAAAGGAAGGGAAAGGAAAGGAAAGGAATGGAAAGGAAAGGAAAGGAAAGGAAAGGAAAGGAAAGGAAAGGAAAGGAAATGAAATGAAATGAAATTAAATTAAATTAATGTCCAAGCAAGGTACAAAAGTCTTAACGGTTAATTGAATGATGTAGAAAGATTATAGGATATACTAACTTAAAGCTAACACATAACAATTAAAACTACTTAAAAAACAAGTTAAGAGAATTAACAAAATTAAATTTGGAAACTGAAAAATCTATATCAATATGCCTGGAACGGCTGTTAAATTCAGATAAAGCTCTAGCAAGAGGAGCATTTAGAGTATACAGGGTTTTAGAGACACTGATACAAAAAGGAACAGGAAAGCGAAGTGATCTAACAGGTACATTGAAAGCAATATTTTCAAGAAGAGCAGGACAATCAATTGCTCCATTGACCACTCCAAATACAAAAGATAGCGAAAGAATCTTCCTCCTATCCTCAAGAGACTTTAGGTTGATCAAAAGAAATCTGGAATCATATGGCGGAATAGGGTCCGAAAAACGAATATTACGTAAAGCAAAACGTAAGAATACCTTCTGGATTCGTTCAATCCTAGAAATATGGCAGCCAAAATAAGGTGACCAGATAAAAGACGCATACTCAAGTCTGGAACGCACTAAAGCTGAAAATAATAATTTTAAAGTGTAGGGATCAGAGAATTCCGAGGCATTACGCCTGATGAAATACAGCATAGCATCTGCTTTAGAAATAATAAAACTATAGTGACTAGTAAATGTAAATTTGGAGTCAAATACAACACCGAGATCCTTAATTTCGCTTACGCGACGGAGTGGGAATGAAGAGATATTATAAGAAGTATTATGGACTTTGTTACACTTAGCATACGTGACAACATAGCATTTGTTTAGATTTAGATTAAGCGAATTCTTGAGACACCAATCACTTACCATGTCTAGGTCTGTCTGCAAACATTGAGAATCACGAAAACAACCAATAGCGGAATAGATTTTAAGATCATCCGCGTAGAGCAAAAACTTAGTGAACGAAATACAAGCACGAATATCATTAATAAACAGGACAAAGAGTAATGGACCAAGTATACTGCCTTGAGGGACACCCGAGCTGGCTAAAAAAGATGATGACCTAACATTGTCAACCACAACCGAGCAGTTACGATTGGGCTGATATGAGGCAAACCAGTCGAATATGGCTGAATGAAAACCGATACATGACAATTTTCTTAATAGTATGGAGTGGGAAACCCTATCAAACGCCTTAGAGAAGTCCGTGTAATATTTCACGTTTAATACATAATTTTTAATACAAAACGCAACATTTTATTTTCCTTAAATATCTTGGAAAATGTATGAAATTATTTCTATAGGTCACTAGAGGATTGAAATCATATATTTTTAATTCATTTTCTCGTTAATGAAACATCATCTTAATACTCGTTTGTTGAAATTCTTTATAAGGGCTTTATAAGACGCTGGAGCTTTCAAAAACGCACTAATAATTTTTTTCCAAATATTTTTACATGACAACCCTATCATATTTGACGTCAAATAAATGCATTGCTCGACAAAACTTATGATTTCATCTTTGAGCGAAGAACAAAAAAAAATGTATAAGTTTAAATTAGAATGTGATTAAAGAAACCAATCCACAACGAATAAAATGCAAGTAATGCAAACAAAACGAATGAAAAAAAAAAGAAACTCAACGCGCAACAATAAGTCAAACCAGCATCCATTGCTTATGCATTGTCCTTTGCGCTGCAAACTGCACTGTTGCATATTTATAGGCGGCGGCAGCGGCATCAAGTGCCATATACATATATGTACATACATATATTTTTACGCTTTTTAACTTATACCAACACTTTTGTGTGTTTGTTTGCCAAGTACTTATAACAATGCCGCATCTGCAATGCACTAAGGCTTACATTTCCACTTAACACACACACGCATACGTAGACGTAGAAAGTTTGCACTGCAGTGCGTATACGTAACATTTTGATGCGTGTTCGGTATACAAAGGACTTACTGCAGGACAGCGCTTCACTGCTTTACAAACTTTTACTTCTTGCTCTCCTTTACCACTTACAGCATTAAAGGCATAAAAGTCGACGACTACTTTTTTTGTTTGCTTTACTTGCTTTTTCTTTTGCTTTGTTGCTTTGCGCTGCTGGCATTTATCGCTTGTTTATTTTTCATATGCGACATTTGTTTGTCTTCAAGTTATTTAACGGCATTTACGGCTTGAAATGGCTTTGTGTGTTTGTTTGTTTGTGTGCGTGTGCGGCATTGCGGTAAAATCAATTTCAACTTGCGCCCACACAACAATTTCTGCTTTTTTCCATTTTTTATACTCAGCTGTACTAGTACACAGAGTATTATAGTTTTAATCACATAACGGTGGATTGTAACAGAATGAAATAATCGAGATAGATATAGACTTATATATATCAAAATGATCAGGGTGAAAAGAGAAATCGATTGAGCCATGTCCGTCCGTCCGTCCGTCCGTCTGTCCGTCCGTCCGTCCGTCTGTCCGTCCGTCTGTAAACACTCTAAGTCGCGCAAAAATTGAGATATTTTGATGAAATTTGAAATGCAAGTTGGTATCGAGACTGGGACGGTTGGTATTGAAAATGGGCGAAATCGGACCATGACCACGCCCACTTTTTCTATATAGAAAAAATCGGAAATTTGGTATCTCAGTCACTAATATAGCTGGGGCGATGAAATTTTACCCACGTGCTGAGCTCAGGCCCCTAGGAAGAAATTTGATGACATTTTGGAAAATGGGCGGTGCCACGCCCACTTATTAAGGGTCAAACATGGAAAGTTTTATATGTCATAACTCAGAAACCATTGAAGATATATCGATGAGATTTGGTACGCGTGATTTACTTACTTAGGCAAACGTTTGGACGGAAAATAGTTAAAATCGGTTGACGGCCACGCCCACTTTTATATATGTGTATTATAAAGTGGCCTAATAAAAACATTTTAAGCGATATCTTTGTCAAATATAAAGATCTATCATTGAAATTTTGTCGCATGAGTCCAACTATGGACATAAAACAGAAAACACAAATATTTTGAAAAATGGGCGGTGCCACGCCCACTTATTAAGGGGCAAACATTCAAAGTTTTATGAGTCATAACTCAGAAACCGTTGAAGATATATCGATGAAATTCGGTACGCGTGATATACTTACTTGGGCAAATGTTTGGACGAAAAATTTCCAAAATGGGTTGACGGCCACGCCCACTTTTATATATGTGTATTATAAAGTGGCCTAATAAAAACATTTTAAGCGATATCTCTGTTAAATATAAAGATATGTCATTGCAGTTTTATAGCAGAAGTCCAACTGCGGACATAAAACGAAAAACACAAAAATTTTGGAAAATGGGCATGGCACCGCCTCTTTTTAGAAACAGGAATATACGAGATTTCTGAGCCCATAACTCGACAAATAATTTATATATAATGACGAAACTTGGTGTGTAAACTTTTATTACTTGTGGTAATACATGTTTAAAATTTTAGCGAAATCGGTTTGACGACCACGCCCACTTTTATACATGGGAACTATAAAGTGGCCTAATAAAAACATTTTAAGCGATATCTTTGTCAAATATAGAGATAATTCATAGAAATTTTGTGGCATGAGTTCCACAATAGACCGGAAACAAAAAATATAAAAATTTTGGAAGATGGGCGTGGCACCGCCTCCTTTGAGACAAAGGAATCTACGAGATTTCGGAGCCCATAACTCGACAAATAATTGAGATATTATGATGAAACTTGGTTTATACACTTTTATAACTTGTTTTAATAGACACGCAAAAATTTATTGAAATCGGTTGTGACCACGCCTACTTTTTAACAAAGATATTTCTGGAACACCCTTTGGGAATTTGTAACGTGACATCTTTGTAACTCATAAAGAGATGAAATTTTGCACCAAGAATAATATTCATAAGCTTAGTTGGATCACTGATAAAAATGTTGAAAATGGGCGTGGCTACGCCCACTTTATGCGGCACTCGCTTTATATAAAATACGCCGTGTTTCCATCAAACGCAAACAAAAAATGAAAACATACAGCTGAGTATCTAATGTTCGATTCCACTCGAACTTAGGCTTCCTTATTTGTTTTATTACATACCAACTTTTCTGCTATTTAAACGCGCTTTTTATGCCTTTTTTTTCTTCTGAATTGCATTCTTTCATTGCGCTGTGCAATCAAATTGACAAATGGCAATCCAATTATTTATGTTTATTTAATTTTAAGCGCGTTTATTTGCAAGCTCCTACGTTCATGAATTCATTCATTCACATATCCAATTGAAAGTGTGTGTAATTGAATGTTTGATGAATGGCATTTTCTTGTCCTTTGCTTTGGGGGTTATTCTGATGCTTGGCTCATACATATACGTAACGTTTACATTTCTTGCTTTGAGCTTTTTTATCTATGCAAATTAGTCGCTTCTTTTGTGTCTCAAGAATAAAAGAGGAATAAAGGAATGATGTGTAAATTGTTTTTAAATCATTGACACTTTGATGGATGTGGCCGGGGAAATGGAAAATGGGGGTTCAAATGATGAAAAGATAGACATATCGAAACGGTAGGATAAACTCGTTCCAGAGTTCAAGGTTAGGTTAGGTTAGGTTGGCCAGGATGCATTGATCCCTCACATAGAACACATATGGTCGTTATATTATGTTCAGACACCACCTTAATTGAACATTAAGAGCCTTCATTCAATTTTCAAGCCTAATGATTCTCAATTTACCATACAAAAATTTACTAAGTTAATGCTTCATTAGAAATTAATGAGTTCCTAATAAAGAACAATTCTGCATGCAACCCTGTTAAAAAGCTTGTTTCATAAGTAAAATGAAATGTCATGATCAGAGAAATGTCATTAGCGTCAGGGTCCACTAAACAGGTTGGTTCGTCAGATCAGCTGAATTCTTGTTCTTCTTCATCACCTGTCAAATTTTTATACTCAGCTGTACTAGTACACAGAGTATTATAGTTTTAATCACATAACGGTGGATTGTAACAGAGTGAAATAATCGAGATAGATATAGACTTATATATATCAAAATGATCAGGGTGAAAAGAGAAATCGATTGAGCCATGTCCGTCCGTCTGTCCGTCCGTCCGTCCGTCCGTCTGTCCGTCCGTCTGTAAACACTCTAACTCGCGCAAAAATAGAGATATTTTGATGAAATTTGAAATGCAAGTTGGTATCGAGACTGGGACGGTTGGTATTGAAAATGGGCGAAATCAGACCATGACCACGCCCACTTTTCCTATATAGAAAATATCGGAAATTTGGTATCTCAGTCACTAATATAGCTGGAGCGATGAAATTTTACCCACGTGTTGAGCTCAGGCCCCTAGGAAGAAATTTGATGACATTTTGGAAAATGGGCGGTGCCACGCCCACTTATTAAGGGTCAAACCTTGAAAGTTTTATATGTCATAACTCAGAAACCATTGAAGATATATCGACAAAATTTGGTACGCGTGATGTACTTACTTAGTCAAATACTTGGACGAAAAATTTCCGAAATCGGTTGAGGGCCACGCCCACTTTTATATATGGGTCTTATAAAGTGACCTAATAAAAACATTTTAAGCGATATCTCTGTCAAATATAAAGATATATCATTGAAATTTTATAGCAGGAGTCCAACTGCGGACATAAAACGAAAAACACAAAAATTTTGGAAAATGGGCGTGGCACCTTTATAAACAGGAATATACGAGATTTCCGAGCCCATAACTCGACAAATGATTTATATATAATGACTAAACTTGGTGTGTACACTTTTATTACTTGTGGTAATACATGTTGAAAATTTTAGCGAAATCGGTGACCTAATAAAAACATTTTAAGCGATATCTTTGCCAAATGTAAAGATAATTCATTGAAATTTTGTGGTATGATTTCTACAATAGACCGGAAACAACAAATAGAAAAATTTTGGAAAATGGGCGTGGCACCGCCTCTTTTTACACAAAGGGATATACGTGATTTCTTAGCCTATAACTCGACAAATAATTGAGATATTATGACGAATCTTGGTTTATACACTTTTATAACATGTGTTAATAGCCACGCTGTGGCCGCTGTGGTGCAGTGGGTAGAGTGCTCGCCTGCTATGCCAGAGGTCTCGGGTTCAAACCACGGTCCGAGCCAAACAAATTTTTCTAATTAGTAAAAATCCAATTATTGGGTTTTTTAAGAGCAGCGGTCACCTCTCGGCAGTGGGCGGCATACCCTCCGAGAGTATTTCTGCCATGAAAAAGCTTCTCACAAAAAATGCATTCGCCGTTCGGAGCCGGCATAAAACTGTAGGTCCACCCAATTAGTAGGAAAAACAAAAAGGAGCACACCTCGAATTGGGAGAGAAGCTCGGCCATAAAACTCGTCAGAGTTATAATAGCGCCATTATATTATTATTATAATAGCCACGCAGAAATTTATTGAAATCGGTATATGACCACGCCTACTTTTTAAGAAAGATATATCTGGAACACTCTTTGGGAATTTGTAACGTGACATCTTTATAACTAGAAGTCATAAAGGAATGAAATTTTGCACAAAGAATAATATTCATATGCTTAGTTGGATGACTGATAAAAATTTAGAAAATGGGCGTGGCTACGCCCATTTTATGCAGCACTCGCTTTATATTAAGTGCACCGTGTTTCCATCAAACGCAAACAAACAATGAAAGCATACAGCTGAGTATCTAATGTTCGATTCCACTCGAACTTAGGCTTCCTTACTTGTTTTATTTCTGCTTATTCTATACATGCATTTGTATTTACGATTGGTAAAAGTTGTGAGCTGAATGTCAAATTATTTCGTCCTCCTTGCAGTTTTGACATTTAGGTCACGAGAGTTTGATATTCAGCTTACGGCGTGTATGTGTGTATGTATATATCTTGTTAAATGAGCCAAGTAAATTAAATATGTTTGAACACCAAATCTAGAGATGTTCAATCAAGCCCAATTGACTTAATTAATTTTTATGTCTGAACATGATATTAGTGTTGCCAACATCGTATTTGAGGCGTTATACTAACTTTTGGATATTAACAGTTGGCTTAATAATATCTACAAAGGCAGGGCTGCTCACTTCATAGGCACTCAAAGCACAATTGTTTTTGTTTTGTTCCGAGTCATAGGCACAGATACATATTTTCACTTCAAATATGAAAATAAAATTTTCTTTGCACTCCCATAAGCACTCAGATATAAAAAAATGTTATATGAATGTGCCTATGATTCATATTGAATGTGAAGAGCAAAGGCACTTTGTATAGGAGCTCGAGCACTGCCGTAAGAAATCGAAATTTACAAAAACAAATTTGTAATGAAATAAAAAATTCAAAAAATGAAAGCATTGTAAAAAATTTGTATTCAAAAAATTTTCATATAAAAAATAAAAATTTTTTTTATGTATTTGATGCTACCATTTGAAAATAAATTCTTAAATAATATTTTATTGGAATTCATAAAACAATTAAATGAGCAAAAAAATTTTTCAGTGCATATACAAAATTTGTAGATGTATTGAGTTTTGTACTTTCAATACGAGAGCGTTGAGCAGCCCTGTACAAAGGGTATTGGAAATGAGAAGGAAAAATAAAAGTGGCAAAGCTCTTGTTTGAAATAGTTTTACTAAAATTTTATGTTCCTAAATGCTTTACAAAAATAAATAAATATTAGTAAGCTCATTAAATTGCGAAAATGTTGAAAGCAAGCAGACATGCAATTTAATTTACATTAATGAATACTTAAAAGTAATAAGCTTATAAATCATGTGAGTATATTATGTAGCTATAATTAGGCACATTGTACACTAAAAAGGGTTTAATGAAAAAAGGATTAAGCTTTAAGCATAATGTCATAATAATACGCCGTTCAGTAGTTACATATATTGCCTAAATGGACGCAAATGACAGTAAAAGTACAAAATTTGATATGGGTTTATTGCAGTTGGTGAAAAAAATGAAAGAGGGGAAGAGAGAGACACGCATGAACCTAACAGAAAAACCCTTAATATATATTCATGCATATATACATATACATACATATTATTCTTTAAAAGCCCCTTGAATGCCTTCTTCTGTATAGCCAATTTAGGTTAGGCATTTAAATACAAAATGTATTGAGATGCATTGAAGTGAATTAAGGTTCAATGCACATAGAAATAAACAGACACATATGTATGTACATATGTGTCTTAGGAAATTAATCTATTTTCCATACTAAAAGCAAATATCGATTTGCCATTTCAATAAGTGCTATTAATTACTTAGCAACGTTTGTGGTCAAAGGATTTCTAATTACTTAAAAGAGCTGCTAACGTCTGGGAAATGTTTGTATGTATTTTAAACAAGAAAAAAATTAATAACAGTGCATTGGCGTAGTAACGGGGGGGGTTTTGGGGACAAAACCCCCCCCGAAAGATTCGTTTTGTATAAAATTCATCTGACCATAAAACCACCTTTAACTAAGAGATGATTTACAGGAAAAAATCAATGAGAATATTAATTTCTCGAAATTGGTAATTCGAAATTTAGCGCTTTTTCACGAAGTATTATTTATAATTTTAGCGTTAGTTGAGCTGTAGGAAAGTGCAAGAACCGCAGGAATTTTATCACAATTTACATTCTTTGTACCCATACTCGCTCTTTTGTGTTAAAATTCCTACGGTTCCTCCACTTTCCTACGGCTCAACAAACGCTACAATTACACTACTCGACAAATTTTGATCAACTTTAACCACCAAAAATGAAATAACCAGACCCAGTTTTTGAGATATTGGTAAAAACGTGGAAAAAGCCATATATGCAAACATTGCATCACATAAGTGCATCAAAAAGTTTTATTAGACATCGTGGCGATTTGATATCTAGGAGGAGCTGGTATAGGGAGCTCCAACAGACATTTTTTGCCTTCACACTCCAAAATTGGTCAAGTAGTTTGGTTACAAAAACAAAAATAATGAAAAAAATTTGAAATAAAATCGAATTTTTTTAAAGAAATTTCAGATTCGACTGTCCTAAAATCAGAAAAAATCTTAATAATTTCCCTACAAGCTTAGGTGCTGAAAGTGATGAAAATTGTGAGAGATTTCATCAGGACTTAATAGTTTTTGAATGGTGATATCAAGGGTCTTGGTACGAGTATATGATGGGAGACTATTTTTTGGACAATCATACGTGTAACAAATGCAGAAAATCACAAAAGAGTAGTCAAAAGTACTTACTCACATCGCTCATTATTTATCAATAGCGAAATATGGATATTTTTTATTCAATTAATTTTTTTCCTATTAATCGCTGTTTTGAGAGATATTGTGCACTTCAAAACACGTAATAAATGGAATAAAATAATCTTAAGTATTACTCCTTAATAAAGTTTTATGAATAAACCCAATTTTGTTGTTGAAATTTTACTCTTCCGGAAATGCATATTATTCTTTGTGCAAAATTTCATTCCTTTATGACTTCTAGTTACGCCGATGATATCGACATCATTGGCACTAACACTCGCGCCGTATGTTCTGCCTTCTCCAAGCTGGATAAAGAGGCTAAGAAAATGGGTTTGGCGGTTAACGAGGACAAGACGAAGTACCTCCTGCCATCACACAAAGAAACAGCACGCCTTGGCAGCCACGTCAATGTTGATAGCTACAAATTCGAAACTGTTGAGGACTTCGTCTATCTGGGAACCAGCATTAACACCAAGAATGATGTCAGCACGGAGATCCAACGAAGAATCACGCTTGCCAATAAATGCTACTTCGGACTAAGTAGGCAACTGAAAAGTAAAATCCTCTCTCGACAAACAAAAATCACACTCTACAGGACGCTCATCGTTCCAGTCCTCATGTACGGCGCACAAGCATGGACAATTTCAAAATCAGATGAGATGGCACTTGGAGCATTCGAGAGAAAAGTTCTTCGTAAGATTTATGGACCTTTGCGCGTTGGCGTGGGCGAGTATCGACGGAGATTTAACGATGAGCTGTACGAGCTTTACACAGACATCAACATTGTTCAGCGAATAAAGATCCAGCGGCTGCGTTGGGCAGGTCATGTCGTGAGAATGGACGAAGGCGCTCCGGCCAAGAAAGCATTTCTATCGAAACCCGCTGAACGCAAAAGAAAAGGGAGACCTCCTCTGCGTTGGGAAAATCAGGTGGACAGCGATGCTGCCTCCCTAGGTGTTCCCAAGTGGCGCCATGCTGCACGAAACAGAAGCAATTGGGGCGCTCTGTTGGACGCGGCCAGAATCGTCTAGACGGTTTACCATTTCAAACCTCCTGGTACACCATATGTACCACTAAATTTTATTATGGGATAACTCCTAAAGTTTGCACTCAAACTTGAAAAGAATATACTCGGACGAAGCCTGCTGGTTTTTCTAATGGTACATATAAAAAGGAGCTCATTCGCGCTCACAGTTTACACACAGCTTTGAGTGAAACAGCGAAGCATGCGAACGCGTACATTTTTTGCAAGTATTAGTTATTCAAAACAAAGTGCAAAGTAGTAAAAATTATATAACAGATAAAGATATTGACTTCGTTTATGAGGATAAGTATTGATAATGACAAATTTTGGATATTTATTATTGTATATTTTGAGTTTTACAAAACTGGTACGTATACGTACCAGCAGTCCTTTATACTGGTACATATGTGTACCAGCAGTACCCTTCGTCAATCTTTACATACTTATTGTTTTTTGTTTTACAAAGAAATAATATGTCGAAAACTTGTGTGAAGATGAAATAGCAAAGACGCTGGATGTTTATGGAGATTATTCTGACGTTGGCAATGAAGGTGGGGATGAAAGTGGGGACTTTTCTGGCGGAAATGCTGATAATTACGAACCGGACTCGAATGCGGATAGCGAAAAATCTTTAATATCTTCATCTTTATCTTTCGATAGGGAATCCCATGCAGCTGAAGGTGTAAATGAAAATGAATCGGAAGAATTTTACCAAGAGCTCGAAGATAACATGATTTCCATGACTTCGAACCAAAGGTCATGGTCTTGTCCTCAGCCAAATTTTATACCTAAGAATATTACAAACGAACATCGTGAGTGTAATATAAGTCTCGAAATTCCACGTACTTCGTCACCATTTTCAGTATTTCAAAAAAATTTCCCTCGAAGTTTGTGTGTATATACCGCGAAATGTACAAACGAACGCATTTTTACATTTGGAACCGCAAAACAATCACCAAATATATCGAAAAGTGATGCTGGGGAAATAGCAATTCTGCTGGGATATATGTTTGTTATGTCCTACAAGAAAGAAACCGCGGAAAAAAGTGTTCTATCGTCTTTTAATGATTTCCGCTGCCAAATCTTCGGTCATTTATTGCGATCTCCGATGAGAAAAACTTCAATTTATCGATTTCATAATAATATTAGCAGAATCACTAATATTTGAAGATAAGAAAACTGCAACCAGACGTAGGTCTCAAGCAATGGGGCACATATCTGCAGGACAGAAGAATCTGGGCATTATATCTATGCATTTACCAGCTCCTATTAATACTAGAAGACGTTGTGAAAATTTTCGGCGCAACAAAAAGCAAACGAGAACAAAGTAAATGTGCCAGATATGCGATATACCACTTTGCATGGGTTGCTTTGCAAGTTATCAGACTAATAAATCAAATTAATACATCTCCATATTAATTTTAAAAGTATTTTTTCGTGAATATAAATACCTATATTATGTAAAATGCATTATTTGAATAAAATATAAGAAAATATATTCGTTGAAATAATCAATAACTCTTAGCAGATTAAGGACTGATGGTACATATGCTGTACCACACAACAGCACTGGTGGTACAATGGTTTACCACCACCCACACCTTGATAAAAATGGAAATAATTTGAATGTGGATTTTTTAGTTATAAGCTACTTAATTGTGGGAAACTAGTTAAATGTTATATACTCAAGCGGTTGAAAGCCGGTTCGAAAGGGTTAAGCGCCAATCAAGAAGAAGAAGAAGTTACAAAGATGTCACGTTACAAATTTCCAATTTCTGAAAAAAATTACATTTTGATCATTTGTAAAAAAAATTTTAGATTTTTGGTAATTTTTATTTTAATTCTGGTAAATTTTTTACATTGGCTGTGACCCCCCCGAAAAATTCTCTTACTACGCCACTGTAACAGTGCCTTTCTCTTCTTGCCCACCTTGAAAAGAAAGCTCAACTTGCTAAACATTAATTTTAGTTTTCTATAAGCACCACGTTAAAGGGCTTCGGAATGGATTAGAATTTTTGCCATTTATCAGTCGAATTTGGTTGTGTTGAGCTAGTTAGCGGTAGAGAAGCGAGTGCATAAAACATACGATTGGTTTATGTTTATGCTGCAAGCATCTACATATATATGTCAGTTGAATGTCATTCACAATAGCTTCATTCTTTTACTTTGCAACATTGCTGTTCAGGTCGACTTACAGCTAAGCGCTTTCAGCTCAACTCGCTTAACCTAGTCAGCTAGCTTAGTTTTTGTTGTCGCTTTCCATGTTATTCGCTAAGCTAGCTAGTGTTCTTTTTCAAACTTGCTTGCAAAAGCAAATGGCTAATAATAACTCGCGCTTGAAATAAAACTTAAATAATTTCTCCTCTCCCTTTAAAATTGCCATGCCAACAATAAAATGTATTTAAACATTTTTGAAGCATCCGCAAGCTGCATATCTTCAAGCACACCATGGGCATGCCCTGCAGGAAATTATTTAGAAACAAAAGTAAACTAATACTTTATGCCATTGAGATATTAGAACTAGAACATAGGCGAAGATATGTTTACAAATTCAGTAATTCAACTTCATAGCCAGTCTACGTATACATATCTACTGTAGGGAAGACGTTCCGCTAGCATACTTCTACTTTTTCTTGGTGATTTTATGACGACTGTGTGCGGAAAGTCTAACGATAATCGCAATGGCATGGAGTATCGCTCGAAACTCGACTTTTATAACCAAAGATTCGTTTTTCACACGTTCTTAATCGATTTCTTAGATTATGTGAACTTACAGCCATGCAATACAAAAAGCAATAACTTGGCTTAAGACAACAACAAAGGTTTCGATGATGACAGCCACCAGCTTAGACATGCAGCAACGAAAATGAAACCCAAAGTCAACGTGCTAATTGGGTTTTATCAGCGTAGCGCTTCAGATCTTGGAGAAACCCCGTTTTCCCGGATAAAGTAATCGCTGTTTTGGAAGCGATTTGGAAGCTGTTTGGAACGTTTGGAAATGTATATCGGAAGCTTTGTTTTCGCTAATTACAGTGACATATTTCCTACTGGTCATGACAGTACAAAATAACTCAAAGTTTCAAAATTAAAAGAAGCTTGCCTTGCGGTATGCGCTTAAAAAAAATCTATCTACTCATGCATCTAGAAAGTAAACAGAGCATAAATGAAGTTGCTTACACTTACATTTGCTAAAATTCCTTACTTCCCACCTCTTACATACCTGGCAACCACACAACAGTCAGCTCATTAGACAGACAGCATTTTTGTTGGCACAAAAGTACGAAGAAACAGCATAAAGCAATAAATATAACAGCCAAGTTATTTACTAAAATACGTAAAGTCATTTTGCCAATAAGTTAAGCATTTTTGCGTGAGAGTAAAAAGTAAGAGAGCAAGAAAAAAATAGAAAAGGCAAAGGTAAACATTAAATAAGAAGAAGAAATTAAAAATGAAATGTCAACGCAAAAATGTAATTAAGGTAAAAATGTACATTGTTGAGCGTAAATGGCGTGGACATGCTAAATGAATGCGCAAAATGTTTCCGAATGCCATTAAAAGTCCAGAAAGAAATTAAAAAAAGTGACTTGCTAAGATAATGTTTTTAATAGTGATGAGCGATATATCGCAAACGGTGATTTTTTCACTGTGAATAAAAAATCACAAATCGCAATTGCGATCACTTTTTCAAAATAGCAGTTCACTACTTATTGGCAACTGCTATCGATGTAGCAAGTAAGCAGTTCACCTATGTGAATCGCAATCGCAAAAGCATTATAAATTTCTTTTTGTTTACACTTTTGAGCAGACCACATACGTACATATATAGAAATATAAGAAAAAAAAATTAAAGCGTGAATAACGGGTATTCATGAATATTGATGTGTAAATTGTTTCGAAATCGGATATTTATTCCCTTTTCCTTATTCCTTTTTTCCTGGTTTTCTATGGATTAAAAGGCGACTATCGTTTTTGTAATTATACCTTTCATGAGAATGAAATGGTATTATAACTTAGTGCCAAAAAATTTTTGTCGAAAGTACCAGAAGGAAGCGTGGGGGACCCACCATAATATATACCGATATGATCAGAATCACGAGCTGAGTCGATTAAGCCATGTCCGTCTGTCCGTCTGTCCTTCTGTCCGTCCGTCCGTCCGTCTGTGTGAACGCAAACTAGTCCCTCAGTTTTTGAGATATCTGAATGAAATTCGGAATACAGGTATGTTGTTATATGCAGCTGATTATTTGTCGGAACCGGCCGAATCGGACTACTATAACATATAGAAAACAACCGATTATTCAGATATACACATTTTGGTGTATAACTCCTCCATTTTAACAGCTAACGGCCTGCAATTTTGAAGTATTTGTACCCATATGGACTCAAACGGGATTGCCGAAAATTGTTAAGATCGGACCACTATAACCTATACCTCCCCTACAACCGATTGTTCAGATATACACATTTTGGTGTAGAACTCCTCCATTTTAACAGCTAACGGCGTGAAATTTTGAAGTATTTGTACCCATATGGGCCCAAACAGGGTTACCGAAAATTGTTAAGATCGGACCACTATAACATATAGCTCCCCCACAACCGATTGTTCAGATATGGACATTTTGGTGTATAACTCCTCCATTTTAACATCTAACGGCGTGAAATTTTGAAGTATTTGTACCCATATGGGCCCAAATGGGATTACCGAAAATTGTTAAGAACTGACCACTATAACCTATAGCTCCCCTACAACCGATTGTTCAGATATGGACATTTTGGTGTATAACTCCTCCATTTTGACAGCTAACGGCGTGAAATTTTTAAGTATTTGTACCCATATGGGCCCAAACGGGGTTACCGAAAATTGTCAAGATCGGACCATTACAACATATAGCTCCCATACAACCGATTGTTCAGATATGGACATTTTGGCGTGTAACTCCTCCATTTAAATAGCCAAGACACCATTTTTTCTAATAAATCTTTCCATAAATAACCCACAGAATTAAAATTATAAATTAAACTTAATCTGGCTATGCACATACATAGGTAACTTTTCATTTCCCCACTCATGAAAGGTATGAAGTCTACGGTACGGCCGAAGACAGCCACGCTTTTACTTGTTTTTTGTTGTCATTGTGACTGCTACTATTTTGTTGTTTTTGTTTGTTTTGGTTTTTCGTTTTTGACTTTTGATTTTTTATGTTGTTTTGTTTTGTATTGCTCAGAAACATGCAAAATCATCCGAGTCCACGTTTGACCCATATCTGGAGACCCGGCCTAGGGGTCACAATGAAAACAGCTTCATATCGAAGTCCTGCTCAAAACCTTTCATTTGATACCAATATTGCTCAGAAACATTCAAGGATCATCCGGGTCCTTCTTTTGACCCATATCTTGAGACCCGGCCTAGGGTTCACAATGAAAAGAATTTCATATCGAAGTCCTGCTCAAAACCTTTCATTTGATACCAATATTGCTCAGAAACATTCAAGGATCATCCGGGTCCTTCTTTTGACCCATATCTTGAGCCCCTGTCACAATGAAAAGAGCTTCATATCGAATTCCTGCTCAAAACCTTTCATTTGATACCAATATTGCTCAGAAACATTCAAGGGTCATCCGGGTCCTTCTTTTGACCCATATCTTGAGACCCGGCCTAGGGTTCACAATGAAAAGAATTTCATATCGAAGTCCTGCTCAAAACCTTTCTTTTGATACCAATATTGCTCAGAAATATTCAAAGATCATCCGGGTCCTCCTTTTGACCCACATCTGGAGACCCGGCATAGGGGTCACAATGAAAAGAGCTTCATATCGAAGTCCTGCTCAAAACCTTTCATTCGATACCAATATTGCATAGAAAATTAGATAGGTAGATGTAGGTGTGCATATCCATACATTTGCATACATGTTCAAACAGGTTGGTCCTTTTTATTTTGCCTATTTGTCGCATTGTTGCAGAAAACTACAACAACAAAAACTTCACTTCGCTTCGTTGCTGTTGTTGTTGATATTTGCATTTGCACGGCTATGCATGCAAGCATTTGTAAGTACATGTCTATCTACCTACCTACCACTGACAGTGCCAAGCGATTCACACGGACGCAGCAGTGCACTAACACAAAGGTCATTTACGTTTACGCGTAAACTTTACCTGTTTTTCGAAATCACTCGTAGCTACAGCAAAGATGTTTACACATCAAAAATTATTGAATTTACAATTTGTCTTTGAAAAATATTTACAAACAGCGATATTACTGCGGAATACGTTGTTATTGCTATCATTTTGTTAACATAAAATAAAGACAGGTTATATCGCTCAGAAAACGCAAAATTAATCTCTACCGGTAACTGATGATTTTATACCAGTCCATGCAATCGCAATAGCAGTTTAAAATCACAGTGATTTAAAAATAGCAATCACCGAAATCACAGATATCGAAAAATCGCAGTTTCGCTCATCTCTAGTTTTTAATGAAAATTAAAAAAGGCGTTAACATATTTTTTAAGTACATAAATACTTTGTAAATTCTTTCGAGTTTATCAAAGCCTTGTCATAAAATAAAAATAGCTTAAAAAAACTAAAAAACACGCTTTAATCTTAAAAATTGTACTAAAAATTGAGAAATAATTTAATTAGAAACAAAATGATGAACGAAAATATAAGTATTTAAGGAAAAGCGTGGGGTGCTCAGTATGTCAAAAAATATTTAAAATCGGTGTTTTTTTACTAATAATTTTATTTTGACTTTTTTGAGATTTCATATATCGTACTCTTTAATTTCGCAACTAGGTATATTTTTGTACTAGTTGTACGAATCGAATATTTTCATGTTCAAATATTATTGAGCACCCCCACGCTTTTGCTTAAATACTTATATTTTTATACTCAGCTGTACTAGTACACAGAGTATTATAATTTTGATTTCATAACGGTGGATTGTAACATAATGAAATAATCGAGATAGATATGGACTTATATATATCAAAATGATCAGGGTGAAAAGAGAAATCGATTGAGCCATGTCCGTCCGTCCGTCCGTCCGTCCGTCCGTCCGTCCGTCCGTCCGTCCGTCCGTCCGTCCGTACGCAGGATAACTCGCGTAAAAATTGAGATATTTTGATGAAATTTGAAATGCAAGTTGGTATCGAGACTGGGACGGTTGGTATTGAAAATGGGCGAAATCGGACCATGACCACGCCCACTTTTCCTATATAGAAAAAATCGGAAATTTGGTATCTCAGCCACTAATATAGCTAGAGTGATAAAATTTTACCCACGTATTGAGCTCAGGCCCTTATGAAGAAATTTGTTGAAGTTTTGGAAAATGGGCGGTGCCACGCCCACTTATTAAGGGTCAAACATTGAAAGTTTTATATGTCATAACTCAGAAACCGTTGAAGATATATCGATGAAATTTGGTATGCGTAATTTGCTTACCTAGACAAATGTTTTGGCGAAAAATTATCAAAATCGGTTGACGGCCACGCCCACTTTTATATATGGGAACTATAAAGGGGCCTAATAAAAACATTTTAAGCGATATCTCTGTCAAATATAAAGATCTATCACTGAAATTTTGTGGCAGGAGACCAACTAGGGAAATAAAACAAAAATTATAAAAATTTTGGAAAATGGGCGGTGCCACGCCCACTTATTAAGGGGCAAATATTGAAAGTTTTATAAGCCATAACTCAGAAACCGTTAAAGATATATCGATGAAATTTGGTACGCGTGATATATTTACTTAGCCAAATGTGTGGACGAAAGATTACCAAAATCGGTTGACGACCACGCCCACTTTTATATATGGGTATTATAAAGTGACCTAATAAAAACATTTTAAGCGATATCTCTGTCAAATATAAAGATCTATCACTGAAATTTTGTGACATGAGTTCTACAATAGACCGGAAACAAAAAATAAAAAAGTTTGGAAAATGGGCGTGGCACCGCCTCTTTTTATACAAAGGAATCTACGTGCCTATTACTCGACAAATAACTGAGATATTATGACGAAACTTGGTTTATACACTTTTATAACATGTGTTAGTTGGCCGCTGTGGTGCAGTGGGTAGAGTGCTCGCCTGCTATGCCAGAGGTCTCGGGTTCAAACCACGGTCCGAGCCAAACAAATTTTTCTAATTAGTAAAAATCCAATTATTGGGTTTTTTAAGAGCAGCGGTCACCTCTCGGCAGTGGGCGGCATACCCTCCGAGAGTATTTCTGCCATGAAAAAGCTTCTCACAAAAAATGCATTCGCCGTTCGGAGCCGGCATAAAACTGTAGGTCCACCCAATTAGTAGGAAAAAACAAAAAGGAGCACACCTCGAATTGGGAGAGAAGCTCGGGTAACTAAAAGTCATAGAGGGATGCAATTTTGCACTAACAATAATATTTATATGCTTATTTGGATGATTGATACAAATTTTGAAAATGGGCGTGGCTGCGCCCTGTTTATGCAGCACTCGTGTCATATAAAATACACCCTATATCGAACAAACGCAAACAAACAATGAAAGCATACAGCTGAGTATCTAATGTTCGATTCTACTCGAACTTAGGCTTCCTTACTTGTCGTTCATCATTTTGTTTCTAATTAAATTATTTCTCAATTTTTAGTACGATTTTTAAGATTAAAGCGTGTTTTTTAGTTTTTTTAAGCTATTTTTATTTTTAACTTTTTAGTGAAATTTTTCATTAAAGGATGTTTTATGCGGACGCAAGAATAAAAGTAAAAAGAAGTCTGATGGGATGTGGTGTTCTCCGAAATAGATCTACATACATATGTATTTATAACTTCTACCAAAAATCCCAATATGCAGTGAAGTAAACTAGCTTATTATGCAATATTTTCCAAACCCTTTTATTCAAGGTTTTCCAAACTAGTTTGGAAATACAAAATTTCCCAAACGTTTTGTTATATTTTACAATCAGAAAGTGAAGAGAAGTTGAGGTGAAGCATTTGAAAAGAACAAAAAAAAAAGAAACCTGATTGAATAAATTCGAATTTAGACAACAAACTTCCGAATACGATTGTAGCGTAATGGTGAGGTATGCTGCCTACGGACCAAGCAATTCAGGTTCGAGTCCCGAGTGGCGCATTTTTTTTGTTTTTTTTTTTTTATTTTTATTTTTTTTTTTTTTAGATAAATTTTTTTCACCTCACGTTTACAAAACATTGTATAAAAATTGCTTTCCAAACGTGAAATGCAATTATAGAATTAGGGTTCCTTTTCGTTGAGTCAGCACTTACTATTAAATGAATTACAAACAAAACCAGTTCTTGCTTTGCATACGTATGTATGTATGTACATGCGGCTGATTTCATTGCAAATACAACAAACCCAAAACAGAAAGCTACAAGCTTCATTTTTTTTGAGTGAATTTATGCATTGAGTTTATCGCCATCGCTATGAGCGATCGCTGGCTGTTGTGCGTTAGTGCGCTCGCTATTTGAGTGGTTATACGTTTTTCTTTGAACATTTGTTTGTGATTTGAGAAGAATGTATTTTTGAGGGTTCGTGAGTGAGTTTTTCCGTACTCTGAAAGCTTGTTACTTATTGGCTTGTATACGGGAGTGAATTGAAATTCATAGAGGCTATTTTGAAGAAAGGTAACATAAAAGCCGCAATGAAGCATAAAGTATAATGTTGAATGTCCTACTATATGATGCCGTTGGGCTGTTATGTCATGTTTCGAATCCGGAGGAGAATAGAAATAATACAGAGAACACAATAAAAGTGAATGTTTGAAAGAATATAATAATTTAGTTAAATGTTGCAACTTTTAGGATGGGATGAAGATACATACATACATACATACATACATACATACAGGTGAAGCTAATAAAAGCGTGTCAAAAATACAAAAAAAATAGCTGGCAATCTTGTTATTAAGGCCTTTTCGAAATAGATATATGTATACCCCAGCTTCGCTGTTAATAATTTTCAATTTTTCCTATTACCCATATCCTTGCTACTTAACACTTTAGATCTTAAATATCAATTTTATTTCGCACGCGCATTCCATTTAGTCTATACATATATACATATGATTCAATTTATCACTGTTTTCATTGTGACTACTTAATTAATTATGATTATAATAACTTTTGCCTTTGGCGAAAAATGCATTTAATCGACCGAAATTAAGCGCTTAAAACGCAATAAATTTTGTTAAGCATGTCATGACATTACATGACATTTTTATCTGCATGACATTGCGACATTCAAAACCTGAAGTCTTGAGTGCCAAAGTGAAAAAAGTTAAAAAGCAACTAAATTCCAGAAAACAAATTTAATGAATTGGAAATGAAATGTATTTAGTGCCAGCGATATATTTAATTAATGTATTTTTTTTTTGTGCAAAATACGCTAATCTACTTATCGCGAATTTCAGTGCTGCCTAATCTAAAGCGACTGTTAACTTTATTCAAATAAAATACAATTGGCTTGCAATGCACATACCAGCTATTGTGCCAATTTTATAACACTGATATGTCAGTCAAACGAAAAAGGTTTTTAAAAATAACCTTAATGATAAAATCTAACTTTAGTTGTAGGAAATGTAGGAAATTATGTATATAGCCAGTTTCAAACTTATTTTCAATGGATATTTTCGAGTGAAAGAAGATTTATGTTTGTTTCTTCCAACGCACTTATTTCCAAAATATTCATATAAACCTATATGAAATATTCGTTAACGAATTATCCGGATGGATTCAAGATGCGGACGAATACTTGTAGAAATGATAATAACGGTGTGGTTATTATCAAAGCTCAGTGCCTTCACAAGCTCCAGAGGAAACACTTGTTATTCTCCTTATTCTGTAAAGTGAATAGTGAAAGTACCGAATTGAAAGTCTAATGAAGGTCCCTTGACTATGCACCTGTTATAATCTAAGACACAAGACATAGGCGATGACAACATCAGCTGGAATGAACTGTGAACTACGCGAGAAAAGTTTTCTAAGAAATATTGCGATATTTTAATTAAATTTTGAGTTACATATAAATATGTAAGTGCATAACCAAGTCCAAAAAGAGTTGTCATGTATGCAAATTTACTGCTTTAGCACTACTGGTTATAATAAGAGAAAAATAAAAATTAAAACAAGTAAGGAAGCCTAAGTTCGAGTGGAATCGAACATTAGATACTCAGCTGTATGCTTTCATTGTTTGTTTGCGTTTGATGGAAACACGGTGTACTTTATATAAAGCGAGTTCTGCATAAAGTGGGCGTAGCCATGCCCATTTTCTAAATTTTTATCAGTAAACACACATTCCCAAAGAGTGTTCCAGAAATATCTGTTAAAAAGTGGGCGTGGTCATAAACCGATTTCAATAAATTTTTGCGTATCTAAAAACACAAGTCATAAAAGTGTATAAACCAAGTTTCGTCATAATATCTCAATTATTTGTCGAGTTAAAGGCTAAGAAATCTCGTATATCCCTTTGTCCAAAAGCAGGCGGTGCCACGCCCATTTTCCAAAATTTGTCTATTTTATGTTTCCGGTCTATTGTGGAACTCATGTCACAAAATTTCAATGAATTATCTTTATATTTGACAAAGATATCGCTTAAAATGTTTTTATTAGGCCACTTTATAATCACATATATAAAAGTGGGCGTGGTCGTCAACCGATTTTGGAAATTTTTCGTCCACACATTTGCCTAAGTAAATATATCATGCGTACCAAATTTCATAGATATATCTTTAACGGTTTCTGAGTTATAGCTTATAAAACTTTCAATATTTGCCCCTTAATAAGTGGGCGTGGCACCGACCATTTTCCAAAATTTTAGTGTTTTTCGTTTTATGTCCGCAGGTGGACTGCTGCCATAAAATTTCAATGATATATCTTTATATTTGACAGAGATATCGCTTAAAATGTTTTTATTAGGCCCCTTTATAGTTCACATATATAAAAGTGGGCGTGGCCGTCAACCGATTTTAACAATTTTCAATAAAAATGTTTGCCTAAGTAAGTAAATCACGCATACCAAATTTCATCTATATATCTCCAATGGTTTCTGAGTTATGACATATAAAACTTTCCATGTTTGACCTTTAATAAGAGGGCGTGGCACCAAAATTTCATCAAATTTCTTCATAGGGGCCTGAGCTCAACACGTGGGTCAAATTTCATTGCTCCAGCTATATTAGTGACTGAGATACTAAATTTCCGATTTTTTCTATATAGGAAAAGTGGGCGTGGTCATGGTGTGATTTCGCCCATTTTCAATACCAACCGTCTCAGTGTCGATGCCAACTTGCGTTTCAAATTTCAGACGGACGGACGGACATGGCTCAATCGATTTCTCTTTTCACCCTGATCATTTTGATATATATAAGTCTATATCTATCTCGATTATTTCATTCTGTTACAATCCACCGTTATGTGATTAAAACTATAATACTCTGTGTACTAGTACAGCTGAGTATAAAAAAAAAGGCAATGTGTGAAATTTTTACACTCGTATTTGATAAATTTAAATACGCGGCCGATGCGATCTACTGACACAAACACAAATTAATACATATACTTATTTCATCAGCACCGTTACATTTTTTTGCATTAAAATGCAACGCTACGCCTCATCTGATTAATTTAACAAATTAGCGCCAATGTTAAGAGTCACTTCTGTGTTCATCATTCAAACGAGCGCGCTTAAGTGATTCGTTAAATGTTTTCTTTTGTTTTTATTTTTTTATGTTTATACGACTATATAGAAAAATGTTTATACCACTACTAGCTGACCCGCCAGACGTTGTTCTGCCTAAAATTTATTCCTATAAAGCCTAAAGGAATAGTCCTAGATTACCGTGTTGCCGTATCCCTATCCCTATTCCTATCCCTGTCCCTGTCCCTGTCCCTGTCCCTGTCCCTGTCCCTATCCCTATCCCAATCCCTATCCCTATCCTTATCCCTATCCCTACCCCTATCCCTATCCCTATCCCTATCCCTATGCCTATCCCTATGCCTATCCATTTCCCTATACCTATCTCTATCCCTATCCCTATCCCTATACCTATCCCTATCCCTATCCCTATCCCTATCCCTATCCCTATCCCTATCCCTATCCCTATCCCTATCCCTATCCCTATCCCCCTATCCCTATTCCTATCCCTATCCCTATCCCTATCCCTATCCCTATCCCTATCCCTATCCCTATCCCTATCCCTATCCCTATCCCTATCCCTATCCCTATCCCTATACCTATCTCTATCCCTATCCCTATCCCTATCCCTATCCCTATCCCTATCCCTATCCCTATCCCTATCCCTATCCCTATCCCTATCCCTATCCCTATCCCTATCCCTATCCCTATCCCTATCCCTCTCCCTATCCCTATCCCTATCCCTATCCCTATCCCTATCCCTATCCCTATCCCTATCCCTATGCCTATCCCTATCCTTATCCATATCTCTAGTCCTATCCCTATGCCTATTCTATCCCTCCAGACTTTCTAGGGTCACCCCTGGTCCACATTTTGGTCGATATCTCGGAAAACGGGTCGCATAGGGTCTTGAAAATCACCTCTTTTTAAATACTCACCAACACCTTTTATTTGATACCCATTTTGTAGAAAACCCGTTTAGGGTCACACTTGGTTCATATTTCAGGAAATACCTCGAATACGGGGTCTTATATGGGACCAATAACTACACCATGTTCAAGCACTCGTCAACACCTTTCATTTGATACCCATATCGTACGAACGCGTTATAGGGTTACCCTGGTCCACATTTTGTGGAATATCTCCAAAACCTTCCCGGATTCTTATACTTTTTTTGGCCATAAACCATGTCGGGCTCAATCGAAAACTACGTGCAAAATTTCATTTAATTCAGTCCAGCCGTTCTGGAGTTAAATCATCATGGAGGAAAATGCGACTTATTTTTATATAATAGATATAGAAAAAATCGGAAATTTGGTATCTCAGCCACTAATATAGCTGGAGCGATGAAGATTCACCCACGTGTTGAGCTCAGGCCGCTATGAAGAAATTTGATGAAATTTTGGAAAATGGGCGGTGCCACGCCCACTTATTAAGGGTCAAACATGGAAAGTTTTATATGTCATAACTCAGAAACCATTGAAGATATATCGATGAAATTTGGTATGCGTGATTTACTTCATTAGACAAACATTTGGACGGAAAATTGTTAAAATCGGTTGACGGCCACGCCCACTTTAATATATGGGTCTTATAAAGTGACCTAATAAAAACATTTTAAGCGATATCTTTATCAAATATAAAGATTATACATTGAAATTATATGGCAGGAGTGCAACTACGGACATAAAACTAAAAACACAAAAAATTTGGAAAATGGGCGTGGCACCGCCTCTTTTTAGAAGCAGGAATATACGAGATTTTTGAGCCCATAACTCGACAAATAATTGATATATAATGACGAAACTTGGTGTGTACACTTTTATTACTTGTGGTAATATATGTTGAAAATTTTAGCGAAATCGGTTGACGGCCACGCCCACTTTTATATATGTGTATTATAAAGTGACCTAATAAAAACATTTTAAGCGATATCTTTGTCAAACATAAAGATAATTCATTGAAATTTTGTGGAATGAGTTCCACAATAGACCGGAAACAAAAAATATAAAAATTTTGGAAAATGGGCGTGGCACCGCCTCTTTTTAGACAAAGGAATATACGAGATTTCTTAGCCTATAACTCGACAAATAATTGAGATATTATGACGAAACTTGGTTTATACACTTTTATAACTTGTGTTAATAGACATGCAAAAATTTATTCAAATCGGTTTATGACCACGCCTACTTTTTAACAAAGATATTTCTGGAGCACCCTTTGGGAATTTGTAACGTGACATCTTTGTAACTAGAAGTCATAAAGGAATGAAATGTTGCACAAAGAATAATATTCATATGCTTACTTGGATGACTGATAAAAATGTTGAAAATGGGCGTGGCTACGCCCACTTTATGCAGCACTCGCTTTATATAAAATATACCGTGTTTTCATCAAACGCAAACAATGAATGCATATAGCTGAGTATCTAATGTTCGATTCCACTCGAACTTAGGCTTCCTTGCTTGTTTTTTTTTGTTTTATGTTTCTTATTTTTTTACTTTGCTTTAGCAGCTTTGTGTTTAAACTTTAAAGGCTTTGTTGCCGCCTTTCACACCTTTTGTGGTGTAAGTCACGTCATTTGTGACATTGCACGTGTTTTGCAAAAAGCTGAGACAATAATTTACTAAATATAATATCGCTTACAAGCAGGTAATGTAAAAAAATACAACAAACGAAGTAAATTATAAAAACAGGTTAAGGGGTATTAGGGAAGTGAGCAAGGAAGATCTAGGAAGGTAGGCCCGGTGGCGAATTCAGAAATTACTTTTTTTATATGCAAAGGTAGAGTGTAATGTCAAAATCGAAGCGAATTCACATCATGGCCAATAGGAATGGACGAGCCCCAAGCGAATTCAGATTTTAAATATCATTTTGATATTACAATCTACCAATTACGATAACAAAATACATGGGAAATTTCTGAATTCGCCACCTTCCTAAATCTGCCTTGGAAGTGAGTTTGCTTAGCTATTTCTTAAGAATTTTAAGTATCAAAAGAGATGAGTGAGAATTGTGTATTAATAAAAAAAAAATATGCATGTGGAAACTCTTGGTGAGAGCTTGAACTCTCTCTTCTTCTTAATTGGAATACCAAGGGAGGACAAGTCAGTCTGCACCTGACCTTCCCAACGCAGTGCAACTTCCCTTTTTTCGCCTTTAGCGGTTATCGATAGAAATACTTTCCATTCTGACGCCATGACCTGCCAAACGCAGCCGCTGCATTTTTATTCGCTGAATGTTGATGTCTGCGCAAAGCACTTGATTAACACCCGTATTGCGAGTGTCGATTATGATAGATAATCGATTACACTGGATCACAAAATGAAATTTTTTGTCTGTACTTTGGACGTGACTATCCTATCTATATGTAAAATCGGTCGCTGATTCCGAAAATCGGGTTCATTTTTAATTCTATGGGAAGGTTTTTGAGATATCGGCAATTTACCGTTATTTGGCCAATGGGTACACTTAATCCAGTATAGCTCTTTAACACAGTGAGTTATCTTCTTTGGGGTGACACCATACGAAAGAAAATTAAATTTCTTTTTCGCGGCTCCTATAACATTTTTCTCTAACTCTTATAGTTTCTGAAATATTGACGATTAAATTTTAATTTTTTCGATTTTTTACGATTTTTTGAAGAAAAAATTGACTTTGTCAGACAATATCTTTAAAACCAATGTCTTCACCTTCGGTTTTAATCTTTTATGTGAAGCTCCATTCCATTAGCAAAAAAATAAGCTATCAACGAAGAAAATCCATGGTAAAATGGAAAAGTTATAGGCGATCAAGTAAATACTGCCAAGTCGCACAATGCCTCTACACGGGTATATTCTATGCATGTTATACCCGTAAATGCGCTTGTATCTACTGCGCTGCCAATGTGCTGCTACTGCAGATGTGTAGGTATTAGTACAATATGCATAGAATGTACGCGTGCAGAGGCATTGCGCGACTTGGTTGTATTTACTTGATCGCCTATAACTTTTCCAGTTTACCATGGATTTTCTTCGTTGATAGCTTATTTTTTTGGAAATGGAATGGAGCTTCACGCAAAGGAGTAAAACCGAAGGTGAAATCATTGGTTTTAAAGATATTGCCTGACAAAGTCAATTTTTTCTTCAAAAAATCGTAAAAAATCGAAAAAATTAAAATTTAATCGTCAATATTTCAGAAACTATAAGAGTTAGAGAAAAATGTTATAGGAGCCGTGAAAAGGAAATTTAATTTTATTTCGTTTGGTGTCACCCTAAGGAATATAACTCACTGTGTTAAAGAGATATACAGGATTAAGTGGACACATTGGCCAAATAACGGTAAATTGCCGATATCTCAAAAACCTTCCCATAGAATTAAAAATGAACCCGATTTTCGGAATCAGCGACCGATTTTACATATAGAAAGGATGGTTGCGTTCAGAGTATTTTTTGGCTGTAGAGCAGTGTTATTGATCGACCAAAGTGCATGTAAACATAATGCTCCTGGATCGATCAACAGTCGATTATCTATCACAGTCGACACTCGCAATAGGTGTGTAAATCTCCGTCTATACTCGCCGTCGCTAACGCGCAGAGGTCCACAAATCTTCCGAAGAACCTTTCTCTCGAATTCTAAAAGTGTCATCTCATCTGATTTTCATATCGTCCATCTTCTGCGCCCTGCGTGACTACCGGAACGATGAGCGTCCTATAGAGCGTAATTTTTGTTTGTCGAAAGAGGACTTTACTTTTCAATCGTATACTTAGTCCAAAGTAGCACAAATGGCAAGACTATTTCTCCATTGCATTTCCTTGCTGGTATTGCTGGTTCCCAAATAGACGAAGTCCTTAACGATTTCGAATTTGTAGCTGTCAACAGTGACGTATCTACCGAGACGTACTGTTTCTTTGGGTGATGACAAGAGGCAGTTCAGCAGTTGCACACTCTTGTGATACAAGATGCTTCCTGCAGCACGGTTTATCTTTTTGAATCTCATTTGGTCTCGAACGGCTCGGAGAAGTCCTTCCCAATTCTGACGGAACTGGTGGTGTTAGTGAGATGGTGAAAGGGTGGTCGCCTTTTTTTTTATTTTAATAGCCAATAATTGGGTTTTCATTATTCATAAAATTAATTTTTGGTGTTGGTTGGGGCACGGAGTTTGAACCAGCGACCCCTGATATGGCATGTGAGTATTCTATCAACTGCGCCACAGTGGCCAGATATTACCAGAACTAATATCTATGATTTAAGAAATTAAAGCAAACGAAAACAAACAAAAAATCGTTACGGTATTTCACGTAGGCCATAAAGTAACAAAAAGCTTGGTAGATTAAATATGAGTTCTTTAACTCTTCAGACTTTTGGTTATCTTATCGCGAGCACTAAATTTAGGTATATAAATATACAAAATGACAAATCGCTTGTGAGTGAATGTTGTAAGAAGATATTTTTTGTTTAGTTATTTTTTAAAGTTTACAGAATGAGAAGGTTGGCGCGAGTTTGTTTGTTATTAAATTTTGGTGAGTGAAAGCAGTGACCTATACCTATTTTTTTACCATAAGTAACAAGTTTTTCTAATCTTTTTCTAATTTTTTGTGATTTTTATTACATAATTTTGCATAGCATGCATTTTGTGTGCACAAAGCTCTAACCTGAACTCAGACGACAACACAAACGGCATAAAATTTTATGTTTACAATCGTCAAATCGCTGATCGCGCCTATCCCATAAAACCCGCTGTGGAGTCGATAATAAGAAGTTTCTATCAAGCATGGAAGCCGACAGTGTGAGTTCTCTGTTTCAGCTTTTGCCAAAAGCTTGAGAATAACTTTAACGCACTTTCCAACCTTCACACAGACTCTCCATTCATCGCCTTGGCGGCTCGCTACATTCGACCGAAAACGAAGCGGTAGTCAAAGCCCAGCTACGGCAGTTCGATTGTAATGTAATAGTAGTAGATTGGGGTGAAGTATCGAACTCAAGCGCCAATGACTTGCTCGCTACCACATCATTCGTCGCGAAATCAATCACCGAACTGCTACTGCTACTGCTAACACATTTCGCTGTCGAATTAGAACGCATACATGTTGTCGGTTTTAGCGAGGGTGCGCACATAGCCGGTATGGTTGGACGTCAAGTGTGGACGCGCACAGGCATAAAATTTCAACGCATAACGGCGCTTGATCCATCGGTTGACATTTTTGCAACGACCAGCGAAGGCGAAGCGAAACGTTTGAGTGCCGAGGATGCATTCTTCGTCGAAGTACTGCACACGAATGCTGGTGCTCTTGGTTTGCTAACGGCCAGCGGGCATGTGGATTATTATTTGAATGGTGGCGCCGTGCAACCGGGTTGTGCGGAGGCTGCGGCGGGCTTTGCAAATCTCTGCTCGCACCAAAGAGCTTATGAACTTGTGCGAGAAATGTGGTCAGAACAAAATGAATTTCTTGCACAAAAATGCTTTGCAGTGACGCATATGACGCGTGAGAATTGTGTGTGGGTTAATGTGCGAATGGGTGTGTCAGATGATGAGGCAGATGATGAGCAAGTCCTTGGTTTGTATTATGTGGAAACGAATGGTGAATTTCCATATAGTAAGGGTAGTTTTGTGCATAGTTTTATGTGAAATTCTTTTGGAAAAGTAATTTTTTGAAAAAAATTCTTGAAAAATTAAAGAGGAAAAAGAGAAAATGTGGACTTTTCTTTTGTTAGTTTGTGGAGTGGCTATAAATAATCGTGCTCAAAAAGTCAGAAGTTTATTAAATGGATCTGCTGTGGTGCAGTGGGTAGAGTGCTCGCCTGCTATGCCAGAGGTCTCGGGTTCAAATCCCAGTTCGAGCAAACACCAAACAAAAATTTTCTAATTAGTAAAAATCCAATTATTGGGTTTTTTAAGAGCAGCGGTCACCTCTCGGCAGTGGGCGACATACCCTCCGAGTGTATTTCTGCCATGAAAAAGCTTCTCACAAAGAATGCATTCGCCGTTCGGAGCCGGCATAAAACTGTAGGTCCACCCAATTAGTAGGAAAAACAAAAAGGAGCACACCTCCAATTGGGAGAGAAGCTCGCCCATAAAACTTGTCAGTGTTATAATAGCGCCATTGTATTATATATATATATATAAAAGGAAGTGGCGTTAGTACAAACGCGTATAACTCAAGAACGCCTGCACCGATTTGCATGATTGACACCAATTTAGATTGTTCTCTGGCCAGAATAGGAGAATATCCCATAAAATTCCCGAAAAATTAAAAAAAAAATGTATTTTCCCATACATTTTGTATATCTATATATATAAAAGGAAGTGGCGTTAGTACAAACGCGTATAACTCAAGAACGCCTGCACCGATTTGGATGATTGACACCAATTCAGATTGTTCTCTGGCCAGAATAGGAGAATATCCAATAAAATTCTCGAAAAATTAAAAAAAAAAATTTATTTTCCCATACATTTTTTACTTATGGTGAGAATTTTTATGATATTTTTTTGTAAAAAAGCTCCATAATAGCTCTGTGGATTATAATAAAAATCGAACATGTGCACGATATGGTTATTTCTTATACATTGTTTATAAAGCGTTCTTGATGATCAATGACGTTTATGTTTGCGGTGCGTTGTGACAAGCTTTCCAGCAACGACACTATTCTCAATTTTTAAGTATTCTCGCTAAATGGACCAAATGTGTCTCGCTGACAAAGAAATTAAATGTAATTTCGCTCTATCAATACATCGCGAACGCCAATCTACCACGAAAAAAGTTTGTAAAAGTTAATTGCATTGCGAACGCATTGTAACATAAATGCTGGTTCATGTATTGCCAGTAGATGGCGGTGTGTGTATCAACAAATGACCACAGATTTTATGAAATTTGAAAAGATTGCCGACACTTAATTTAAATATTAAATTTTTTTGTTTTGAGCATTCAGTTAATGAATAAAAAAAGTGAATGAGTTTTTATATTGTTAAAAAATAAATAACGGATTAACAAATTATAAGTTATAGAAAGTTTGATTTCAAAGACATAATTTAACGCAGGGCAACGCCTGCGGGGGCATCTAGTATATATATATAAAAATGATTTGGTATTTAATTGAAACGCTAAAACTTGAAAACGGCTGAACCAAATCAAATACTTCCTTAGGGGGGGTTGTTTGTTGTTATCCCGCGAAGGTTTAGTCGAAGAAAAAATTAAAAAATGTTAGGGGGGCGTGGCACCTCCCATACAACCTTAATTTTTAAAGCTGATTATCTCTAAAACAGTTCAAGGTAGGGAGCTGAAAATTGGTACAGAGGTAGGAGATATCAAAACCCTTCTCACTCAGAAAATTGGGGGTTATCAGAAAAGGGGGCGTGGCACCTCCCATACAACTTAAATTTTTAAAGCTGATTATCTCTAAAACAGTTCAAGGTAGGGAACTGAAAATTGGTATAGAGGTAGGTGATATCAAAACCCTCCTCACTCAGAAAAGTGGGGGTTATCAGAAAAGGGGGCGTGGCACCTCCCATATAACCTTAATTTTTAAAGCAGATTATCTCTAAAACAGTTCAAGGTAGGGAACTGAAAATTGGTATAGAGGTAGGTGATATCAAAACCCTTCTCACTCAGAAAAGTGGGGGTTGTCAGAAAAGGGGGCGTGGCACTTCCCATACAACCTTAATTTTTAAAGCAGATTATCTCTAAAACAGTTCAAGGTAGGGAGCTGAAAATTGATATAGAGGTAGGTGATATCAAACCCCTTCTCACTCAGAAAAGTGGGGGTTATCAGAAAAGGGGGCGTGGCACTTCCCATACAACCTTAATTTTTAAAGCAGATTATCTCTAAAACAGTTCAAGGTAGAGAACTGAAAATTGGTATAGAGGTAGGTGATATCAAAACCCTTCTCACTCAGAAAAGTGGGGGTTGTCAGAAAAGGGGGCGTGGCACTTCCCATATAACCTTAATTTTTAAAGCAGATTATTTCTAAAACAGTTCAAGGTAGGGAGCTGAAAATTGGTACAGAGGTAGGAGATATCAAAACCCTTCTCACTCAGAAAATTGGGGGTTATCAGAAAAGGGGGCGTGGCACCTCCCATACAACTTAAATTTTTAAAGCTGATTATCTCTAAAACAGTTCAAGGTAAGGAACTGAAAATTGGTATAGAGGTAGGTGATATCAAAACCCTTCTCACTCAGAAAAGTGGGGGTTGTCAGAAAAGGGGGCGTGGCACTTCCCATACAACCTTAATTTTTAAAGCAGATTATCTCTAAAACAGTTCAAGGTAGGGAGCTGAAAATTGATATAGAGGTAGGTGATATCAAACCCCTTCTCACTCAGAAAAGTGGGGGTTATCAGAAAAGGGGGCGTGGCACCTCCCATACAACCTTAATTTTTAAAGCAGATTATCTCTAAAACAGTTCAAGGTAGGGAGCTGAAAATTGGTATAGAGGTAGGTGATATCAAACCCCTTCTCACTCAGAAAAGCAGGGGTTATCAGAAAAGGGGGCGTGGCACTTCCCATACAACCTTAATTTTTAAAGCAGATTATCTCTAAAACAGTTCAAGGTAGGGAGCTGAAAATTGGTATAGAGCTAGATGATATCAAAACCATTCCCACGCATTAAAGTGGGGGTTATCGGAAAAAGGTGCGTGGCACCTCCCATACAAACCTAATTTTTCATGCTGAATATGCCTAAAATTGTTTACGCTAGGGGCTTGGAAATTGATGTGGAGATAAACGATAACAATTCCATATTAGCCGTGTTTCACATACGGTGATCCTAACCCAGATAAAAATTTTTGCATGTAAATGCAACAACAACGATTTCAGCTCGATTAAACCAGATAAATTGCTGGTTCAATTTATGATCCGCCCTGTTCGATTTCTTTTTTCAGTGTTGATTTGGCAGCACAGTGCTTTTTTGATTTGGCAGAACTGAAAAGTGACATTTTGTATGTATACATATATATACATATACCTTGCAGTAAATTTGTTTCACTGCTAAATAATCATTGATGATTCTTTGGTGAATATTCATCACTATCGTTTTGCGTTGGTGCAAGCGAGCAAGCTATATTGAAAAAACCAAACAAAATACCAACAAAATACCAAGGCTGCACAACGATATCAACAAAAATATTTTGTTTTGTTGAATATCAAATAAAATTTAACAAAAAAAATTTGTTTTGTTGAATATCAAATAAAAATTATTGAAATTATTTCGATTCGTTGATTATCAAAAAAAAATTATCAAAATTATTTTGTTTCGTTGATTATCAAAAACAAAATAATAATAAAAATTTGTTTCGGGCTTACGGCTTCATTTTACTTTGAATTTTTATTAACGTTATTTTTTTTTGATCATTTTTTTTGTTGGCTACCGAAACAAAATTTTTTCAATATTTGTTTTTTGATAATCAACAAAACGAAATTTTTTTTCATAATTTTTTTTGATAATTATCAAAACAGTATTTTTTGTTCAGCACTTAACGTTAAAATTTTTCAAAGTTGAATTGAAAACAAAATATTTTTTCGGTTATTGATAAAAAATAACGTTAATGTGCAGCCCTGCAAAATACCATCTAGGCGGTTAAAAACCAACGAGCCAGCTTGTATTTCGGTAGGTTTTTTGACATTCGGCAGGTTTTCTGACAAATTTTTCAACAACAACTATAAAATAAATTATATTTAAAATAAAAAATATATGGAAATACAAATTTTAAATTTGCCTCTTGTAAACTTCTGCTTTGGCCGTAAGGGGAAAGAAGTCCGGAAGAAAAAATATACTGCGCACTGGCTTCTCCTTATAACATGGAATACATAGCTATCCCGCCATTTGAGTTTCATAATTTATTTCAGTAATTTAAATTCAAATTTCCAAAAAAAATAATTTTTGAAATAACTATTATTTTCATTTTGTTTGAAGTTTAATGTCAATCAAATTGTTTTTGAGGGAGTATTTATCTCTTTTCAACGTACAGAAGAATTGTTTTTGTATTTTGACTTTCGGTGGGTTTTCCAAACCAAAAATAACAGAGAAAAAACGTAGTGTCAGATAGGCATAAGGAAAGCAAACCATTTATTTGAAAAAATTCAGCAGCCTTTATATGAAAGTATTCACTGATGCCTCCTCAGATGAATTTCATCAGTGATTCATAAAGGATTCATTTCAGATTTTTACTGCGGGGTATATGTTTGTATATGTATATACACAAGCAGCTGTCGGCCATATTTTTCATTCAGACGCCGTAAAAAAACAAAACAAATTATGGAAGCAACACATAAAATATGAGTATAAAGGTCATATAATTAAATTATATATAAATTTGCCTCAAATAATTCTTGATCCATGATTTTTTATTTTGTTTTCTTTTACTTTCTCAAATCACAAATGGTTTGTTGATATTTCTTCTTCTTTTTACTTATTTTCAAGTGCAGCCAAATTTCATTATGATCCGGATTGTTTCAGTAAAAATTTATCTTGACCCAGACCCAGATGTAATAACTGAAATGCGCCTATTAACTCAAAATAATAGGAGTTATACGAAAAGGGGGCGTGGCACTTCCCAACAACACTTAATTTTTTAAGCTGAATATCTTTAAAAGGATTTAAGTCAGGGACCTGGAAATTGGTACAGAGCTATATGATATCAAAACCATTTTTGCGCATAAAAGTGTAGGTTATCGGAAAAGGGGGCGTGGCACCTCCCATACAAACTTAATTTTTCAAGCTGAATATCTATAAAAGCGTTTAAGGTTGGGACCTGAAAATTGATCAGGAGATTAACGATATCAATAGCGTGCTTATGAAAAAAACAGTAGCTTTGGGAAATGGGGGCGTGGCACCTCCCATGCGTTCTTAATTTTTAAGGCTAATTATCCTTAAAAGCGTTCAATCACTATATAGATATACGATATCAATACCATGTTCACCCAAAAAAAAAAAAGATTTATCGAAAAATGGGGCATTGCACCTCCCATACGTACTAAACTTTTGAGGCTGAATATATCTAAAAGGGTTGGAGGAGGGGCCTGAAAACCATTATGGAGGTATACTATATCAATCCTCTTACTTAGTGAAAATAGCCAATACTCAGTGAAAATAAATATCTGGAACAGAAAACTAAAAATGATGTGTATCGTGCAGCATTATACTGAATACTAAAATTATATATTTTTGAAGTTGTATACACAATGAAGTAGTGAAAAATCGTTAATTTTCTATTAAAAATAATACCGGTGTAATAACAATTTTTGAAATGAAATTAATAAAAAAATCTATTTTGGGCAGAACGAAGTTTGCCGGGTCAGCTAGTTATTATATATAAATTAAATCAGACCACGGCATTTTTACTCATCTGAGTAAATGAGAAACATCACACACCTTTCAACCAATGTAGCGCAAATCGCTCTGCGATATCGCACACAATCCCCCTCATAATTTTACCGAGGTCTGGAATAAATCTCCGGTGGATCATAAAAAAAGTTCTGATCCCAAGAAATTGAGAAAAAAGACGGTTGTATTAATTACCGCGGAAGGCTAGCAAAGGCTGCTGTGAGGTCAAGTAGATCCCTTCAACCCGAGAGCCAGGAGGGGGGGAAGATGCTAGACGGCATCAGTCATTATTCGAGGTGCCTGGCGGAAGGCATAAAACAAATTTATCTTGTGATGGCGTATAAACAGAATAAATAAACACAACAAAATATCGAAAAGGTCCTTCATATAGGGAGTGCGATAGGGGTCTTTCTTTAAATTTCGTGTGGCTTTAGCAACGTCTCTGCTGCGGTGCTGTTGGAGGGGCTTGAATGGATCGGAATAACCCCCACTGATTTAGCGCGGGATCGAGAACATTTGGAGTTGTCGGACGGTGACGGGTGGGGGGTGATTTTGACGATGTCAAGGAGGGGCACCCCATAAGGGGGAGTACTCTCACCCATGTTGTTGAATCTAGTGGTCAAAAAAATACTCTTCAGAAATAAACAAAATTCTCTTCAGAATATATGTACACAAAATACTAAAACTTGCGAAGTCTTGCATTCCAAATTTAGTATAACGCCTCCAATACGATGTTGGCAACACTAAGGACCATATGTGGTCTATCTAGGGGATCACTCTATCCCAGCCAACTAAACCTATCATAACCTACACTAGTACCATGCCAAAGTGGACTAGTTCCATCTTAACCGAAACATCGCCACTTGGATGGAAAATATTCCACTATGCTGTCATTGTGTTTACACAAACGCAAAAAACCACAGCTTCATTAAAAGTAATATTTTCATCTCAAAATGAAGATGAAAGTGGGACAAGGCGAAGGAAATGAGAATTTTCAGTTTTGCAGTACAGCTTTATCGCTGTAGATATGTGCGTTTGTTATTAATAGCAGAAAATCCTGTACGGCAACAAAAAGTCTGCTCTTGCACATTCCGCACACAGACACTTAACCCACTCGTGCGGTTTGGCTTTTATTAAAGTCAGCGCGAAGAAAGAATAAATAGAAGAAGAAGAAACAAAGACAAATATGTACAAACACAAAGACAAATACAAACATAAACACACCGCACGTCATTATTGACATTTAGTGACGCGCTACGTGACAAGCTAAAACATTTCCTTTACGGCGCACAAACATACTTTCAGTCTGTGCTTAAACTAAGGATTTAGAGACAGAAAAAAGGATGTACGAGCATATATGTATGTAAGTACGATGCATAAGTACGTTAATACGTACATACATATCTACATATGTAAGTATGTCTATGTCTACGCTCTATTGATTTTAATAGTTAATGATTATGCACCATCATATCGAGGGTTAAAGGCTAGACAAATGGTTATCCAATATGTGTGCTTATGGTAGCAGAAGAATAAAAATAAATTGAATAAATCCACAGCGAATGCTCAACGAAAGTTCAAGGACCTTTGAAAGACGAAAAATTCATTTTTAACTGTCACATGTGACAGAACAATTGTTTTTTGTTAATACTCTTTTTTCACTTGGAGATTCTTACATGAAAATTCACAATTCAGAAATAGCTGCGCGTTTTATTTTCTTAAACTGTTTTTACGTAATTCCATATGCAACTTTGATATGCAATACTGAAATAATGTTAATTGTGTCAATGACCTCGGGGCATTGTGTACACATGCATATGAGCTGAGAAAAGAATCTCGCACACAAAAATAAAAAATAAAGTGACATAAAAAGCTAGTTTACGAAAATAAAAATAATTATGCTGTAAAAGAGATGAATACGTCGAAAGAAAGAGCGATAGAAAACCCAAGAGGGGGTCATCCCTTGACAAGTTTAATTTGGTTATAAACCGGTTTCGGCGATGTGCCATCTTCAGTATCGCGTTTCGAATGACGCAATTCGTTCCACAATACCAACATCGAATGTGTAGACGGCTAAGCGTTGGAAACATCTGGTTGAGGGTAATTTGGCTTTCCCTGGAATTTCTATTTGACCAAGCAGGAGTACCAATCTATATCTTCTTCTATATATATAAGGATGAAAGTTTGTTTGTTTCTTCCTTGTGGACACTGAAACAACCGGGCCGATCACATTCAAATTTTTACACTATGATCAATTGGTATTAGATTAAAATTATGATCTTCCCGAGACATAGGCCAATATATGGACCCAGATTCCTCCGAAATATTTTCGAGCAATATTGGTATTAAATTAAAGATGTTAATCAGAGCTGCAATACAGAGTTCATTCCATTCAAATTTTCCAGTCGGTTCTCCAGATAGAGACAAAAACATGGACCCGGATGACCCCTAATATTTTTGCGCAATATTGGCATCAAATAAAAGGTGCTGCTCAGGGTTTCCATATATATTCAACGCTATATGGATATCTAAATTGGTTCCCGGGGTTGTGGCCCAAATACCGGAATAGCTCGAAAAATTTGTGAGCAATAGTTTTATCAAAATATAGTAGTAATCATGATATACACCGACTGGTGGACCCGGATGGCCATGGAAAGTTTTTGACGGGAGAGGGAGAGAGAGAGTAGTACAGGGGGGGGGGGGAGGGGGGGGGGAGAGGAAGAGATAGATCGTACGGGAAATGCAGAGTGGTAGAGACACCAATAGGGAAGGGAGTGGCATTGTGTGATTTGTCGCAGCGAAGTGGGACGGGTATTTGATAGTTAAAAATGAAATAAAGTATCGTCAAACACAATTTTGTACTTTTTCTTGGTACTTACAATACTATGGTTCTTCTGAAACATTTTTTTAAACAGCAAAGCTTTTGATGCACTATAAAGTGCTGAAAATGTCTTCAAAGACTACACAGAACAGACATTTTTATATATATTACGCTAAGCGATTTTTTGTACGCACCATAACTTTTATACCGTTATACCGATTTTCGAAAATGGGGTGTCATATTAAAGGGATTGGCCTGTAGATGTGCAGGAAGGTTTAATTTTTTTGAAAAGGGTTGCTTGATTTATAAATTTCAGGTACCATATGAAAGGGATTGGGCTGGAAATTAGTTATATATTACAATTTTTACAACAAGTGCTGCCACCTGTTCAAAAAATCAGTTGTACGATATAGTTTGTGTGATTTTTAAATTTGAGGTGTCATATGAAAGGGCCCTGCCTGAAAATAAGTAATTTATTATAATTTTTATAAAAATGGTTGCCACCTGTTCACAATTTAATTTTTTCGCTATAGTCTGTTCGATTTTTAGATTTGAGGTGTCATATGAAAGTGCTTTGCCTCAAAATCAGTAATTTATCATAATTTTTACAAAGAGGGTTGCCACCTGTTCCAAAATTAATTATTATTTAAAGTGTCATATGAAATGGCTTTGCCGGGCATATGAAAATGCTTGGCCTGAAAATGAGTAATTTATTACCATTTTTACAAAACGATTTGCCACCTGTTCAAAAATTTATTTTTACGCTACAGTTTATCCGGTTTTGAAATTTTAAGTGTCATGAAAGTTCTTACCCTGTAATAAAAAGAAAGGGGAGGGGAAAATGGAAGGAACAGAAATGGCGAAGGAAAGGAAGCTAAAGAGGAAAGAGTACGGAAAATAAAATGGATAAAGTGAAAAGGAAGCGCAAATAAAAGGGAAAGGGGAAGAGAAAGAGAAGTACGACAAATGACCATTTGGAGGTAGCTATATGGATAAAATATTGTAAAAAATTATTCGCATTAAAACTTCACTATGGGACTCCTCGGACAAAATCTTTGCATAAAAAATCGAGTTCGACGGAAAATAAAAATAACCAGTAATTATGTAAATATATGCTTAATTTTATATTTTATTAATAAGAATCTATGGGCTTAAAGCCGATATATATTCTGCCATTTTTAAGGGGAAGTCAAATTTAAAATGGCAACCAAAAAAATTGTTAAATGCAGCAATAAGTCAGCTTCCACCTTCAAATTGTCGCGCAGTGTAATTGAAAGCCACAGCATCGCGTGGCCAGGTTTACTAGTTATAATATATTTTCCTAAAGGCTTCTGATGCGCTAAATACAAGGCCAAGCTACAAATATTTAAATGGCTCCGGTTTCTGAGATATCCTCAGCTAATGCTATATAATATATATTACAAAAATTGGAAGAGAAGTGCAGAGAATAAAAGGGAAAAGCGAACATGTATCTCTATCGTTAAATCGTTGTAAGTAAAAATGTTCGGTATGAAAATAATAATAAAAAAGAAATTTAAATAAATTGTAACAAGGGAAGAACAGTTAAATTAATCCAGCCACACGCATGCATACGCTCCAATGCTGCCCCAAGTATCATAAACAGTTGTATCCACCACACACTGTGTCTGATGTTCTCTAGTACGATTATATTTAACAGTGCGATTTTGACATTGAAACGTAGAGATCTTAAAATTCTTAAAGGTCATATATACATATCCGAATGTATGTGTGTTAGCAGCCGCTAAGTAAAATGTTGATGCGAATAGCTTGTTTTATGTGAAAAGACTTTGCTAAATGTTTAAGCAAGTATCTACAATAGAAAAAAATAAATACATATGTACACAGATGTTACATGTACATACCCAGTAGATCGAAAGATCTACAAATCTTCAATAATTTTCTCACCACATTTCCTTTAGGGAAGATAACAAGTTTGATGACTATGCCCCATGACTATCGCACGCCGATGGCCGCCTTCGCATGAATACCTTTGTAACAGCGTTGCCGTTTTAAATTCTTGAGATTACCCAAAAAAATATTCAAATTACCCATAATTGCCCAAAATTCCCCATACAAATTTTCAAATTACACTACCCGACAAAATTTCAAAAATTTTGAAATCCTCGACATTTTATACATCTTGTATTTAACTTATTTTTTGCATAAAAACAAATCCTTTTTCCGTCATAATTCCGTGATTTTAACGTCGATTTTATGTGGAATTGGAAAAGGTATGTCATCCTCTCAAAATGAAATTAAATAACATAAAACTCAAGACGGTAATGGCGGAGATATTGACAGATTAGTAATCTTCCTTTTCTTCTTAGCGCGAAAACTGAAATTTCAAAACATCGCGAAAACTGTTCTACTTTTGAACCATTTGATTACATATTTGGAATCAGCAGGAATACATAGGAATCAAGTGTCGAGGATATTTTTGTGTCGGGTAGTGTTATTAAGAGATTTCCAATAAACAAGTATTTTCAATTTTATTTTACTTTATAACGGTTTGTATTTTTAAATTCATGTGCATATATGTATATATATGTGTGGTTAAAAAAAGTTATAAAGAAACATAAAACAAATAAGAGAGAAATGAAATATTAAATAGTCCGATTTTCTTTAATTTATAGGTATCTCCAATTCTGTGGGTTGTTTATGCAAATATTTATAAAAAAAAATATTGTAATGATCTTAGCAATTTAAGTGGAGAAGTTTTACCCCAAAATGTATGGGTGGTTGTAGGGGAGCTATATGTTATAATGGTCCAATTTGGCCGATTCCGACAAATAATCAGCGTATCTTAACAACTGAGGAACTAGCTCAAGATTCTGATAATATCGGCATATATTTTGGTGGGTCTAATTTTTCTCCTTCTGGAACTTTCGACAAACCTGTTTTGGCTCAATGTTATAATACCATTTCATGTCCATCAAAGGTATAAAATTGCTTATTTTTTTCCTAGCTAACTTCTTACTTTAATGGGCTTATGAAATTTGCTTGTACATGTTCGACCAGCCGGTAATTCAAGATTAAATAAATGCGGCATGCACACTTTCACACAATGCGAATGTAATAGAAACTCATGAAAATAATTAATTTTTTTATAGGTATTATTATTCATATAAAACTATGAAAAGGCGAATTCCCCAAAATTCCCCAAATCATAGCACTCCCCAAAAATTACCCAAATATTAAAAAATTCCCCAAATTTGGGGAATTACCCTCCATATAAACTCCACTGTCAACAAAGCTAAAGCTGTCTTTGCATTTATAAAGCGATGGTCTAAGGAGTTCAATGATCCTTACGTCACAAAAGCTCTATTTACAAGCTTAGTTAGACCTATCTTGGAATACGCATCTATTATTTGGAATCCCCACTACCAGTGTTTTTCAGATAAAATAGAATCTGTCCAAAAGCAGTTCCTGCTTTTTGCTTTGCGGAACTTTCGTTGGGACTCAGATTACATTCTTCCACCTTACACTTCTCGTTTAAAACTCATTAATTTGCCTTCACTTTCTAGTCGTAGAGAGATGCTTGGTATAGTTTTTATGGTTAAATTAATCACTGGACTTATAAATAGCCCATGCCTTCTAAGTGAGTTATATTTTAACGTTCCATGTAGAGTATCGAGGCATTTCAAGCCACTATTTGTGAAACCTTGCAAAACAAATTTCGAATTAAATGAACCATTCCGCCGCTTATGCCATGACTTTAATAATCACTCCAGCACGTTTGACACTTCAGACTCGCTTTTTATTATAAAAAAAATAGTTCTAGCCTCACTTAATAAATGATATACAATCAGCTGATGAATTTTGTTCTGTAGCTGAATAGTTTTAGAACTCGACACCTAACAAACCCCTTCCTGTACGACTCGGCACAAAAAAAAACAAAAAAAAAAACAAAAAAAAAAAAAACATATCCGTGCGTCATGCGGATTGGCGCCCCTCGCGTCGGTCGGGCGGGATATGGAGGGTAAACCGTTGGGTATAAAAAAAAAAAAAAAAAAAAAAAAAAGAAAACGGCAACACTGCTTTGTAAAGCAAAAAAAGCAATGAAGCGAAAGCTTCGGGCTTTCATTACAAACCGCATGCTTTTTTCATATTGTCGTTATTATACTCTTGTTAGATATTCAGCGTGAATTGTAGCAGTATTGTAGTGCTGTATATACAGCTGCCTATCATCTAACTTTGTTATGTACTTCATTCGTATACGTTTTTCTTTTTCGGCCTACACTTCTAACTCCTACTTTAGTTAGTGTAGAAATTATCAATTTGTATGTGCCGTTCAACATACTTTAGCAGTAACTCCGGTATACCTAAAAAAGCAAGTATACAGGCATGAAAAAAAAAATGTATCGCATCACCTCACAAATGGGCCTAGTGGGTATATATGTATGCACCCTATTTGTATCATCCTCTAAGCTTATATTTATTTATTTAAGTAAGCATTCAAAGCAGCAAAGCTACTTTATTTGTCTGCATTTGTTTCTACGTTTATAATCCACTTTCTTTTTCATTTTTGTTTGCTAAATCACATCCTTTCTTTGCGCACATTCCTTTTTTTTTTACATTCAAAATTTATATTACGCTCAATTCATTGCTTCTGTTTTAACACATGTGACTTAATGTTAAAGATTTTTGATCTCTTTTGAGGAAAAGTGTAAATAATAAAATGTCTTTCAACATGAGCAAATAATGGATTTAAGTAGACTGAATATAGTAAGGAAAATTGTCTCAAACATTAAAGGAAAGTTAAAGCTTTTTCACGTATAGAACTTTTCAGAGTTCAGCGCAAGTGTTCACTAAAGCGCTTTGCTTGAGTAGAAGCCAGACAATGAGCTTGTGGTAAGCATGTCTTTGAGCTGTTTCTCTATGGGAATATGCTTATGAAACTTTATACACTTTTTAATCTATCTCTCGCTAGTAGAGGCTGGCTTGCTTTGCTGTTAGGGCGCATAAGAAATTAATTACCATGTCCGAGGTGTGAACTTCAAAAGTCACAGAGAACGAAGTAATGTCAAAAAGGTGGCTGAAAAAGTCCATATATGTAAATAGAATGATGTGCAAAATTCAAGCTAAATAGTGTTAATGTACCTTTTTGGTATAACAAAGCTTGTTTAAACTTGTCATTTTAAGAGGGTACATAAATCGTGATTCAACCGTGACAGATAGTCTTTCACAAAACCAAAATGTCATTTCAAATTTTGACAAGCGGCTGCAACAGCTAAGACAGCAGCAAAGGTGATTAACCTGTAAAGGAATTTGCAATCTTCTCCTAAGCAGAAATCTACTTAATTTATCTATTACTTTCATCAACAGCTGTCAGCCAACAGCTTGACAGCTTTTTGGTAAATATCTATCTGCTATTAATATAAACAAGGAGCAGTAAATATTTACCAATCTCTGTATTTATCTACAACCATATGTGCCCAAGTTAAGCAAATCACTTTATAAGAATTTATGCAAATATTTCAGAATATAAATAGCAGAAAAACAAAAATGAAAAAAAAAACATCGTAGCAGAAGAAAAATGGTTGCCACAGCAAGAACTGCCAACACAAGCCAAGCACAATCAAATAATTTGAGTCATATTTCTTTCCCGCTAGCTCAACCCCCGTTTTTCGTCATCTTTGGCATAGTTAAAAATGTATTTTGCACCATTAGGTACATCGGGAATGCTGTCAAGTGCAGATGTAATAAATTTAAAGAAATACAGAGTGATGCCAGTGGGAGCTTTTATTTTTATCATGAGTGTGTTGACAGTGAGAAATGGACAAGTAAGTCTACTTATGGTGAATATAGCTTAACCCTCCGTTTGAAACATGGGCTCAGCCACGCCCTTTTCATTTTGAAACTACAAAAAACTTTTTCAAAGTTCTATCTTATGCGGAGAGACCACATGAACCCACTGTGAAAATTTCATAAAAATCGGTTGGATACTTTGGGAGCTTTTCATATAAGTAATTTGTATAAATACAGGCCCAGCCAGGCCCATGTGTTACGAATGTGGCTATCGAAAGACGTGTCAGGCGGAGAATTAACTCTTGATTAGCTTAATTTCTTGGTTTCTACTCGCTTAGTTCCAAACTAAAACTAAACTGCTAAAGAAGTTGCAGAGACAATGAGGAGAATAAATCAGTCATGCACCCATGCTTGGATTTGATCGCCAGATGTCGCCATATGTACCTCACAGTCTCTATTCTGGACAGTCTATACAAGCTGCAGGAATTGACATAAATACTCAGTAACCCAAGTGATTTCAAAAGATTAATTAACATTAATTTAGTGTTTTCAGAATGGCCATCTGTTTCTTTTATTCACAATAGATATCCAGCAGGAATTTTCATGTTTACTTTCATTCGCAATAGATTTTCCTAATACCCCAAAAATTTTGAGATTTAACTCAATCAATAAACCTACATTTAATTCTCAAATTAACGCTAGTTTAAATATTTAATCGGGTTTATCGTCAAGCTTATAGCAAAAAGCTTTTGCGTCACCCTGTACATTTATGTAGCTTTAAGTTCGTATTCCTGTGCTTGAATGCTGCACTTGTTAATGACGCAACGAATAGAAGGGAAGGGAGATGAGGCAGAGAGAGCTTGAGAGTTATTACTTTAATTGATGTGCAAGCGTTAAGAACAGATTTCTTAAAGCAGCACAGCTGTATAAATGGCAAGTGCAAGAAAATGTCAGTTATAGCGTGGTTATTGTACCAATGTTAATTGCCAATCAAAATCGGAAACATTTCGTGATTGGTGAGAGGTGGTTATGCTTACATCGATGATTGGAGCACACATACACAACATAACACATGATTATTACTGAGCACATACACAACATAACACATTATTACCCCCGAAACCTCGACTGCTGGCTGCATGTTTCACACAGCAGATTTGCTGGATGTGAGAGTCCGAAAATTCTCTCACCGTCGGAGTGCACAACAACAATTTCACGGTGCTCGACCAGCAGCATTGTAAGCATAACCAGGCCATTACACATACAGTGCACTCGCGAAAACTCGAACTAACGAAAACCAGCCCTGTCGAGTTTTCGAACGTTATGTATTTTTAATATATTTGTATGTATGTATGTATGTATTCGTTTTAACAGTTTTCATACCCTGCCAATTTTTATGGCATAGTTTATCAAAGAGATTCTCTGGTTTCATGTTTTGTAGTTCATTGCCAGTTTATTTAGTAAAAATTTTAGCAAATATGAATATTGCTTACAAATTATTAGAAAAAAAGCAGTGATGTTCTTTTGATGTTTCTTATTTGCTACCGGATTCAATACAGCCTTTTCGCGCAGTGATTGTAGCACATTAACTTTCCTCGGGCTAATTTTTTCAGCCATTTTTGCTAAACTCAAAACATTTAGTTTTCGTCCCATTATAAAACGAAAATAAATTTGATCTTAACCGCGCAAAATCCCGTGTATCACTGACAAATATCAATGAATTTAAAAGAAAAGTTCCGTAATTAGCAAGAAATCTAGCCAGTGCGGCGCCTTAGAATGAAACAAAAGACGCATATAACGACAAAAATTTAAATATCGGCCATTACAGCACATGCGAAATGACAGTTTTTCACATGTTTTTCCATTAAAAAAAGAAAATAATTGGCTAGCGTAGAACTAAACTGGTCTATCTAACAAAATACAAAAGTGGAGAAAACAGATGAAACACGTTTTAATGCGGTGTGCGATTGTTGATGTATGTTATGTGAATATTGTAAATTATTATGTTAGCTTAATAGTTAACTTAACATTCTGCATTAAAAAAAAATTATTATAGAAACGTTTTTTATATAATATTTGTTTTTAACAAGAAAACTTGTTACATAGACCACTTTAGAATTTTTAATTTTTAAGGAATTTTGAACTACAAATTGGAAATTATATGAATAAAACCACAAAAAATATGTGAAAGGAAGTACTTTAATTACAAAAATAACATACACGTGTTCGTAAATGATCGCCTCTACATTAAAAGTAACAGTAACCTAGTTTTCTCCACGGCGGGCTGGTAGAAAATCTTCTGGATTGTTTTCTGTTTCATTTCTGCGATTTACATGTGGAAGAGACAGGTAAAAGGGGTGAATCGGTGGTACAAATTTCAACATTTTTTTATGTCCTGCATTTTTTTGAATTTCAAAACGTGTATGTCGCTGCCCTGATCTGGTGTAAAATTCTGCAAGAACTCTATGAAATCATGTAGGTTCACGCTAGATTTCTTTATATCGACGGATTTATACATATGTTTCACAATAATCATCATTAAACTGCATCACAGATTCACCCTTGACAAATTTTGCCTTTCGCAGTTGGGAAATTTTTCCACCGCCGTCTACTATACTCTGGTAGTCCCTGATCATTGGCCGTAGTTCGTCAAATGACATAAATTTCCCCACCATATTATTAACATTTTCTACATTTTTTAACCAATTCCATCCACTCGTCTGGTGTAAGATCATACTAATCTGTGGTAGTCTATGCTAGTTGGACCACTTTAGAATTTCTTGAAATGACAAAAGGATGTGAATTCTAAAGTGACATTTTTATCGTTTGGACACTTTGGTGCAGAAATAAGACATACATCAATTTTGCACGAATAAATTTATGATTTTCAAGTTCAAAAATGTACATAACTCCATTTCTGAAAAAATGTTAGATAGACCAGTTTAGTTCTACGCTAGCCAATTGTTCGAGTTTTAGAGTAGCTACATTTTGTTCGAGTTTTAAAGTAGTCAATGGAGAAAAAAAAAATGTTCAAGTTTCCGAATGTTCGAGTTATCGTGTGTTCGAGTTTTCGCGAGTGCACTGTACATAAATATGTACGTACATTTTTGTGAAAAAGAAAATAGTCATTTGCATAACAAACCAAAAGAAAGTCATGCAGATTGCAGAGTATCGGGTTTGCTTAGAAGTTTTTTTTTTAATTTTTTACTTTTATTTGCTTTTTTTTCTTTAGTGGAAAAATAAATACTTAACTAAATTTAAGTTAGCAAGAGCTTTAAGGTACTGCATAACGTTACAAAATTCCTACATGCACTTTCATCTATTCATTTATGCATCTAAAAAAAAAATAGTGCATTTTCCGCTTGCCATCTCTTTCTATTTTAATCTCATACTCCTCTAACAATGGTTTAGCGCTTTGTTTAGCACATTCACAATTGTTACTTTTCTGTTGTCAGTGCGCCCCAGCTGTTGTGCTTAATGCCCTTTTCATTTGCAACTCTGCAATGGTCACAGCAGAAAATTGAGTTCCAATTAACTGTAAAAGTGCAAATAAAAAACAAGAAGACAAAAAAAAACCAAACACACACACAAGAAAAAGGTGAGTAAAAGGAAGACTCTTGCGACAACAGATGCTGTTGATTGAGTCAACTACTAACGGAATGCGGATTTAATGGTTGGATTTTCCGTTGTAGTTGCGGGGGAGGGGGTAAAGAAACGAAAGCAAGGAAAAACAGAATAAAAGGATGTCGAATGTTGTAAATAAATTAAGAGAGGGTTAATGAGCTTAGAGTAGATTAAATTGGATTTTTTGCGGTGCAGTTAGCTTTATTTTTTTAATACGCCTTTATTAGCTTCACCTGTATGTATGTATGTATGTAAACATTGCATACTTTTAGGCGAAAGCATGTGTATTCATACACTGAAGAGAAATTTTTCAGTGTGAGATGTGTTTATTTTTGCTAAGACTCATATAAGTTTAATGACAGTATGCCTGCCAAGTGTCGAAAATTCTGCCTAAGGCACAAAAAGTGTACGCTCTACGTTATCGAATTGCTGGTATTGTTAGTCTAAGCTAACTGCCTAAAACATATGGATGTTTAAATCCCAATAACACTGCTTTACAGCCAAAATATTCCGAACAATTGCATACTATTTTTCAGCACCATCTAAACCACTTTATCGATGTTTTATAACTAATCATTAAAGTAAAAACAATCAAAAAAAGTAGAAAACAATTCAACAAATCTAGCACACACCTTCAACCAAAACAATTGCCGCCACTTGTTAATTTTAATTCCACGTCATACTTTCACCAAAGTTCTTAATCTATTTTGCACTTTACTCGAACTTTTCAACCGCTTTATTTTCCTTTGCCAACTACTCAAACTTTTATTAATCCCTTTTTCCTTTAAAAGCCACTTTCAACACATTTGCTGCATTTTCCTTTTTGTAACTAAAAATAGGAAATATGTAATAAAGTTTGGCGCTAATGAAGCTCATTTAGATCGTTGAGATCTTACTGAGTTTGCTGGAAAAGGATACAAGTGAATTGAGTGAAATTAATAAGAGTCATCATACTTAAACATACATACTTGAAAGGAACTTCAGAATCAAATGAATGTAATGATGTATTGTGGAACGATTTTCTGTTTGTTCGGGACAAAAATTTGCATTTGGTATTTTTGAGTACAGGACAATCGATTTTGGGCATTAAATATACTTAATATTTTTTTTGTCTCCTTAGAGATTTTTGAACTTTACCCCCTGTGCGACACCCGGACTGGCGTATTGGACTTGTTAATTTTTTGGCGGTTTTTATCCATTTTTGATTTTCAAAAATCCATCTTGCTCCATAAAAACCAAATTTCGAAACATCAAAAGTAATTTTAAAGAAATGCCCAAGGAAGGAAATGAGAAAGATGAGAGAAATTCGAATTTTGATGGCACGATCTAGGTTAGTAAATCGTCCCGGCCTAAAATAGGTATGTGCTCTACAAAAATATTCCAGCATATGCGTGCCATATCAGTAGCAACAGCAGCAGCAAGAGCAATTGAGCAAGAGTTATTGTATCTGTGTGCCAAAGCCAACTTTTTAGTAGGAATTTTTCACTTTCTGAAAGTAATTTCTTGCGTCGTCTGGCTGTGCCCAAACAAATAAACATAAATTTCGATTGGGTAAATCTGTTTGGGAAAAGTAAAGTTGTAAACGATTCGAGGAATAAAACAACAATTTAACGCATCTAAAAAAAGGATTCACGGAATGTACTTAAGTGTATTTCCTTTAGATCCTAATTAACATGAAATGAGGGCGATGAAGCCTTCTCTGGACTGAAGCTTCACACAGATATTCTCATTCGTGATAATTTAAGCGCATTCCTTCGTTAGCTGGAAATTATATCAATAATCTTGATTTCTTCCCCAATGTACTGCCAACCGCAATGCCTGCTAATAATATTGCATGACTTGTATGCAAGTATTATAGCAAATAACATCCGTAGACCACCATATACATATTTATAAATAGACGCAAAAACTTGTAAGTAAGTAGATCAAACATTACAAAATTACCATAAAATTCATTCATTTACATAATTCAGACATTTACACACATTTTCAGAAATTAGGTCAACATTAAATTTTGGCAAATTTTTTCGACAACCGGAAAAATGCAGAGCATGCGGGCGCACACACACACATACACACAACCGATGATGTAGCGAAAATTATCCCTGTAGGGAAAATCTCTAGTTCCGAACTAGGTCGCTTCTAGTGCATTTTTCGACACTACTAGTGCGGGCTAAATCTCTTTTGCATGTTATCAACTGGCGAATTTAACACGGCGATGTCCTAGGCGGTGTACATTGTCACCCTCTGCACTACAATTTCGATAGTTCCGAACTAGTACTAAATTCTACAGTTTTCACTAGTTCGTTTATTGGCACAATTTCGATAGTTCTGAACTAGCTACAAGTACCTAAAAATTCTACAGTTTTATATCTGCCGCTTAAGTGTAGCTTTTGACATACTTCATGCAAGTGGCGCGATGGCCGACTGGCTAACGCATATGTCTTTCAATCAGAGGGGCGCGGGTTCGAATCCTGCTGGTGTCAAGGTGGATGATAATTTTTTTTAATTTTTTTTTAACTAATATTTTTTTATTTGTTTAATAAAAATTTATAAAAATATTTAAAATGTAATAAAATAAAAAGAATTCAAAATAAGCCTGCGGAATCGGAAAAGCATAATTAGGGGAACATTTCATTTCATATAGTTAAGATGCAAATAGAAAACTCTTTATATAAAACGCTTCACTAAACATCCGAGAATTGCAGAAATATACAAAGCCGACGGCAATTGAACGGACGAAAAATTTTCATAAAATTTTTGTCACTTTGGAATTGCTTACAAATCAAAGTGTGTCTTATAATGGTCACTCAATTCACTCCTTCTGAACCGGTGAGGGTCTAACTACAATTGATCTAGTTCAATTTTGACACCTTTTCGCTAGTTCGGAATTAGAAATTTTGCTCACTAGTTATTGAGTTCCCTGCAGGGATGTTAAAATAACTAAAATATCTGTAAATATGCATATAAGCAGCTGTTGAAAACATGTATGTAAGTATGTATGTAGTGGGTGGTTGATGATAAAAACGTAAACCAAAGCTATTATATTTAGGCACATGCTGGTAGGTATTTGGAAAAACAGAAACAAGCACACACACATGCACTACATTACATTTTGTACATAAGCCGGCATGAAAATAACAAAGAGCTGGAATTCGCTATTGCAAAGTGCGTTTTATAATAACAAATAGTACTCATTATTTGATGTTGTTTTAATTTGCTATGATCATGGATTTATACTCGTACATATCGCAACCTAAATTATAAAGCAGTGTCGGCCAAAATGCATTTTTCCTATGCCCGGGGCATAGGCTAGCTGCTGCGACGTCAAACACGTATACTCACACGTATACTCTCTGCCAGCTTCAGAAAAAACGAAAGAGCCAATAAACTGCTCGTATACTCTTCTGCCAGCTTCAGAAAAAACGAAAGAGCCAGTAAACTGCTCGTATATCTATGAATAGCTTGGTTCGGCAGCAGCGTATTGTACGCACACAAGTGAAAGCTACATACTATTGCATTGGCCGACACTGTTATAAAGTGACACAAAACTCAAAATTCATAATTTTCAGGAGAGCCAAAAAACTTGTTCTTTTTTACAGGCAATTATGTATATGGAAAAAGGCCACCTATAATATTTATTATTCAGTCAAAAAAGACACTGATGGAAAAGATTTTTTGGCAGTCGCTAGAGATACATATAATTCGGTGTACCGATTTATGAAAGAAATCCCATGTCGAAAAATTTTGAGTTGTGTCACTTTATGATTTAGGGTGCGATATGTATGTATGTATGGGATGCCTGAGCGTATGAGTAACCTGCCACAACAAGGCGAAAGTTGCACTGTACGACAATTTTAGTATCACTGTCTGAAATTTAAACGATTTGCCAATGCAGCGCAAAAGACCTACACTGCCATAAAATTTTCTTAAGAATTCTAAAGCCTTTTCTGTATTCTAAGCTCAAAGAAATATTTAGTGGCATTTTTCTTGCAAATTTCCGACCGTAGGCTAATGATCTATCTTCAATTTATTCAATATCAGAACTTTATTGAAATGCTGAAAGCACAAGCAAATTTTCTTTAAACATCCCATAATATAAAGCAAAACATGTGCAACAAAAAATTCTTTAAGTAAGTAAATACTTACACGTATGTTTGCATGAGAGAACAATGTCACCCGCAGTAGTGCTGGAAAAACATCGATAGTGGTCCCATCGATTGACCATCGATAGTTTTAAAGGCAACCATCGATAGTATCGATGGTTTAAAATATGTACGTAGGTGGCCCGCAAGACCAATCCATACAGGTCGTCTTATGCGAATCAGAATAGGTGATTACAGTTAGATGGCCCTTTTCAAAAATGTCAGAAGTAGAGAAAACGCGAGCGAACACACAACTAAAGACACAAGACACACAACCGAACACACAAGCTATTTCCACGAAAAACACGTGCAAGAATGCAAAATCAAAACAAAAGGCGATAGTTTGCCATAAGCTACAAATACGCTGAAGAAGAGCTACCCTCCCTTGCATGGACCTTCTATAGTTACGTTATGGATGGTGGCCCGTTAAAGGGAAATGTGGTACTCAAATATTTCAAGCATATATACATACATACATACATACATATGTATGTGTGTATGTACTTACGTTCCCATATTTAAAAATATAAATTTTTATTAGAAACATATTATAAAATTAATAAAAAACCAATGTTTATGTAAAAAGTTCAATACAAAAAATAAGTTAATAACTATTCAAAGTAAGAATACTACATACACACATTTGTACATATACAGTTGTCCACAAAATAATAGGAGAGGCGAAATCAAAACCTTAATTGCTCAATTCTCAAAAAAAAAACCGCTTTATTTGCAAGTTTTTTTCATAAAATTATTCACTAATCTTTTATTTATATACTCACATATTCCAATCAAGTACCTTAAAATTTATAAATCAAAGTTTTTTTGATTAATTTTTTAACAGACGTAGTTATGTACCAAGTAAAATACTGTCGATGGTTAAAACAAACCATCGATAATCGCTATGGCATCGGCCCCATCGATAGTATCGATAGTTCAATCGATGGTTTTCCAGCACTAACCCGCAGACTTAGTTCTTACATACATATACGCTTGAAGAAAAATTGTTGGGTTAAGAAGCTTACTCCACCTTTGCCATATTTACATTGGCCATATGTATGTATGTACATACATGCATATATCAGCAAAGGATTTCATGTCACAGACTAAAATGACAGAAAAAAACAAAAGCAATGCAAACCCTTCAAGAGCCCTTAAGTCACTACCACACATTGCGATAATAAATGAAATGCACGTCTGTTCCATATTAGCAATTAGTATAGTCTGTGTAGAAAAATATTGATTGCTCTTAAGCGTTGCTATTACAGACATACTTAAGTAAAGTACAACATGAGTTGAATATTAAAACATTATTGATTTCAATCAATAGGGCATTAGCACAACAACAATAAGAGTATATCGCACGTTTTATGCAATAGGGATTTAACTAAAAAAAATTTATTTTTGGGAAAACGCAAATAAAGTTTTATAATTTCAAATAGTTTCCTTCTACGGCTAACTACAAAATCACTTTTATTTCCGCCATTTTTATCTTTTTGAGTATTTTATAAGACTAGACTCAAAGGCACTGCCCAGTTATTGAAATATATGGCATAATCCCAGAATTCGAAAATTTCGAGTTAAATCCCTATTGCATAAAACGGGCGATATATAGCTTCTCTAGCCAGCAACGATGACTTACAACAAATATCTATTTGCATATATTGATTGCTGTGCTACGTGCGCTATTATAGAAAATCCAGCTAAATCTAAAAACAGCAGCAGGAGCTATGAAAGTCAGATAAACACTTATGTACATATGTACATATAAATACCCTGCAGTAAAAATCCGCAATGAATCCTTAATGAATCACTGACGCAATTCACCTATGACGAGGAGGCATCAGTGAATACTTTCATATAAAGACTGCTGAATTTTTCATATAAATGGTTTGCTTTCCTCAGAAAAAAAAAAAAACAAAAACAAATAAAAATACACTGAGTTATGACGACATTGATGAATATTCAACAAAGAATCATCACTGATCCTTCAGCAGTGAAACAAATTTACTGCAGGGTATAGCATATTCACACATACATATCTACGTACATACATAAACATACATATGCACAGAACATTATGAAGTTATTACAACCCAATAAACACAGACGCGAGGATGATATCGCGGCGAATTCGAGGCGAGTTCGAGAAAGCATATTTTCGCGAACGTAGTTAATTTCTCAGACTCGCCTCGAGTGCGCGACAAGTTCGAGAAAATGGATTTTCGCGATTTCATTTTTTTCTATTTTTTTTTAAGTTGTTTTGCACTAAAAAATCATTATAGTTCTGAAATTTTACATTTATACCTGAACTCGGATTTAACCCATTGTCAGTAAACCAAACTCTGAACTTTTAATTTTTCGAAACGTCATTTATAAAAAATCTCGAATCGCCAACGATCAGAGAAATTAAAAATTCCCGAATCGCTAGTGATAAAAAATTCGAATCGCCAGCGATCCGAGAATGAACAAATTCTCGAATCGCTAGTGATAAGTGACATGACTACGAATTCGGATTCGCCGATCTATCGCCGCGAACTATTGCCGCGATAATATAATCAGAGTAAGCGAATCCGACGCAAATTCGAGGCGAATCCGTTGTGTTTATTGTTAAAGAATTATCGAGCATATAAAATCAGAAAATGTGAGCGCTTAGCAAAAAGTGAAAAAAAAATTGCAAATGAAAAAAAAAATCAATATAGCAAATGAAGCCGATAACAAACAAGAAGAAGACAGCGAAAAATTACTATGAAAATGTATGTAAATAAAACAGCCGACGACTGAAGAATGAGGCGTAAATACGCGACGCGATGCTGAGGAAAAGAACAATAATAGAAAATTACAAAATAAAGACAGAAAGAAGCATCGAAACGGCAAAGGCATGACTGGTGCGGCTGAGGGAATAAGTTACACCCATAAGCAGATTTTCTGCAGAGCAAAAATAAGACATAGAAAAAGACAGAGCATAGAAGACGGATTAAGCATTATGTGCAGCAAACAAAAAAAAAATGCCAGAAACTCAGCAAAGCGAATAGTAAAGGCAACAACAAGATAATCTTAAATAATAGATAAAGCGCACGCAAATAGATTTTGGTAAACATTTTGCCAAATGAAGCAATTTATAGCACTTTGGTTATTGCGCCTAGAAGTAGACAACGAGTAGCAAACCGTCTTTTCGTTGCCGCAATTTGACATTTGAACGGCTGGCTTTAGCTTTGACAGTTTGGCTTTGGTATTTATTTTTATACGAGGTCATGATTAATATTGGGGCGGCTAAAATATAGCGACAACAACAAAATAAAAAAATCCCACAAATTCAAACGAAGCAAAAGAGATTGCTTTGAACGAGTATTGCGGTGTCCTTACACTGCAAGTGCTTTTTGGTTGAAGTAGCGATAAAGAACAGGCATACAATATGCATATGTATGTATGTATATGCATACGTCGCCGAATATTCAGCGAACGAATGCAGATAGTGAATTAGAGTTTAATGATAGCTGAAATCGCGATTGTGGCCACCACTTGAAGCGGAAGGAGTTTAATCGAAAAAATAAATAAATTAAATAATTTGAAAAAAGAGGTAGTATCAGACAGAGAGTGAATTATGTAAAGGCTGTGCAAAAAAGTCAATAGCAAAATAATCTTTTGACGACATTGATAATGTTCAAATGGAAATGAGGCGAGGTCGCGCATATCCCCTTAAGTAGCATGATTAAATGGTGGCATTTATTCACATTAAGAAAAATTCTTCAAAGTTCAGGCTGACTGTGGTGATTAAGTAAGTTGGCGCATGATCTTTCGATATTGAGCTTTAAGCTTCGTTCGGTAAAGTAAATTTATCACGAATAAGTTTATGAGAATAAAAAGGCTTGTAAGCTAAAGACACCATCCATGAGAACAGACTAAAGTTTCCCGAAAGCTGTTTGATCGCTAAAAGCTAAGAGTCATTCATAAATCACTGTTAGGTAAGCATTTTTCGATAACGTAAGCATGTTGGGTAACAGGTTTTGAGGATAAACTCACGTTTTATATTATAATCTCATATACAAACTCTCAGTAAGAGCTTTGTGACTTATCTAAAGCTCAAATTTCACAGCTTCAGCTAATTTCTGCTTATATGCCAGTTCTTCCAAAAAACTGAAAAATAATGGAATTCATACATATCGCCCGTTTTATGCAATAGGGATTTAACTCGAAATTTTCGATTTCCGGGATTTTGCCATATATTTCAACAACTGGGTCGTGCCTTTGAGTCTAGTCTTATAAAATACTCAAAAATATAAAAATGGCGGAAATAAAAGTGATTTTGTAGTTAGCCGTAGAAGGAAACTATTTGAAATTATAGAAATTTATTTGCGTTTTCCCAAAAAAATTATAGTTAAATCCCTATTGCATAAAACGTGCGATATGTTGAAATTCCGAAAGAAAGTCCGTTAAAAGCTTACTGATTTTGACCCCTTTTAAGCTTAATGAAAAAAGTTTGGTAGTCATAAAATCCCGTTTAAAGTTGGCAAAAATCTTGGCAAACGCTTAATGAATTTTATCGCGATCATTCTGCTTCCGCTTTACTTTGGAGCACACAAACTGACTCACTGAAATAGTGGCTTTAAGAGTTCAAAGGACTTGCTAAAAGCTTTCTGAACCAAATTCTATTCTAAGCTTTTTTCGCCGACTTTCCTTGAACCTGTATGTTGACTCACTGAAATAAATGCTAGCTTAAATGCTACTGGCTTTCGTTAAAGGTTCAAAGAAATAAGCTCGATGAAAACTTAATAAACTTAATGCTATTTAAAGCTTGGAAACCCAAAAGTTCATTGGTTCATTTTAATGAACTAGGCGCTTACTAAGCTTAATTAGAATGTGAAATCACATTCAGAAAGCTCCACAAAAAACTTTCATTTAATACTAGAAAAAGTGATGATTGAAGCTCAGAAAATTAGAAGTGGATTAAAAACGGTTCGCTAGAATCTTTCTAAGCTTAATTTAATTTTAGAATCACACAAAGAAAGCTTGACAAAAAGCTTACGTTTAAGACTAGAAAATGTTGGTTGAAAGCTTCTGGACTTTAGTACATTTCAAACTTACAAAAAAGCTCTTTGAAAGCTCAGCTCAACTGTCCTCAATAAATTTTAAAGCTCGCAAAAAATTTCATTCTTCCTTTACAATAAATGTTTTTGCTACATGTCCTCCATAAATAAAAGGATATGTAAAATTATCACACCACCAAAAAAAAAATAGAAATTAAATTAAATTAAACTTTGTCACACACACGCAACATAGAACTACAAATAAATAATACAAACAACAACTTACATGGTATGCAACTGCTGCAAAAGAAAAATTGATTATAGCAACGACACACACTAAATTAAGCAGACATTATCTCTGACTTAAGTGTACAGAATTCATCCACAATGCACAGCACGGACATTTGGACTTGGAGGGGGCAAGAATAATAGACTTGCATCTAGCACGATTGCGGGAAAAACTAGCAAATATGGATATTAAGAGGAAAAGTTTAATATAAATCCAGCTTAACATGCTGACACCCAAAACGAAAAGTTGCATTTGTGTGGTTGAGAAGGAAATGGCATACATAAATTGAAATGAGCGAGTGAAAGGTGGAGTAAGTGGGAAGAAAGCGGTGCAAGTAAAAGGAGAAAGCCAGTGAAGGAAAGGATGAAAATAAGGCTATTGATTTAGTGGGTATGTCGTTAGACAAAAGCAAGTAAACTTACATATTTATATCTATGGTACACCCACCCATTCTTCGCGCATCCACTCCCTCACTCTCAATACCAGTGCAGTGGTGATGGTCAACATTACATTCCACTCTTCTCTTTCTAATACACCGCTCAAACATGTAATAATAAATTTTTTTGCCAAATGCATTTGCAGCAAGCTTAATGTGCCTCAAAGCTGCGCGCCAATTGCAACACGCGTTCAGTTGAAAGGTTTGTTGTGCGAAATGCAGCAGAGAGTGAAGGGAAGTGGTGTTAAGTGTAGCGTGGAGTGGGCGATGTAAGCGTGTGGTGGCGAGTCTCAAGTACGTTTGCGCAATATGCACAAGACTACAGAACTAACTACCACATGATTATGTACTGTTGCTTTTCGAGTTCCTAGCTAGCCTCAGACGCTTAAGAACATCCGTAGTTGTGTGGCCAGTTGCCAACAATAACAATTCTCCATTGCATACAAATTGCTTTATGTTTGTTGGTGGTTTTGTAGTTTACTTATAAGTATATGCATTTATTTGGTTCATTTTATTTTCTTTTACATTTGTCAATGTAAATGCGGTTGTTCTAACATATGGCACACAAATATAATATGTAGGCTGCCTTCGAAGGCTGTAGCTAACTGGAATTCTAAAGAGTTACTCTAGAAGTTCTTGAGAGCAGCGTGCAATGGGCGATTTACAGAATCATTGACAAAGCAGAATCATTCAGAAAAGATGTCTCACAATTTTATGCCTCGCAATAAGTAAGGTTTCTTGTGAAGTTTTCAAACTGCTGAGGGATTTCACGTATTTTTTTTTACTGCTAAAACCAAAATTTTATGTTCCACCCTTGCACATTATTTTCGCACATATTTTTTCTCTTCCACATGCTGACACATTTCGTTCATTTAAAAAATGTTTAAAACTGTTTCGTATTAACTGTTGTTGCTATTTTTTTGTTTGTTTGTATTTGTTGTTTAACTTCAAGTGGCATGTTGCATGTAGCACAAATTGAAAAACTTTTCGCATTTCTTCAGTTTTCCGACATTTATTCGCGCAACAAGCGGCAAAAAGTCGAGAAAACACATATGCACATACATACATATACACGCATACACATGTACTTAGCCATGGCAATCAAGTGCACTTATTTATTGAAATTGGCCAGCGAATGGTCAGCGCTTGTGCTTTTGAATTGCCGTGCTTGATCGTCTTTCAATTTGCGGATAATCCACGCAATTACATATTTATGTACATACGAGTACATGCTTACATACCCTGCAGGGAACTCAATAACTAGTGAGCAAAATTTCTAGTTCCGAACTAGCGAAAAGGTGTCAAAAGGGAACTAGATTAATTGTAGCTAGACCGTCACCAGTTCAGAAGGAGTGAATTGAGTGACCATTATTAGCACACTTTGATTTGTATGCAAATGACAAAAATTCTACGAAAATTTTTCGTTCGTTCAATTACCTTCGGCTTTGTATATTTTTGCAATTCTCAGATGTTTAATGAAGCATTTTATATAAAGAGTTTTCTAATTGCATCTCTTATGAAATGAAATGTTCCCCTAATTATGCTTTTCCGATCCCTCAGGCTTATTTTTAATTTTTTTTATTTTATTACTTTTTAAATATTATTGTAAATTTTTATTAAATAAATAAATAAAAAAATATTAGTTAAAAAAAAATTAAAAAAAAAATTATCATCCACCTTGACACCGACAGGATTCGCACCCGCGACCCTCAGATTGAAAGGCAAATGCGTTAGCCAGTCGGCCATCGCGCCACTTGCATGAAGTGTGTCAAATGCTGCACTTAAGCGGCAGATGTAAAACTGTAGAATTTGTAGGTACTTGGAGCTAGTTCAGAACTATCGAAATTGTGCCAATAAACGAACTAGTGAAAACTGTAGAATTTAGTACTAGTTCGGAACTATCGAAAATGTAGTGCAGAGGGCGACAATTGACACCGCCTAGGACATCGCCGTGTTAAATTCGCCAGTTGATAACATGCAAAAGAGATTTAGCTCGCACTAGTAGTGTCGAAAAGTGCACTAGAGGCGACCTAGTTCGGAAATAGAGATTTTCCCTACAGGGTATGTACACCCCAGTGCAAAAATTCGTTATATTATTTTCTAGCGCAAAAACGAACTTTCGTACAAACAAAAGACGCGAAAACTCGAAGCGCAAAAACATGCCGACAAAACTATTTAGTTCGTTTTTTCCCCTAATATAAAAGGGCAAAAACGAACTAAAAAGCTTTGCCGGCATGTTTTTGCGCTTCGAGTTTTCGCGTCTTTTGTTTATACGAAAGTTCGTTTTTGCGCAAGAAAATAATATAACGCATTTTTGCACTGGGGTGTACATATGTACAAACATAAGTTCTGATAACATTTTGATTGTAAACCTGTTTGTAATTGATTGGAAATTGATTTAATAAAGCTTTGCAGGAAATTTTATGCTCTGATGATCTTTTATTTATAGCAGCACAGTTTACATAGATTAAATACGCAAACGTACTGGAAAGGGCTCTTTTTTGTAGCAATTTGATTTCCCTACCGAAGACTGAACGGAAGAGGAATTATGTAAAATGTGCCAATACTATGGCGATACCAAAAATTTAAGGAGTTCCTCCTTCTGAAGAAGGAATAGAGGTTTTGGGAAGATATGATGAATGAAGGGAAAGAGAAGGGTGTATGTAAGATGTGAGTAGGTACAAAGAAAATGTGTCGAGAAAATCATCAGCATCAACATCAAATTGAACATCAACATCATCGACATCGACATCACCATCATCATCAAAATCAAAATCAACATCAACATCAACAACAACATCACCATCATCATCAAAATCAAAATTAAAATCAACATCAGCAACAACATCAACAACAACATCAACATCAACACAAACGTCAGCAGCAACATCACCTTGAACATCGACATCAACATCAACATCAACATCAAAATCAACATCAACATCAACATCAACATCAACATCAACATCAACATCAACATCGACATCAACATCAACATCAACATCAACATCAACATCAACATCAACATCAGCACAAATATCAGCATCAACATCAACTTGAACATCAACATCATCAACATCGACATCACCATCATCATCAAAATCAAAATTAAAATCAACATCAACATCAATATCAACATCAACATCAACATCAACATCAGCACCAATATCAACATCAACAACAACGTCAGCATCAACATCACCTTGAACATCGACATCAACATCAACATCAACTTCAACATCAATCTCAACATCACCAACAACATCAACAACAATCTCAACATCACCAACAACATCAACAACAATATCACCAACAACAACAACAACAACATTACCAACAACATTAATATCAACGTCAATATCACCCAACATCACCACAACATCAACAACAACATCAACATCAACATCAAAATCAACATCAACAACAACGTCAGCATCAACATCACCTTGAACATCGACATCAACATCAACATCAACATCAACATCAAAATCAACATCAACATCAACATCAACATCAACATCAACATCAACATCAACATCAACATCAATATCAACATCAACATCAACATCGACATCAACATCAACATCAACATCAACATCAACATCAACATCAACATCAACATCAACACCAACAACAAAAACAACACATCATTATTAAAAGCAAAAGCAACTGCCTTCTAAATCCACTATTGTTAAATACAACATATTTGTTATGAATCATTTTCGAAATATACATACAGATTGCATTATTTACCACATAAAGTAAATGGCGGCATTAACTTTACGTAACACTTTTAGATATTTGACAAGAACAATTGTGCCTTTAAATAATAAATTTATTGTTTTAACAAAAAACTTAAAAAAACTAAAGAAACTAAGCACGACAAAAGCGTTGAGTCAAACGGATGTACAAATTGGGATGAGCAGATTAGATATACATACATATGTACTTGTACATAATACAAATCTACAAACAAATGCATAGTATTTATGTATGTTTGTATGTATGTATTTATTCAGATATTTTAATGCACAGAAATACAAACACACGCCATGGCGGCTATGAACGGCGAAGAAAATAAACGGAAATGCAAAAAAAAAAGTAAAGAACGCACATAATTAAAATGGGGTCAGTGTTTTAACTTTTTTGCGTCGCCTTTATTATTGCTGTTCTTAGCCTTGTTTTTTTGCATATTTATTTATTTTATACATACATACATGAATGCACACTTGTGCCTATTTTAATTTACTGCCATTGTAATACGTACTTTCTTATCAATGAATGACTTTAACGCCGCAGCACACACCTGTGTGTGCCCCAAATCGGGCTAAATATTTACACCCTAATTTACAAAGCAATAAAAATTAAGCAGTAAATAAAAAAGTGAAAAATATGTAAATTGCGAAAAGTAAAAAAGTAAAGAAAATTACGAATTTAATTAAATTTCATGCCGGTTCGCAATTTGTTATCTACTTACATACATATAGTGTTAGGAAAATGCAAATCGCTTTTCAATCAGCGGGTCATAGTAATCGCGCTTTACATGTGTACCTACTTATGTACATTAAACCGTATCACGTTATATGGACAAAAAAAAAGTTTAGTGTGTGTCAGTTTTATTTGAACACTTATGTCGAAAAAATATTTTTGGTGTAAAAATTTTTTTTAGGCCCGCGTTAAAAACAGCTAAATCGCGTTTTTTGTAATAACTTCCTTATTTGATGTCGGATCTCTATGATCTTAATGTCGCAGAAAAGGTCACGCTCAGCACTATATTTGGCCTATATAAAGTTTCGTCCTCAAAGGTTGTCCTGAGTTTTACCTTTAAAAATTTTGGAGTTACTATCCCTAGTTTTTTTTTATTTTTATCACTAATACATCACAAAAAACCATGAGGAATCCCCCAAAAAAATTCTAGCCTTTATTCACAAAAAAAAAAGTTATAACGTTGTAAAATGAAACACTTGTTTTTTTTTATAAAAAATTACCACAGAGAAACTGCGAAACACGTCAGCTTAATTTTTGGCTCCAGATTACGATGGCGGTTTTAGAAAATCCGGATTAGCTCCCATTTTCGAGATATTTAAGAAAACATTTTCAGTTTTCACATACAAAGCGATTAACTTTTTTGTTTGTGAATAAAGGCTACAACTTTTTTAGCGGAGTCCTCATGGTTTTTTGAGAGCTTTGTATTAGTGATAAAAATAAAAAAATCTAGCGATAGTAACTCCAAAATTTTTAAAGGTAAAACTCAGAACAATCTTTGAGGTCGAAACTTTATATGGGCCAAATATAGTGCTGACCGAAACCTTTTCTGCGACATTAAGATCATAGAGATCCGACATCAAATAAGGAAGTTATTACAAAAAACGCGATATAGCTGTTTTTAACGCGGGCCTAAAAAAAAATTTTTTACACCAAAAATATTTTTTCGACATAAGTGTTCAAATAAAACTGACACACGCAAACTTTATTTTCGTGATACGGCTTAATGTACATACATATGTAAGTATGTATGTATATTAGGTAGGGTCGATTATTTTTCGATAAAATCGCATACGCGGATAATATTCTATAGACTATTCTAAGCAACTTTGTCAAAGAGACCATGGGTCTTAAACCAATTCTTAGTCCGCGGGTTTTAAGCCAAAGTTTTTTTTTCAGGTAAAAAAAAAAATTTTGTATTTCGTAGGCAGACAAAAATGATTCGAACTTCTTACCAAGAAGCCAGGATATACTTTTCCGAAGGATTTTGATGTGCTGAATCCGAATCTGAAGTCAAAATGGCCAAATAGTTTTCGAGATATCTTGACCTAAAAATGCAAGTGCAAAAAGTGCAATTTTCTTCAAATTTTGGAGTTAGGGCAAGCCGAAAATTATGATTTCATTTAAAGTCTACGACCATTATCTTAACAAATAGGCTTTGCATTTTCAAATACCGTTGACCTTGTTAACATGTCTTTTTTGGTCTCCGAGATATCGCTGTTTTAAAATCTGCATACTTTTCAGTGCGTACACAATGTATTTTTTCTTTAAAATACTTGCATTTCTTTGCTGTCATTTTTAACATGTTGCTGTTTCTTGACCGTAATTGGTGGATCTGATGACTGCAACAAAAAACGATGAAACCGGTGAACTATCGCAATTGGTTGAAGCGGTGAAAAATCGATAAAACCGGTAAATTATCGCTATTGGTGGAAGTGCTAATTATTGGTGCAACCGATGAATCAGAAAAAAACGACGAAAACGGTGAATTATAGCTATTGGTGGAAGTGCTCATTATTGGTGCAACCGATGAATCAAAAAAACAATGTCGAAAACGGTAAATTATCGCTATTGGAGGTGCTCATATTTGGTGGAACCGGTAAATGCAAAAAAATTATGAAACCAGTAAATTATCGCAAAATTTTGGAATTGGTCATAATTGGTGGAACTGGTGACTGTTGCTATTGGTGGAAGTACTCATTATTGGTGAAACCGGCGAACGCAACAAAAGCGATGAACCGTGAATTATCGCTATTGGTGGAAGGGATCATATTTGGTGGAAGGGATCATATTTGGTGGAACCGGTGAATGCAACAAAAATGATGAAACCGGTGAAATCGCAATTGGTTCAAGTGCTCATAAATGGTGGAACCGGTTAATGCAACAAAAACGATGAAACCGGCGAATTATCGCTATTGGCGAAGGTGCTGATTATTGGTGGAACCGGTGAATGGAACAAAAAACGATGAACGCGTGAATTATCTCTATTGGTGGAAGTGATCATATTTGGTGGAACCGGTGATTGCAACAAAAATTATGAAACTGGTGAATTATCGCAATTGATGGAAGTACTCATAATTCGTGGAATCGGTTAATGCAACAAAATCGAAAACCATTAAATTATCGCAATTGGTGGAACCCGTGAATGCAACACAATCGAAAACCTGCTCTGAAAAAAAACGTTGTAAATACAAAGACTTTTGCAGTTAAATGAACAACTTTCCGCAGTTGAAATGTGCCCAACAACGCTCCGTTGTTGTTTCAAAGATGCGAGCGTTTTTGATTCAAATACTTTTCGTATTTAAGTTAACAACGGAAACTGTTGAATGAAATACTTTTACATTTAAGTTAACAGTTTTTGCTTTTGAATTAACCGCAAAAGTTTTTGGTCGAAAAACGAGCACCATTGAAGCATTTAAGTTAACCTCAAGAAAATTGTAAAAATAGTATTTTTATTTAATATAATAGATATTATTTTATTTTATTTTTTATACATATAATATATGTAAGTATGTTTATATATCGAGCCCTAACCGCCATAAATTGTATCCAACAAAATTATCGATTTTAGCGTTTTTAAGGAAATCAATAACTTATTATAGTACGCATCAACTCCCACAATTTTATAGACTTAGGGCCGGTTTCACCTCCTCCGGTTAAGCACTTAACCAGAGATTTTTGCCCGGTTAAGCAATTTATTTGACAGCTCGCCATACAATTTACGTCAAACTAACCAGCGATTAAATTAACCGCAGATTGTGAAAACGGCCATAAATAAATTTCAAGGCTGATTACCAACAGTATGAAAAGAAAATAAAAAAAACTCCTGTAAAATTTAATTTTTGTTGGATACACTTTTTGGCGGTTAGGGCTCGATATGTAGTAATATTAATATTAAGGCCCGCCGTCACCAAACGAGTCATTCATCCATTCACCATTTCCAAACCCATCAACACATCTGCAGACAACTCTCACGACATCAAAACAGGCTAATTTTATCAATAGATATTAGTTTTTGTTTAATTAATTTTTTTATTTAAATATGTATGTATGTATATTACTTTATTTTATTTTAAAATTGAAACGAATTGAACGAATTTCAAAAATTTTGTTTATTTTTTTATTTTGTTCTTTCAAATCCTTCTTTCTTTTTAGTTAAAAAATGTTTAACAGCAAGCGAGTTTTTGAATCAACAACGCACGTCTTTGAATTAACTACGGAAATTTGTTGAATCAAAAACTTTGCCGTTAAAACAAATACTTTTGCTGTTGAATCAAATACGGAGATTCAACAGCAGAAAGTTGTTGATTTAACTACGGGTATTTTTTTCAGAGTGTGAATTATCGCAACCTGGTAGATGTATTCTAAAATGTTGGAGCCGGTGAGCACGACACAACCGTTGAATGTGGAGAAATAGTGCGGCTGTTGGATGTTTAGTATATTGGTGGAGCCGTAGTTTGACAAAGTAGAAGAAACAGCAACATGTTAAAAATGACAGCAAAGAAATGCAAGTATTTTAAAGAAAAAAATACATTGTGTACGCACTGAAAAGTATGCAGATTTTAAAACAGCGACATCTCGGAGACCAAAAAAGACACGTTAACAAGGTCAACGGCAATTGAAAATGCAAAGCCTATTTGTTAAGATAATGGTCGTAGACTTTAAATGAAATCATAATTTTGGCTGGCCCTAACTTGAAGAAAATTGCACTTTTTGCACTTGCATTTTTAGGTCAAGATATCTCGAAAACTATTTCGAATTTGGTCATTTTGACTTCAGATTCGGATTCAGCACATCAAAATCCTTCGGAAAAGTATATCCTGGCTTCTTGGTAAGAAGTTCGAATCATTTTTGTCTGCCTACGAAATACAAAATTTTTTTCCTGACAAAAAAGCTTCGGCTTAAAACCCGCGGACTAAGAATTGGTTTAAGACCCATGGTCTCTTTGGCAAAGTTGCTTAGAATAGTCTATAGAACATTATCCGCGTAGGCGATTTTTCACTTTTTTCACTCCCATACAAATGGACCCGCTCTAATGTATATACATATAGAGCTAGCATATCGCCTGATGAATTCCCACTGTGCAACGCCTCTTACATATTCACGCATATGATTATATTCTTTTATTCTCTTGTATTGCTTCCAGCTGACAATGTCACCGTTGAGAATAATTTTGCTAAGCGGCCCATTGGGTCACAAAACCGCTTTAGGAGCTGTCACTTACTATCTGCTTGCATATATTCAAAAGCAACTCTGCGCGTAATTGTGCTTCTATGCAATACAACACTGACACCAACCGCAACCAACCGGGGCGCAGTGATGTTTTGGATGCTTTGTTTGTTATCAGCGACACAGTAATTAAATTTTGATGTTAAGCGGTTGTCACTAAAAAAAAAATCCTCTGCACATGACAATTTATATATGTAGATTTTGGATAGCATTCTAACATTGTTCGTATGCAAATTTTTTTTTTACAGAGGTTTTCTTTCAAATATTTACTTAAATTGGTTTTCATTATCAAATGTTTGAATAGAATTCTTATATTTATACGACCTGAAAGGCTATAAAATTCTCTGGTTATTTAAGGGCTAAAAGTGAATCAGAAGAGTTGCTGAAATATTAATATGCTGGCTTTCGCTGAGACTGTCATACTCGTATAAAAAATATGTACATAGACACATGAGTACTAAATACATGCATAGGTATTCAGCAAATGACCTCGAGCTCTCGTCAGACCAAATCTCAGACGGTCATTTGTTCAACATTTGCATCCTTTACAAATGAGTAAACAATAATAAAATATGTATGTATGTCAAGTGCAATAAAAACAAATTCCACCCTCTTCCCCAGACAGCTTTTAAAAACAAAAAAAAAAAAAACTTTCACATTCAACTGAAGAGCAATAGAATCGAAAGTCACGCACTGAGCGTGTTTACTTGGAGCTGTCAACAAAAGTAAGCAAACCATCCATCTTTTGATGGAAGAACAAAGTAGAAGAAGAACATCTCAAACCACTCATCAGATGTATGTATGTATGTATATGTTGTATATAGGCAATTTGTTTTTCTTCAAGAAGCAGGGTAAAGAGGGAAGCGAAATCACGTCTAGCATAGCATAAGTGGTACTTAACCACATAGACTTATTGACATTAACCACCCTAAGGTATACATTTAGATTTCTACATGACAACGTAACAGCAACAGCAACAACGACAACGTTAACAGCACGTACAGCAATAAAACCCTTCAAAAATTTGAGGACCAGGTAGTCCAATGGGACGGGGCTATAAAGTAGGTCTGAAGGAACGTGGTTATGGACTTGGTTACATGTTATGCTGCATAGTACCACGCGTGAAGCGGCCTAGTTACAGACCTGGTTACATGTTATGCTGCATCGGACCACATCGAATGTAAATTGTCGTTCGCCGCCAACTAATTCGTGGTTGGTCGGCAATTTGGCTCGGTCTAGGGTATTGGAATGTAGTTTAAAACGTGGTCCACTGTAAGCATACTAGTCTATGGCCCAAATGGGGTGGTTTTTTATATAGTCCTTTGTTATGCAGCGGTGAAGCAGGAGTGGTCATGTCCAATGACATCGCAATGTTAATGTAACCATATTTTTTTCATATATTTGGACCACCTCTGTAACTAGGAACTGTCACAACGTAACCTGGTCCTGTACTAGCATATTACGTGGTCCCACTTTTTGCAGGGAATCTACATAGAAATTTTTTAACGTTAAACCACATAGTCGAAGTGACAAATTTTGTCAACAATGAAGTAGCACTTGTCGAACAACAATAAAAACAGCAACAACATGAGTGCTATGGTGCCTTTGGTAGTTGGAGTGCGCAAGCATTTGTTTGGAAAGTTGTAAAAAAAACTAGTAAAAAAAGTAGTAGAAAACATACTAAAAAATGTAGTAAAAAATGTAGTAAAAAAGTAGTAAAATTTGTAGTTAATTTGTAAGCGAGCGGTGGCTGCAATTGAAGCAAACAAGTGATGTGCATTCATTTTATGGTAATTTGGTTTGCGTATCTTTTTCAGTCGTTCAATTTATGAATGCTTAATCCCCGTAGTAAGCAAGCAATGTCCATAACTGTCTTCCAAGTAGGACTAAAAGGAATTAAAGCAGAAGTACTGAGAGTTGAGTAATTCAAGAACAAAAACGAGTACGCTCTTGGTTTTTAATAAGGGTCCCTCTTTTGAGTTTCGACTACATGAGGGCAGATGCCAATTAAGAAGCTTTGATTTTTGGTAAACCATCGTAATGACTGTGTGTAACAAGAAACCCCTAAGAATAAAATCGAGACTTCCGGGAAAAATAAAAACGGATACCACCATGCAACAGTATCTGTTGTAGTTGTGACAATGTTTAACAAAATATTTTGTGCTGGAATGACAATCCAATATAAATTTTATCGCCAAAAATCCTGCCAAGTCTAAACCAACTTACTGTTTATATTACATACTTCCGTTTTCATGTATTTCTTGCTATTGTTGTTTTCTTTAAATATGTTATTAATCGCATAGAATTACATCAAAACATTTTTTTTTCAATTCGTCTTATTTGACATTCTGCTTTGCACCTTCTTGGCCATGATTGGCGGAATACAATTTTAGTACAAATACAAAATTCCAATGAGTTGATGTACTGCGATATCCTTAGTTAGATAATTCTTGAATCCTGCATATTAGGTTTAAGGCTAAACAGTAAAAAATTATAGTTTATTTCTAATATCATTTGGTACTTAATTTAATCATTCTTGGAATTAAATTTGAATGTTAATGCCAAAAAGTCTTATTTTTAAACTATGAGAAGTTTTACAATTTTATTTTTTCCAAAATAGTTTCAAAATAAAGTCTTGAAAAGTATTAAAATTCTCTCTAAAGAAGTTTAATCATTTACGGCAAGGGTGCTCAACGCTCTCGTATTGAATGGGGAAACTCCAATACATCTACAAAAATTTATTAGTGCACTGAGAAAAAATTTGTGTTAGATTTAAAAAAAAAGTTACAAACTACAAGGAAATTTTTATTGTACGATTGGAAAATTTTACATACACATAAATACATACATATGTACAATATTTACAATATATTATATTTATATTAAATTAAGATATGAACTCGTACATATAAAAAAATGTATCTACATATTACATAATAACAATAAGTGATAAGTTTATTCAAGGCTGTTTAATAAATTGTCAATATTTATTGTCGAATCAGAGGTGGATAATTGCAGAATTGCTTCCAAATGCTTTTGTGATAAAATGTTTCTTTGGTTTGTTTTGATTAACTTAAGGCTTTGCTTTCTCGCAAATATGTGCTTCCGAACATGGATTAAAATCTGCTTTTATTTTTCTTCAAATAATTTGAAATACACTTTTGCCACACATTTGTCAATATTAACTAGAAATTTTGTTCAGTTTTTTCGTTTGCCTACAAATCGCACCCTAAATCAAAAAATTGCACAACTCAAAATTTTTTGAATCAATGAATAACGTATTTAGGAACTGCTAAATGTTAGTCTCCTCCCAGCAAAAGTCTTCTTCCTTACCCAAGGTTTTACTTCAAAGCTTCGTTTGTAAAGAAAAAGGTTTTCTTACATTTATTCCATTTATTTTATATTTATTTGGGTTTTGAGTTACGTCGCTTTTCAATTCAAGAATTCAATTTTTTCAAAAAAATTTTATTTTCAATTTGTTAGTGTAATTTTCAATTTCATATGGGAAGGGCGAAACTAATGTAGCATATGGCAGGGGAAGAAAATTTTATTATACTCAGCTGTACTAGTACACAGAGTATTATAGTTTTAATCACATAACGGTGGATTGTAACAGAATGAAATAATCGAGATAGATATAGACTTATATATATCAAAATGATCAGGGTGAAAAGAGAAATCGATTGAGCCATGTCCGTCCGTCCGTCCGTCTGTCCGTCCGTCCGTCTGTCCGTCCGTCTGTCCGTCCGTCTGTAAACACTCTAACTCGCGCAAAAATTGAGATATTTTGATGAAATTTGAAATGCAATTTGGTATCGAGACTGGGACGGTTGGTATTGAAAATGGGCGAAATCGGACCATGACCACGCCCACTTTTCCTATATAGAAAAAATCGGAAATTTGGTATCTCAGTCACTATTAAAGCTAGAGTGATCAAATTTTACCCACGTGTTGAGCTCAGGCCCCTAAGAAGAAATTTGATGAAATTTTAGAAAATGGGCGGTGCCACGCCCACTTATTAAGGGTCAAACATTGAAAGTTTTATGAGTCATAACTCAGAAACCGTTGAAGATATATGGATGAAATTTGGTATGCGCGATATACTTACTTAGACAAATGTTTGGACGAAGAATTGCCAAAATCGGTTGGCGACCACGCCCACTTTTATATATGTGAACTATAAAGGGGCCTAATAAAAAACATTTTAAGCGATATCTCTGTCAAATATAAAGATCTATCACTGAAATTTTGTGGTAGGAGTCCAACTATGGACGTAAAACGAAAAACACAAAAATTTTGGAAAATGGGCGGTGCCACGCCCACTTATTAAGGGGTAAACATTTGAGTTTAATGAGTCATAACTCAGAAACCGTTGAAGATATATCGATAATATTCGGTATGCGTGATATACTTACTTAGGCAAATGTTTGGACTAAAAATTGCCAAAATCGATTGACGACCACGCCCACTTTTATATATGGGTATTATAAAGTGTTCCAATAAAAACATTTTAAGCGATATCTCTGTCAAATATAAAGATATATCATTGAAATTTTATGGCAGGAGTCCAACTGCGGACATAAAACTAAAAACACAAAAATTTTGGTAAAATGGGCGTGGCACCGCCTCTTTTTAGAAGCAGGAATATACGAGATTTCTGAGCCTATAACTCGACAAGTAATTGAGATATTATGACGAAACTTGGTGTGTACATTTTTATTACTTGTGGTAATACATGTTAAAAATTTTAGCAAAATCGGTTGACGACCACGCCCACTTTTATATATGGGAACTATAAAGTGGCCTAATAAAAACATTTTAAGCGATATCTTTGTCAAATATAAAGATAATTCATTGAAATTTTGTGGCATGAGTTCCACAATAGACCGGAAACAAAAAATAGAAAAATTTTGGAAAATGGGCGTGGCACCGCCTCTTTTTAGACAAAGGAATATACGAGATTTCTTAGCCTATAACTCGGCAAATAATGGAGACTAGTATCGCCGGTGGTCGAAATTCGACCATGCAATTTATTTTTTCAACTTTGTATTGGTACAAAAATTATTCCTTTTCGCGGAGATAAGCAACACTTTCCAAATTCCAGTTGTACCGCAACACTGATTTGCCCTTTTGATCACGGTCCGACGCGAAATCATGGTCAAAATCAAGGCAGATCTAGGAAGGTAGGCCCGGTGGTGAGCGCTTTTAAATTAAAGCGACTCTTCAACTGTGTTTACGATATTTGTAAACACGTTTACGATATCTATTTATCTTAACTAAAAATTTTATTTATTAATTATAAAGAAATTAAATAATTTATAGAAAAAATTATAATAGATATTATGACGAAACTTGGTTTATACACTTTTATAACTTGTGTTAATAGACATGCAAAAATTTATTCAAATCGGTTTGTGACCACGCCTACTTTTTAACAAAGATATTTCTGGAACACCCTTCGGGAATTTGTAACGTGACATCTTTGTAACTAGAAGTCATAAAGGAATGAAATGTTGCACAAAGAATAATATTCATATGCTTAGTTGGATGACTGATAAAAATATTGAAAATTGGCGTGGCTACGCCCACTTTATGCAGCACTAGCTTTATATAAAATACGCCGCGTTTCCATCAAACGCAAACAAACAATGAAAGCATACAGCTGAGTATCTAATGTTCGATTCCACTCGAACTTAGGCTTCCTTACTTGTTTTTATATTCAAAGGGCGAATTTGTATCTGTGCCTATGTCTGGGGGGGAAAACAAAAACAAATGTGATTCAAGGGCATAGGCATGAGCATCTATGATTTACGGTTTCAAAACAAATCCTGAAAAGTATACAAAATTTTCTCTTTCTAAATTATATTATCATCAAAGTATTTTTGGTTCGAAATCAAAACCAAAAAAGATTAAGAAAAAAGTATCAGAAAAAATATCAAAATAAATCAAACAAAATGTTTTTAAAGTGCAATCCGGAGGAGTAATTCAATCTACTAAAATAAATGGCCCGAATCGAATAATTGTATCAAGTAAGTAATGCATGAGATTAATTAAATATCATGAGGGTAAATTTTGCTTTATTTTTTCAGTCATAAGGCAGTTGAAGGTCCCTCTTTCAATATCACTGCAAGAACCGCGACGGTGCCGAAAATTCCGTGGACATCTCCAAAATATTAGTATAAAAGTGACAATATGTATGTATATATATTGAGCCCTAACCGCCATAAAAGTGTATCCAACAAAATTATCGATTTCAGCTTTTTTATGGAAATCAACAATTTACTATCACATGCGTCATCTCCCAAAATTTCATAGCTGTGAAATGTGCAGTTTCGAAGTTAGAGACAGTGTTGCCACTGAAAAAAAATTTTACCGACCAAATTACCGCCCAATTCCGCCAAAAAAGGCCCAAAAATCAGAAGTCAACTTAAAATGGAATTACATATTTATTTTTAAATACATATGTACATACTAAGTAATCTTGACTCCCCCTCATTTAATTTAGAACTAACACTAGACTGTCGCCGATCTCTAAAGGAGATGGCCAAACAGACCTGTCTGCACCTCGTGTAGGTCCCGGGATATAGGGATATCAATGGCAATTGTAGGGCGGATGAACTTGCGAGGCAGGGCACTACCGAGCAGGTTCTTCGATAAGGCATATGTAGGTATGCCTTAGCCACAAACAAGCTAATTCTTAAACAATTCTTAGCAAGCGATAGATGGCAACAGAAGCCTGTATGTCGAACATCAAGGCAAATCTGACAGAAATGGGTTCACAAGCGATCCCATCAAATAAGTACTCTAAGGAGAGATGACATCTCGAACCTTGTGGTGGTACTCACAGGACACTGCCTCATCGGGAAACACGCAGAGAGGCTAGGTGCACCCTACCACAGATGCTGCATAAGCTGGAAAGATGATGAGGCGAGGAGACAATCGAACACCTCATCTGCCACTGCTTTGCTCGGCTCTTAACAGCGGCAGACAATGCTTTCTTGGGACGTCCTTCCTGGATAGCTTATGCAAAGTCACTAAAGTGAACTAGTTCACTGAAGAGAGCGCTCACCAATTGCGCGCTCAACAAAGTGAACTAAATTTCCCAACTCTAATAGATATGCCCCAGTCCGAGCAAACACCAAAAAAAAATTTTCTAATTAGTAAAAATCCAATTATTGGGTTTTTTAAGAGCAGTGGTCACCTCTCGGCAGTGGGCGGCATACCCTCCGAGTGTATTTCTGCCATGAAAAAGCTTCTCACAAAAAATGCATTCGCCGTTCGGAGCCGGCATAAAACTGTAGGTCCACCCAATTAGTAGGAAAACAAAAAGGAGCACACCTCGAATTGGGAGAGAAGCTCGGCCATAAAACTCGTCAGAGTTATAATAGCGCCATTGTATTATTATATTAATAGATATGCGAATAGCATGATCCAATTAAAAGGTCATGTCAGTTCGCTGGCCGCCATATTTCTTTCGGTTTTAGAAAAAAGTATCAGGTCCTCATACGTCATTTCCTTTTGCAATTGGCACAGCTGTTTGTTTGGTTGTTCGCGGCTTTATTGGTCCTGTGACGTAAGCAGTATTTGACATTTCCGCCTACTGGCATTACCGTCTCAATATATATACCGTGTGCGAATAGTGTGTTTCACTAACAATAAAAGAACTTTACACGGGAAAGATGAAATGTTTAGCGTCCGAGAAATTGTCTCCACTAAAAATATTCATATTACAAATCGGACCAAAATTGATTTTAGCCGCCTAACAGCCCAAAGTAAATTTATCGGACCAGATTTGGTCCGAAAGGCCCAATTTCGGGATCACGGGTTAGAGACTAAATAAGTTTCAAGGAAGCATACAAACTGTATTCGAAACAAATTAAAAAAAACTGTGTCCTGTAAAATTTACTTTTTGTTGGATACACTTTTATGAGGATTAGGGCTCGATATATGTATAAGGTACTTTAGTGTTTGCTACTACTGTTTTGGATTTTTATGTAAATAAACTATGTTAACGTTATTCAATTTCTCATTAATCTTTGGGAGAATCGGTTATTTGCAGTATATCCACTGGAAATTTTATGGGGGTTTATTTTTAAATCCAAAAAAGTATAAAATTTATTCCAATTTCCAATTTTTATTACCAAAAATATTATAAAAATAATCAAAATTTGGTTTTGATTTAATTCCAAGAAAGCATTAATTTGACACCAAGAATAATTTCTGTCTCTCAATATTCTCTTCTTTTTTAAACCAGAATGGATTTAATTTTATGCTTTTTGGCATTGTTATATATAAATACCAAAATGGAATTAAAATTAAACTAAAATTTTTACTGTGTACATGATACATAAAGACGAAAATCTGGAAGTGAAAGCCAAGCTCACTGCGTATACTCTAATTTGAGCGTTAATTCAAAAATCGTACCGTATGTGACTAGTTCGAGAACAGTCTCTTGCGTCATGACATTGCAGCATTGCTTAGCTGGAAACAATATCCAGAGCAAACCATTATGAGCATTTTCATATGTATGTAAGTATGATATGTACATTGTACATACATATGTATATACATAAATGAATTTTTGGCGTAAATGCGAGAATTTATCAACATATGTATGTACCTTCACATACAAATCCTCAGCTGTTGCAAAAAAGTTCCATTACATTTCCAACATAATGCATTACAATTCCCAAAAAAAAGAAGACCAGAAAAAGAAAACAGAAATAAATAAGAAAAATTTACATTTAATGTTGCTAACAGCAAAAAAAAATATTTTACATGGTCGTTTCATGTTCGACAAGCAGTTGGTAGCTCAATTTTAAATACTTAAAATTTAATTATACACATAAATAGTGGTAATGTGTCTAACTGTAATTAGGTCGATTAAGTAATCTGAGCGTTTTGCAAAAATGTGTTTGTATGTAGTAGCCAAAATGCACTGTGTGCCAAATTAATGGAGAAATGCAAATTTTTCGACAAATTTTTGGGATAAGGGAAAAAAGCCAATTTCTTTTTTGTTGTTTGCTTTTCCGACAGGGTAGGGTTCAGATGTATTGTGAAACGAATTTCCGTCATCCCTCGTCAAGTTTGATTTGGTTATAATCCGGTTTCGGCTATGTGCCATCTTCCAACCAAAACAAACTTGACAAGGGATGACGCGAATTCGTTCCACAATATATTGAAAAAAGCCAACTTGATAAGCTAGATAGAGGATCCATCGGAAAATCTATGTATCTCCTTGGATAAAGAGTTAAAGTACAAAGCAGATATAAGAGTTTACTTTCGTAAAATATTTTAATCCCAGATCGAATTAACTTATGAAAAAGGCTCGTATTGTGGATAGAAAGAAACCAAGTTAGACTGTTTAGCCGGCAAATAATGTGTGAAGAGACAAACCATCAAAGAAGCTTCATTTGTAGAGAAAGAGTGACGTAACTATAGAGAAATTATGTTGGAGTTACTGCAGTAGAATCTTCTTCGGAAGGACTGAAATTTGCACAGAAAGTATAAATTCCTCTTAGTCAGTTTATTGTAGCATTTGTGGTCTCATTATTCATTTCACTACAAAGGCTGGGTTAGGTTAGATTGGCTGGCCGCTAATGGCCCCACATAGACTGAGAGAGCCCGTAATGCTACCAGAAAAGTTCTTGAACATAAACACTCCCACAATAAAAGCTTTGACTCAGACTGAGGAGTAACCCCGTCCCTTTGGCTAATACCAAATTTTCTTTACCCCTATTTTGGATAGCGATTCGAGTTCACTGAATACGACTTGCCCTAGTAGACGAAGCCTTAGCCTAGAAAAAGCAGGAAAGGGGCAGAAAACATGCTCTAACGTATCTTTATGCAATGCGTATCCCTTACATTCAATTTCACCAAATAGTCCCATTTTGAATGCATGTGATGCTAAAAGACAGTGTCCTGTGAGGACCCCGATGATAAGTCTGCTTTCTTCCCTTTTGAGGGATAGCAACCATTTTGTTAGTTTCGAATCGTACGATTTACACATAATATTGGACAACCTGCAGTCCTGCGATTAAGGCATCCTCGCAGTTCGCTACACACATGGATGCTATGTGACAGTATCGACCTTAAAGCCGCATGGCTACACTGAAAAAACAACTTACTCAGATTATGGAAAAGTGGGAATGATTCGGCGCTAAAGACATATTTCCATATTTTGATGTACGATTTTCTTCAAATCAAGGAATAAAAACCACGTTTTAAAGAAAATTGTACATCAAAATATGGAAATATGTCTTTAGCGCCGAATCATTCCCATTTTTCCATATTCTGAGTAATTTTTTTTTTTGAGTGTAGCTATATAAAAATTAATCCGTCGTGTTCATAAGGGATTACAGACTTACAACTCTGTTGCCCGGGTTACAAAGCTTCATCAAATGTATACCTTAAACGACTATTTTATTATTTTAAAATTTTTTTATTAGTGCTAAAATAAAATAAAAAACATCGGAAGGAATTGATTGCTGTATAACGGTATTTATTATTAAAAGGACTGATTGACTTGCTCCCTTTTGCTATTGTATTCTGTTTATTGCATCTTATTGCAGCGCAAATGGCAGAGCAAAATGCCAAGCGGGTTTACCACGTTATCCCCAAAATCAAAATCCCCAAATCAAAATCCCCAAAATCAAAATCCCCAAAATCAAAATCCCCAAAATCAAAATCCCCAAAATCAAAATCCCCAAACACAAAATCCCCATATTCTGTGTGAAATAAATTAAAATTAGGTTAGAAATCGCGGCGATATATAGAATATGAGAATGAGAATTCTACATTGGACATTATTACTCAAACTGAAACGCATAAGAAATTGTATACGTGATGATTTCACAAATGTTTATTAATAAATTCATCTCAATAACTTATGATTACATATTTGCATACATACATAACATAAATAAATACAAACTTCGTTGATTATCAAGTAAGCAATGGGAAATTATATTACGGTTATTACGCTCAAGAAATTTACATACATATGCCCAGGTGCAGACAAAATAAAAATTTTATACTGAATCCAAATATGAAATTAAAATTAAAATCGAGCCGTTTTCAGAGAAATTTAGCTGCATAAATGGAAGAGTTATTATTCAAAAATATAATTTGATTGCAGGATATATCTTTGTGATTAATTAACCTGGCCTAATGTTCATACATTCGTATATACGTAAATACGTATATATGTACATTAGAGCGTATCACGGTATAGGGAGGAAAAAAAGTTGAAAATGTTCCCCCCCAGTTTGAACACTTACCTTATGAGGTTTTCAAAAAAAAAATTTTTTAATTTTTTTGTCACCCTGTAAAAACAGCGAAATTTGATTTTTTCTATAATTTCTATATTTTATGTTCGATTTTCAAAAGTGATACATTTTTAGAAAGGTATTCACCAAGGCAATATTTCATCCATAGAAACTTTTAGTCCATCATGCCAAGTTCAGCTTTTATTATATTTTTACTAAAACCAACACCCTGTATTTGAAAAAAAAAAATTGTTTCCTGAAAACTAAGAGCTGCTCTAGCTTACGTCAGGTTAAGATATTTGACAAAATTGTGTTTAATGAACACTTTTCTTGCTCTATCTTTTGTTTCACGAGTATGCTCAAAACAAAACTAGCGTAATCTAGATTACAAATTTCTGCTCTATCTTTTTTTGTGGAGTAAGTTAGAGCAGAGAAGCAATTGTCAGTCAAGAAAAAATAAATTTTTGAAAAGTTCAAAAAAACTAGCTTGCAAGAAAAACCACGTTTGGCATACGTGCATTTGTGCATTTGCATTAATTTTGAGGATTAACAAAAAAATAAATGGACACTATCAAGATTCAAGTGTTTTATGGCATTTCTGCTCTGAGTTGCTCTAAGTTGCTCTATTTCTATTTTGGCAGCTGCCCTACTCTGCTCTGCTCTACCCTGCTCTGAACTTTTTTTGTTCATTAAACAGAGCTAATATTAATAAATAATAATCTTTTTTAGTCATATAATGCTGTCAAAACTATATTCAAGGCTATATTTACTTTAACAATTTTTTTTTTAATACAGGGTGTTGGTTTTAAATAAATTTTAATAAAAGCTAAAGTTGGTGTCGCAGGTTAATGGCTTATATGGACGAAATATGACACGGGTTAAAACCTTTACAACAATATATTGCTCGTTGAAATCAAAGACCAAATAGAAAAGTTATAAGCAAAAAACGAATTTCGCTGTTTTTACAGGGTGCTGAAAAAATTTTTTTTTCCACTTTTGAAATCTCCAACAAGTAAACATTCGAACGAGGGGGGAACATTTTAAACTTTTTTTGGCGATACGCTCTAATGTACATCCCTGCAAAAATCATTGGATTATATGGGGTCTGGTACGATATGTCGAAAATTTTAATGTCAAATCTAAATATGCCGAATAAACAAAGACCGAGAAAAAAATGTCGAATGATAAAATGTCGAAGCAAAAAAAAAACGGAATTTTAATCATGTAAAAATTTATAATATATCATTAAAAAATAGCCCAACTTATGGAAGCTCGAATTTTACACATCAATAATAAAATATAATAAAAAAAAATCTCTCAGCCGGCAGAATTCTCTTCCCTGAGTAATATCTATGGCCCGGTCCACAGCGCTTTTGCGCAGAACAGTTTTCTGCGTAGTACACCCTTCAGCGGCGGCGATAAAAATGTAAGTATACAAATTTCGACCTTTTTCGGTAATTTTGCTCATTTCGACATTTTTTAATTCGGTCAAAAATGTATTCGGTATAATAAGTACTCGGTTGGTCCATAGCGAGCACTCCATGGATTAGCGAATGGAGTACTCCGAATTTTTGCAGGGATATATATGTATTTTATATGTATGTATACATATAAAATATGTTATTACGTATCAGAGCTCAGATAAGACTCGGCATGCGGTTTTTTAAATATGATCTTCAATGTTGTTTATTTAGTCATCTCTTGGGGATTTTGTGACGCTATCCCCGAAAAAATGTGGGGATTTCGTGTTTGGGGATTTTGATTTTAAGGATTTTGATTTTGGGGATTTTGATTTTGGGGATTTTGTGCGTTGGGGATTTTGTTTTTTGGGGATTATGTGGCACTCCCATGCCAAGCCAATCAATCAACAATTTTGGAGTTTTCGTAGTAAAAATAAAAATATATACATATGTACATACATATACATACTTATTTACATATATACATGCTCGTACACATAAAAAATAACAGAATCAACTAATTGAAAATTACTGATTGATTGCGGTGAGTGAATATGGAATAGAGCTGCAGAAGAAAACGCAAAGGGAGTTCTTTTTGTTTGATTGTTTTTCCGATATAAAAGGGAGGGAGGGGGGAGACCGCGGAGGGCTAGCAAAGTCTGTTGTCCGGTCGAGTAGGTCCCCTCAAGGCACAAGCCAGGTGGATGAGCGATACGGTCTCAGTCATGATTCGAGGTGCCTGGCGGAATACATAAAACGCATTTATCTTGTCGTGATGGAGGATAAACGGGATAAAGACTCACAACAACAACAACTACATATCGAAAAGGCCCTTCACTACAAGAATAGGTGTCTTTCTTGATATTTCGGGTGCCTTTAGCAACGTATCTACAGCGGCGCTGTTGGAGATGCTGGACTGGATCGGAATACCCCCAATCATTCGGCGCTGGATCGAGAAACTTTGGATTTATCGGACGGTGACGGGTGGGTGGGGCCTTTCGACGATGTCAAGGAAGGCACATAAGGGCACCCCACAAGGGCAGTACTCTCACTCCTATTGTGGAATCTGGTGGTTAACAAATACTCTTCAGAAAATACGCAAAATACTAAAACTTGCGAAGTTTTGCATTCCGAGTTTAGTATAACGCCTCCAACACGATTTTGGTAACACTAAGGACCATATGTGGTCTATGTGAAGGATCACCGTATCCGGCCAACCTAACCTAACTTATTGAAAGTGAGACCCACGAAATATAAAAAAATCACTGTTGCCATATTATCTGATCTAATGTCTGGAATAATGAAGTGTCAGAGAAAGAGAAACCAGGTGGATTCATTGTTTTAGTTAAGGACTCTTTTTCACTCTAATTAATTTTAAAAGTCATTAGCGATGCATTTTCAAGAAAAAAGTTATAAAACTTTGTCAGAGTGCGTAACTTAACATTCGGTACCAAAAAGAAACTTCGAAGCTAAAATTGTAGTTTAGTTAGCAACTCAAAAGTTTAATTCGCCTTTTGAAGTAAATAGTTCCATATGGAAATTGATTAAATAGATAGCTGCCAGTTTCGCAGTTTCAAAAGCTCGTTCGTTTTATACAAAGCCCACTGTATCTTTATGCATTTACCCCTTTTTTATTATTCTGCACTTATTAATTTATTATTATAATAAATTTATTAGTCATAAGCGAATAAAGCGATAATTATCGCAATCATACAAATGAACGCAGTCGTTTTTTTTAATTAAATGAATGGAGGAGAAAAAGGAAATAAAAAAATTATGAGAAACAAAAACACAAAAGCCATTAAAGTTATCGCTGTTTGTGTTTGTGTTTTTGTTTTCTTTTTTTTTGCAAATAAAAGCCAAAGTCAATAAATAAATAAATATGTATGTATTTAAGAATGCGTAGACTTACAAATAAAATATGTAAAAAAGGAGCGAGAGTGCGTGCCAACAACGCGACAAAAAAGAAAAAAATAATAATAAAAAAAAACTACCGCCGATTGACCCACTGCCACTGAAACGCAAACCGCAAAACGCACAATACCGCAGCGGCAAAACGTTTCTGACGCCAACGACAATGACAACGATGAACTGCCGTGCAAAATCAGACTTGCTGTCAGCGGTTGTACACTTACAAATATATTGTACATATTTGTTTATATATAGATATGAATAAATATAGGTGCTAATAATTAGGGCTAGCACTTTTGCGAATATTACAATAATAAATTCGGAATAGTTAAACAATGATTAGATGGAGCAAAATAGGGAAAAGTACATACATACATAGATACTATAGAAGATATTTAGTATATAGTACAGCATTCAAATTCTGTGATAGCAATTAAAACATCATTTCGTCCCTTCTCATATCATCTTTTTCTGAGCCGGAGAGCACCTTCATCCATTCTCACGACAGGCCCTGCCCAACGCAACTGCTGGATCTTTATTCGTTGAACAATGTCGCTGTCTGCGTAAAACTCGTACATCTCATAATTGAATCTCCGTCGATACTCGTTTTAGCCAACGCGCAAAGCTCCATAAATCTTCCGAAGAAATATTCTCTCGAATACTCCAAGCTCCTTAACAGCTGATTTTGTTATCGTCCATGATCTGCGCCGTATATAAGGACTGGTACAATGAACGTCCTGTAGAGTGTAATTTTTGTTCGTCGCGAGCGAACTTTACTTCTCATATAAATAACTTTTTTTCAAACCGCAATCCGCATTAACCCACCAAGAAGAGCTTTCTAAACTTAAACTTTCTCAAACTACAAAAAGGCAATATGGTCGCCGGGGATTTTGTGGATCCCAGTGAACAAAACCTTAAGCCTATAGGCAAAAACTTAGCTCTGAGATCATGCGAAGTCCACAGATGATGCTGGAACACCATCTACGCCACGAAGCAGAAACAGGTGCCCCGAGTAAAGGCACACAACTTCATGCTCAACAAGCAGTTTCTACAAGAATGCTTTCGAAGAGACCACCGAAGCAGCCAGCCATCTGCTTGGGATCGAAACCCCTCCCGGCATGCTAGAAACCATCTATCTACTCGAACTCACAAGTGGATCTCTCGGTACAGTGATGTGCAGGTAGACCGTAAAACATGATACGCAGGGAAGCATCTACTAAAAGACAAAGGTATTACAGTCGATTGAACTCCTACATGGCCGTAATCAACTACGACATTCGGCAAGCAGGCAGACGCTCTATGTCACCCAGTATCACTTCACATTCTCCCTTAAACCACCGCTCATATCACATCCCTGTCTTTATAGAGGAACTCTATAGAAGTTGACACTTTCTGGGGCTCATGTTAGATGAGGAAATAATTATAAAGATTTTCTGATACCACAGATCAAAAAAATATCACCTAAAAATTAAACACCCTAATGTCTATACATACATACATATTAACTCTTTAGCATGCACTTCTTTAATTATGGATAAGCAGTCTGTGAGAATCGCCTAATCACCAGCAGAAATCAGTCGATTGCGTCGTCTATCGTACAGAAGGCACGAACAGACAGACAAACAGAAAGACGGACTGAGGGTTTAACATACCGACAGAGAGACAGACAGACTAATTGACATTTTGACAAGGTTAAATGTAAGTGGAAGTTGCAAATATGCACATATGCAAAATGTTCAAACGAATTCAGTCAAATAATTAAATTTTTTTTGCTAATTTTTTAATTTTTCAGTTCACAGTTGTTGAACGGGAATGTAGGCATAATGATCGTTTGTGCTTTTGTCGATCATCTGCCCATCACACTCAAAAAAAAAAATTTCTCTCGATCAAAGACATAATTTTCCTTATTTTGAACACGCGTCCCAATACAAAATTTTCTTTGTTTTGTGTAAATTTTCTCAAAAATGTGGAAAAAACATAAAAAACTTTCAAACAAATTCGTTGCCATGGGGATTTGTATGGGAATTTAATTTCTCAAAATTAAAGAAATCAAGTCTTCAAAACAAGGAAAGTTGGGAATGGAATGGCGCTTAAAGAATTTTTCATTATTTTAATGTATGAATTTTTTCAAAACAAGTATATGAAACCATGGTAACGCATGTAACAACAATATTTTATAAACCTTTTAACATGTTTTAAGGAAAATTTACTCAAAACAAAGAAAGTAGTGTTCAAAATAGGTAAACAATTTGTTTGACCCCTCCATATATTTTTTTTCTCTCAGTGTAGATGCCAAGCAAGTTGTGATGCTGTCGTTTTCTAGAGGCTGGTGAGAACTTTTAAATGCATTTGATTAATTTGCGTATGCATTCATAAGTCGTTAATAAGTACATATATACACTGAGAGAAAAAAAATATATGGAGGGGTCAAAGAAATTGTTTACCTATTTTGAACACTACTTTCTTTGTTTTGAGTAAATTTTCCTTAAAACATGTTAAAAGGTTTATAAAATATTGTTGTTACATGCGTTACCATGGTTTCATATACTTGTTTTGAAAAAATTCATACATTAAAATAATGAAAAATTCCTTAAGCGCCATTCCATTCCCAACTTTCCTTGTTTTGAAAACTTGATTTCTTTAATTTTGAGAAATTAAATTCCCATACAAATCCCCATGGCAACGAATTTGTTTGAATGTTTTTTTATGTTTTTTCCACATTTTTGAGAAAATTTACACAAAACAAAGAAAATTTTGTATTGGGACGCGTGTTCAAAATAAGGAAAATTATGTCTTTGATCGAGAGAAATTTTTTTTTTGAGTGTATGTATACAATATATATGTATGTATGTACATGCATAGTACTTATTAAAAGTAGGTACTTATATTTATATTGTGGCTATTGGGCATGACGTAATGTTTTGGGTGTTAATGATCATCAAATGGGCAGGCGCCTGTAGATCCGTTTGACCTAGTTTCGGTATAAGTTTGAGACATTGGCATTGGCTGGCTAGAATTTTCGGCGAGCTAGTATTTTATGCAATAAAAGCAATATTAATCACATTGTTTATATTTGCTTTAGCGCAATGGGTAGTTGCAATCGCTGTGATCGGCTGTGGTCTTCGAAACGAATAAGAACATTTATTAACAAAAAAGCGACGGTTCTTGGAATTTGAATTAAAAGTCTGAAGGTAAGAGAATGCACTACAGATTAAAGAGCATAGTTGCCGTAATAAAATGTCAATGAGGTCAAACCAATCCAGCTTAAAGACACTTGAGATCCTGAAGATTACGTGGTTACTTAAAAAGCATAATAAATCTACTTTATAAAACTTAAGCTCTCAAATCGCGATCGTTTGATAATCTTTAAGATAAGATAAAAAATTATTGCACATTCAGGTTTTCGTCAGTTCTTTTTTGTACATCGCTCTACAGCTTTCACGTTAGTTTTTGTCTAAAATTTATGTCTTTATTGTATTACTAAATTACTGACAGACTATCTATATATTAATAGGCTAACATTTTTCCCATACAAACAATTACCAGGCTGTTTAGCACATTTAACATACTCATATCCACATAAAATTGATATGGATGTGTTCGTATGTGTGAGGAGCAGTGCATAGGCATATAATTTTTTCTATAAATTATTTAATTTCTTTATAATTAATAAATAAATATTTTAGTTAAGAGAAATAGATATCGTAAAAATGTTTACAAATATCGTAAACACAGGTGAAGAGTTGCTTTAATTTCAAAGCACTCTCTCTCTCTCTTCCTTATTTATATGCGTTGGGATCACATTCAAAAATTCCATTCCACTCAAATCTCTACTCTATGAGTGATTTGTAGATGGATTGTACTCAAAAATTCCATTATACTGAAATCTCTGTGTGTCTATGAGAGTGATTTGTAGCTTTTCTATTATGATTTTCATAAACGCCAGAACGATAGAGCGCAAGAAAACTAAAAAGCTCCAAGAAGTAGGCCGTGCAATATTCCATACTATAGAGAAAAAGAAGCAACGAGCCCCAAGCGAATTCAGATTTTAACTACGGAGAAATATCATTTTGACATTACACTCTACCAATTACAATAACAAAATACATGGGAAATTTCTGAATTCGCCACCGGGCCTATCTTTCTAGATCTGCCTTGATTTTGACCATGATTTCGCGTCGGACCGTGATCAAAAGGGCAAATCAATGTTGCGGTACAACTGGAATTTGGAAAGTGTTGCTTATCTCCGCGAAAAGGATAAATTTTTGTACCAATACAAAGTTGAAAAAATAAATTGCATGGTCGAATTTCGAGCACCGGCGATACTAGTATTATTTAAATGATGATCAGACAATATGTTAGTCATAATTTTAAGCGGACAGCACAAGTTAGTATGTGAAAATAAATAAAAACCTTTATGATGCCATTTTTATGACTCAATTTTCATTCAAGCGCGTAATAATGTTGATTTTACTGCTCAGTATTGTTTAAGTACCTACTACTTATATACAAAAAATACGAGCTACATGTATGAGCACAAAAACAATAAATAAATAAACTGTAAAAAACATTAAATCTGATATTTTATGATTTAATTTGCCAGAAATAAATTAAGAGGTTGATATGTATGTTTTAATGATGTGCCAAAGCAAGGTTTGTGGGAAGAATAGTTCCATACTCTGAATAAGGTAGTGAAAGGGAGGCATTGGGGGACATGCTTGGTTTTTAGGAGAAGAGAGAGTGAGAAGACTTTATTAAAAAAAAAAAAAGTGAATTTATTTGCATTTAGAGTTTTTGGCCAGTTCTTAAAGACTTTTCTTTTAAATTATATTTTATTTCGGTAGAAATTTATATCTGTCAGAGCAATACTCTTTGTTTCTGGCCCCAAATGACAAGCTAATAGCCCAAATATCCCTTGGTAGACGTTACACTATCGATTTTCCGACAAGAGATCAACGGAGAGATGCAGATACTCTACTGGAAAGACGGATACCGAAGAAAATCATCTACACAGACGGATCAAAAACAGCATATGATACCTATGGATCCATCTGGCAACTTGATGGCGACTTCAGGTTTTTAATCGGAGATTTATGCCATACTAAAAGCAGCAGAATGTATGTATAATGGGTGAGAGTTGGCGTAGACAACAAATTTGTATCTGCAGTGAGAGCGAGGCTGCACTGTAGGCAGTAGAAACTGCGCGAACTGCACTTCAAAAATCGTTCACGAATGTAAGCTGAAGCTGGGCTCCGTAGCAAAATGAAATAAACTTGAACTTATGTGTGTAGCCAGACACTTCGTTGTTCAAGGTAACGAACTGGTCTATAAGTTGAAAAAATTTGGATCAGCGGAACAACGAACTGCAACGCAGCCAAACATATGACCTAGTATAGCGGGAACCGTGTAGTAAATCAGAGACTCCATGGGGGAAACTCACGGGAGACGCTGGAACTCTACAGTTTCTTGTAAAATTACAAAGTTATCTCTGAAAAAGCCTAACGGGGAGGTAGCAAACTTCCTCCTCAAGCAGAGAAGGAGCGAGTTTCGGGCTCTTGTGGAGTTGATTACAGGACACAATCCATGGAGACAGCATGAGAGCTCTTTATGCCTATCTCGTCTGGAGGAGGAAGACGATGGCACATATCATTTTCTCTACAACTGTCCGGCCTTCGTTATACTAAGATTACGCATTCTCGGGTCAGATTTATTAGAGAATGGCGAATGCATATACTCTACCACTCAACAAACTTCTTACATTTATTAAAGAATCTGGGAAGTTTGCAAAGGAACTCTGATACCACTATTCCACCTTTTTCTTACATCCTGAACCTTTGTAAAGGCTCTAAGTACAATGGGAAGTATGCCTGAGTGCTTGGGAAGGACATACATATGTAGTTTTTCCCGGCCTAAAACAATTCCAATCCATTCCTTTCCATATATGTACATATCTATGTATGTATGTATTTCGGAGATCAGCACAACTCTCAGGCCCGGTTTCACCAACGTGACTAAAGCTAAAACTAAGTTTTGACTTAGTTTAGCCCAGATTTGAGGCTAACTTACTTTTGGGTTTCACCAAATAGTCTAAAAAAATAGCTTTGTAACCAACCTTTTATGGCGAATACTGGGTTTTTTGGTTGTTTCGGTTGCTGTATTTGCTCATTTTTTTGTCATATTCGCTCTTTTGGTAGTTGAATTTGCTAAAGCGACTAAAATTCTTAGTTTATTTTTAGTCAAGACAAAAGCTGACTAACTTGTGACTTAGCTCAGTTGCATGGTGAAACTGAAAACGTAAAAAAATCGGCTTAACTAAGTTGAGACCGGTTGGTGAAACCGGGCCTCAGACTTCTTTTTTAATGAATCAAACTCGGATCGTTGGCTTAGTAATCCAATGGCATAAAAAAAAAGATATACGGTCAAGTAAAAACATTAATAAATGAATTTACTTTTGAATTTCGTTTAAAAAATAAATGCAAGTTTTAAAAAAAAGTTCTTATAAACAATTTTAAAGTACGATTCTTGAAAAAGTTTCACTTACCGTTAGTGATAGTTAAAAAGCAACGTCATCCTTACACACATGTATTTGAATTAAATATTTAAAATTTTTTTTAATACAGTTTTGCCCTTTTTATACATATTTTTCCAACTGATCCAATTAAATTTTTAATTTCAGCCTTTTCCAAGTTTATGCCATACACATATTTTACCGATATAGTCAGTTAATATGAAATTAAACGAAAAATCTATAAACAAATTTAAATGTTATTAATTATTACACAAACATACACGCACGATTATTAATATAAGTCAGTGTGTAGAAACATATTTATAAATTCAAAACAAAAATTCTTCACTTTCAATTTCTCTATAAAATCTCACTTGCCAATTTAATTACGTTTTTGGCTGATATGACGTTGAAAAATTAAGAGTGCATAAATACATACATACATACATACACCAAATTACGCACATAAGTATCTACATATATGTATGTATATGTATATAATATACATGTTCATTAAAGCTATAAATTAAATTTTTCTTTTTATTCATTATATACGCTTGCCAAAAACAATATTTTATTTTTTTTTTATTCGCATTCTCACTTTCATCAGCTCATTTTTGTTTTTGCTTTTCAATTTTATTTTTAATTTTTTGCCAAGTTTTTTTATGACTGCGTTTTAAAGTCGTGTAACAATTTTGCAAATTTCTGATTGTAGAAGGAAAGCAAAATAAATATATATGTATCAAATGTTTCATGTTCTTAACTGTTTAAATGGAAAAGTTACCCTATTTATGTACATATACATACGCACCTATCTGAAAAATCGGTTGAGTGAGGGCTATATATGACATTGGTCCGATTTGATCGGTTCCGAGAAATTATCAATTCTTTATAAACATAAAGGCACTCAAATGCAAAATTACAAACAAATATCTCAAACACTCAGGGACAGACAAACAGACGGGAATGTCTGGTACTCACGAAATTCGTGTTTTGGATCAAAGTTATAAAACAATTTTATTTACATGAAAGCTATTAAAATTAGAAAGAAAATGGCAAGAATGTGGTAAACTATGTAAAGGTAAAAAATAGATAAAGTATGTATGTGTTCACTCACTTAAAAAATTAGTCAATTAAATTTTTTGTCACGTTTTTGCCAACATATAAAAAAAGAATTCGCATTACGAAAATAAAAGTGTGTTAAAAACTTAATGCTGGCGGGAGGGGCTTTGATACATACCTACATAGTTAGCTTGTTAGTAGGCACGCACGCAAAGGTACTTTGTACCATTTAGTACATACGCCAAATATTTATTTTATATACATACATATGTATGTATGTATGTACAGAAAACAGATATACTATATGCAGATAACTATGTAGGTATTCACATATACATATGTATGTATGTATTTGCATACATTTACCTTAGAATTGCGCTTTTAGTTTGCATACCGATGATTTTTGCATTTTATCGTTTTTTGTTTGTTAATGCCATTACATATTACTTTGAGCTTTGATAACGTGGCTTTTGTACCTTTATTAAATAAAGTTTATTTGACGATTGAAATATGCAAGAGTTACATACATACAGGCCCGACGAGAGGGGGGGGCTGAGGGGGTCAATTGCCCCGGGCCCGAGCTTTAGAGGGCCCGGGAATCTCAAAATGATATCCAAGTTTTTGCTTACAGAAAATAAACAAACAACACCTTTAATCACCTTTCGTAGATAGCAATCATTTTAAATTTCAACAAATTTTATAAATCTCTTAACGTGTCTGCACCTCACTTAAGGAATTGTTGGTTTTGGCGTCGACTTTGCAGCATAAATTTGAATTCGTTTTCTCTTGCAACAGAAAAATTTGGTATGATGCAAATTCTTATACAGCGATATGGGTATTTCCTGGGCGTTTCGGACGGTATGTTCGCACGATTTTTTGAACTTTTGAGGCAGAACTATTGCGAAATATTGTATCGTTTTATGATAAAAGGAAAGATTTAGGCCACAGCTAATGATTAAAGTATGTTAGCGACAGAAATTTAGTTTAATGCCTCTGTTTTAGCCACTTAAACTGCGTTCCGGACGCTACAAAAACACGTCCATTTTTTTAAGTGGCTAAAACAGATGCATTAAACTAAATTTCTAACATACTTTAATCATTAGCCGTGGCCTAAATCTTTCCCTCTTTCATAAAACGGTACAATATTTCGCGATATTTCTGCCTCACAAGTTCAAAAAATCGCATACCGTCCGAAACGCCGAAAACAAACGAAGCTTGCGAAGCTAAAATTTGCTTTGGTGCTTCGTACAGTTGAATTCGATTGCTGTTTCACTAAAGCGTTCAGCAGGATCAGTCTTTTGATATACCAAATTCTTACCAACAAATATTTGTATTCCAATTTAAAGAAATTTATTTCATACAAATAAAGCAATATGTATTTAAGCAGAATTCATTCAGACCTATGGTCCCATGGACAATATTACTCAGTATGACCCATGGATTCGGAAACTGGATGCGCCTTTTGAACAATACATTTGACCCACCCTAATATGTATATTTCTATGTAAACATATTTACTTGATTTGTATTAATGTATAAATAAATTAAAGTTCTTAACTATGTACATATATATTCATTGAATTTTGATTTTTAGAATTTGTTCATTTAGTATGGAGGCCCGTAGTTATTTTAACCCCGGGCCCGGATTTTCTCTCGGCGGCCCACACTGGGGATTTTGCGGAAAAAAGTCAAATTGTCAACATACTCTTCATGCAATATGCAGTGATATTTTGGAATTTAGACTAAATGGTACAACCAAATCAAAAAGAATTACTCCGATCTGACTGCTAGTTTTTTTTTATAGCCGTCTCAAACTCAGTACTTGTATGTTTTACCGAACCAACTTAATTTAAACCTAAGAATTTCAAAACGAATAATCTTTTATTATGTGAGCTAACGTTTTTCTTTTTATTTTTTATTTAAAGTAGGATATTTCAGTCTACTAAAATTGAAAAAATAAACTCTGCAGAGACTTAAGTTTTTTTTTTTGTTTATTTTTATGAACATATAACAAAAATCCCTTTTTTCTCCAAACATTTGGACCTGTAATTTTAGCGCCACTTGCCTCCAGTTGGAAATCACTACTAATACATTGTTTCATATCTGTTTTTACATTTTTAATCAATTTCAAGTGCCCCCAGGTGCCCCTTTTCAATTTATTGTATTATACAGTACAACATTTTTCAGCTAATTGATTCGCGACTCAATTCTGATAAGGCTCTTTTGTTTAACATAACTCAAGAACCACTAGTCGGATTTTGTTTAAACAAATTTATAAAAATCAAGAATTACTAGTACTTTCATCTGTTTATATAACGCTTCGCTATATAGGCAACAGTTTCCCAGTTATAAATAAATGTATGGAGAAAAAAAAATATTTTTTGCCTAAAAATAATTTTTTTTTTTTTAATTCATAAAAAATCGAAAACGGTAAAAAGTTCAAAGTCCTATTATTTTCACGTAAAGTCGCATAACCTATGAACAAAATGATACATAAATCAAGAAAATCGATGAACGCGTTTCGCTTTTATTCACAATTAAGTACAGGTATGGATTAAAAACTATTTTTATTTTTTACTATAGGTCCAAGGGAGGTACCCCTAGGGAGTGGCCGATTTCAATTATTTTTTGTACCGTCAATGCCCTTTATGAGGGTAATTGATATGCGAAGTTTCGTAAAGATATCTTACTTTTTTGAGCTGAAATTAAAATTTGTATTTAAATTTTTTTTTTTAATTTTTTACTATAGGTCCAAGGGAGGTACCCCTAGGGAGTGGCCGATTTCAATTATTTTTTGTACCGTCAATGCCCTTTATGAGGGTAACTGATATGCAAAGTTTCGTGAAGATATCTTACTTTTTTCGGCTGAAATTAAAATTTGTATTTAAATGTTTTTTTTTTATTTTTTACTATAGGTCCAAGGGAGGTACCCCTAGGAGTTGACCGATTTCAACCATTTTTGGAAATTTTCTTAACTAGCTCATATATAACCTGTCTGCAAAATTTCAAAGCCCTACGACAACTCCTTCTATTTTTTTCCGCTGAATGTATGGAAGCTTCCCCACTGTGCGGCCCTGCATACATACATACATAGTACTATGTATTTCTTTCTTTCAATTTGGAGAAATTGGTAAAATTTTAACCATGGTGTGTCTCCATGTTCCTCTAGAACTAAAAAAAAACTAAACTCTAGGCAAAGTCAACATGAAGCATTTGAGAAACAAAACAAGAAAGCCGAATTAAAAAAATAATCAATTTCGAAAATATAAAAATTAAAATCATCTATACCACATTAGGGGTATTCGCTATCCCTAGCAAGATAGCAAGATAGCACGGATTGCAAATATGCTAGACCAAAATATGCTACACATCGAGAGCACCCCATTGTACAGTCGTATGAAATTTTAAGAAGCAGCTTTTCTTTTTAGCCAAAGGGATGCGTTCATCACTCACTTTTTAATAAATAAATAATTTTATTTTAGTAAATTTAATAAATACACACAAAACACAACATTTTAAGCAAAATTCGGATGCTCAAATTGAAATTGAAATTAGCAATTGGTAAATGTCAGCTGACACAGGGTCGCAATTAATTTCCTACACTTCATAGCAAATAAATATACATAGGTTTTGGTGTAGCATATTTTTGAGGTCTAGCATATTTCTGTGCGCCTATATTTTGTTGTTGTGCGTTGTAAAACTTTGCAATCCGTGAAATCCGTGCTACGTGCTAGGGTTATGCTATGGATAGCGAATACCCCTATTGAATCACCATTATTTAAAACATAATTAGCTATGGCTTAGAAAATACATATCGCTAGCTTAGAGTGCAAACTGTGTAAGTCCACTTTTATGAAAAAGTATATTTTTATGTAGAAGGAACATTCCATCGTGACTCCTGGGACATTTGACTCCAGAGCTTAGTCAACTTTGAATTATAAAACTGACATCGGGACTTAAATTGCTATGAAATATATTTATCGACATAGATAAATATCCAATACAACAAATGCATTAAAAGAATTGGCTAAATAATAACAAATAGCTTTGTAACTACTCAGTAAATGAGTGTGACACCTGGGACACCGAAAAATCCCTTTGTTGCACCTTTATGAGCACGAATACGAATTTTAGTTCAACTATTCAACTTTCACCTACAATTTGTATATGGTTGAAAAAACATACTGCATAGTACCATGTTCTATAAAAATATTTTATATATTCAAATTCAATTTACTATTTTCAATATTTAAAATTGTGACTCCTGGGACAAGTTTTTGTGACTCCTGGGACAAGTGCGAGATATGTAATATACTAGATTATTGAAATCAATTTTATTATTGTTTTAGCCCTTTTTGAGCAAATTATTCATATTTACTTCAAAGTTCTGATTAAATATTTATTTAAAACAAGTCGAATTCAACATCTCTAGAAACAATTAATTAAAACTATATAATAAAAACTAAAAACATTGCAAAATTTCGTTTCAGAATCTTCTATTTTAAGTACAGGTTTGCCCTACTACATTAGAGTTCTGAATCGTGTGCACGGTAGGCAGGAAGCGACGATAGGTTGCATGAAAATGTCGAGAAAAAAGGAAAGTGGAGTTGTGTTATGTGATGTTTATAGATGAAAAATCCGTTGAAATTAAAATGCGAGCTGCTCCTTTTTCAAGGATATCCACATTTTTTGTTTTTTTTGAAAGGATCAAATATTGAGGAAATCGAAAATTCGCCACCGTCCAAATTTTTCCGATTTCAATACATTATTCGGTCGCTAAGGGATACAAAAAAAGGTATTAAAAAGAAAAAAGGACACCTGTAGTGGAAAAATCCAATGTGAACAGGACCTAAAGGATGACCACTGAAATATAAAAGAACACAAAAAGTACCCACTTTAATTTGCGTATAACTCCTAAAATGTTAACTCTACGTGAAAATTCCTTATTATATGTTTCATTCAGAATAAATAAAGAAATATTTCTTTAATATACAATTTTGATGTACCTGAAGTGGTTAATGTACTTTTGTGCATCTAAAGTGAAAATTTCAAAAAAAGTACGTTTTTTTTATAGTGCTATTTTAAGTTCAAATATTTTTCTAGTTTATGTAAATATTTTAATCTAATGATCCAACTCTCATTCCTACATATCTATACGTTAATACTAAAAAAAGAGTTAGAGCTGAGATACGCGCCAGCTGTGCACGGTGGGCGGGAAGCAACAATAGGTTGCATGGGAATATCGTAAAAACGATGGCCCAACGAATATGTGCCTAGCTGTGTGCTGGTACTAATTTTCGTTTAAAAAAAAATGTTGGAGATTTTATTCACCTTTGCTGTGTGTTTATGAAGTATATTAGAATATCATTTTACGTAAGTTTTTAGCCGGCGATCGTTTTTTCGATATTTTCATGCAACCTATTGTTGCTTACCGCCCACCGTGCACAGCTGGCGCGTATTTCAGCTCTAATTCTTTTTAATATTACTGTATAGATATGTAAGAATGGGAATTGGATCATTAGATTAAAATATTTACATAAACTAGAAAAATATTTGAACTTAAAATAGCACCATAAAAAAAAGTACTTTTTTTTGTTGAAATTTTCACTTTAGATGGACCAAAGTGCATTAACCACTGCAGGTACATCAAAATTGTATATCAAAGAAATATTCCCTTATTTATTCTGAATGAAACATATTATAAGGAATTTTCATGTAGAGTTAACATTTTAGGAGTTATACGCAAATTAAAGTGGGTACTTTTTGTGTTATTTTATATTTCAGTGGTTATCCTTTAGGTCCTGTTCACATTGGATTTTTCCACTACAGGTGTCCTTTTTTCTTTTTAATACCTTTTTTTGTATCCCTTAGCGACCAAATAATGTGTTGAAATCGGAAAAATTTGGACGGGGGAGAATTTTCGATTTCCTCAATATTTGATCCTTTCAAAAAAAACAGAAAATGTGGATATCCTTGAAAAAGGAGCAGCTCGGATTTTAATTTCAACGGATGTTTCATCTATAAACATCACATAACACAACCCCACTTTCCTTTTTTCTCGACATTTTCATGCAACCTATCGTCGCTTCCTGCCTACCGTGTGTGACTCCTGGGACATATTTCAAAATAGTCTAGAAACCACAGTATGACCCTATTAACTTAAAAAATGTATTTAGACAGCCTTTTAATCCTTTTCATAAATATCTGGTTTCATAGGGTCATACCTGAGGTTACCAGACCAATTTTTATGCCTTTTCGTGTGACTCGTGGGACACCCCATATGAATCAATTATATGAAGATGTACACAAAAATCACATATCTTTTTTTAATTTTTTGTGATGCAATTTAAATTTTTCTTTCTGCTTTACTTGAATGACTTGCAATTTTTTTTTACAAATGAAAATATAGCTAATATAGCAATGCAAACATGACCAAACATTTTCCGCAAAATAGTTAGGTGTGAAGTCAAAGTTCTATAGACAAAAATTTTGGGTTTTTACATATTTTTCTATATTTCTGTTACCAGATTAGAAAAAAAAAAAATATACACATTTAGTTACAGGTAACTGAATAAATAGGAATGATTAGTAGCATTTTAAATTTTATGTCGTTTTCCTCTTTTGGCTGGAATGTCCCAGAACGCTGAAAAAATTAAATACGCACCACGCTAAACCGGTATATGATACTTTTCATATTTCTACTCGTTGTTATTCAGTGATACGCAAATTGTGTAAGTCCAAAAAGCGAAGAAATTTGTGTAAGTCCAAAATATTTATGTACATGAACGGACATTTTTTTTCGTTTCAAAATTTTTTAATTTTTTGTTTTTTGTCTCTCTTACAAAGTTTGTAAAATGGACTTACACAAATTGCACTCTAAGCTAGCGATATATGTATGTTCGTATGTAGGTTAAAAAGATTTAATTTTACGTGTATGCATCTTAAGAAGCTACACGTTTACTTTGCTCATCTATTTAAGCGTGTTAAGTTTGACTTAGGCAAATTGATAAATTAAATAGATACATCACGTTTGATATTTGTTTGTTTATATTTGATATATTCATTATGACAGTATTAACGACATAATCGTTTGTTTACTTAATATTTTGCACTTATAAAAATCACCAAAGTGCGCCACTTACCATGACTTTATTAGCTATTGGCAAAAAAAAATGAAAAAAAAGAAAGGTAACAAAAAGGTTGTAAAAAATTGCAGAAATATTTATCAATATTTTATTGCGCTGACATTATTACAAAATTGATAGGTCGAAGTCTAGCGAAGCATGGGACAAGTTAGACCTTTATCAAAATTTGGTTTTATCAATTTGAGTCTAAACAAGTAAAGAAGCCTAAGTTCGAGTGGAATCGAACATTAGATACTCAGCTGTATGCTTTCATTGTTTGTTTGCGTCTAATAGGTGTATTTTATATAAAGCCAGTGCTGCATAAAGTGGGCGTAGCCACGCCCATTTTCAACATTTGGTAGTCATAACCGATTTCAATAAATTTTTGCGTGTCTATTGACACAAGTTATAAAAGTGTATAAACCAAGTTTCGTCATAATATGTCAATAATTTGTCGAGTTATAGGCTAAGAAATCTCGTATATTCCTGCTTCTAAAAGGAGGCGGTGCCACGCCCATTTTCCAATATTTTTGTGTTTTTTGTTTTATGTCCATAGTTGGACTCCTGCCATAAAATTTCAATGATATATCTTTATATTTGACAGAGATATCGCTTAAAATGTTTTTATTAGGTCACTTTATAATACCCATATATAAAAGTGGGCGTGGTCGTCAACCGATTTCGACAATTTTTCGTCCAAACATTTGCCTGAGTAAGTAAATCACGCGTACCAAATTTCATCGATATATCTGCTACGGTTTCTGAGTTATGGCTTATACAACTTTCAATGTTTGGCCCTTAATAAGTGGGCGTGGCACCGCCCATTTTTCAAAATTTCACCAAATTTCTTCCTAAGGGCCTGAGCTCTACACGTGGGTGAAATTTTGTCATCCTAGCTCCATTAGTGATTGAGATACCAAATTTCCGATTTTTACTATATAGGGGAGGTGGGCGTGGTCATGGTCCGATTTCGCCCATTTTCAATACCATCCGTTCCTGTCTTGATACCAACTTGCATTCCAAATTTCATCAAAATATTTCAATTTGTGCGCGAGTTATCGTGCGTACAGACGGACAGACGGACGGACATGGCTCAATCGATTTCTCTTTTCACCCTGATCATTTTGATATATATAAGTCTATATCTATCAGTGGCGGATTATCGAACAAATTTTGGGACCATTGCCCCAGGGCCCCGGACTCAAGGGGGCCCATGAAAAAAAATATTCATATGTAAATATGATAGATTTTTATTTACATATTTGCCCAACAAAATTAAACCACAACTTTTCTGCACTTGAGTGTTACGAACTTATCAATAATTTCATCAAAGTTTAATTCATCCAACAAGTTATTTTCAATGGAAAGAACTGATAGACTGTTCAAACCATCATCTCCCATAGTGTTACGCAAACAATTTTTTTATCAATTTCAATTTTGAAAATGATCTTTCATCTGTAACATTAGTGACAAACATGCATAAATAAATGCGTTATAAAATGTCTAAATGCCAATCACGTTCGGTCTGTGTTCCATTTGGTAAAACCCGATGCAAATGATATTCAGAAAAGTTTCTTTGTCCAGATTTCTTTGCGATCAAATCAATATTGCGACACGACGAGGGACCTAAATAAGAGTATTCTGTGTTAATTTTTTACTCTTATATTGAAATACCAACGATAGCATACCCTTCTTAATCCAATAAGTTTGAACGATTGATTGATTGAATTGAATAGGCCACAAACCTGGGTCATTTGAAAACACATTGGTGGAACTTTCATCAATTTTTGATACATTCACCGAACTTTCGACATCGTCTGGATTTTGCACACCTTCGATCGTGCTGTCAACATGTTGGAAATTAACCTCCTTTCACGTTGATGGAATTGAAAAAGTATCAGAAGTAGATTCACAAAACTCAGGATTGTCACAATTTGCTTCGTTTACAGTTGTCGTCGCATTAGCGAAGTGGCTTGTTAATTTCGGTATTTTAGAAAGCAGTTGCCTATCGCGTTCGTCTTTATTTTTTTTTTTATTTGCGCTTTTCAGGTCCACTCTTATATTTTCTAGACTTATCCATGTTTACGAAATGACTATAACCAGTGTTTAAAAAACTTGAGTCGAAGTAGCAAAAGTCGTGAAAATGTTGATTATTTTTGATTTTACTTATCGTCGCTTTTTAAAATTAGTAATTGCGTGTGCTGAAGTTTGATTTTCATATTTCACGACTGCTTCTGAATACAACGTGCAAAAGCAAACCTTACTTACTTACTTTGACTTGTTGCGCTGACGAAATCAAAATCAAGTCCAAATGAAAATTTTTAAAAGGCACTACAAACACTACGACTGCTTTGTTGTTCAGAGCAGTAAGTTTAAGTGATAGCAAATGAAATCGACGCTTCCAAACAAAACTGTACTAAGTCTGAAAACTGTGTTTTGCAGGAGAAGCTCTCAAAGTTTAAACTCAGATATGAAACTTCAGTTATATGCTAAGTATATTTTCACTTGTAAAACTCGACAATATCAAAGCTAGGGTACGCTTCATATAAAACCGTAAGAAAAAATAAAAATTTGCTGCGTGGTTTTTCATGGCAAGCTCTCAAAGCTTTTATTCTGTAAAAATCTCGAGTTGTATTATATGTACACTTTTGCTCATAACTTTTGATTGGATTGTCCGATTGATACCAAAATTAGATAGCATCTAAATTAAGACACGTAATACTTGTAAACGCCAAAAACGGGAAAATGTACTAAGTCGACTTAGTACAGTATTGTTTGTAAGCATCGAAATGAAAGTTATTGCAATTTTTTAAACACTGACTATAACAATAACCAAAAAATGTCAATATAAAATGACATCAATATTATGGAGTAGTGCGTTTAATGCACAGAGAAAAACAACGTCCAATGATCAATTATGTTACATGAACCGCAATTTAAATTTATAACGATCAAACTGTATTCTAATCGCAAAATATTTATATGGAAAAGGGCCCCCCAAAAAATTTCGCCCCAGGGCCCACCAGATTGTTAATCCGCCACTGATATCTATCTCGATTATTTCGTTCTGTTACAATCCACCGTTAGGAAATCAAAACTATAATACTCTGTGTACTAGTACAGCTGAGTATAAAAATCATAGGGCCTAATACATAAAAGTCGAGCTATAGCTCATACTTCTTTTTCGTAAAATTTAGATTTTACATGTATGCACAAAAACTATTAAAATTGCTTGATTTTACTAAACAAATTAGGTTGGTCACATACAAAAATTAAAAAATAATAAAACTCCATCTAATAAATTTAAATTATTTGGTTATTCCTCGAGATGAAATTTGAGTTGAATCTCTTGAGAAAGAGTTAAGATTTTATGCATAAGAGCCATAATTCCTAGTTGTAAGGACAAAAACTGTCAACTCAGCGTTTTCAGAGCCAAAGAGTGATATCGGATGGATACGAAGATTGCTCAACCCCTTGCCTGGTTGCAAGGACTAAAACTGTCAAGTCAAATTCAAGAAGTCCGTAGCTTTAGTTCGCAGGTATATAAAATCGAGTAAATGCTCGAATAAATTCTAAAATAACAAGAGGTGGACCATCAACTTAGCAAGTTGATACATATCACTAGAAACTTTCTTACGTCTTTGCTCTGCTAATTACTTTATGTGCATAGAAGTGTTAATTTTATTGTGGTGTGTCTACCCACTAGGGCTCTTAAAATTATTCGACTATTCGATTATTCGGTTAACCGATTAATCGATTCATAATCGTTCACTTGCTAAAAAGTCTGTTGATGATATTCGATTAGCCGCCTTGCCTCAATTATTCGAATAATTGCTTTCCTTCGACTACTCGATTTATGTAGAAAATCGAATTTCAAAAATCGAATGAACAGTGAAAAATTTTTACAGATTATTTTAAAATATGTATAAATGTGCACCCAGAAAAAAATAGTGTGAAATCAACCAAAAATCAACAAATTTTGTGGTTAATTTTTTTCAACACGATGCTTAATGTATGCCATCATGTAGTCGTGTCAAGTGTTAGTTTAACAGGATGACAACTGTAGAATTAACACTAAAAAGTATTGAGTCTTCCTGTTGATTTTACAATTTTAACTAGTTAATGTTACAATAAAAGCTGGTTAAATTAACACGAAATGGTCCTGTTGAATTAACAATAACATCTTTTTGATTTTACATTAAATTTATTGTTAAATTAACTAGAAAGTCTTGTTGATTGACATGGGCGATAGTACTATCACTTGCACCGAGTAATGTTTGGCCGCTAATACAACAACCGCATGCTGCACGCAAACCCCCATTCGCTAAAAAACCTCCTCGTGATATTGCAACCTATGAAGAGGAAAAATAAAGTATAGAACATTAAATACCATTAGAAACAAAAATGTAATCCCCTTTTAACTCACCTGCAAACTGAAAATATAAATCGAAAACCCACTATCGCGAACTGACAATGATGCTAAACTCGCATCACTGCCACGACACAAAATTTTCCTTTTTTTTTTTAAATTATAATTTGCGTTTTGCACGAAAATCAGACTTCAAATGATCAAAAAAATTATGTATGTTTGAAAATAGTGTTGACGTTCTTTTTTAACACTTTTTTTTAGATTACATTGACACTACGATCGTGTTGAATAAACCAAAATTACAAATGACGTTTATGTTTGAACATTGTTTCGTGTTATACCAACCAAATTTTATTGTTAATTTTGGTTCTTGTTGTTTTCACATTTGTTTTCATGTTGTATTAACACTAAAATTGGGACGTCATTTTTCTAACATTTTTTTTAGTTTATATTGACATTATCATCATGTTAAATAAACCAAATTCCAAATGACATTTAGAAATAAAATTTTATATTTGAATCATCTTGTATATTTTAAAATTTCTTCATGTTGTATCAACAATAAAATTTGGTTGAATTTACCAAATTTTCAGATGACAGTTACAAAGCCAAAATCATGTTTCAAACATCGTGTAATTTGAAAAAAATTGTTGCTGTTCTATGTGTAAAGATCGATCGTGTTAATTTTACATGAATCGTGTTGATGATTTTTTTCTGAGTGTGCTTATTGTGTTTATACATACATACATATGTACATATGAAAGAAGCTGGGTGTGGGGTTTTTTTGAAAAATCTGCGACAGAAAAGGATGTACATAACTTGCTCCAATGAAAAGACTATTTCCGCGGTATTTCGCGGGATCAAAAACAAATTGTCCCGAAACCCTCAACATACAGAAGAGTCAAATAAAGAGGTTACAATGAAAAACTATTTCCGCGGTATTTCGCGGGATCAAAAGAAAAATTTGCCCTGAAACCCTCTCAACATAAGGGTAAAATTTAGGCGCGGACTTTTACAATAGTGAATGTTCTAACTAAGAAAGAAATAGAATTGGAATGCCAAGGACATTGACTGGTGGGCGAATTTTGCTGGCTCCTTCTCCAAGAAGAGCAAAATGTGCCAAAACAGCTAAAAAAAAGGGTTATTAAGGGGTTTTTCCTAATTTTTCCTCCTTCACTTTCACATTCATCATCATCTTTATTTTCATCTTCCTCATCAACATCTTCTTCCCTTTTCATCCAAAGGAGTCTAAGACCAGCCGCACATGACGGCAGAAAACGCGCAGAATTTGGGCAAAAAACCATAAAAACGCGCGTCTTCATATGTGCACAATGGCAGAAATACAAGGAAATCGAGGGTTTTTTTAACCGGCGTTTTCTGCCTGAACAAGTTCTGCGCGTTTTCTGCCGTCATGTGTGGCTGGTCTTACAATAGTCAGCCTAGTGCAGAAGGAACAAGTACCCTAGCTTGACGGAGTAACGACCGGAAAAGGGCGGGGTGTGCTTCGATTTGCTCCAACAACAACAAAAAATGTCCAAGAAATCACTTAAAATGTTGATGAAATGGATTCATATTTATTTATGAATGTAATAAAATCGAAAGTACAATATTCGATTAATCGGAATGGAACGATTAACCGAATAATCTAAAGTGAGCAGTTAATCGATTAGTCGGCAGCTTTCGACTAACCGAAAATCGCTAACCGAATAATTGAAGTCGACTTCAGTCATAGTCGACTAATTCGGTTAATCGATTAGTCGATTTCTCCGAGCCCTACTACCCACATTTCCGTTTAGTGCATTACAATATCATGTCTTGGTCCAAAGCTAGTACATATGTATAATACCATGTTGATGTTCATGAAAGGTATGAAAAAACATATTTTTTCTTCTGCTAGAGAAAAGGAATGCAATTAAATTTAAAATATGTACAGTGGCGAGCATTAATGGATGAATGTTTCCCACTTCTATGCTTATGTGTGCATAAAACCTAATCCAAACGACTAATTTCAACCAAATTTTTTTTATTAATTAGCTTATATATTATTTTAATAGAAAACATACAAAAAGTTTAATTCCATCTTGATAACCACGTTTTTTAGGGCGAAAACCTCAAACATCCACATTCATCCAATTTTGCTCGTGGAGAAAAAAGTTATTTGGGTATGGAGTAATAATATTTCCTTCATAACCCCTTATCTCTTGGGGCTGTTTTAATGAGCGTTGGCGTGCTTTCCATTAGTTCTGATATGGTTACCCTTGGTTTTTTCGCCCATTCGTCTTCAACTCGGAGCCAAAGTTGATTCAAATTTGTGGGAACTTTTTGGTACACAGCCATCCTCTTTTTTATAAATGCCCACAGGTTTTCGATGGGATTAGGTCCGGGCTTTGGGCAGCCCACTTTATCACACCAAATCATAGCCTAGATAACCAGTTTCGCATGATTTCCGCATATTTTTGGGGTTACCGCCTTGCTGAAATAGCACCTCGTCTTCGGAATGGGCGCTTTTATCGGCGAACTCAGGGAAATCTATTCTTAAAATATGAAGATAATCTTCCTTTTTCATAGCTCCACCTCTTTTTATTAATGGAGCAAGTCTGCATCAGGTAAAACAGCTCCAACCCCTATAATTTCCTCCCCAGTTTTCTTTACTTGGTGCCTTTGGAGTGTTTCACGTGGCCAGTGTCAAAAGTATTGTTTGCCATCCGACTGGAAGCAATTTATTTTTATTTTGTCTGATCATGTAACTCGTATCCAGTCTGATGGCAAGCAATATTTTTGGCACTGGCAACATGAAACACCCCAAAAACACCAATTGAAGAAAACTGTAAAGCATGGAGGAGGCAAATTTATGGTTTGGGGCTGTTTAAGCTGGTGGAAACTCCGTCCATTAATAAAATTAGATGTAGCCATGAAAAAGGAAGATTATCTTCATATTTTAAGAATAGATCTGCCTGAGTTCGTCGGAATAAGCGCCCATTCCGAAGACGAGGTGCTATTTCAGCAAGGCGGTAACCCCAAAAATATGCGGAAATCATGCGAAACTGGTTATCTAGGCAATGATTTGGTGTGATAAAGTGGGCTGCCCAAAGCCCAGATCCTAATCCCATCGAAAACCTATGATCATTTTTAAAAAAGAGGATGGCTGTGTACCAAAAAGTTCCCACAAATTTGAATCAACTTTGGCTCCGAGTTGAGGACGAATGGGCGAAAAAACCAGGGGTAACCATATCAGAACTAATGGAAAGCATGCCAACGCTCATTAAAACAGCCCCAAAAGATATGGGGCTATAAAGGAAATATTATTACTCCATACCCAAATAACTTTTTTCTCCACGAGCAAAATTGGATGAATGTGGATTTTTGAGGTTTTCGCCCTAAAAAACAAGGTTATCAAGATGGAATTAAACTTTTTGTATGTTTTCTATTAAAATAATATAAAAGCTAATTAATAAAAAAAATTTGGTTGAAATTAGTCGTTTGGATTAGGTTTTATGCACACATAAGCATAGAAGTGGGAAACATTCATCCATTAATGCTCGCCACTGTATGTACGCATCGACGAAAAAAAAATTGACAATTCAATTAAGAAGGTGATAAATTACACTTTCAAGCAGCATTGACGTCTGTGGGTAGGCATTTAAAAAATATAAAAATGCAAAAAAAAAAAATAAATGCAAATTTTGTGTAAGTGACTAATTTGTTTACACAAAAACCTAAAAATGCTTAATATATATCTTAAATTTAAACTTTATTTATGCTGTTGAAATTAAATTTCCCGTGAAATTGCAATTTTATTTTTGTTTGATGGCAATAAATACACAGGTGTGGACTTGATATGTCTGTATGAACATAATACATAAATACAAATATATATGTATGTATGTATGTATATGGTAGTATGTATGCATTTTTATTTTTTCTATAAACATTAACACATTTTTGCTTATTCTTTTTCAAATTATTTTCTTTTACTTTTTCGATTCAACATCACTTAAACAAACGCCAAGCAAACAAGAACAAGTCTCATATTCTTTGTAGTGAAAAAAAATTAAATAAAAACACACGCAAAATTAAACAAAAAGTTTAAAAAAAAATGTGACCTTGTCTTGCTCACGCAGTTCTAATCAACAACATGGCACCTGTTGAACGCGCTTGGCTGCAACAAACAAATTGCAAGAATGAGCTTGCACTGCGCCAACAAAAACAATATATGTACATAAATAAATGGTCTAAAATAAAATAATCTCACAAATAGGCGCACTAAAAGCACAAATGCAAAATATATACATACATACATATTATAACCAGCATAAAAAAGAAAAAAATTTCAACTGCATTTGAGCACAATTGTTTTATTTTTTTTTTTTTACATATACATATACCGCAACAGCAAATAGTTGCTATTTCAAGTTGTTGTTGTAGTTAATGCATTTTGCTATTGCACAAAAAGTCAGAGAGCCACATTGACACAGTTTACGCAAATATAAACAATTTAAATAAAAAAAAGTTAAAAAAAAAACCATAAAGAATTTAATGCACAAAACGAATAAACCAAACAAACAAATTAAAAACAAAACAAAAAAAGCAAAACAAGAAAAAGCTAAATTCCATTTAACTCATTGATTATAGGCGCCTCAATGCGGTTTTGTGCATATTTTTTTGTGCATTTATTTATTTACTTTGTATGTACATATGTATGTTACATGTAGCATTTGTTGTTGCATACTCCTAGACGAGCGCTAGATTTTTATTTTTTAATTCTATTTGAAATTGAAATGGAAAATTACCCTTCTATGTAGATTTAACAACTTCCTTTTTTTGAATGCTTGCTTTAAGTTTTAGTAACGTTTTTAATTGATTTCTCAACTTTTCTTACTTTTAAATTTATTGTTTTTTTTTATTCACACTATGTACCTATATACATATGTATGTACATATATCGCGTTTTTATCTACTACTTTCTACGTTTTAAATTTTTTTATTTTAAAATTTCTTAACTTTAAATTTTTTTATGTTTTCTAATTACTATTTATTTTGTTACTTTTTTATTATAGATAATTTTTGCTATTTTTGTCTCACAACACAATAAAACAAACGCAACCGTCAAAAAAGTTAACCGTTTAAAAATACCGTAAGCGCGCTATTTGCTCTTAACAACCGTTACCGACGAACGCCAAAACGCAACTAAGCAAAACGTTTGCAGTTCAAGCAAAGTGCCTCCACAAATTGTGGTCACAAACATACGCACACACTCAGCTACTCAATCCGCCCAGTGAGACAGGAGGCAGTTGGAGCAGTTTGCTTGCTATTTTCGCATTTTCTCGCTTCCTCCGCCCCATCATCACCTTCCTCTTTTTTTTTTTTTGCTTGGCTCATATCAGCCTGCTCACAGGCGGGCTATCGCTATCAACAGCAAAGCAAAACAAAACAAAACACGTCACCGCGGGCCTACAGTGCGTATGTGGATTGCATTATTGTTGACGCTGCAAATATTGGCCCACCAGCTTACGAGCTTCTCCACCCGCTGTGGAGCTCGCCCTCTCACACTTTATTTAGCATGCTTGTTATGTAGGTACCTACCTGTTCCTTGGTGCGCTTTGGAGCCGGCAAAAATAAGCAGCTTATCAGTTGGTTAGTTTGTTTCATTGTTGGTGGTGAGATTTCTTCTCCGCAAATTACACCTTTGGTTGTGGGTGGCTCGCATGTACATACCTATTTTAGTTGTGTGTGCGTAATTTCATTCATAATTTTTACACCATTTACACATTATTGTTGTTATTTCTTATCAGCAATCTTTATTTTTTATGGTTTTTACCTTTTTGGATGGCTTCCTGCGCGCGCAAGCAACTTTGTGGAACAGTGTTGTATACTGATCGAATTCGTAAAGCAATTCCTTCATGAATTAAAACCATAAACCATTTCGACCAAATTAGCGTAAGAAGATTCCATTGTGCTATCAAATGGATCCGAACACTCCTTAGGACATTCGCTTATCATCTGATAAAGTAATATAGAAAATTTAATGGTCATTTCAGGAATAAAAAGTATTCGGGGCTAAGTACTGGAACGACACCTGTTTCTACACGGCCAAGTATTTTAACTCCCACTGCGTTTCTTCGCAATACAAATGAGGGCTTTGCGGTTAAAGCAGCAAAAACAAACTAAAAACAACAAAAACTATAGCAGCAACAACGAAAACCACATAAAAACAATATTCACATACCCTTTCTCATACTTTTTATCATGGAGGAACAATAAATTTTGTTGAATCATGCTTTCTATATTACGAAAATTAAGTCCTAATAACTTCAAAATCCCTCAATGCAAAATGCACTGAAACAAATTTTTGTAAGACAAAGCAACTCTGGCAAGAACATAAGAAATAGCAGAACAAAACAAAAGAGCTAAAAGCAGTCAAAAACAGCTGTTTGTTAAAAAATTGAATTGATAAAAAATAAATTAATTTTTCTGTTGCTCCGCTTTTGATATTTACAAATTTGGAGGAATGTTGGCTGATGTGGACGTATTTATATCCAATTATACGTTTGTGGATCCAGAAATCTATCAATTATGGATAGAGGGATTTTCATGTGAGTTGTAGATAACGAAAAAGGGTGTAGAAGCAAGTTCAGCATATTTTTTTGATTTTCCTACATTCCAGCCAGCGAAGCTGTTTGTTATTTAAAACAGAAAGGTTTTGGCAGCTTATTTGGCGCGCCAATCGATTTAATTGCCTCCGATGTCTTGGATCATTATCGCACTTATTCGCTTATCGAGCGGCTATTGCATGCGCCACCAAAGCTGCTTGAACAATCGTGTTTTCAGTTGGAGCCGCAAACGCGTGATTTGATTATTGAGAAGTAAAGTGCTATTATTTTAGGTTAAGCGAAATATAATTCTTAATTTTTATTTTTTATGCGTTTTCAAAAGGTATTACTCAATTGATGATGCTGTGGCAAGAGAAATTCTAGGCAAAAAGCTATCATCGCGTTATCGCAAGGATTTGGATGAGGTATCAGAGAAAACTTGTGTGAAACTTAAGTCGTGCAGGTGAGTTGCATTTATATTTTTAATACTATTTAAGGGAGCGAGTCGGTTATAGCCTTTGCCCCGATAGTCGGATCTAAATATATACTGGAAAGCCTGGGGCCATGTGTTACATACTCATTGATTCCCATACCCAATTTTTTTTTCAGACGCCAATTCGACAATGTCAAGCGCATTTTTAAAGCTGTCGAAGAGTTGCCCGGCAATATCACTAATAATATTAAGCAACTATTTTCCGTGTCGGATGAATTAGCCAAGTAAGTGTTATCGTTTGTCACGTATGTAGATCACCATTAATTTTTTCTATATTCTTCCACAATTTTGCTACAGAAAATATGCCTCAATTGTTTTTCTTGCTTGCCTACGCTTCGAAACATCAAAAAAGAAGCTACAGTATTTAACTTTCTCCGATTTGTTTGCTTGCTCACAAGCCATTATGATCTATTGGACTTATACCTATCAGCATTCAGGTCCTGAATATTATGATACAGAAATGGATAAAGAATTTTTGCTCGATTTACGTGAGCTGCGCTGTTTGGGCGATAAGGAGAAGGAGATTAAGCAGTTGAGTTTGTTATTGAGATTGTATATGAGTTTATTGCTTCAAATTTAAATTAATTTAAATTTAATATCGCTCTCTACTTCACTCGCAGCCTTGTTTGTTTACGTTTGAAATCTGTGCTACTGGAACGCGCTTACTATGAGTTGGAGGCGAATTTTCGCTCCTATTGGCGTGCATTTATCACAATCGCTTGTAATTTACATCGTAATCGTGAATTGCGTGATCTATTTTTGGATTTATGTGAAAAGTTGATTGAGCCTTGGCGTCAAAATGGTTGGAGTCGTGAGCAAGTGAATAAGTTTTTATCGGCCATAACGCAAAGCGTGTTGGATTTGGAGATATCGCGGTAAGTGGTGGGAGAAGAGAGCGACATACACATTTCAAGTATTTTTTGTTATCCGTAGTGTTAATAACACAATTTCCCTGTGATTAATTTTAATGAATTTCTCTTATTTCTTACAGCGACCAAGAGACACGTTGCCTTTGGGATCGTTACATGCAAGTCATTAGCATTTGCTTGGACAAAATGTATCACATTTAAGCCGCCGTATAGTTTTGCCGTCATTATGCTTTAACGTTTTTTTTTATATACCGTTTTAGTTTTTAGCGCTTAAAGTTAATATTTAATGCAATGGAGAATAGATACTTAATTTAATTAAAGAAACCATTAATACATGACAAAGAAATGAAGGGAAAAATATCATTTTCAACAATCAACCATACAAGTAGGCAAATGAATGAAAATGCTAGGGATCTAAGGACTATTTTTTTGCGGTAAGCGAAGGTTAAATATAGAAATAATAAGACTTTGTAGTGGGCCAATCACTATAAGATAGATAGTGCGCCCTTATTGCGGCATGCTGTTTTAACATTTCGAAATTTTTTTTTTATTTTAACTTATTTTTTATTTTTATTTTATTATAAAATTTTTATATTTTCCTTTAATTTAAATTATTTTAGACATTTCGTTTTAACATTATTGTATTTCATTTCTAACCTCAATTAAACGCTTTCAAAAGCTCTAGCATAGCATTGAACCTCTTTCGTTTCGTTGAGTATTTGTTCCAATAAAAGCTCTCCACTATAAAAATGTTGCCTTGTGGGTCGCTAAGGTAGTGTAGAGGGGTGGTGATTGTAAGACTAATCAATCACATACATACACACACGTGTATATGCAACTCATTGCATGCATGACAACACCCGGGCACATACACCCAACCCCTTCGCTTAGCAACCACCCACCACCCGTTAAGCTTTAGAAAATGAAATGAAAAGCAAATATGGAAAAAATAAATACATAGTACACATTTCCAATTGTCAAATGCAATTACTAAATTTTCCATTCGTTCACCCTCAGCATTGATGTTTGCAAATTTTTTTCGCAAATGCAATTGCTGTGTGTGCAAAGTTTATATTAAAAATAAAATATGGCATAAAAAATAAAAGAAAATTAAAAAAAAATTGCACTGTTATTTAAAAGATGTTTCTGTGCAAATATTTGTAAGTAAATCATCAAATTCTCAGCGGCAAGTATCTCTGCATCTTGCATGAAGAAGCCACAAGTGGCTTAAACATATGGCAGTGTTTTTTTTTTACAATTAGAAAACAACAAAAGTTTAAACAAATTATAATTTAAGCAAAGTTAGACCTTTTTAATAAAAGCAATCGAGTTAGAACTTCAGAACCAAGCTCCAAATTTGTAAGGTAATTAATTTGTTACATTCTTGCATAAGTTTTAAACATTTTTTCTTTTTTTTAGCATCAGCAAGCAATTCTTCTCTGCTACATTCTACTACCCATCTTCACATTGCGCATTTTGCTTTGTGTCAGCGGCAGTGGGCGTCTTTTCAATAGTTCATTTGCATTTGTTGGCGATTTAGCGCAATCAAAATTAGTACATAGTCGGAAGAAATGGATGAGGTGGAAGATGATACATTTGATGATGCAAAATCGATGCGCACAACCGATGAGAATCGCAAGTAAGTTGTCTTACGATATAGTAAAAGGTAGTGCTGCCTTCGAGGATAATTAATCTTTATTTATTTTTTTTTTTTGCTTTAATGAAACCAAAATCAAGCTATAACGCTTAGTTCGAGGTTTTGTAAGGTCAAGAGGCACATCATATCACTTATAGCGTTTATATTGTGGCTTTTGACAATACGTATAGCTTTCCAGCTACTAAGCAATGTGCTGTATACGTATTTAATAAGTGCATACCTCGCGTGAAATCCGCTTTTGATCACACTGAGCTAATGCAAATTTATAATAGAGCTTCTAAGTGGTGTATCTTAACAACACAGGTCGACAAAATTTCAAAAAAAAAATTTTTAACATAAATAAAATTCTACTTTTCAAAAGGACTTCGCTTTCTTAAGTAAATTGCCTAAAAATATGCTTCAAATAATTTTAATTCCTTTGTTTGCAGAAAATTTCGCAAAGGTAATGAGCTTAAAATAGCCATATCTATTTCAAGCCGTAAAAAACATTTACGAGAAAAAGGAAGCAACATTTTGAAGGGAAATGCACAATCATTTACTGTGTATATTTAGTTTTAAATGAAAGCAATTATTTATGAAGATATTGAGTCGTGAATATACAAAGAAAACGCGATTTTCGCCTGTTTGGACATGAATATCTCAGAAAATTGATCCAATTTAGAAATTCTGACTGCAGATTCAGATTCAGCGCACCGAAATCCTTTAAGAAAATATAATTTTATTTTTCCTATAACAATTTTAAGTTTTTTTTATATAGAAATATTACTAAACAAAGGCTAAACATTGGGTCATATTAATAAAAGCCAAGCTTTGCTTGAGATTTCAGACCTTTTACTCAAATTTTGAAATTTGGTTCATACAAATTAATGTCAAATTTCCGAAATCTTGAGTAAAAGCATTTGCTTGTTTTTTATTAATACGGCCCATTAAGAAAGAAAATGTATTTCAGACCAACTTTATCGAACACATACCTACTGTGTAGCAGTGGCGGTCCAGGCATAAATTGGCTGGGGAAGCCTATGTATAAAGCATATAAGCTTTAGCTACTTGCCTTTTATGTAATTTTCTTTGCTGTAATATCTGAAAGCGTTATTGCAGTTCCGTCATTGACTTTGATTAAATTCGTTTTGCATATTTGGATTCTTGTCTATATTCATACCGTATGAAACAAAATACATGTGAATGTTGCTGGTGGGCTAACGCGCCATCAGCATTTAAGTAGTAAACACATTGAAGAACTTAAAGGTAAACACATTTCAAACGTAAAAGAAATTTGTAAAACGAAAAGAACGAAAATATTTAAAAAATATTGAAAATACGGGTATCACGTATAAAGCGAGAGTAAACTTTAATGAACAACTTTTTATAGCAGATTTTAACCCTTTAACGCTCATTATATTATCGAAAATCATAAAAACAGACACTTAGAGGGTTAAAATGTCTAACGGAAACTTTAAGCAAACAATTTTACAGGTGGTCATCAATAACAAGAAGTATGCATGAGTTAAGATAAATGCATGAAAGGGCTAAGTTCAAGCCAATGTTTACACATTTGGCATTAAGTTATAATGGCAGACACTTACAGTCAGTTTCACGAAAGAATTTAAGTTTAATTTTATTTTTTTTACCTGAATTTTATATGAAATCTGACAGGGAAAAAATTAAATTTTCACTTAAATGTTTTCGCGAAACTGGCTGTTAGAGGGTTAAAATATTACTGTTGAAGAATGTAATTAGCGAGTTTTAATAAATATGGCTTTTAAATTCTACTTTATGTTAAGTGAATAATAAATTTGCAATAAATTAATTTTCATTTTTATTTCCGCAAAGACAAAATCACAGCGAAATCGAGAAACGACGTCGTGACAAAATGAACACCTACATCAATGAGCTGTCCGCCATGATACCCATGTGTTATGCCATGCATCGGAAATTGGATAAACTGACAGTGCTTAAATATACAGGTTAGATGCGTTCAAAGTGCGAGTGTATTTGCTTTGTCAAATTTTTATTCACTCATGTCCCTGCAAAAAATTCGATTAATCCGGGACGTGTCCGGGATCAATCGCAAGGGAGCATGCGACTAATACAATTTTACATCCCTTTATATGGAGTGAATTGATCGCATTTGTTCGAGCATGTCCTATGAAGAGACTAATTGTTCAACTTGTATACCCGAACGGGTACCAATGTAGATAAATCGCTTTCATCCCGAACGGGTACAAATGTAGATCAATCGCTCACATCCCGCATGGGTACAAATGTAGATTAATCGCTTTCATCCCCAACGGGTACAAATGTAGATTAATCGCTTTCATCCCCAACGGGTACAAATGTAGATCAATCGCTTTCAGCACGAACAGCTACAAATGTAGATTTTTCCAAGTTGTTAGCCAAGGCAATTTTTAATAACAATCTTTAAAAAATTGGAAATGTTCATAAATATTTAAATAAAGATTATATATGTTTTACTTTTGTTAAAAAATCTGAATAAATAAAAAAAAAAATTGTAAGTTTTGAGTATGCATTATATGAGCGTAATGTAAAGGATTTTTTCATAGGATATTTTAGGCAACATTTGGTTAAAATTATTATTCATCATTGTTATTAAAAGAAAGGGTGTTCAATTCGTTTTACCGGTTGCTCTACAATTTTTTAAATACATTGCATATTTTTGTAAAATTTCTGCATTTAAAGAATCTAGATTTGTAGCCGTTCGGAATGAAAGCGATTAATCTACATTTATACCCGTTCGGGATGAAAGCGATTAATCTACATTTATACCCGTTAGGGAACAATTGGTCTACAATTAGTCTACATTTATACCCGTTCGGAAACAATTGGTCTACAATTAGTCTACATTTATACCCGTACGGGAACAATCGGGGACTAATTGTGGACCGATTGTTCTCGAAAGAGATCAATCCGGCACAAATCTCTTTCGGGATTAATCGCACATTTTTTGCAGGGGTCTTTAAGTTAGAAATTCTAATCTCATTTACCCCTTTTCCTCTAACCGCACTGCCATTTATGTAGTACAACATTTGCGCAGCATACGCGGCAGCGTTTATCCTTACAGTGGCGGCGATTACAAACCAACTTTTCTGTCCGATCAAGAGCTGAAAATGTTGATATTACAAGCATCGGAGGGTTTCCTCTTTGTTGTGGATTGTGATCGTGGACGTATTTTATATGTATCAGAATCGGTATCAGAAGTATTGAATTGCTCACAAATGGATATGTTGGGGCAAAGTTGGTTTGATATTTTACATCCCAAAGATGTGGCTAAGGTGAAGGAGCAACTGTCGTCGTTGGATCCTTGTCCGCGTGAAAGGCTAATAGATGCGAAGAGTAAGTGTGAAAAGCAAACGAAACATTTTTTACAAGAGTGGTTTGTAACTACTTGTTTTATACCCCTTTTATAACCACTTTTATAACCCTTTCTAACCACTTTCTAACCTCCCTCTCTCTCTCTCTTACGCTAGCTATGCTGCCCGTCAAAACCGATATACCGCAAAGTCTCTGCCGCCTCTGTCCTGGCGCACGCCGTTCATTCTTTTGCCGTATGAAACTCAAAGCGAATAATAATCAACAAATCAAAGAGGAATCTGATAACTCATCCAGTTCACGCAGCTCCACAAAACGTAAATCTAAATTGAGTGTCGATCATAGATATCGTGTCATACAATGTACGGGCTATTTGAAATCGTGGACACCCATTAAAAATGAGGATCATGATAGCGAGAGCAGCGAGGATCAGCTAACGAATCATACAAGTTTGGTGGCAATCGGGCGTATACCGCCGAATGTGCTGGAATCAAATGTGCCAACTTCATTGGATAATCATCCCAATATACGGCATGTGTTGTTTATATCGCGTCATTCGGTGGATGGTAAATTTTTGTTTATCGATCAGAGGTATGTATGTGAAGGAGTAGGTAGCGTACAAGCAATTGATTTCAATTAACCAGCTGTGTTTGTATAGATTAGCAAGTGATTTGCTGCTTTTATCTTTTTTTCCTACAACACACAGCTTGGTGTACCTACATATGTATATAGTATTTTGTGGCTCACAAACCAAGCTTACCACTTTCTCCTTTTAATCTTGCAGAGCCACTTTGGTTATCGGTTTCTTGCCGCAAGAAATGCTTGGCTCAAGTTTTTATGATTATTTCCATCACGAGGATATACCCGTCTTGGCTGAGTCACATAAAATGGTTATACAAGTGTCGGAGAAGGTGACTACGCAAGTTTATCGTTTCCGTTGCAAGGATAATAGTTATATACAATTGCAAAGTGAATGGAAGGCATTTAAGAATCCTTGGACAACAGACATTGAGTATATTATAGCGAAGAATACGGTGTTTCTGTGAAGTAAGCAGCGGGATGGCTATACAAATTTACATATGTACATATGCCATTACATAACAGAAATTGTACATAATTTATGTTGTGCAAAACGCTATGCCATATTTTGAATCTAATTAGTCTGTATCGTGTTGTAGTTCATTACTCATGATAATTTTTCTTTAACGATATAAATAAAAATCAGTCACTCACGAAAGACTGAATGGACAAGCTTCGTTTTAATTAAAATTTTACGGACTACAAGAATGCCTATTAGAAATCTTTCGAACTTTTTCTACACAGCATATGAGTAACATTTAGTGCACATTTATAAATTAGGAATGAATTTAAACGAAATTTCGTCGATTTGGTTTTGTTTTCATTTCGATATAGAGCAGGGTTGGGCATGATTCAACTAATTTTGAGTGCACTCAGGCTGCAACTACCACTCAAACCTGAGTGGTAGTTAAATATTCAATTTGAGTGGTAGTTAAATCTCGAATTTAACTACCACTCAATTTGGGTGGTAGTTAAGTCTTGAATTTAACTACCACTCAAATTGAGTGGTAGTTAAATCTTGAAATTAACTACCACTCAATTTGAGTGGTAGTTAAATTCATGATTTAACTCGATTTTCAAATACCACTCAACTTTAGTGTTGGTAGCAAAAGTGCACAGAAGTCAGTCAAACCCCAAAAAATCTTATGGAAAAACTTACATACATACATACATATGTATATGTATGCGTATAACTTATACATATGTATGTACATTAAGTATACAAAATTCAAGGGAAGGACATGTGCATTACAATAGTAGTTGTAGATATTCAAGTTCATCTACTAGTTCGTTCTAGTTAAAGTTCTAGTTCACTTACTAGTTCACCCCTTTTTCAATTTCTAGTTCAACTCTAGTTCACTTATGCCAATTTCAAAACTAAAGACTCACATATACTCACATACATATGTATGTACATACATTTCACCACAAGCTGATGTGTTGATTAACTTCTCAATGATTCCACTGCCTAAATAGGTTTCGAGCACCAAATTTGAGTTGTAGTTGAATCAAAATTCAACTACCACTCAAATTGAGTGGTAGTTAAATTCGAGATTTAATTACCACTCAATTTGAGTGGTAGTTGAAAATGAGTGGTAGTTGAAAAATGCCCATCCTTGATATAGAGTAAACACGCATTCGCCTAAAAGTATGCAAAGCAAAAAGGAGGTATATAAACCTCGGAATAACCAATCCAAACCAAAATCAGTTAAATTGCATTTACACGCTTCTGCCAGGGGTGCATTAGGGTGGTCCTTAAATTCAAATAAACATTTTGTTCAATCTCACCCCCTAAATCGGTCAAACTACGGCCGAAGATACCATATATAAATTTTGGTCACAATCGGTGTGTGATAAAGGGTGTCGCACAGGGTTCAAAGTTCAGATAACCATAAGGAACACCTGCGCGACACTTCCTATCCGTCTCCGATAAGGACCAAAATTTAATTTGGTATCCTTGCGTAGAAGACTATCGATTTTAGCCATTCGGTACAAAAAAAATTAATTTAATTTTTTGGAGTTTATATGATAATCTGAACTTTGAACCCTGTGCGAACCCCTTAACCGTCTCCTATCCGGACCAAAATTTGCATTTGGTAGTTTTGACAATGGATTTTGGGCATTAGATATACAAAAAATTTAACTTGAATTTTTGAGTCTGCATAGAAGTTTCTGAGTTTTGACCCTGTGCGAACCCCTTTCCATTTGGGAACCACCACAATATTTTTTGTATGAAATGTGGCAGGTTATGGAGTATTCGGTTGGTGAGCACTCCATGCATGAGTGAATGAAGTACTCGGAATTTCTGCAGGGTTGTTTTTGTTTGCAGGAAAGTGAATGTGTCTTTGCGCTCAGTGGAAGAGAAAATGTTATTGTTGGGCAGCTGTTGGTAAACGTTTACAAAACGTTTGTACAGAAGACAAAAATTAATAGGGCCCTTCCACGATCAAATATTTGATCAAATCGTGTATATGTGTTAGTAAAATTGTCTATGTGTTTTTCACACGTACGTGTTTGATGCCGATTTGACCGAAATCAAAAATTTTTGTTTTCCATTAAATTGGATGGCTATTTGACGTGCGTTGTGGATGCGTGTAAGGTGCTGTTTGATCAAATTTCAGTGCCAAATTAGCATTTGACGTGTGTTGCAACCATTTGATCAAATTTCAGATGTAAATAAACGTGTGTTGCATTATATGCTAACGCAATATATGCAATGCAATCGTCAGTGTCACTCATTTTGTGCTCCAAAATTTAATTCTATAAACAAATTAAAAGAAATGTCAGCATTAATACGTAATAAAATAAAATAAATTACACAGACACGCGATTTGATCAAATGATTTGATCGTGTAAGGGCCCTATAACACTTATTCTGGCTGTTGAATTAACCCTCAACTGGCATCAATCCAAAAAATTACATTATTGGTGACATTGGTCCTTGGGACCAATCTAAATTATAATTTTTTTTTTCAATAAAGAATCTAAAACAAAGAGGAGACCCCTCTAATAAATTATTTGCCATAAAATTTCAGTCTCCTCAGGCAAGACGGCCTAATATACATATATCGCACCCTAAATCATAAAGTGACACAACTGAAACTTTTTCAAAATCGGGTTTATTTCATAAATCGGTACAGAGAATATATCTCTAGCGACTGCCAAAAAATTATTTCTATCAGAGTCTTTTTAAACTCAAAAATAACTATTATACGTGGCCTCTTCCCATATCATTGCCTATAAAATATAAAAGTTTTTGGCTCTGCTGAAAATTTTTGAATTTTGAGTTGTGTCACTTTATGATTTAGGGTGCGATATGTTCTTTAAACATAAATTAAAAAAAATGTACTTTTGTTAATATAACTGCGATTATGTGTTTAATTTTTTTTTCACACCTTTTTTTCTCTGAAGTATTTTTAAACTTTGGTACAATAGGGTGTTAAAATAAAACTAAATTTTCTTAAAGTTAACTTATTTCTTTAACAAGATTAGTAAAAAGAAAAAAATGTTTCTCCTTTTCAGGGAACACTAGTTCTCATACTAGTCTTTTGGAAGCGTGTTGAATGTTTTGCAAACATGCTTGAACAAGCTTAAAACAAATTCAATATAAAATAAAGCTTAAATTTTAATAAAGTAAAAATATCCGTTTTTAAATTTCACTCATTTCAGTCATTGCTGTTATAAGCAACGCAATGGAAACGTTGGTGCAGTAAAATGTATTAAACGGAATACTAACTTTTGCTGTCATAAAAACTTGCGCGCACAATGTCTGATTACGCAACACTATCTAATTAAAAGCTGCTCGGCATTTTAGTTGATTTTAATATGGAGAGAGAGAAATATTTACGTTTGGATATTTTAGTGTGGTCCCACGGACCAACATCACCATTTAAGGGTTAAATATTTTTTTATTCTGTTTTTGCATTTGCATTCACTTTGGCTGTGTGTCACATTTTGTTTGTATATTTTTCGTTCATTGGCTCGTTTAACTGTGTAACCTAAATCAAACGCACGCCGTCAATTTACTGTCAAAAATGTCTCATGCCCATACAACTTGTATGGGAGTAACCGAAATTGAACGGCGTGCGTAAAAAGCAAATTCGACGCCCAATTTTTGTTTTGCGTGACAGTTGAAATTAAGCATTGTGGGTGATTGTTTGCAAAAAAATTGACACTTGCCTTTGATATCGTGTCTGTTACTGTGTAACCTAAATCAAACGCACGCCGTCAATTTACTGTCAAAAATTTCTCATGCCCATACAACTTGTATGGGAGTAACCGAAATTGAACGGCGTGCGTAAAAAGCAAATTCGACGCCCAATTTTTGTTTTGCGTGACAGTTGAAATTAAGCATTGTGGGTGATTGTTTGCAAAAAAATTGACACTTGCTTTTGATATCGTGTCTGTTAGGTACATATTCCACAAAATAACAAGATTTTCTCTGATTTTCTGTATTTTTCTATTTCTTTATCTGAACACGCACGCAAGTCAATTTCGGTTCAACGCATATGAAAAATTTGCGTGCGTGCGTTAAATTGACGACTTGCGTTTGATTTAGGTTACACAGTTAGGTACATATTCCACAAAATAACAAGATTTTCTCTGATTTTCTGTATTTTTCTATTTCTTTATCTGCGTGTTCACGCAAGTCAATTTCGGTTCAACGCATGTGAAAAATTTGCGTGCGTGCGTTAAATTGACGACTTGCGTTTGATTTAGGTTACACAGTAACTGATGAGGGTTGTTTTACTTTGAATTCTCAGATATTTTATGCATTTTGTAAGTTAAATGAATTATTTTGTGTTGGTTAAGTTATCGCTTCTCGGCCTAATGGCTTAGATCAAAAGTGTAGTATCTGTTCTTATTAGCTTAACATCTAATAGATCCTCCATCGGAGGACAAGACATGTTAAACTGATTTTTTGAATTTGGCGGAGTGTCTAGGAGCTTGCTCCACCTCTGCCGCGGGTTGGCCAGGCATTGCAGTGTCGCCAGGAGTCGGCCCATATAATGAATAAATACACAAGAGTTTAACAAATATTAGAAGTTGCCAAAATTGGTAAACGACGTTTTCGTTTGAAAAAAAAAACGATAATTCTTTAGGAAATAAAATAGCGCATCTCGCATACCCTTTTCGCCTAAAACTATGCAATTTTACACAAATTCAAACAAAACAAAATCGGAAATCAAAAATTAAAATAAAAAAAAAAAAATTAAAATTTTTTTTATTTTTGATTTTTATTTTAAATTTTTAATTTTTTAATCTTGATTTTTAATGCGGGATTTTTGATTTTTTAATTTTTACTAAAATTTTTAATTTTTGAGTTTCAAATTTTAATTTTTTTTAATTAAATTTAAAGTTTTTAATTAAAAATTTTAATTTTAAATAATTTCTTAATTTATACACAAAATGAAACAAAACAAAATCGGAAATCAAAAATTAAAATTAAAAATTAAAAACTTAAAATTTTTTTATTTATTTTTTAATTTTTGATTTTTATTTTAAATCTTTTTTTAATCTTGCTTTTTTAATTTGGGATTTTTTTAATATTTAATTGTTATTTTCAAATTTTAAATTTTTAGTTTTTTTTTGAATTTAAAATTTTTTTTAATTTTAAATTTTTAGTTTTTTACATTTCAAATTTTTAGTTTTTTAAATTTTAATTTTTTAATTTTTTAATTTGATTTTTAATTTTTAAATTCAAATTTTTGATTTTTTAAATTTAAAATTTTAATTAAAAATTTTTTTTTAATTTTAAATTGTAAATTTTTAAATTTTTGATTTTGGATTTTTAAATTTTTGATTTTTGATTTTTGATTTTAAAATTTTTTATTTTTTGATTTACAAATTTTAATTTTTAATTTTTGATTTTTCATGTTAATTTTTAATTTAATCGTTTTCTGTCTTTTGGTCACAAAAATTTCAAAACTCAAGAAACAGAAATTGATATATATTTTTTTTTGTTATAAAAAAACTCACTTGCAAACAGAAAGTTATTTTTCTCAATTTTTCAGTTAGTCCCCAAATGTTTGTTATTTTAAAAACCTTTTGAAAAATTGACTGAAATTTTCGATCTCTGATAGTCCTTATCATCGACAGCGTTGATAAACTGCCAAACCTCTTGCCAAAGGTCAAGCACATTAGATACATTTTCGGATGAATAACTACATAAATTTTCCCATTGCAATTCAATATTTGTAATTTGAGTCTCACAATTTTGGGCTTTCATATACAAAAACTGCTTAAATACATACATGCGGTGACTAAAAAGTGGCTAGTGGCGAAACAGAAATTTTGGTGCCTAAAAAAAGCCGGTAGCTAAATCTAGCCACCAAATGGTTAAAACGGCAATGCTGTTCAGTGTGGAGAATACATACATACTTACGCCTAAAAGCATGCAATATTTATATACAAACATTTGGATGAAGCTAACAAAAGCGTGCTAAAAAAGACCGATCCTTTTAAGTCTCATTCCCCAGGATTTGTAGCAAATTTTATGAAGAGTTCAATTTTCAAAGCAAAAATCGTTGGCAGAAATAATTTTTGTGTTTTCTGTTTTAAGTTTTTACTTACTGCGTGTATTTTTATACGTAAGCTGCACCAGCTCATCAAATAGATTGGTCATGAAACCATGATGATAAATAGTATTCCATGTATGAACATCGCGCACATTAACGCCAGCATTATGTAAAATATTCTGTGTAGTCTCTGCAATTGGATGATATGGACTATGGGGATTATCCAAGTACAAAAAAGAAACCTGCGAAAAGGAGAAACAAACAGACATGCATCCATAACAGAGCTTTCAAGTTATGCAGTGCAGCTACTCACCTGCGTCCAATTGAAGGCCAACAATAGCGACACCACCGATTTGGAAATTTGCGTATCCGGTGGCCGCGTGCGCGCAAATGTAGGAAAATCATGTTTGTTGGATGTGTCGCGATGTATGCAATACTGCAAAATATTAATAAAAAAAAAAAGGATTTCACAACTGCTGACGCAAAAATCAATTACAACAATCTTACATAGGAAATCATTGGCAAATTAAAAGCGGCCGCCATTCGTCCCTCATGCACGCACGTCTCCTGCGGTCCAATATAGCCGGCTACTTGCTTGGTCCACAACGATGCTGTTTGTCTTATGCTAGACACCTCATCACCATACGTTTCAGTCACAATGAAGTCCAGCGAATGGCCGAGTTGCTTCAATTGGCCAGCGTTTACTTGTTGCACGGCAAGTGTGATGGCGCCAGATATGGTTATGCCTGTTCAAGAAATATTAGTTAACTTTCAAATTATTGCGTATTAAAAAAAAAAACGCTTCTTGCTCCACTTACCTGGTCGCTGATAATCCAAATTACCCGGACTACGTTGCGAACCCGTCAAATAGCCCAATGTAAAGACTTCAGCTGAAGCTATGCCAACGCCAAAGCGTTGATTGTTGTTATTTAGTTTTATTGTTGTTGGTGTTTTATATAAAAATATTGTACTTAAATACTCAAAATTGCCATTGAATAGTAAAAATATAAGCACGAAAAATAATGCGCGTGTTAGGGTTAATGTTAATGGTAACGGTAACGATAACGATAGTAAATGCGTCGCAGACGTGCAGGGGAATGTCTTCATTACGTAAAAAAAGAGCAGGCGTAGACGATTTTACGTTTGTTATTTTAAGTTTTTCGACGTTTTATTTATGCAGGGTGTAAATGTAAATGCTTAACCCTTGTAAGTACGTGCGCGAAAATGTGTTATTTATTTTTTTTTTTTCTGTTTTATTTACTTATTGTCTTGAAGTATTTGCTTTGGCGTTTTTTACTATTGGCAGTATTTTTGTTGGCATTTGCGTTTTGGTTTTAGGTTATCTACTCCTTTGTATGCGGTAAAAGCATTTGCGTTTTGTGGGCAGTATTTTGTGTTTTTTTTTCACACATTTAAACGTTAAGTACTTTTGCTGCCCTTTTTAAATTCTCTTCCATTTAAATATCTGAATTCATATTTTCTCATTTCTCTTACGCTTCATTATTTTTTCATCTTTACATATTTCAGTATTTGCCTGCACACTTCTTTTTTCCCCAACGTAAACAGTTGTCTACTCCAGTTTGTTTGCATTACAACGTTCGCCTAAATCGGCTTATGTTTACATTTTTCTGTATGCATCTAATTTAAAATTTTTAATTTTTCCCTCTTTCATACATTTTCCTTTTATCTTTTACAACAAACATTATGCTTTTCATTGGTTTGCTTCTTTCCTTTCTTTTTCTAAATTAGCCACTCATTCTTATTTTATTTTTTTCACAGCCGCAAGCGGCATTAATGCTGTAATTTGATTTTCAGCCTAAAAGCATGCTACATTTATGCCGACCGACCACAACATCTGCCATAGTACAGCTCTTACCAGCCCTCTAATGTCGACGTCCAAACACGGAGACACGAAGTTGAGCAACCCGCTGCTTTTGATCGTTTGTCGGTGAGAAGGCGACGAGGAAAGGAGGGGGGCACCAAGTCGTCGGTGCTCGGACAACACGCTTTGTGCAGCAATTCTTATCGCCAGTGACCAATCAGAGCGTTCGAAGAATGCCAGAACAAAACATAATGAACAAAAGTTGGCCAGCGACGAGTTGATGTGTTTGGACAAATGGAAGACAGAACAGCGGCACAAAAGAGAATCGTTGGATAATTTCGCAGCAGAGTTGCTGTGTTTGGACACGGACAATGGCTCATAATCAGTGATGCCAAGTGTAGGGAAAAGAGGCTACATGTAGGGAAATTCGACCTCAAATTTGCAGTGTAGGGAAAAAGGGACAGATTTTCAAAAATTAGCTAAATGTAGGGAATTTTTGAATTCAGAAATTTTCGTTTTCTTTGCACAGAATTAATATTTTTATATATATAAGTACTTTATTCGGTCTATGATAACAATATCTTACAGACTAGAAATGTACAAGAAAATTACTAACTAAATAAGTTGGAATTCCGTACTAGGGATAAAATGAAGTAATCTTATCGGCAAATTGGGATCTCGGCATTGCAAAGTCAAGATCTAATTTTTTGTAAATATTATTGATTTCACTGACTGCCCTGGTAATGGGGGCGAGATAATGGTAATTGGATTTAACTGCTGTAATGAAAAGGGTAGTGGGAACGTAGGACACGATTTGGAACGTTGAAGCTTAGTTGCTGAAGCAGGCTCACGCAATCAATTAATCCATTAACAATGTCAAAAATGAACATTATCGAATGAATTGTGTGCCGACTAGAGAGAGATTTTAAGTTTGTGAGCAAACACCGAGCATTATACGATGGATAGTGGTCGACGAAATGAAGGGGATAGAGAGCAAAGCGTGTAAAACCTAAAATTTTTTAATAAGTAACTACAAATAAAATGTTTCTGCATGTTTGAGTACAATATTTCAAAATTGTACTTTGTTCTGATCTGGCAATATATTCTTCGACCTGCCTACAGGACCTCGGAGCAAAGGTTTCTCTTTTCGTTAGCTTCGCTCCTGCTCCGCTCCCAAAATTTTTTGCTTTAGTTCTGGATCCGACCTTAGCACCAAATTTCGCTTCCATCTTTTTTTGTGGTGGGATGGTGCCCATCCCTGCTTTACCAAGACCTAGTGTTCTTACCTGTTTAATACATAGTTATCCCACATGCCCTCACACCAGTTTTCAGTACCCTTCTAAAAATATTTCCAAAGATATTCGCTGTCAAAGTTTCAGTTTGTGTGGAAGGTGCCCATTCCTGCATTACCAAGACCTAGTGTTTTTACCCGTTTAATACATAGTTTTCTCACATGCCCCCACACCAATTTTCAATACCCTACTGCAAATATTTCAAGAAATATTCGCTGTGTATGGGAGGTGCCCATCCCTGCCTTTTAATCAGATTAAAAATATGCCTATTATAATTAATAATAATATAATATAATACAATGGCGCTATTATAACTCTGACGAGTTTTATGGCCGAGCTTTTCTCCCAATTCGAGGTGTGCTCCTCTTTGTTTTTCCTACTAATTGGGTGGACCTACAGTTTTTTGCCGGCTCCGAACGGCGAATGCATCTTTTGTGAGAAGCTTTTTCATGGCAGAAATACTCTCGGAGGCTATGCCGCCCACTGCCAAGAGGTGACCGCTGCTCTATTGTAATTACCGGGTGAAAATACCTAGGTGTGCAAAGTTTCGTGAGGATCCGTTCAGCGGTTTTCTCGCCAATTGAGTTTAAACACAATTTCCATTTCACATTTATAAGATACAGAAAATACGGCGTAGGGAAATTTGTAGGGAAAAATTTTGTTAGCGTAGGGAAAAGTAGGGAATTTTTTGGCATGGCGTAGGGATTTTTGGTCCAAGAATATTGGCATCACTGCTCATAATGTATATATGCCCAGCACGCTTGCTTTCTTGTTGATTTCTTGTTGCTTTTCTCATATGTGGCATAATATTTACATTTGGCGAAATGTCACTCACAATTACTCCACAATTCCATTCCACTTCCTTTTTAATGCCTTCAATTATTCGATTATCGTTTACTTTGTTAAGTTGTCCTCGGCTTGTTATTCAAATAATAAATGATGTCCTTGCTCATTCGCTCGTTGACGGCGACTTTTGTTAAGAATTTTGTAGGTCAACATCATTATGATTGGCTGGAAATAAATAAAGATTGTGGTTGAATTTTACGAAATTATGAAATGAGTTGAAATATTTAAATTGTCGCTCCGGAAGAAGAAAGACGCATGCCAGTAATTTGTCGACGAAAAAAGGCGCATTAAAAATATTTCGGTGAAGAAAGACGCCTTACAAAACATGTCGACGAAGATACGACGCATTAAAAAATATTTCGACGAACAGAGACGCATCAAAAAATATTTCGACGAAGAAAGACGCATTAATATTGACAAAGAAAATAAAAAAATCGAACACGTGTTTCTTTCCTAAAAAATATTTTAATGCGTCTTTCTTTATAGTAAAAAAAATAAAGCGTCTTTCTTCGTTATCAAAAACAAAAAAATAAAGAGTCTTTCTTTCGAAAAATATTTTTAATGCGTCTTTCTTTGAAAAAAAAAAGTTTGCGTCTTTCTTCATCAACAAAACACTTTGCGTCTTTTTTCTTCTATAGCGACGAAATGTTGATAAGAGAAATAAAATTTGTTGTAAAATGTATGAATTTCATTAATAACACTGTGTAATAGAGTGACTCGGCATGAAAGGCCTAGCCCTAAATATAGTAAAACCTCAGGTAAATAATTGGTAAATTGACATTTAAATTTAAAAACTAATAGGGCTTCTTTTTTGTTATTTGCTTTTCCGACAGGGTAGGATTACGTTGTATTGTATAACGAATTTCCGTCATCGCTTGTCAAGTTTGATGTGGTTATAAACCGTTATTACGAAACAAGATACTGAAGATGGCACATAGCCGAAATCAAACTTGACAAGGGATGGAGGAAATTCGTTCCACAATACATCACTAATAGGGCTATTCTGGCAACTGTCTTTCCAAAGACAACTATCTTTCGAGAGGAAAAAAAAAATTTGTCTTTCTCCTTTCGAAATTTAGTTGCCTTTGTTTTGACGTCGATAGTTGCCACAATATCCTAGTAAATATATTTTATTTATGAGCCGAGGCTTTTCATCTCAGAGCACCAATGTTTGGAAGATTTTGTTTTTGCCTAGTCTTTAAAATGTGTGATGTTTTGTTATCTAATTGCATTTAAATCTCATCCTCACCCTCCTCTTCTCATTGTCTTTCTATCCACCTCACATTAACCTTCTTCGCACACACCCGCTATCTCACTTCATAATTAACAATTATCTCACTAATTTGCATACATTAGCCTACGCAGTTTTATCATTTATATTTCACTTTGTGCCGCAATTGAACTGTCACTTAGGCGCGATAATAGAATCAAGAAATTTTGATTTCCTTTAAGTAAAATTTGTGTGTGTAACTCAAGCTGGCACCATCACATCCGTTGCCTGTTGTTTCCCTGCAAAAAAATGCGCGATTAATTCCCAAAGAGATTTGTCCCGGATTGACCTCTGTCGGGAACAATCGGTCCACAATTAGTCCCCGATTGTTCCCGTACGGATATAAATGTAGACTAATTGTAGACCAATTGTTGCCGAATATGTAGATTAATCGCTTTCATACCGAACGGGTACAAATCTAAATTCATTAAGGGTAGACATTTTACAAAAATATGCATTGCATTTAAAAAATTGTATAACAATCGGTAAAATCAATTGAACACCTTTTCTTTTAATAACAATGATGAATAATAATTTTAACAAAATTTTACCTAAAATATCCTTTGAGAAATTCTTATGCTCACATAATGCATACTCAAAAATTTTAAATTTTTTTATTTATTAAATGAGATTTTTTTACAAAAGTAAAACATTATATAATCTTTATTTGAGTATGCATGAGCCGTACCATACGAAAACTGGCAATTCTAAAATTTCTTTCATAGAATTTCTTTGTAAAAATTTTTGAAAGTACTAGTTTTCGTATGGTACGATGATGATCTGTTCTTATAAGCTTAACATCTTATAGATCCTCCATTGGAGGACAAGGCATGTTAAACTGATTTTTTGGTCAACTAAACTTAACTTTTAAATTTTTTTTTAAATGCTAATATTAAATTAAATATGTTTACAACTTTAGGACGAAAAAAGTCCAAAACTTATGGCATAGAAACAACACAAAAAACAAAAGTTCAAAAAATTATAAAACACACATTGTTAGGAATGGCAAAAAAAAATTAATAATCGATTAACCGTTTTTTAGGTTAATCGAAAGGGTTCGATTATTAATCGCGAATAATCGTAGGGAACTAACCGATTATAACCGTTTTTCGATTACAATTATTGATAAATTAATACGTAGTACCCCAAGAGGACAAACAAGCTAATTTTTTATGTATGTGTGTTCGTTTTTTATAATAAAAAATCGTCATTTCAGCGAAAAAATCGTCAATATTTTGTTGCTATCTCATCTTTACAAAAAATACGTTATAAACAAAATAAGTAAATATTTTAAAAATATAAATACACGCGCGCCATCTGTTGGAACATAGCGGTGGTTATAACCTAATCTCATTAGTAAATATGTTGCATATATTTAGACAGCAGCAAGAAATTACATACATACATACATACATATATACATACATACATTCAGGTGAAACTAATAAAAGCGTGTTAAAAAGTGTCGGCTTTCCACTAAGAAAGCGCACCACGAAAAAAAATTACTTTTTCAGGGGCTCTCAAAACTGAAATCAAAACATGCAGGAAGTTTACAGTTTACGAGATAATTGTCGTTAAGTTTGGATGGGTCCATAGATATTACCCCAGAAAGAGAATTATGTCGGCTGAGGATTATTTTTTTTTAAAGCGCGGCTGAAGGCCGCCAACGCAAAATATTGTTCTACACACGTACATATATGCATTTGCTCGTTTTAGTACGTGCTTTTATCTCGGCAATAGATCCCAGTTTTCGTATTTTGTTTGGTAAATTTCAAAATTTTAACAACAAATATCTTGTAAACTACAAGCCTCCGGAAATTTTTGATTTCAGTTCCAAGTCCTGTGAGAGCTCTCTACCCCCCTGAAATAGTCATTAATTTCGGGGCGTTGTTCCCTAATGGAAAATTTTCCCAAAAACAATTTTAAAGAGGTACGAATTCATACAAATTCGTATATAAATGAAATCATATTTAAAAAAGCTGTGCATATTTATCTACACATTGCGCTTACTTATATGATAAAATATATAAATAACATCATCAATCATTCATAAATACTAATTCATAACATTTTGCCTAGAAAAATAAACTTCGATTATTTCCTTTCGATTATTTTCGACTTGAGAGGAAAAAGGTTAATCGAAAAAATAATCAAAAGGAAAAAACCGATACATTTTAACCGTTAACCGAAAGAAATTAACCGATTATAATCGTTTTTCCGGTTATAGTTGCCATCCCTACACATTGTCAATTAAAAGCCTCCGCACACGAGCATTTGAAATTACGTTGATTAGCCGAAATCACTTTCCGAAATCACGCGCATTCACACACGTTTTTGAGTAATTTCATTTAGTCGGGTTTCAGTTACGCTGTTCCTGCGCCAAATAAAAATTTGTACATGGTCAACTTAAATGAAAATATCATTAATAAAATACTCCCACCAAATTAAATTTTTTATAATTAAGGAATCGCTAATGCAATATACAATGAGAATATATCTAAGAAATCGTCGCGAACAAATTTAATAGCCGTTTTTATTTTAGCGCAGATGTATATCCGCTAAAATAAAACTCAGCTAATGTGAAATATTAGCGATGGGTAAAGATGTTTTCGATTATAATCGATAAAATTTAGAGAAGAGACCGATTCTAGAGTAATTTCGTGAGTGTTTTCGCCGAAATGCGCATTTCAAGGGTGATTTCAGCTGGCATTTTTGTATGGCAAAACAACGTTATTTAAAGGTAATTAACGCCGAAAACACGATTTTTGCCTAAAACACCCTTAAATCATGCTCGTGTGCGGAGGCTTTAATTCTTTGCAATTTTTTCATACGTGACAGAAACTGAAAAAAAGCCGACCTGATCGTTGAAATTTTGATATGACGGCCACTAGCCTCAACCACACATTGTAGACGAAGGGTCATGGAATGTATCAGGTCCATCAGCCCATAAATTTCGCGTATTTTATGCCATTCTTCCTGAATGGTATTAATTACAGCATTTTTCGCTAGTAAACCTTCATTTTCTGTCTTTTTATTTCAAAAAAAGCCAAAAATGTTTGATTGGGTTTAAGCTGGGACTTGGGGCAGGTGTATCCATTGATTTGGTGCAATTATGCAGTACCCAAGTCCTGCACAGCAACGATTTTTTTTTAGGATCGTTGTTCGGGTACAACTTTTACTTTAATTTATTGGCGTTTTTTGGTTAAAAAATGCAGTGTTGCCAATTTAGCTATTTTGTAGCTAGATTTAGCTATAACTTTTGGCGTTTAGCTACAGATATTTGCGTTTAGCTATTAGCTATTTTTGTTAGCTTTTTTTTTAATAACTTAGCTTTTTTTAGCTATTTTTCTTAATTTTTTTATTTTGCACATCAGTTTATCATTTTAAGCTAATGAGTCATCTGTGAGTATATGAAAACTTGAAAGTGTATACTGATCCTTATGATTATCAAACTATACACAAGTTGATAGTCTGGCATGCCTTCCTTATTTTATCAATTATTGGTGCATTCATATGCAAGGTTGATCAATAAGGTTTTCGCAGTGTGCAAAAGCAACTCTGCCATACATTTGGTTGTTGCCCATTTTACTATCTGAATTCACAAATGACCATTGGCATACGCTACACTGTCAATATGTATCGCGATTTTTGAATCGGTTTGATGAATCGCAAACTAGTGCTGTACGTTCAATGCATGGAGGAACAATAAAGGAGAATGCATAACGACATACCTTCATACATAGTGGGGCCAGAAGTGTCATGCAAAGAGGAATGTAGAAGAATTTGACAGATGTGGCCCCTATGGAAATGCTAGGTTGCGTGTGTGTGTGGAATATGTCAACAAAAAAAAATGCTTGTGTTCGTGTGTGTTTATGAAGATTGAAGAAGAAGTCAGCTGATCTTATGCATTCTCCTTTATTGTTCCTCCATGGTTCAATGTGAATATTGCGATATTTTTCTCGCTCTGAGGTTCACAGTATTTTATTTCCGTCCTTTTCACGGTGTATTCGTAAAATTTTTCAGAACTTTATTATCAAGTTAATTGAGCAACTCCGCCAACGCTTACCGCAGAATATTCAATCTTTAAAAAATATTGAATTTTTTTCTGTAAGCATGCCAAAAATATTTGACACTTTCAAGGATGAAAAGGACCCCTTTAACACGGAGGAAATCCCTATTTTAGAAATGCAATGGAAAAAACTACACGCATACGCATGGAAGAGAACTACCTCTACAATAAAGTTTTGGGTAGACGTAAGAAAGTTTAGAAATGCTCTTAACGAAAATCCGTTTGAAGAACTACAATCTTTTGTGTTTAATTTTCTAATCCTACCGCTTAGTAATGCAGAAATAGAACGTAGCTTTTCTGTTATGAACGTAATAAAAACAAAGCAAAGAAATAGAATGCAATTATGTATTTATGTTAAACTCTCTATTGACTGTTAGGTATGGTCTAAAAAGGCTTGAAAAATGTTGTAATAATTTTGATACTAACGATATTATTAAAGCAATGACTTCACTTAATATATATGATTCAACCTGTGAATTAAATGAATATATGATTTTTAAAATGTTATTGAACCAAATTTTTAAGTAAAGTCTAAATATTAAGTAGTCGCTATTATAATTTATTTTAATACTGCAATTGAATGTACATACATACATACGTATGTAATGAATTGATTTTTGATGTGTAAACATCTTTGCTGTAGCTACGAGTGATTTCGAAAAACAGGTAAAGTTTACGCGTAAACGTAAATGAACTTTGTGTTAGTGCACTGCTGCGTCCGTGTGAATCGCTTGGCATTGTCAGTGGTAGGTAGGTAGATAGACATGTACTTACAAATGCATGCACGCATAGCTGTGCAAATGCAAATATCAACAACAACAGCAACGAAGCGAAGTGAAGTTGTTGTTGTTGTTGTTTTCTGCAACAATGCGACAAATAAGCAAAATAAAAAGGACCAACCTGTTTGAACATGTATGCAAATGTATGGATATGCACACCTACATCTACCTATCTAATTTTCTATGCAATATTGGTATCAAATGAAAGGTTTTGAGCAGGACTTCGATATGAAGCTATTTTCATTGTGACCCCTAGGCCGGGTCTCAAGATATGGGTCAAAAGGAGGACCCGGATGATCCTTGAATGTTCCTGAGCAATATTGGTATCAAATGAAAGGTTTTGAGCAGGACTTCGATATGAAGCTCTTTTCATTGTGACCCCTAGGCCGGGTCTCCAGATATGGGTCAAAAGGAGCACCCGGATGATCCTTGAATGTTTCTGAGCAATATTTGTATCAAATGAAAGGTTCTGCGCGGGGATTGAACACGGAACTCTACTTTTTATGATTCCTATGTCGGGTCGCGAGATATGGGGCAATACGAGGACCTGGATGTCCTTGAATGTTTCTGAGCAATATTGATATCAAACGAAAGGCTTTGAGCATGGATTCTACAGGGAGCCCGATTCTTTATGATTCCTATGTCGGGTCCCGAGATATGGGCCAAAATGACGACCGGATGATCCTTGAATATTTCTGAGCAATATTGGTATCAAATGAAAGGTATTGAGCAGGGATTTCACATAGAGCTCTATTCATTATGAGTCCTAGGTCGGGTCCCCAAATATGGGTCAAAATGTGACCCCGGATTAACCCGGAATGTTTCTGAGCAATATTGGTATCAAATCAAAGGTGTTGAGCAGGCCTTCTACACGGAGCTCTACTCGTTATGGTTCCTAGGCCGGGTCTCCAGATATGGGTCAAACGTGGACTCGGATGATCTTGCATGTTTCTGAGCAATACAAAATAAAACAACATAAAAAATCAAAAGTCAAAAACCAAAAACCAAAACAAACAAAAACAACAAAATAGTAGCAGTCACAATGACAACAAAAGATTACAAAAACTATAGTCGCCTTTTAATCCATAGAAAACCAGGAAAAAGGGAATAAGGAAAAGGGAATAAATCTCCGATTTCGAAACTGTTTACACATCAATGTTCATGAATACCCGTTATTCACGCTTTAATTTTTTTTTTTTTCATTGTAATAATCTTATTATGCGACGTACATTTATATGTACATACATACAAACAAATATATGTATGTGGCTACAATATATAATATATGTATATATAAATATTCATATATGTGAAGTTGTTTTATGTCACGTCTTTTTAAATAAATGATTATTTGGCTATTTTTGAAAAAAAAAAAAATTTGGCTATTTATTTTAGCTATGAAAATAATTATTTAGCTATTTTTAGCAATTTTTTTTTTAATTTAGCTATAAGCTTCAAAATATTCTGGCAACACTGAAAAAATGCAAATTTTTATTGCGATTCTCGACTAATCGTGTCAAGCTAAAACTCCTTCTTCATCAGGTCATTAAAAATCCGCAGTCCGCCAACACCCTTGAGGATAAACGACTCCGCATTATTTCAGACAATTTTCGAAACATCAGATTTGGTCTAATATTCTTCTGTAGCAGAGCTGTGTTGGTCGTTCGCGAAATTTTTCTGTGTCCATCGCGATGCATCGTGTGTATAGAGATCTATTTTTGTTTCATTGCGAAAAAGAACATCAACACAGCTCTGCTACAGAAGAATATTAGACCAAGTCTGATGTTTCGAAAATTGTCTGAAATAATGCGGAGTCGTTTATCCTCAAGGGTGTTGGCGGACTGCGGATTTTTAATGACCTGATGAAGAAGGAGTTTTAGCTTGACACGATTAGTCGAGAATCGCAATAAAAATTTGCATTTTTTAACCAAAAAACGCCAATAAATTAAAGTAAAAGCTGTACTTGAAGAAACATCCTAAACAAATCGTTGCTGTGCAGGACTTGGGTACTGCATAATTGCACCAATTGAATGGATACACCTGCCCAAAGTCCTAGCTTAAACCCAATCAAACATTTTTGGCTTTTTTTGAAATAACAAGACAGAAAATGAAGGTTTACTAGCGAAAAATGCTGTAATTAATGCCATTCAGGAAGAATGGCATAAGATACGCGAAATTTATGGGCTGATGGACCTAATTCATTCCATGACTCTTCGTCTACAATGTGTGGTTGAGGCTAGTGGCCGTCATATCAAAATTTCAACGATCAGGTCGGCTTTTTTTCAGTTTCTGTCACATATGAAAAAAATTGCAAAGAATTAATTGACAATGTGTGTTTTATAATTTTTTGAACTTTTGTTTTTTGTGTTGTTTCTATGCCATAAGTTTTGGACTTTTTTGGTCCTAAATATTGTAAACATATTTAATTTAATATTAGCATTTAAAAAAAAATTTCAAAGTTAAGTTGAGTTGACCAAATACCAGTATGAGAACAAATTTCTGAGTTGTTTTCATTTTGCAAAGAATTAATTGACAAACTGTACAAAGTTTTAGCAAATAATAGAAGTTGCAAAAATTGGTATCCAAGTTTTCGTTTGGTAAAAAATAACGATAAATTTTTATGAAATCCAAAAAGGTGTAAAGTACAGTAAAATTGATAAACTATAAGTTTCGCCAAGATTTTGTTCGCATTTTAGTAATCTATATGACTCCACCCGCCCTCCCCCCAGTGTTGCCGCTAACAAATTTCAAGAAGCGGCCCAAAAAAGGAAAAAGTGCCAAAAGTGGCCCGAATTTTTATTAAAAAGGATATTGCATATTTTCAAAAAGTTGGGTTCCGGTGGCCTGGCTCTTAAAAAGGTTCAAGTTGCCACTTTAATGGCCCCAGCGGCAAAATTTTGAGTTGTGTCACTTTATGATTTAGGGTGCGATATGTATGTACATATATGGTTACTATGAAGAGTTGATCGTGCATCGTCTAACTGTGTAACCTAAATCAAACGCACGCCGTCAATTTACTGTCAAAAATTTCTCATGCCCATACAACTTGTATGGGAGTAACCGAAATTGAACGGCGTGCGTAAAAAGCAAATTCGACGCCCAATTTTTGTTTTGCGTGACAGTTGAAATTAAGCATTGTGGGTGATTGTTTGCAAAAAAATTGACACTTGCTTTTGATATCGTGTCTGTTAGGTACATATTCCACAAAATAACAAGATTTTCTCTGATTTTCTGTATTTTTCTATTTCTTTATCTGAACACGCACGCAAGTCAATTTCGGTTCAACGCATATGAAAAATTTGCGTGCGTGCGTTAAATTGACGACTTGCGTTTGATTTAGGTTACACAGTAATGATATCCACTGGACAACGCAACATGCGACCGGCATATAAAATTCGCCGGTAGATAGTGGGCAAGCCAAATATTATATATGTACATATATGAATAAATAGAAATGTAGATAAGCAACGATGTTATAAACCCACCAAAAAATCTAAGCCTTATTTAAGAATTAAAACAGCAGAAACGACATAAGGCCTGAAAATTATAAGGGTATGAAATTTGTATGGCATAAAGCTTAAAATAAGACAGATTTTCCTGTGTTCTAATAAAATTGTCTTAAAAATGGCATTCAAATGTTTTTGCATATTTTGCATATTTTGGTCATATATGCATATTTTTACATATTTTGCGTTGTTTGCATTTTTTTATTACATATTTCGCATTATATTGCCTATTTTTGTAATTTGCTAGACAGTTTTATACAAACGAAATTCATGCATAACAGTCATCTGACGACGAATAGAGTTTCGTGTGAACACGGCTATTATTAGTATTTTCGATACGGTGCATACCTGTCGACAAAGAGCCGTTTTCAAACATGCTCCTACTACCTCTGTGGATGTAGAACGTTCGTTTTCTATGTATAAGAGCTTTTTTCGACCGAATCGGCAAAGTTTTCTTTTTGAGAATATGAAAAAATATTTCATTGTATGCTAATGAATCGTTAAATAAGGATTAACCTTTACAAATTATGAAATGTTCAAGACTGAATTTATGTACATATCTATAAAAACATACACACATATTGCTAGCTTAGAGTGCAAATTTTGTAAGTCCTTTTTTCAAACATTGTAGGAGAGACAAAAAAACAAAAAATTAACAAATTTCGAAATGAAAAAAAAAATTTCTGTTCATGTAAATATTTTGGACTTACAAAATTTTCTTCACTTTCTGCACTTACACAACTTGCGTATCGCTGAATAACAACGATTAGAAATATGACAAGTATCACAGACTTATTTAGCGTGGTGCGTATTTGATTTTTCTAGCGTGCTACATAAAAATACAGTTTTTCATAAAAAGTGGACTTACACAGTTTGAACTCTAAGCTAACGATATGTACAACGTACAACGTACAACGTAAGAGCAAAATTGAATTAAAAAATGTTTGTACCTAATTTATTTAACTATTGTAACTTCAATAAACATGAATTATCTGAAGTTGAAAAAATTTGAATTAATGCATTTTTTTTTTGATTTTTCATGCATATTTCTCAGTTTTTGTTGCATTTTTTATGCGCATATTTTTTATTTTTTAGTACATGAAATTCCATGCCCTAGTAATAAGTAAGTAGCGGTGCTGACAGATCACAAATGTGAATGTAATGTACATAAGCCCTTATTACAAGGAATTATAGCCCCGACACATAGCATACGTTAATCCGTCTACGTCGACGTATGTGACTGACAGCTCACGTACTTGACGGAGAGGTCGCCACATAGGAAACGTTGACGGATATACATAAATCAGCTGTTTGATTAACCTTTAACTACAGAGGTGGTGGCAAAAATTTAACTCTTTAGAATATTTTGTAATTTCTCTTTTAAGTTGCCCTCTTGAAATTCAGTTTTCAGTAACTTCACATCTCCTGATAATTATTGACCATTTTGGTTTTATGGAGGAATGTTTTACAAATGAGAAAAAACTCGAAAAGCAAATTGCAAAAAAAATAAAATTCAAGAGTAGCTAAAGGTTAACAATCAAAAGCAATCAGCTGACATACCGACGGATTGACGTATGCCAAAAGTTGAGTGTTGGGCAACTTTGGTACGTTGCGGCGACGGATCCGTCGTACTTGTACCGATGTGCATTTAAATGCCCGCAGTTTACTGAGCTGTCAGTCACATACGTCGACGTAGACGGATTGACGTATGCTATGTGACGGGCCTATTACCCAGCCAGCAAAATCATCGTAAACGAGCTCGTAAACGGATGTTTTCTCGAAGAAAACTCTAATAAAATATCGTTTATGATATCCGTTTAAGGCGAAGAATACTGTTTCGCTTTAAAATGTTCAGCGCCTACGAGTGTCGTAAATGTATCGAAAAAGCACTCGTATATGAATCTTTTTACGTCCGTTTTTTTTTATCGTAAATGTAGAAATTTTACAAACATACATACTTACTTTTAAAATATTGAGTTTGAAATTTTTCGTTTTCTTTTTTGTTTTTATGACATGATAGAAAAAAGTTTCTTTTGTTATTGTTTTCTTATTCGAGAATAGCTCGTAAATCGCAATGTTCGTAAAATGTACGGTACCTTGCTGGCTGGGTATTTAAGCCTCATTTCCCATGGCGAAAACACCTTGGGAATGAGGTTTACTATTATTTATTCATACAACTTATAACCCTTAGAAACTTCAGGCACTATTATTTAAGACTTATTATGATCTGAAAAAAGCCCTAACTAAGGCGTAGATTTTTTGAAGGGTATACATACACACACATATGTATGTAAGTACATACGTATGTATGTAAAATGCAAATTATGAATGAAGTTTGCTAGTTAATTCAAAACATGTGCCATTGGCGACGATCGATTTCAGTTTTAGTAGAGTTAACGTTGTAATCGGACGGCGGATTGCGAGCGGGAAATTAATAAATAAAAATACTTAATATAAAACTAAAAATTCTGTTTTAAGAGTTATAAAATTGTTAAACATGAGTGTGTTAATTTTTCTAATATCCATTCTAGTGGGTTATGTTATCAATTCATTGATAAAGTCGCTGAAACGTCCACCAAATTTTCCACCAGGTAAGAAGAAGCGAGAATACTAGATAGGTATGTAGTTATGTGGGTAATAATTCCAAAATCTATGATGTAGTACATATCTATAACCGATCTATATCTATTTCTGCCCCGTAGCTAATCAGGCAAAACGATAGTCTCACCATAGAGACACAAAATGGCACATCGCCGAAACCGATGTATGACCAAATCAAACTTGACAAGAGATGACGGAAATTCGTTGCGCAATACTTGGAACAAATATGTAAAATTTCAGCTACGCGAAACGTAGTTCCATTAGCAGCACGTACTGCGGTAGTCGCCAGTTTGAGGTTTAAACTATCTCCAAACTATTAATTAACTATAACCTATTATTAATTAACTATACCAGAACTACTCAGAACGTGTTATAAAGTTCTGCAGAGGGGGGCAGTTGTCACTTTGTAGGATATCATCTTGTTAAAAAAGATCGTCGAAACCTGGTTTGGTACTTAACAAAATTAGGGGTAATAACTTGGCAATGGACAGCATATGCAAATTTCAGCTACGCGAAACGTAGTTCCATTAGCAGCACGTACTGCGGTAGTCGCCAGTTTGAGGTTTAAACTATCTCCAAACTATTAATTAACTATAACCTATTATTAATTAACTATACCAGAACTACTCAGAACGTGTTATAAAGTTCTGCAGAGGGGGGCAGTTGTCACTTTGTAGGATATCATCTTGTTAAAAAAGATCGTCGAAACCTGGTTTGGTACTTAACAAAATTAGGGGTAATAACTTGGCAATGGACAGCATATGCAGTGTATTTCTGGCATGGAAAAACTTATCATAAAAAATCACTCGACTTGGATGAGAAGTACCTACTTACAATTTGAAACATTCCTTTTTACAAATGTTATTCTTAAGCTTATTAATTGGCATTATGCAATGCACTTCCCTAAAATTGTCTTCTTATAAATATGGGCGTATACACGTGCATATAGTCAACATATATGTACATATATTACATAAATACATACTTACTCACATGCATGTGAACATATAAATCAATTATATTACTCGTATTTGAAGCTGATTTAGATAAGTAACAAAATTTAACAACAAAATTTATTAATTAAAGATAATAACAAACATTCGTCTAACTAAGTAGACAACGTGATTGTAGTGTGAAATTATAGAAGAAGTTCGTTATTTGAGTGGGGAGGCTCAGACCAGAATTCAAGACATGTCCTACCCACACACACACACACACACGCCTATGGCGTGGCGCGCAATCAATGCCCGTCAATCATCATCAATTATTGACTTGTCGTCTACCAATTAAGGAGAACTATGTACATATCGACGCTGCCAAACAATACTGTACTAAGTCGACTTAGTACATTTTCCCGTTTTTGGCGTTTTCAAGTAGAGCGTGTCTTAATTTAGATGCTGTCTAATTTTGGTATCAATCGGACAATCCAATCAAAAGTTATACGCAAAAGTGTACATATAATACAACTCGAGATTTTTAGAGAATAAAAACTTTGAGAGCTTGCCATGAAAAAACAAGTAGCAAATTTTTATTTTTTCCTTACGGTTTTATATAAAGCGTACCCTAACTTTGATATTGTCGAGTTTTGGTGTTGATCGTTCATTCCAAACAGAAGTTAAAAGTGAAAATATACTTAGCATACAACTGAAGTTTCATATTGAGTTTAAATTTTGAGAGCTTCTCCTGCAAAACACAGTTTTCAGACTTAGTACAGTTTTGTTTGGAAGCGTCGATATGTATGTATGTAAATACATATGTCGCTATAAATACCAGCAAAAAATTTACGCCTTATTTAGGAATTATTACAGAAGATTTAAAGGCTTAAGAAATAAGACCTGAAAATTCTAAGGGAAGCTAAGTTGTATGAGCAAAGGCTTAAAATAAGGCTTGTATTCCTGTATTGATGTTGTCAGGCCATAAGGAATACTCTCTCTCTCTCTCTCTCTCTCTCTCTCTCTCTCTGAGAGCACACCTTATTCCAAAGGCTTATCCGCAATGCGAAATAAGGCTCACTTAAGGCCGTATTATCGTCTGATAATCAGGTCTTATGTGGTGTATTCATACCTTATAAATGCCGTATTAATAAGGTGTTTTTGGTTTAGCTGCATAATTAACATTTTTTGCGCAATTTAAGCGTTGTTGCAATTTAATAATAAACAAAATGTCTGCCAGAGTTGAAACATTATTCATACATTTATATCAGTGATGCTCAAACGCACACTACCAAATTGTGCGCTTGTGTTGAAATATGAGAGAGCTTGCTGATACACCCAAAAAAAATTCAAAATACGCGTTAAACAAAAATTGTGTGTATTTCGTTTAGTTACATATTTGCAAACTAAACACTCAGCATTACCGAAAAATTTTCGGAAAATAAAAACTTGTCTTCCCACTCAATATTAAACATCCTAAAATTGTCAATCAACGCGTTCATACAAATTACATGCGTAGCAGTCAACAGTCGTTTATCAAGTGATTTGCAAACGCACTTTAATTTTTCACTATGCATATCGAACGCTTGCCTTATACGTGTGAGCAAATCTGTGAGAGAGCAATAAAGTCGCCTGCCCCGGGGCTAGGAAAAGATCGTCACTGATTTATATATTTACACTAGCTGACGTTGTTCTGCCTAAAATTTATTCCTATAAAGCCTTAAGAAAAGTGATAGATTACCGTGTTGCTCACCATTATCTTAAAATCGATAGTAATGTGTGCGAATACCAAATAATTGTCATTTCTCTGAATATCACTATCCCTATATCTGTCCCTATCCCTCCAAGTTTTGATATCCTACGGAAAACACTTCCAGAGGTATTCAGCATGAAAGATTAAGTTTGTATGGGAGGTGCCATGCCCCTTTACCAATAGCTTAAATTTTTTCTCGCAAGTATGGTACGTTATTGTTAATATCCGTACTAATTTCTAGGGTCCTACCATAAACACTTTCAGAGATATTCACCATGACAGATTAAGTTTGTATGGGAGGTGCCACGCCCTCTCAATATTTTCAATTTTTTTTTAGCCTAAACCCGATTTGAGGTAATTACGAACGAACTTGCAGAAGGAAGTATTCAGTTTCGTCCAGAGAATTAAGTATTAAAACGTTTGTAGCAGAGAGAATGAGTACATAATAGCAAGCAGTGCTGCCAGCGTATTCTTGTTTCATGCATACCTGGGTAATACTGAGTAGTAATTGGACTATTACGTACTTAAATACTTCATATTTTGATCTTGAAGTAATGAGTCCGTACCAAGTACTTTCAGAATATTCAAGTACTAGTACAAGTACAAGTACAAAGAATTGAAAAAGAATTGAATTTTTAGCAAATACTTCAAAGTAATTGAAAAGAATTGAATGTACTTGAAAAGAATTGAAAAATGTAATTGAACCTATTTTTCAATTCTTTTCAATTCTTTCAAGTACTTGAAATGAATTGAAAAATCGGTTCAAGTACATTTTTCAATTCTTTTCAAGTACATTCAATTCTTTTCAATTACTTTGAAGTATTTGCTAAAAATTCAATTCTTTTTCAATTCTTTGTACTTGTACTAGTACTTGAAAATTTGGGAATGCAAGTACTAGTACTAGTACAATTCTTTTAAAATGTACTTGTCACAGGTCGTACTGGTACTTGATATTACCCAGGTCTGGTTTCATGCCTGTTTCGTCAACTATAAGCATAGCCTTTTTGCAGGGATATCTAAGTAGGTAAGCATGTACCTATGGCTGTATGTTTGACCGCGTTGTACGTGTTACTACTATTTATGGTGACGATTGACTTGATTTTCCGCAATAAAACAGATGTAAGTTAATAATAAAAATTAATATGTAAATTTTAACCCTTTTGTTAGCAGCAGCTTATAGTGGGTCATTTGCTATTATATTTTAGCATCTACATATTAAAGATAAACACTACGGGATTGCAGCAAAATTTATATCTACATACCTACTATATCGAAGTTAATGTGTCTCTGCTCTTGATGAGTATTTTTTAAATAAATGGAAAAAGGGTTAAAATACATAACGTATGGAATCATGATGTTAGGAAGCATATAGTAGGACTGCACGAGCATTAATTTCGTAGAGTACTTTTACCCACTAACACCCCCATGAAGTGATCGTTTTGCTCTTTTTTTGGAAAGTTCAAACAAATAGTATTTTACAGGTCGCCATAGGCTTAAAACGTTCTAAAAAGTTAATCTCCATAAAATTTCAATTTCAATTGGGGTCTCTTCAGACAAAATCTTTGTACAAAGAATTTGTCTAGGAATTTTTCCTCCCCAAACAACAACCCTCAAATTGTGTTACGAATACTCGTACAGTGTTATTTAAGAGCAATTTTTTCTTCATCAATTAAATAAATATATTTTTTCGACGCCTGAGTAAAAGATCACCCTATTTCAAAACATGTTTCAAAAACGCCATATTTCAGGACTTTCTTTAACAACACCCCTTTTTATACTCAGCTGTACTAGTACACAGAGTATTATAGTTTTAATCACATAACGGTGGATTGTAACAGAATGAAATAATCGAGATAGATATAGACTTATATATATCAAAATGATCAGGGTGAAAAGAGAAATCGATTGAGCATGTCCGTCCGTCCGTCTGTCCGTCCGTCCGTCCGTCCGTCCGTCCGTCCGTCTGTAAACACTCTAACTCGCGCAAAAATTGAGATATTTTGATGAAATTTGAAATGCAAGTTGGTATCGAGATTGGGACGGTTGGTATTGAAAATGGGCGATATCGGACCATGACCACGCCCACTTTTCCTATATAGAAAAAATCGGAAATTTGGTATCTCAGTCACTATTAAAGCTAGAGTGATCAAATTTTACCCACGTGTTGAGCTCAGGCCCCTAAGAAGAAATTTGATGAAATTTTGGACAATGGGCGGTGCCACGCCCACTTATTAAGGGTCAAACATTGAAAGTTTTATGAGTCATAACTCAGAAACCGTTGAAGATATATCGATGAAATTTGGTACGCGTTATTTACTTACCTAGACAAACGTTTTGACGGAAAATTGTCAAAATCGGTTGACGGCTACGCCCACTTTTATATATGTGAACTATAAAGGGGCCTAATAAAAACATTTTAAGCGATATCTCTGTCAAATATAAAGATCTATCACTGAAATTTTGTGGCAGGAGTCCAACTATGGACATAAAACGAAAAACACAAAAATTTTGGAAAATTGGCGTTGCCACGCCCACTTATTAAGGGGTAAACATTTGAGTTTAATGAGTCATAACTCAGAAACCGTTGAAGATATATCGATAATATTCGGTATGCGTGATATACTTACTTAGGCAAATGTTTGGACTAAAAATTGCCAAAATCGGTTGACGACCACGCCCACTTTTATATATGTGAACTATAAAGTGTCCCAATAAAATCATTTTAAGCTATATCTCTGTCAAATATAAAGATATATCATTGAAATTTTATGGCAGGAGTCCAACTGCGGACATAAAACTAAAAACACAAAAATTTTGGGAAAATGGGCGTGGCACCGCCTCTTTTTAGAAGCAGGAATATACGATATTTCTGAGCCCATAACTCGACAAGTAATTGAGATATTATGACGAAACTTGGTGTGTACACTTTTATTACTTGTGGTAATACATGTTCAAAATTTTAGAAAAATCGGTTGACGACCACGCCCACTTTTATATATGGGAACTATAAAGGGGCCTAATAAAAACATTTTAAGCGATATCTTTGTCAAATATAAAGATAATTCATTGAAATTTTGTGGCATGAGTTCCACAATAGACCGGAAACAAAAAATAGAAAAACTTTGGAAAATGGGCGTGGCACCGCCTCCTTTTAGACAAAGGAATATACGAGATTTCTTAGCCTATAACTCGGCAAATAATTGAAATATTATGACGAAACTTGGTTTATACACTTTTATAACTTGTGCTAATCAGGCCCGATGAGAGGGGGGGGGGGCTGAGGGGGTCAATTGCCCCGGGCCCGGGCTTTAGAGGGCCCGGGAATCTCAAAATGATATCCAAGTTTTTGCTACAGAAAATAAACAAACAACACCTTTAATCACCTTTCGTAGATAGCAATCATTTTAAATTTCAACAAATTTTATAAATCTCTTAACGTGTCTGCATCCCACTTAAGGAATTGTTGGTTTTGGCGTCGACTTTGCAGCATAAATTTGAATTCGTTTTCTGTTGCAACAGAAAAATTCGGTATGATGCAAATTCTTATACAGCGATATGGGTAATTCCTGGGCGTTTCGACGGTATGTTCGCACGATTTTTTGAACTTTTGAGGCAGAAATATCGCGAAATATTGTATCGTTTTATGATAAAAGGAAAGATTTAGGCCAGAGCTAATGACTAAAGTATGTTACCGACAGAAATTTAGTTTAATGCCTCTGTGTAAGCCACTTAAACTGCGTTCCGGACGCTACAAACACACGTCCATATTATAAAAGTAGCTAAAACAGAGGAATTAAACTAAATTTCTGTCGCTAACATACTTTAATCATTATCCGTGGCGTAAATCTTTCGCTTTATCATAAAACTATACAATATTTCGCGATATTTCTGCCTCAAGAGTTCAAAAAATCGTGCGAACATACCGTCCGAAACGCCCAGGAAATGCTCATATACATATGTACGTGTATGTATGTATGTAAACAGCGATACGCCGAAAACAAACAAAGCTTGCGAAGCTAAAATTTGCTTTGGTGCTTCTTACAGTTGAATTCGATTGCTGTTTCACTAAAGCGTTGAGCAGAATCAGTCTTTTGATATACTAAATTATTACCAACAAATATTTGTATTCCAATTTAAAGAAATTTATTTCATACAAATAAAGCAATATGTATTTAAACAGAATTCATTCAGACCTATGGTCCCTTGGACAATATTACTCAGTATGACCCATGGATTCGGAAACTGGATGTGCCTTTTGACAATACATTTGACCCACCCTAATATGTATATTTCTATGTAAACATATTTACTTGATCTGTATTAATGTATAGTTAAATTAAAGTTCGTAACTATATATTCATTGAATTTTGATTTTGAGAATTTGTTCATTTACACTCAGAGAAAAGTTGCGGGCTAAAATCAAGCTCGGTCGTACTTGATTTAAGAATAACTGAAATTAAGGAAACATATTTAAAATTTAAGTTTCTCCAATCTTAAATCAAGAATGGCATTCTTGAAACAAGATAAAAATCTGAAAAAATCTTGTTTTAAGAATGAAATTCTTAATTTAAGAACACAATGGCCAAGTGTCTTCGAAATAATATTTATATATGTACATAACTTTCATTTCATAGTAATTTTAAATTTTTTGCTCAAGAAAGCTTCTAAGGGAATTTAATTCGGGAGCTGTATTTAATAGTTAAAGGTGAGTTATCCGCTCGCGATATGTAAACATACATACACATTTATATATAAAGATATATACATATGTACATATTTGAAGGATTGCGCTGGGATTGCGAATGGAGTTTCACAAGAAATCGTTTGATTGGAAAAAAGAACAGGTAAGAGTTCTCGCGATGCGAATTTAGTTTATGTTTTAAAATGGCATCCAAAATGTTTCTCTTTTACCTCAGGAGTAATATTTCATACCTAAGAGTGACCGGAAAATTCCGAGCGGTGAGATATACGCCAAATAACAAAATACAAAAGCAGATAAGGTGAAGCACACTATCGCCTATGTAGAAATTAATGACTCAGATAAATCCTATGAACTGCGACAGCGACATAGTTATAGTTATAGTTATAGTTATAGTTATAGTTATAGTTATAGTTATAGTTATAGTTATAGTTATAGTTATAGTTATAGTTATAGTTATAGTTATAGCTATAGTTATAGTTATAGTTATAGTTATAGTTATAGTTATAGTTATAGTTATAGTTATAGTTATAGTTATAGTTATAGTTATAGTTATAGTTATAGTTATAGTTATAGTTATAGTTATAGTTATAGTTATAGTTATAGTTATAGTTATAGTTATAGTTATAGTTATAGTTATAGTTATAGTTATAGTTATAGTTATAGTTATAGTTATAGTTATAGTTATAGTTATAGTTATAGTTATAGTTATAGTTATAGTTATAGTTATAGTTATAGTTATAGTTATAGTTATAGTTATAGTTATAGTTATAGTTATAGTTATAGTTATAGTTATAGTTATAGTTATAGTTATAGTTATAGTTATAGTTATAGTTATAGTTATAGTTATAGTTATAGTTATAGTTATAGTTATAGTTATAGTTATAGTTATAGTTATAGTTATAGTTATAGTTATAGTTATAGTTATAGTTATAGTTATAGTTATAGTTATAGTTATAGTTATAGTTATAGTTATAGTTATAGTTATAGTTATAGTTATAGTTATAGTTATAGTTATAGTTATAGTTATAGTTATAGTTATAGTTATAGTTATAGTTATAGTTATAGTTATAGTTATAGTTATAGTTATAGTTATAGTTATAGTTATAGTTATAGTTATAGTTATAGTTATAGTTATAGTTATAGTTATAGTTATAGTTATAGTTATAGTTATAGTTATAGTTATAGTTATAGTTATAGTTATAGTTATAGTTATAGTTATAGTTATAGTTATAGTTATAGTTATAGTTATAGTTATAGTTATAGTTATAGTTATAGTTATAGTTATAGTTATAGTTATAGTTATAGTTATAGTTATAGTTATAGTTATAGTTATAGTTATAGTTATAGTTATAGTTATAGTTATAGTTATAGTTATAGTTATAGTTATAGTTATAGTTATAGTTATAGTTATAGTTATAGTTATAGTTATAGTTATAGTTATAGTTATAGTTATAGTTATAGTTATAGTTATAGTTATAGTTATAGTTATAGTTATAGTTATAGTTATAGTTATAGTTATAGTTATAGTTATAGTTATAGTTATAGTTATAGTTATAGTTATAGTTATAGTTATAGTTATAGTTATAGTTATAGTTATAGTTATAGTTATAGTTATAGTTATAGTTATAGTTGTAACATTATCTTAAGTCCTCTATTGCATATACAAATATTTTTTGTTTTAAAATCTACACTTACATATTTGTGTATTTATATAGAGACTGAATTATATACCTATAGTTATAAGAACTACATCTCATTGCAAATATGTATATGTAAATACATGTATATGTATGTCTTAAAATAAAACACAATGCAAAAAAATAACCATTTTTCTTTTTTATTTTTGTTAGGTGGGTAAAATGATTTCGAATTTTGAATTTCGAAAAAGTGGAAAGCAAGAATAAGTATTCTTAAAAAAAATTTGAACATTCTTAAAATAAGAATGTTCATTCTTAAATCAATCATAGGCAATGCTGATAATAAGTTTATATAAGCTTATTTCAAAACGGAAGATTCTTAATATAAGCCTTTTATTCTACAAAAAATCGTGCTAAAAATAAGAACATATTCTTGATTTTAGCATTTTCAAGTTTAACAGACTTTCATGACGTTTTAGGCTTGATTCAAGCCCGTTATACTTAAATTTAGCTTGATTTTTCTCTGAGTGTAGTATAGGGGCCCGTAGTTATTTTGACCCCGGGCCCGGATTTTCTCTCGGCGGCCCTGGTGCTAATAGACACGCAAAAATTTATTCAAATCGGTTTATGACCACGCCTACTTTTTAACAAAGATATTTCTGGAACACCCTTTGGGAATTTGTAACGTGACATCTTTGTAACTAGAAGTCATAAAGGAATGAAATGTTGCACAAAGAATAATATTCATATGCTCAGTTGGATGACTGATAAAAATATTTAAAATGGGCGTGGCTACGCCCACTTTATGCAGCACTAGCTTTATATAAAATACGCCGTGTTTCCATCAAACGCAAACAAACAATGAAAGCATACAGCTGAGTATCTAATGTTCGATTCCGCTCGAACTTAGGCTTCCTTACTTATTAGAATTTGTTTCAATAACGGCCTATTTCAAAATTGAATTAAAAAAACCCTCTGATATAGGGCGTTTTTCAAACATGTTTTGAAATAGGGTGATATTTTACTCAGGCGTCGATTTGTTCTAAAAAAAATACCTAAAGCTCTTTTAAAACCCTCTTCATTACAGGACCACCGTTCATGCCATGGATTGGCAACACAATCCAGCTACGCAAGGAAGCACGCGCTTGTGGCGGACAACATTTGCTCTTCGAAAAATGGGCCAAAAAATACAATAGCGACATTTTGGGTCTGAAGCTGGGTAGCGAGTACGTTGTGGTTGCACTATCCTATCCGCTCGTGCACGAGATACACACCAGCGAAGTGTACGATGGACGACCAGATAATTTCTTTTTACGCTTACGCACGATGGGCACACGCAAAGGCATCACTTGCACCGATGGCCAACTCTGGCACGAACATCGCAATTTTGCTACGCGACAAATGCGTCATGTGGGCTATGGACGCACCGAAATGGAGCAGTACATCGAGAGGGAGGCGGAGAGCTTGCGGCGTTACATCGACGAGGAGTTACAGGGAGCGCCTGCATGGCCGGGTTCATTTCTAGCGCCGAGTGTACTTAACGTGCTGTGGACTTTAACGGCCGGCAAGGGTATCGATCGTGATGATAAACGTTTGCAGCGACTGCTGCAGCTGTTGGGTCGCCGCGCCAAAGCGTTTGATATGTGCGGTGGCGTGTTGACACAAATGCCATGGTTGCGGTATGTGGCGCCCAATTGGACGGGTTATAATTTGATTTGTCAAATGAATCAGGAGATGCATGCATTCTTTATGGAAGCGATTGCCGAGCATCGCGCCAATATGACGCCAGAAAATGCTGACAGCGATCTCATTTATGCTTATTTGGGTGAAATGAACGAACGTGGCGGCGACGCTGAGGCGGAGGTTGAGCAGCACCACAGCACCTTCAGCGAAACTCAATTGACAATGACCATTTTGGATTTCTTTATAGCCGGTTCGCAAACAACCAGCAATACAACAGATTTAGCGCTAATGATGCTTGCACTACGCGCCGATGATATTCAGCAGCGTGTGTACGAAGAGATTGCAATGAATGCGGAGAAAATGAAAATTGCGCCGATCCTCTGTAATCGTGAACTATTTCCTTACATGAACGCTTTCATTATGGAAGTGCAGCGCTATTTTAGCATTACACCCGTGACTGGGCCGCGACGCGCTTTACGCCATACAACGCTGGGTGGTTATAACGTGCCAAAAAATGCAACCCTGTTGATTGGTTTGTATGCTGTGCATAGAGATCAAGAGCATTGGGGCGATCCGGAATGCTTTCGGCCGGAACGTTTTATTGACGCCGTGGACGAGCGCAAACTTTTACGCGATGAATATTTTATGCCATTCGGTCAGGGACGTCGTCGTTGTTTGGGTGATGCTTTGGCGCGCGCTTGTCTCTTCTCATTTCTCACTACAATTGTGCGGCATTTTCGTTTGGAATTGGATGAGTCGGCTATGCCGTCGTTGCGCTTGCAACCGGGTATAACCCTAACGCCGAAACCGTATAAGGTGCGTTTTGTAAGGAGAAGCTGAGCGCGTTAGATGGGGGAGCTTTTTTTGGAGATGAGTTTTTTGTTTGTTGGAGGCGAATTTGTTTAAAACTTTTGTTGTATCTTTGAAAGACAATTATGAAATATTTTTTTGGAATAATATTTATAATCTGCATAGTTTAGTATGTGTGTTTGTATGTATGTATTTATAGGCAAGTACGCAATTTAAATAGATACCTACCTTTAAATATGAGATAATAAAAAATAAAATAAAATAATAAACAATGCAACAGTAGATATTTTGAGGGGGTTGGTTGAACTTTGTGATTTCATCATATCATGCACCTGCTAGATCGTGTAAATCCCAACTAAAATATGGGCGTACGGCGAACTTTATTTTTTGTGATACGGTCTAATGTACATAACCCTTAATAGCAGATAACACACATAAGACGAAAGACAAATATTATTGATGCATAGACAGCCTAAACAAACGAACTCTTATCGAAAGTGTTTGGGCAGTCCTTATAAATGTGTTTCATTGCAAATTACATTGCAGCGACGCCGCCAAGCAGTGGTGCCAGATCGAGAGAAATTCCCATTTTTGAGGGATATTTCGATTCTAATCGAAAAGCATGTTTACCACTACCGGGTTTACTAATAATAATACATGTATGTAATAGATATGGTGGGAGTATTTTATAAATGTTATCTTAATTTAAGTTCATAACTTTTTCATCATAAAAAGCACTACTAAAAAATTTTATTTGTCTGCCATATATTCTTAAGGTACTGCCAGACGACGCAATGAAAGTGCTTTCAGAAAGCACTTTTTACTTCCACTTTCCGAAAACTTTCAGGAATTACTTTGCGTTTGTCCACATGGTGAAAGGGAAATGAGTTTTTGAAAGTACTTTCTGGCAGCTGTCAAATTAAATTCAAACATCTGTGAGAGCAAGACAGATGTAGGAGTTGGTAGGAGAGCAAACAGCTTGTTGTGTGAGAGCAAACAGCTGTGCGTGGAATGGTGATGGTGGAGACTTTTGTGTTTTTTGTGTTCATATGAAAAATATAACGTCATAATTAATTATTTTAATAAATGTATTTTGTGTATACATATGTATTTTTATAAAGAAAACATATTTACATGCCGGTTCGATCATTTAGACAACACTCGTATCAGCTAGCAACTTTCAGAAAGTAAAACACTTTCAGATGTAACAATTGAAAGTGAAAAGTATTTCTGAAAAGTATTTTTCTCGCAGCTAGACGATGAAAGTTTTTCGTAAGAAAGTAATTGCTGAAATTTCGGAAAACACTTTCAGAAAGTACTTCTTTGGTGGCTACACGAGAAAATTTTACTTTTTCACTTTCTGAAAGCACTTTCATTGCATCGTCTTGCAGGACCTTTATACATATTACTGAAATAAATACTTTAAATTGTTTCGGAAATTTGTGGGATTTTTTATTTTAGATGTGGGAAATATAGGCAATTTTTCAAATTTCTGTGGGTATTTTAGCGGAGACTATCTGGCATCACTGCCGCCAAGTCTATGTCTGATAACGATACTATTTGTCTCCCGTTGTTGGCAAACAAGCAACTACTCAAGATGATTATGCGTGTTAGTAACACTGTTCATAACTATGAACAAGTTTAGAACAACAACAAAAATTAAACATTAAATATATGTATATATTAAAATTACAGTTTACATTTATTGTCACTGTTCTACTATTTCAGATTTCAAGCGAATTCGAAAGTAACAGAGAAACTACGCAAATGGTTTAATAAGTTTGCCGCCTAGTGCCAAATTAAAATGTAATGCTTTTAAATTTTTTTTTTTTTTGATGGAAATAATTATCTGATTTCTAAGTAAAAAACAAAAACAACCAAAAAAAAAAACAATAATAATGGTCTTGAGAGCTCAATAACAAAGTAGTTATCAAAATAAAAACGACCAAAAAACCAAAAGTAAAAACAACCAAATTCGAAAAAACAGAAGAAAAAACAACGAAATCAGAAAAAAAACAAAAAACAACCAAGTTTGCTTGAAAACAACCCACAGTGGCATCCGTGTGTACAATTTTATTTTGACAGAATGCTGCTTGTCGCTTGCCGGTTCGAATGTGCTTAGAGCATACGATGAATTATAAATAAATTAGCATCTATTTTTAGCAGATATCTTATTTTTATATTGATCAGCAAAAAAAAAAAATACGCATGTTAGCTAATACTGGTAGGTACTACATAGAACAGTTTCATAACTACTCAATCATCATACATCTCTTGATATACTACAATATTTTTTGTTTTATTTCCTTGACTGGGAATAAGGAATGTTTGGTTCTGCGGATTTCCGATTCTAGATAGTGCAACGTAGAGCTGTCTTCTTCTTCTTCTTGATTGGCGCTTAACCGTCTAGACGATTCTGGCCGAGTCCAACAGAGCGCGCCAATTGCTTCTGTTTCGTGCAGCATGGCGCCACTTGGGAACACCTAGGGAGGCAGCATCGCTGTCCACCTGATTTTCCCAACGCAGTGGAGGTCTCCCTTTTCTTTTGCGTTCAGCGGGTTTCGATAGAAATGCTTTCTTAGCCGGAGCGCCTTCGTCCATTCTCACGACATGACCTGCCCAACGCAGCCGCTGGATCTTTATTCGCTGAACAATGTCGATGTCTGTGTAAAGCTCGTACAGCTCATCGTTAAATCTCCGTCGATACTCGCCCACGCCAACGCGCAAAGGTCCATAAATCTTACGAAGAACTTTTCTCTCGAATACTCCAAGTGCCATCTCATCTGATTTTGAAATTGTCCATGCTTCTGCGCCGTACATGAGGACTGGAACGATGAGCGTCCTGTAGAGTGTGATTTTTGTTTGTCGAGAGAGGACTTTACTTTTCAGTTGCCTACTTAGTCCGAAGTAGCATTTATTGGCAAGCGTGATTCTTCGTTGGATCTCCGTGCTGACATCATTCTTGGTGTTAATGCTGGTTCCCAGATAGACGAAGTCCTTAACAGTTTCGAATTTGTAGCTATCAACATTGACGTGGCTGCCAAGGCGTGCTGTTTCTTTGTGTGATGACAGGAGGTACTTCGTCTTGTCCTCGTTGACCGCCAAACCCATTTTCTTAGCTGGATAAAGAGGCTAAGAAAATGGGAAGAAAACGTAGAGCTGTCGTTCATGGGAAAACACTTCGTTAGGAAGGTCAACACCAACTGCGTTATACCATGTCTCCACATAATGTGTTTCGCTCTTTTCATCTGCATTCGCTCTCTCAATCGTCGTTCGACCTCGAAACCAGTGCCGAAACTCGTTAATTTCCATACGAATGAAGAATGAAACACGTGATTCGTTCTCAATTAACTTGCCAACCCCGATAATATCGATGCCTTCTCTAATTTTGTATCGCAAATCTATCGAAATCTCACACAGACCAAAACAAAAACGCAAAAATAAGCAAACATACATATGTACGGATATGTACGTACAGGAGCTAGGCCTCTTGCATCCATCATAGCGTGTGGTGCGGAGCATTGGCCTCCGCAGACCACCTAACACTGATCGCTTCTAGGGGAACGGGTGAAACCTCCAAGGGCAGACTGAGGGAAATAACCCGACCATTGCGGACACTTCGAGCCTTGTGCTCAACCCACGTACCGACGGTAGCTTGACGGTTGTACCGGGGGGTTCGGTACAATGACAGTAGGAGGTTTAGTGCTGGTTAGAGTCCCACACTGACGGGGTAAAGGCTTTTGATGCTTCCTCCTCGTAAAAAAAAAAAACATTGAAGAAGAACAAGAATGAGAAATATCAGAGTGAACGACGATCAGCTACGTGGAGGCGGATTATTTCGCGAGATGTTTCGCTACATGTTTCGTTGGCGAATTAAGTTATGTGGAGACGGGCTCAGAATCCGGCTGGTACCATCGGTATTTTTGGAATCAATACTGATTCGCCTTCTGCTGGTCCGGTTAAAATACATACATATGTATGTGCGTCTATGAGGTTAGGCAGGAAACGTATGATTTTTAATCGTGTGCCATTGCATTAGCTGGACGGCTTTAGATTACGTAGTAGTATTATGCGTACAATAATTTTTAGCTGTAATTCATTTGGCGGCAGACCAGAGGGATTCAGAAAATTTAAAAACTCAATTGAATATTGGACAACGTCATTCTGCTCTATCACTGAATCCATGCTGATTTAGAAATAATCTCATCTTAATTCTGTTTTCAACGACATATAACTTTTTTATATCCGCCTTGGCGTTCCTACACTCTAAAAACTGCGTGTAAATATGCTACCAAAATATATGTAATTTTTAGTTGAAAATTAAATTTTTTTCCGTAGATTTACACTACAAGTGTGTAATTTACAGTTCTAATCGAAATTTTACGCACTTTTCAGCAAAAGTGAGCATATCATGCGATTTTACACGCATTTTGGATTAAAATTGCATACAGAAATTGTAATTTCAAATCTCGTGCGCGAAATTACAATTGAGTGGGGTAAAATTACATAGTGAGTTGGTAATTTTGTTTAACTTATATGCGAAATTACAATTTAGTGATGCACAAATTCCCGAAGCACAGATTAAACACCATTTTGAAACGAACCGTGCTCATTATGAAACTTCGGATTTTCCAAGGCAGATCTAGGAAGGTAGGCTCGGTGGCGAATTCGGAAATTTCCCATGTATTTTGTTATTGTAATTATAATATAATATAATAATATAATACAATGGCGCTATTATAACTCTGACGAGTTTTATGGCCGAGCTTCTCTCCCAATTCGAGGTGTGCTCCTTTTTGTTTTTCCTACTAATTGGGTGGACCTACAGTTTTATGCCGGCTCCGAACGGCGAATGCATTTTTTGTGAGAAGCTTTTTCATGGCAGAAATACTCTCGGAGGGTATGCCGCCCACTGCCGAGAGGTGACCGCTGCTCTTAAAAAACCCAATAATTGGATTTTTACTAATTAGAAAAATTTGTTTGGCTCGGACCGTGGTTTGAACCCGAGACCTCTGGCATAGCAGGCGAGCACTCTACCCACTGCACCACAGCGGCCGTTATTGTAATTGGTAGAGTGTAATGTCAAAATGATAATTCGCCTTAGTTAAAATCTGAATTCGCTTGGGACTCGCCCATTCCTATTGGTCAAGATGTGAATTCGCTTTGATTTTGACATTACACTCTACCTTTGTAAATAAAAAAAGTAGTTTCTGAATTCGCCACCGAGCCTACCTTCCTAGATCTGCCTTGGGGTTTTCGATGGCCTCAATGCTGCCAGATCGTGGAAAATTATTTTATTTGATGGATGTTTTCCAACAAAATGTAATATAGCGGAAAAAGAAACTTACATGTCCCTTACCCTGGCAGCCAAAGCTACCCACTTTTTTTACGCATGCACTACTACAAATGGATAAAGGGGAAAATCTCTTTTAACCTTTATGTGATATAGATATTTTTGTCCCTAATTCCTTTGGAAAGAGGTTATTTAATACAACATGAACATTTCAAAAATCCAAAAACAAAAAATCAATTGCGAAATGAATATATTATTTTCAAAAAAGTGAATGAAATATTTATAGTGTCAATTTTCAAAACACTTCAATGTCAATTTTAATTAAATATTTGATAAAAATTTATTGTAATTGTATTGTATTGTATTGGTTTCGAATTTAGTTTCTATCCTTTAATGTTTCTCGGAACAGAAACGCAAGTTTCGTTTCGTTACGAGCTTTGTTACAAGTCCCTGACTAAAACATTACCATGTACCTACACTAAGAAAAAAAAAAACATATGAGCGAAGGGATCAAAGAAATTGCTTCTCTATATTGAACACTATTTTCTTTGTTTTGAGTAAATGTTTTTTCCACATTTTTCAGAAAATTTACACCAGGGCTGCTCACCTCATAGGCACTCAAAGCACAATTGTTTTTGTTTTGTTCCGAATCATAGGCACAGATACATATTTTCACTTCAAATATGAAAATAAAATTTTCTTTGCACTCCCATAAGCACTCAGATATAAAAAAAAAATTATATGAATGTGCTTATGATTCATATTGAATGTGCAGAGCAAAGGCACTTTGTATAGGAGCTCGAGCACTGCCGTAAGAAATCGAAATTTACAAAAACAAATTTGTAATGAAATAAAAATTCAAAAAATGAAAGCACTGTAAAAAATTTGTATTCAAAAAATTTTCATATAAAGAATAAAAAAAATTTTTATGTATTTGATACCACCATTTGAAAATAAATTCTAAAATAATATTTTATTGGAATTCATAAAAAAAATTAAATGAGCAAAAAAATTTTTCAGTGCATATACAAAATTTGTAGATGTATTGAGTTTTGTACTTTCAATACGAGAGCGTTGAGCAGCCCTGATTTACACAAAACAAAGAAAATTTTATATTGAAACGTGTGTTCAAAATAAGGAAAAATATGTTTTTGGTCGAGATGTTTTTTTTTTTTTTGACTATATGATTTCATAAGACTATTTTTATACAATAATTTATGATTTAAAAATTTACTTTTAATTAAAAGCACTAAAAGTGCAAAGGTTTAAAAGAAATATAAATCCCGCCAGAAGCATGAATATTAACATTTTTTTAATATTTGTACCAGGGTTTGCAAATAATCGTTATTTTTTAAATTTTGACTAAAAATGTCATACTGAAGGAGAAATGCTAAACGCAAAAGAAGTACACAGATGTAATCACCGTAACGCAGACTACCTCTAGATGCATTAACTTTTATTTTTTCGATTTTAATATAAAAATTAATTTTTAATCATTATTTTCTGAGTCTTATTTTCTGCTTAAAAATAAAAGGTTTTTTTTTTTGAGTTTTATTTTTCCCTCAGAAAATAAGTTATTTATTTAGTTTTATTTTTCCCTCAGAAAATAAAAGTTATTTTTTGAGTTTATTTTTCGATCAAAAATAAAAGTTTTTTTTTAGTTTTATTTTTCCCTCAGAAAATAAAAGTTATTTTATGAGTTTTATTTTTCGCTTATAAAATAAAAGTTATTTTTCTGAGCAAAATGATAAAACTGATAAAACTGAAAATAACTTTTATTTTCTGATCGAAAAATAAAACTCAAAAAATAACTTATTTTCTGAGGAAAAAAAAAAACTAAAAAAAAAACTTATTTTCTGAGGGAAAAATAAAACTCCAAAAATAACTTTTATTTTCTGAGCAGAAAATAAAACTCAGAAAATAATGATAAAAATCAACATTTGGATATAACTCATAACCGTTAGAGTCCCTGACTTGTACACATGCATGCATTGTGTAAAACAAATATTAATTGTTATTATATCAATATATACCCAACAACTCGCAGACGTCGCACTTAAAAAAAATTTTCACATTCATGTTTCTGGCAAGAGACTGGCGATATATAATTATCTAAGAAGTCATAGGACTATATATTTTTATTTTTTAAATACAAGACGTGAATTACTTAGTATGTTTTGTATCAAATTAAATATCTATGCAATAAATGAATTGTTATTAAATGTGCGTTTTAATATGGTTTAAACAGAGTGTAAGTATTTTTACACTAAAATAGTGATACTTATGTGTAAAATTTAACATAAGTGTGTAATTTTTACACAATTCTGTTGTAAAATTACCACGCTTCTGTTGTAAAATTACCACGCTTCTGTGTAAATTTCAACAAAATCTGCTTAAATTATTACTCGATTAGTGTTTAGATTTAAAGTTTGTTTGTGTAGGCTTTACACTTTTATTGTTTAAATTTAAACAGCTTATCTGTTGAATTTTTCAGTGTGCGATTTTGCGCATAATAAGGTAGGAAAAAAGTAACCTACCTTTTTGTATGCAAAATTACACGAAAATTTCTAAGAGTGTACACTCTAAAAACTGCGTGTAAATATGCTACCAAAATATATGTAATTTTTAGTTGAAAATTACATTTTATTCGTAGATTTACACTACAAGTGTGTAATTTACAGTTCTAAACGAAAGTTTACGCACTTTTCAGCAAAAGTGAGCATATCATGCGATTTTACACGCATTTTGGATTAAAATTGCATACAGAAATTGTAATTTCAAATCTCGTGCGCGAAATTACAATTGAGTCGGGTAAAATTACATAGTAAATTGGTAATTTTGTTTAACTTATATGCGAAATTACAATTTATTACTCGATTGGTGTTTAGATTTAAAGTTTGTTTGTGTAGGCTTTACACTTTTATTGTTTAAATTTAAACAGCTTATCTGTTGAATTTTTCAGTGTGCGATTTTGCGCATAATAAGGTAGGAAAAAAGTAACCTACCTTTTTGTATGCAAAATTACACGAAAATTTCTAAAAGTGTAGGATATTCTACTTTAATCAATTTCTACGCTGAAATTTTACGTCGATACAACCTTCGGCCCGGAACAATTGCAAAAACATCTCGATTGTGTAGCCGAGGAGCAAGTCCACTTTTAATTCGATAGTGATTTTGCTACGATGCCGATTCTCTCGTTTGTGTAAACATCTAGGACTCACCCTACACTAGATCATCTAACCGAGTTTTTCGTCGATAAAATATCCTTTTTGTTTCACTTCAAAAAAATCGCCAAAAATAAAGTATTCATCGAATAATTTCAATATTACGCTTAAAGTGTTTGCAATAGAACAAGCTAATTTTTAAAAGAATAAAACTTTCCTGTTTTTACAACGTCGCATAAATACTTAATTTGAAAATCAAAATTTTTATCAAAAAATATTTCGTCATTTTAAAAATCATTTTTTTTTATTATTTTTATGGCCGATTTCATAATAGGGTCTATACACAGTGCGTCTGACTCGCGAGTTATCTGTGTACGTGTTGACTCGCCGCGTCACAGCAAAATATCAAACTAGTTTTGATTTTCTTGAGTCATGACAGAGTCATGTCGGTGTAAACTACTACATTCACATTTTCACTAATACACCTAAACTGACTCTTGAATCAGACGTATCGTGTATAGACCCTATAATGAAACTCTTACAGGGTCCATACACGATGCGTCTGATTCAAGAGTCAGTTTAGGTGTAAACAGTAAACGCTCACAAATTAGAACCACTTTGTACTTTGGAATAAGCGGAAAAATCCAATTAGCTCATAACAGCGATGGTAGATGTGATAGCTATTTCGAAGAAAAACCACTTTCTTCATCATCAGACATCTTCTCGGGGGCACACCAGGCTTTGAACCTACGCTCCAACCATGAGTAGTCGAATATTAGCGAAACGCTAAGCACTGCGGCTACCGATGGTCCTGCTGAGCTGTTGGATTTTTCACTTATATATGCCATTGTTCTATTCAATCTAACCTCACTTAGTGTACGATTTTCGTACACCTACTATGCAAGTGTTGAATAATGGTTGGCAGTTGAGATATAGCGTGCGCTGTGTACTTTGTTTTTAGGGTGATTCTAATTTCTGAAAAATTCTAATCCCTGGACGTTTCTTTATTTCAATAAAACCTTAAAATTTAAGTCAATTTGCATTGCAAAACTACAATGAAATTTTGTTTTATTCAATTTTATTCATAAAAACGAGAAAACATAAGGTAACAATCCAATATACATACATATATGTATTTATGCGCTAAGTCGAAAAAAGGTCCAAAAAACAAAAACTCCAATTGTCGAATTCAAACAAAAACTAACAAAAACTGTACAGATAGCGACGAAAATCCAATGGCTACCGAGCGTATTATAAATAAACTGGGGATTCCCTTTTTTATATCTACTTTTCAACAAAAAAATCGAATTCTAATTTCAGAGCGTGTAATGTATTTAAAAAGCTGATTCTAATTTCTGGAAATTCTAATTACTAAGAGTTCTTATTTGTGAGCGTCTACTGTATTAGTGAAAATGTGCATGTAGTAGTTACACCGACATGACTCTGGCATGACTCAGGAAATCAAAATTAGTTTGATATTTTGCTGTGACACGGCGAGTCAACACGTACACAGATGACGCGCGAGTCAGACGCACTGTGTATAGACCCCATTAAAGCTCAAAAAAAAATCTATTTGCCTACTATAGTAGTAAATATTTTATTATTCCTTGGGAGTTTTGTGGAATTTTTTATATAAGATGTGACAAATTGTGGGAATTTTTTGCAATTCCTGTGGAAATTTTAGCTGGCATCACTGATAAAAAAATCACTGTTTCATCAACGAACCGTTCCTTTTCAAGAAAAATGACAGCGACAAAGGCTCACTGACAAAATCACTGCTCATGTCACTGGAACGTAGAAAGTAACAGTGACAAAATGGCATTTTGTATGTTTGTTCATATAAAAACAAAAAAAGGCAAAAATGTACGTAATTTTTCACAGACAAAAAGTTTGACTTTGTTGGACTATACATAATTAATTGGGCTACAAAATTGAATACAACAAAATTTCAGTTTTCCAAACCGTATAGTTTTTTTTTAATTTTCTAAATATGTTTTAAATTTTTTTTTCCATTTGACACAAATTTTTATTTTGTTTTATTAGGGAAAACTTTTATTTCACTCTATCAGTATCTAGGCAAGTTTAGCTATTATTACTGGACATGAAAAATGCAATCCGATTAAACAATGTTTTTTTGTTTTTTTTTGCTTTTTTAAAAAATGAATAAAGATCCTGGCAGGAACATTAAAAGTCACTGTCACTGAAAAAAAGCACGGTGTCTGAAAAGTCCCAGTCACGAATCACTCTGTGCCTCAAAAGTCATCTCTAGTAGAAAGCATCATTTCAAGTCAAAGACATTAGTGTATTAACTTAGAGATTGGACTATAAATAGCGAAGATATGAAAAAAATGTATTGGCGCGACATCTAGCGGGGTCCAAATAAATAAATTTTTTCGGAATTTTTTTTCAAACATATGTACTAGGCATATAACAAATGTTGACGAAAAATTTGGCATACCACCACGTGGTGGCAAATATTGTACAAGTAATGAATATCACTTTTTTAGGTGATTTCGGTTCAAAAACGTTCCGCGCATAGCTGTGTTATTATTATATTGAATCAGAATTTTCTGAAGAAAAATTAGTTTGGGGTGGGTGGGGCACTTCCCTTAGGCCCATTAAAAGGCGTTTGGAATAATAGGAAGATTATTAGTTAAATAAATATCTATTATTATGAAGAAAAACGTGTACACTGTACAAAACTTTTTATTTTTTTCAGCAGTTCTGATAAAAAAGTAATTTCGTATTGCGCGGAAACTTTTTTTCAGTTTCGCAAAAAAAAAATAATGGGGTTCATACTTTTTTATGCTCTATTCGACTATGGTATGCCGTTTTTCGTTTTTGCAAAAATTGTAAAAAGTTATATGCCTAATCTACACCTGTTAGATCGTGTAAATCACAAATGATTTTGAAGATTATTCGTAGGAAAGTTTTACTAGGAAGCTTCTGCATTAAAGATGCATATACATAATTCCAAGAAGTCGAGAAGATAAGAGAGTGTTAAAGAACATACGAAAGAGGCTTTAAAAAATTCCCCATCTTTTCGAAGTACCTAAAATTTGATCTAAGTTCTCTATGTTCTATCGCTATTGAAGCAAAAGAAAAGGGTTTTGAGGAAATCTTTTACACATACATATATTATGTGCTGTGGGATTTTTTGTACAAGCCTTAAAATTTACACTATTACACCGATTTTCGAGAATGAGGTGTCATATGAAAGGACTTGACCTGTAGATTTTTACAAAAAGGGTTGCAGCTATTCATTTTTACACTACCGTATGTTTGATTTTTATAAAAAGAGTTGCCACCTATTTAAAAAATTTAATTGAAATTTGTTCAATATAGGAAAGAAAGAAAAGGAAAGGAAGGAAAATGAAAGGAAAGGAAAGGAAAGGAAAGGAAAGGAAAGGAAAGGAAAGGAAAGGAAAGGAAAGGGGAAAAGGTAAGATGAAAGTTTACGGAAAATAGAAAGGATAAGGGGAAAAGGGAACGCAAAAAAGGAAAAGGGGAAGAGAAAGTGAAATTAAATGAGAAAGAGAAAGAGACAGATAAAAAAAGAGAAAAAGATAAAAATAAAGATAAAGATAAAGATAAAGATAAAGATAAAGATAAAGATAAAGATAAAGATAAAGATAAAGATAAAGATAAAGATACAGATAAAGATAAAGATAAAGATAAAGATAAAGATAAAGATAAAGATAAAGATAAAGATAAAGATAAAGATAAACATAAAGATAAAGATAAAGATAAAGATAAAGATAAAGATAAAGATAAAGATAAAGATAAAGATAAAGATAAAGATAAAGGTAAAGATAAAGATAAAGATAAAGATAAAGATAAAGATAAAGATAAAGATAAAGATAAAGATAAAGATAAAGATAAAGATAAAGATAAAGATAAAGATAAAGATAAAGATAAAGATAAAGATAAAGATAAAGATAAAGATAAAGATAAAGATAAAGATAAAGATAAAGATAAAGATAAAGATAAAGATAAAGATAAAGATAAAGATAAAGATAAAGATAAAGATAAAGATAAAGATAAAGATAAAGATAAAGATAAAGATAAAGATAAAGATAAAGATAAAGATAAAGATAAAGATATAGACAAAGATAAAGATAAAGATAAAGATAAAGATAAAGATAAAGATAAAGATAAAGATAAAGATAAAGATAAAGATAAAGATAAAGATAAAGATAAAGATAAAGATAAAGATAAAGATAAAGATAAAGATAAAGATAAAGATAAAGATAAAGATAAAGATAAAGATAAAGATAAAGATAAATATAAAGATAAAGATAAAGATAAAAATAAAGATAAGGATAAAGATAAAGATAAAGATAAAGATAAAGATAAAGATAAAGATAAAAACAAAGATAAAGATAAATAAAAAGAAAAAGAGAACAAGAAATAGAAAGAGAAAGAGAAAGAAAACGAAAGAGAAAGAGGAGCCCGAAAAGTGGTATTTTGGAGGTTGCTAGAGGATTAAAATATTCTAGAAATTTATTCGATATGAAACATCACTATGGGTCTCCTCGGACAAAATAACCAGTAACTATATGCTTTATTTTATCTTTATTAATAAGAAACCATTGATTTAAAGCCCATTTATATTTCAGAAATTTTCAAGGGGAAGTCTCTTAGTCAAATAATAAAATATTTTGTATTAGACTGGCAGATAACGAGTCGAACTTCTTACGCGGAAGTTGTGGTATAAACTTGCTCGAAATTTTCCACATTTAAAAAGAAAAAAAATTAAAATGTGGCACAACGGTTTTGAGGTTTTACTACATACATATGTACATATATACATAAGTAGTGGTCTTACCAACCCTAAATTTTCGCAGTCTAGTTGGTCGATTTTTCGACCAACTAGCGATACTACTAGATATATTATTACACTGTACAGCACCCGGCTGGGTATTGGACCAAACCAATTTTTTCGAAGAGATTGAGACATAAGAAAAAAATATGTATACGCCATTTTTCGAAGTTAGCCTCCAAAATTTAGTAATGGGCTTTCGAATTTCGAAACTCGACCCTCCCTAATTTGATTGCAATGTTTAAAAAATTGAAAAATAAAAAATGTGGGTGTGATCCGCCTTATATTCGAACTCGACTGGTGTACATTTTCTTTTTTGAAAGCTTATGTAGCAAATGTTATAAGGGGTCAAAGGTCAGATCTTCGAAAAAATTAAAAGTCGAATATATCCATTTTTTTCCAACCGATTTCGAAAATCTTCATAGCGTTGTAAAGGTGATTGAATTCCCTTTCTTGTGATATGCTCACCTTTATCCTTTTTTAAATAAAAATTTTATGAAAAAACACTTTAAAAGAAAAAATGCCCAAAAAAAATGTTTTAAGTAGTATATTTCGAAATTTTTTCCAGCTATTTCGAAAACCTTTACGCTGTTATATAGGTGCTTAAATTCCCTTGTCTTTGATATGTACAGGTTTATGGTCGATGAATGAAAATTTTATAAAAACAACAATTAAAAAATACCAAAAAAACTAAAATATTTCACATACTTTTATCCACTGTGCTCACCAACAATTGCAATTGATGCCGGTCAAGTATGCCGTGATTTTAAAGTATGTAAATGCGGATAATGATATTTAGTATTAAATCAATCGCACCCGATTTTACTCCAAGTTAATATTAGCAGCTTTTTAATTTAAAAAAATGGCGGATAAAGTATGTCAAGCAATTCTACAATCGAATTTTTGTTTTGTTTGTGCTAAATTTAATATAAAAACAAGCTACAATTTGGTATAAACCAGGTAACTCCAAACGGCAATTGCTCAATTTCTTTCTTCCAGCATTTTTTGTAAATGGTTATAACAGGTTCTACAAATTTTGTTGGGAACCCAAGACTCACTTTTGATAATCGGCTGATCAAAATAATCTCTATTATTCAAGCTCGGATGTGGTCGCTGTGGTGCAGTGGGTAGAGTGCTCGCCTGCTATGCCAGAAGTCTCGCGTTCTAACCCCAATCCGAGCAAACACAAAAAAAAATTTATAATTAGTAAAAATCCAATTATTGGGTTTTTTAAGAGCAGCGGTCACCTCTCGGCAGTGGGCGGCATACCCTCCGAGAGTATTTCTGTCATGAAAAAGCTTCTCACAAAAAATGCATTCGCCGTTCGGAGCCGGCATAAAACTGTAGGTCCACCCAAGGAAAAACAAAAAGGAGCACACCTCGAGAGAAGCTCGGCCATAAAACTCGTCAGAGATATAATAGCGCCATTGTATTATTATTAAAAATCGGATGCGATTGATTTAATACTAAATATCCTTGTCCGCACTTACACACTTTAAAATCACGGCACACTTGACCGGCATTAGTTGGAATTGTTGGTGAGCACAGTGGATAAAATTATGTGTTCAAATATTTTAGTTTTTTTGGTATTTTTTTAATTGTTGTTTTTATAAAATTTTCATTCATCGATCATAAAGCTGTGCATATCAAAGACAAGGGAATTCAAGCACCTATATAACAGCGTAAATGTTTTCGAAATCGCTGGCAAAAAGTTCGAAATATACTACTTAAAACATTTTTTTCGGGCATTTTTTCTTTTAAAGTGTTTTTTCATAAAATTTTTATTTAAAAAAGGATAAAGGTGAGCATATCACAAGAAAGGGAATTCAATCACCTTTACAACGCTATGAAGATTTTCGAAATCGGTTGGAAAAAAAATTGATATATTCGACTTTTAATTTTTTCGAAGATCTGACCTTTGACCCCTTATAATACTTGCTACATAAACTTTCAAAAAAAAAATGTATACCAGTCGAGTTCGAATATAAGGCGGATCACACCAACATTTTTTATTTTTCAATTTTTTAAACATTGCAATCAAATTAGGGAGGGTCGAATTTCGAAATTCGAAAGCCCATTACTAAATTTTGGAGGCTAACTTCGAAAAATGGCGTATACATATTTTTTTCTTATGTCTCAATCTCTTCGAAAAAATTGGTTTGGTCCAATACCCAGAAAAAAAGTTGATTTTATCGTATAGTGTTATAATCTCATCTGAATACCGATCCTCTCCGTTTGAAAAAAAAGGAAAGATAACGGAGCAGGTGAGCGTTATTCTATTGTGTATTGAAAAACCGAGAGATATATAGGTTTAAGTAGAAATGAAGACAGCAGCAGAAGGTAAGAGATAAGGAATGAGGGTGAGAGAGAAAAATAAAGAGAAAGTACGTCAGCGAATGAGTTAGATATTAAGGAAACGGTAATAATTGCAGCAAAGCAATTAAAACTTAAAATATTTCAAACATTTTTTTTTTTTAATTTTATTTTCTTATTATATTTATTTCACTTATATTTAAAATCACTTTTTTCCCAACAGGTTCACATATTTCATTTTCATTTCGTTACACGGTATTCAACAATGTATATTTTTGCAGATTTTTTTTTTTGTTGCAATTTTTCATAATTTTGTATATATTTTTTTTGTATAACTTTGTAAGTTTTTGTTTATTTTTTTTAAGTTTTTTGTTTTATAATTTTTGTTTGTATGTTGATAGCACATATTTAAAATATTTTTTTTTTTTTCAAAATATGTATGTATGCTTTCTTGAAATTCAAATAAATATACATACTTTTTACTTGATTTTTACATTTAATTATTTGTTTTTAAATATGTCTATGTACTACATAAATACGAGTATGTACATATGTATGTATGTAATTTTCCTTTAGCTTAGCTTTTTTAAAAAAAATTTTTTCAAACATTATTAAATCCCCATACTTTGTCGCTTTGAACGCCTCGATGCATTATAACTTTATAACATTGTTTTTTTTTGTGTACATTCTAAATGCCAACATTCACATTCACATTCATACGAATATTCGCTGCAAATACAATTGTTTAACATGCTTGCAAATCATTCATGCATACGCTTTATTAATATTATTTTTATTTATTTTATAAACTGCACTTGATTTGTTTGCGCATGCGCTCAAGTACCTACTCCATCTTTTTCCGTACATACTTCAGAGCTTCAGAGTGTGCGCATGCGCAGTCCGTCCTTAACTGTATCCTTAAACTTCACACGCAAAACTTTTTTACAATTAACAATTTGAAAACAATTTTCTTTTTTCACCAACTCAACCTGTTGCTGCGCCTCATCTATGGATGTGCGTACTTAGTACCTTCGAGCACGAAAACAAGTACTTATATTTTATATATGTATGTACAATGAAAGTGTTTGTTTTGTGTAATCACTTGATATAATTTACATATATACATATGTATGTATAAGGTACACGATTTACTTATATACACTTAAATTCAATCAATTGTTTATGTTTATACACTTGCTTTATATTTTATGCAGCTAAGAGAAAACTACATACACATGAGCCAATAAGCGAAGTTCGTAGGGAGAGCGAATGTGTTACATACATATGTGTGTTAAACAACTGTGTTTCCTAGCTGTCATTTTTAAAAATATGGTTCGTTTTGAAAACAATAAAATTTAAAAACTAAAAGTTAAAAATTTAAAATAACTAAAAAGAACAGACCGCGACTCTTGTTGGTCTTGCCGCAGAAAGGGTATGCTATAGTGGCCGGATTCCAGCAAGTCATCAATTCCACATAAATAGGCGGCGATATGAAAAATTTCAAAAACTGAGAGACTACTTAGTTTATGTTCAAACAGACAGACAGTCAAGCGTTAGCACGTTAGTCGATCTAAGTATCAGAACGAGCCAAATTAAAAAAAAAATAGCGGCCACCCCTCGACAGTGAGCGGTATGACCTCCCAGTTTACCTACATATGTATATACATTAGAGCTTATCGCAAAAAAAAAGTTCGCCGTACATCCCCCCATATCGACGGCTGAGAAAGAGATCGCCCTATTTCAAAAATTGTATCAATAACGTCCTATTTCAGATTTTTCCCCAAAAACGCCCTATTTCAGAGAAAATTCCATATACATATATTTCTCCGAAATAGGACTTTTTGAATTATTTTCTGAAATAGGGCGTTATTGAAACAACTTTTGAAATAGGGCGATCTTTACTCAGGCGTCGATATGATTTATTTTTCGAAAACATTTCTGGAAAAATTTTTTTTAATTTTTTTTTAGACGTCGCTAGATGTCGTTAATATTAATTTTTTCATATCTTCGTTATTTGTGGTCCGATCCCTAAGCTTGATACACCAACCTCTTTGGCTTGAGAGTAGGGTTTCTACTTTATAATTGTATTAACCCTATGTGCGCCATTGGGGTCATTTCCACCCAGTACTTAGTTTACACCACCTGAATGTAACTTCGTTTTGCCTGCATGTAAAACACAGTTAAAAACCATTAATTTTTTGCAAAAGAAATATTTCGATCGCTTCAGTAGAACTGTAAATAAAACACATTTAACATTCCGAGGAATATAAGCATATCGCTTCCTATGGTCTTTTAGGCTCATTTTACAAAGACTTTCTCCGAGGAGAATCCTACCGAAATTTTATGGTAAATAATTTTCTAGAACATGCATTCCCCATTCGGAGCCGGCATGAAACTGTGATCCAACTAATTAGTAGAAGTTCGATCTAAGCCGCGTTAAGAGTTCTTTTCGCGCCTATTAAATATTACACTAGCAAATAGCTGTCCCACTTCGCTGCCCCAAATCACACTATGCCACTCCCCTTCCTATCAGTCTCCCTACCACTCTGCATCTACCGTTCGCTCTATCTCTTCCTCCGCCTATACTACACTTTCTCTATCTCTCTCTCTCCTTCGTCTATCGTTCTTTGTCAACAACTTTCCGTGGTCATACGAGTCTACATATCGTATATATATCACTTGAATCGCCTCAGGTATGCCGGCAAACCATCGAGATATATCATGAATTCTTTATTGAAGCTCTAACTGAAACCTTTAATTTGATAACAATATTGCATAAAAATATTCTTGAGCTATTCGGGTCCATGTTGCGGCCTCAATTTAGTGAACTGATCGCTAGCGTGTTCATTTTTTGTAAACGATTTCTTCATTAAGAACGGAATCTGATAATATATACGGTTTATGCAAATATGGCGACTGCGGCGCCATCTATAGCGAAAAATATAGTTTATATATCCTCCTAATTATAGAATTACTTAAATTTTTTCACAGTTAGTGGACATTATTTGGTGAAATGACCATAAGAAAATGGCATAAGAAACCAAAGCGGTAACATTATTTTGCGAAAAGAAAATGGCATAAGAAACCAAAGGGGCAACATTGTTTTCAGAAAAGAAAATGGCATAAGAAAACAAAACGGGGCAACATTATTTTCAGAAAAGAAAATGGTATAAGAAAACAAAACGGGGCAACACTGTTTTCAGAAAAGAAAATAGTATAGGAAAACAAAACGGGGCAACATTATTTTGAGAATAGAAAATGGCATAAGAAAACCAAATGGGGAAACATTATTTTCAGAAAAGAAATGGCGCAAGAAAACAAAACGGGACATTTTTTTTTTTTCAGAAAAGAAAATAGCATAAGAAATTTTTAAAGAAAAAAAAAAAAATAACAAAAATCGCATTATTTCACCAATAAATTTGTTCAATCAATTTTTATTGTTTATGTGTGTTTTTTTTTACCAATTTTTGCGTGCTTATTTTTACTGAAAGTTACTATGTATAACAGCAACAAGATGCTCCATGTTTTGAACATACATAATTATATATGAATTTAACTATAAAAAATAGTTCAATAATTTGTTTCTGTTTGAATTTTTTTAATAAATTTATTATTTATTACTTTTTTAATTTTTTGCTGCTTTGATTTATTGTACACCTACACACTTAAAATACACTTAAAACTAACATATATGTACATACATACGAACATTTTTTTTTTGTTGTTAAAAGAGAATGATTTGGAAAAAGAAAAGCCACAAATGGAAATGCGCTTAAAAAAAGCGCATGAAATTGCATTTACGCTTGTGTTTTGTGTATGTATGCATTTTTATTAAAAAAAAAAAAAGAAAACGAAAATAAAATTATTAATAATGATTACTAGCTAGTAATTATTAGCATTATAATTAAAAGTGTAATAAAGAAGAAGTTTAAAAATAAAACAACAACAACGCATAGTTTGCTTTTATATATATGAACTTGATTTGTTTTGTTTTTAATTAATTAATTTTAAATTATGTGTGTAAAAAAAAGAAAACACTTACTAAAAAAGTTTTAAAGCCTAATTTTACATACATGCAGTACATATGTACATATATACTACATATGTATGTGTACACATATGTATGTATATATATATATACATAATATGTATTTGATAACAATCAATAACATTTTGAACACTATTTGTTGACATTAATTAACTAATCAACAAATTTCTTTTTTTTTCTTTTGTTTATTTCTGTTTAGTAGTTAATAGTAGATAAATACATATGTACGTAAGTAGTAAATAATTATACATATGTGTTTATGTGCACGTACACACATTTATACGTGTTGCATATTTTTTAAAGAATATTTCTTTATTTATTTATTTTTATTTTTATTTTTTTTTGTTATTTTAAACGTGTGTACACTTACATTTTTAATTGTAGTTTTTAATGCTTAGTTTTAGTTTTAAGATTAGTTTTCAAAAAAATCAGGTAGTTAACTTTTTTTTTATTTACATTTACATTTAATAAGCAGCATTTTGTTTTGAAATGTAACCCATTTTTGGAAAATTTCCCTTTTTGAAAATATGCTTCTTTTTTCCTTTTCTGGAGTGCTGTGTGTGCAATTCTTTAATTTAATTTTTTTTGTTTTTACGTATGAACAATATTTATATAAAGTATCTAGTATATTGTTACATATATGAAATAGAAAATATATATAGTTACAATTAACAGCCATTTTTATAAGTATGCTAACCTATAGTGTATATAAAGTTAATTCAAAAGAATGTTATAAAAAAATTTGTAAAAATATTAATTTATGTGATGTTTATGTGGAAGTGAATTTAAATATGTAGCTTAAACGAAATTAAATTTTTTTTATAGAAAAGTTATGTCTGCTTTTACCTTTTTGCACATCAAAGAGCAACAAGTTTATGCTGTGAGTGCGAAAGTATACTTTTACCTATCACTCAAAGGCTAGTTTAGCAAATATCAGGCATTTTTCTGATTCATTATTCATATTGTGAACAGAAAAAAAGAAAATGTTGGAAAACGCCAATTAAATAAAAAAAAAAAAAATTTATTATAAAAAGAAAAAATAATGAAAAAACAATAAAAAAACAATAAAAAAATAAAAAGAAAAAAAATAAAATAAAAAAAGGAGTCGTATAATTTTGAAATTTTTTTGTTTAAAATGCTGTAAGGATGCTTTAATAGTTAAATTAGTTAGCTAATTAATCCAAATTTAATTAATCATATTTAATTGATTTTCGAATAATCAAATAAACTAATTTTCTGATTAATTATAATTTGTTTAATCCAAAATGCAATTAATTTGATTAATCAGAAAACTAATTGATCATAAACTGATTAATCAGAAAGCTGCTTTTGCTTTGATTTTATACAAAAATAAAAAATGGCAAAAATTTGTAAACATTTTGGGTACATGAATAATTTTATTAATTTTATTTGACAGCAATGGACAAAGTTACTCAGTTTTCAATTAATCAATTCGGAACCCGATTAATCAAAAAGAAATAATTAATAAGATTTTAAATAATAAAAAAATTAATTAGCCGATTAATCGCACATTCCTAAAATATTGTAATTCCGTCTACAAGGTAAAATTAAATATAAAACTACATACGCATGTATACCCTCAAATCAACCCTGCATTAAATATGGGAACAGGTGTCTCCAAGTCATTATATATTCTACAGCGACAACTGAACTAGTTCAAATGTCGATAAATTAAGAAGTACAAAATTTGTATAGACATTGGCTCGTTGGAAGTTCTTCTTCGTATTAGATACGGATACAAAACCTTCCTACACCTGGGGAGGATTCATTTCTTGTTTCACGATAAGGACAGAAGAAAAGCGAATAATAATAATCCAGGTTCAGGAAGCATGGGTATCTCGTGAACGCATCTGTGGCCTGGGAGGGATCTCTTCTTCAATCTTTAATGGTGTAGTGAATCTATTGTCCCATTGTCTGCGTATGGCCCCAAAAGAAGTACTTTGTCAATACCTCTGTAGAAATGCAATGAAATGTAGAAAATTACATTGTGTGTCGCATTTATGGGAAGAAGTCCTGGTGGCTAAGTATATAGGGAATCAATTAATGCCGTTTCTCTATAGACATTTCCAGGGAAATGCCGAAAACTTGTATACCTTTCACGAATGGAAACTTTTGCCTCCGAAATATTACTGAATGAACACACGTATGCAAATACATTTTACCAGCTCTGACTTTCAATTTCTATATGTTATGATTATACAAAAAGGTCCAGTTCGACATTCTGTCTAAGAGGCTATAGTTTATCCGCGCTTTCGTTATTTGTGATCTTCTCCTAAACTGTAAAAATTTATACGATTTGTCCCGTATCAACCATGGAATGCTCCAAAATGCGAGACTTGTTTTTCAAAAATTTTGTGTGATTCTCTATTATTTTTATTTGGAAGCGCTCCTGTTTGTATTTTTCGATCATTTGGAAAGCGCTTTAATTCCTTTTTTTTCTTCAATCATATACCAAAGAATGTAAATTTATATTCTTTGGTTGTAGCCGGAGAAACAACACGTGGTGGTATACAAAAAGTGCATCATATCGATACTGATACATTATGAAGTGATAAAATTGCATATGTGGTTGGAAAAAAAAAATCTCAAGGAAAAAAATTAAAATAAGGACCGATTTCATAATCAAATTAAAAGTTCCTTTAAAATCTAAAGGAGCCTTTAATTTGCTGATCGATTTCATAAAGTTTTTTTTGAAGATGAAAGTGCCTTTAAAGTTAAATACGAAAAAACGGACATTTAAGTTATTTAAAGGTGCCTTTTGCAGAAAAAAATTCATTTCTGCAGTCTGTCAAATATCAAGAATTTATTAAAATTTTTGAACCGATTTTGTTTTGTTGAGTCCTATAATCGTTATAGTATAATGCAATATTCATATTCTTCCTCTTTTGTGAGGTTGAATAACCGCTTCCTATTTTTTCTGTATTGGGCTTAAAATTATGGTTCTTTGTTTTTTTTTTTTTTTTAATAAAACATTAAAGCCACAATCAAAAATTTATTTAAATACATACATATGTATATATGTTTGTTTTTAAACAAATTATAAATTTCAATATTTTTAAATTTATGAGAAGCATTTGACATAAAACTGTCGAACACAGCATTGTCATTTGCAATATTTTCGCTTAAAGGAACCTTTTATTATTATATTATTACGAAATCACTCCTGATTTAAAGTACATTTAAATTGCCTCTTCAACTAAAAGACCCTTTAACAAAAGGAGCTTTAAGAATTTCATTATGAAATCGGCCCCAAATTAAGTAAAATAAAAGCTAAAAAGTTTAATAGTCTAAAAGGTAAAAGAAACACGTTTAAAATATGTATCTACATCTAGTATGTATGTATATTGTTCACACAGCACTTTACTAATGCTTAGCTTGTTATTTGGCCAGCTAGTTGTCCTGCTATTGTGTACATTTAGGTAGATCTACTTTGCTTTCATTTGAACTGCCAATTTACGATAACATTAACAATTTTTCATTTTAAAATATATTTTTTGTTTTCTTGTTTTTGTTTTTGTAAACTAAAATTATCGCTTTTCACAATGCTTAACAGTTACAAAACAAAAATAGTATATGTATTGTAATAAATGTAGTATAATTAATTAAAATTAATTTTTCGAACACATTGTTTGCTGTGTGTTGCTTCTCTGTTGTATTTTGCGTTTGCTCTTAAATATTAATTAATTAATTAGTTAATGCTTATAATACATTTATACATACATATAATAGATACAAGTAAAATTTACATTTAAAATTACATTGTTTATATTTAATATTAGTTAAAGTATACATGTATGTGTATATATGAATAAACGCTTAGACACTATATCAATATAGGTATGTACATACATAAACATTTATTTATGTATGTAGATACATAAACATTTATTTATGTATGTACATACATAAACATTTATTTATGTATGCACATACATATGTACATATATACATTTATAACCATTTTAAAAATATATCATCTTTTAGCTTTAACTTTTCTCTGCCTAAAACCTGCTTAAACATATAGATACATACACATATACATATCTATTTAAACGTTTTTTTTTTTTTTTTTGGATTCTTACAGATAACATATACATATGTACATACGATTTTACATTCTGCAGTTAAATTGCATGCGTGAATGAATGAAAATTTAATTTTTTTTTTTTGTAGAACACAAAATTAAAGTGCTATTATTAAATTACAATTATAATTTTTGTTTTTGTAAATGTATATACATATATATTTATGTGTACATTTATTACTTTATATTTAACGCAAATTTTTACTTTTATTTTTATATTTATTTTTTGTTTGTTTTATATTTATTTTTTTGTTTTTCTTTTTTTTATATTATTATTTTCTTTTGTATTTAAAACTAAAAACCAACCCTGGATCTTGTTTGCCTGCGCCATTCGACGAAATTTTCACACAAAAATGCGAAAAATTGCCTCCTGCGCGCATTTTGAAGCGCATACGTATTTCTTTTTTTTTTTTTTAGATTTCTCCCCACACATACATACTCGTATGTATGTACATTATAAACTTTCCGTTTATATTTTTCGTTTTGCATGCAACATTTCCATAAGTAGCGTCTGCGTGGGTGCACTACCGGCACAATGTTTCGAATAGAGATGATCTTCGCCACGCGATGCCATTGCATGTATATCGGGCAGTATGCTAAGTAGCCTCCGGAATTTGTCCTATAAGAGGAGAAAATTAAATCAAATGTAATATGTTGAGTTTAGGATAGTTGTAGAGGTAAGAAACCGCTTAAAAAGTAACTAAAAAAGTGCTTAAAAAGTCCTCAAAAATTCTTCAAAAAAGGGCATCCGAGTCCATTTTTTTAATCATAACTGGGTAAGCGGCCGAAGAATCATACTAAAAATTTTCCGCCTTGGTCAACTTGGTTCATTTGTTACCAATACAGAAATATTCCGGGTTTATCCAAGTCCACATTTTGACCCATATCCGGGGACTCGATCTAGAAATCATATTCAGTACATCTCTATGTAATAGCCCTGCTCAGAACCTTTGATTTGATATCAATATTACTCAAAAATATTTCGAGGCATTCGGGCGCACGTTTTGACACATATCTGGGGACCCGAGCTAGGAATCATAATGAGCACATTTCTAAGTGAAAGGTTTGCCCAACAACTTTTCTAAATGTGATTTGCAATAGCCCTTCCATTCATCTTTTTGTCAGAGAAACGGCATCTCAGCGTGCCCTTAGGTTCCGGGTTCCAAACTCTGGAAGGAACGCACATACGATCACAGTCGCATTCTGCTGCAAGTTACAATACATCATACAAAGACAGATTACATCTGTCCTATAACAGTCTTCGATTAAAACTATGAGATCATCTTTCTATCTAGGAAGTACTGGTGAGATGGTATACTTGCTTATAGATTCGATGTTTGAGTTTTCACGGATAGGTTAAAGAAGGCATGCGGAGTGGAAGCGGGTGATCTTGCAACTCATCCGGAAACTTCCATATCAATCAGGCTCCCGGATACGGCGAGCGTCTTTCAATCCGAAGTTTTTTACATATGGGAGGGCTGCAAGGCTCTACTTGCAACAGAATAAGCCCATGCCGGAAACAGAATAGAGATTTTCTTGTACATTCAGACGTTTGATGACGCTGGGGTCTGCAACGGTGTCGTTAAGTCTGGTCAGGTAGTGCAGAAAGTGGCTCATGCGCTTGGCAAATCGACATAGCGTATCGATGATCTGGGTGCCGGGGCGTCGCGAAATCTAGGGCAACGAAATGGCTGATGGGCTGGCTAGGCGGGGCTCGGCTCTTGATATCGCAGAGGCGGAGGAGGTTCTTGCGCCCTGGGTTGCATCAAGGGCCGAAACTCTCGACACTGGCTCGAGGAGGCTAAAAAGATATGGAGGCGGTCGCAAATCTGCACGGTCTGCAGAAGTCTGTGGCCTTCATACAATGAGATGCAATCTTCAGTCATTCTAAAGATGAACAGAATAGTCATTTCCCGCTTAACTGCGGTTTCCACAGGATATTGAACCATTGATACACGCGCTGTCCGATTGGATTTGGACCAAAACACCTTGTGTCGCAACTACAGCCTTCCTGCGAGTTTTCCTTTGTACGCCAAGGCAGAATGAAGTTCCTTGGCAAATCTTTATTACAACAGCCTCACGAAACTCAAAGACGTCAGGCCTGAGAGGCAGCTTAAATATTTAAATTTAACAGTATGGCTATGGGCTGTGGTGCTTGCCCTGGTCTCCGAACTGTTCATTCCTTTGTACGTTTACTTTTCATTGGTTTATTCACGAGTTGTGGTAACAAAACGGCGCATCGGCGCTACTTGGAGTCAGTGGGACTCGTCACTCAAACCAACCATTCGTTCATCGAAATCATCTCTAACGTAAGGAGCGGACAACGCGATATTTCGACGGAGTTGAATCACAAGGAGAGAGTGTGTTTAAAGGGGCACATATTCGCATGATCGGTTTCATCTACTTTAAATCATTTTAGCTTGATCCCGATATTGTAAGACAATTTGCAAAGATTTTGTCTGAGGAGACCCGTAACGAAATTTTATCGCGAATAATATTCTATACAAAATGGGTCAGAACGACCTTTTCGTGGAGGTGTTAGAGGGTTAAAATATTGCATGAAATTAAAGTCCGTACAATTATTGTACTATGGATGGTTTTTCGTTCTTCTCCCAAAATAGAAGAACCAATAGTATATAGTAGAAAATATTTGAAACTACCAGAAAATCAGAGCGTATCTAATCCATAACTAATAAATCAAGAACCCATGACTGTAGTTATAGCCTTTAACGATATAACCAACTTACCGTCACCGATGGATAACAGGTGAGCGTGTAATCCAGCAGCGCCGCCTGCACATTTTCTTGACCCTCCAAAACGGTCTTCTTATTGACAATGCCGCGCACATCTAAAAAAGTTAATATTTTTATTTAAAAAATTTTAATAAATGGAGATAATTTACTAATTACAACTCACCTGGATTAAGTAATATTAGGAATTTCATACACACATAATCGCCCATATCGAATTTCAAATCTTGCAAACGATTTTGCAATTCATTGAAATAATCGGCCAATTGCGGCACACCGAGCAAGCCAAGCCACAGCAAATTGAATACTTGACCGTTATTCAGTTGCGTCTCATCGGGCAGCCCGTTGTGTATTCGCTGATGTAAATGATCCAAAACAAGCATATCGGACCAGGAATGCTGTAGCAGTTTCATTTGGTCATCAACCTGGAAGGCGGGTGGGTGAGAGAATACAAAAGAATTTCATGAGTTGTAAGGGGTTATGTGATTGTTATGAAAGTCGGTAGAAAAAGAAGTGTCCTTAAGATGTTTTTCCTTAATGAACTAAAGCCTGTCGTCTATGCAAAGTCATACAGAGTATCTTGAAGTGAAATGGAGTTCTTAAAATTGAGACACAATCTATTTTAATTTACCCAAAATCCATCTATAGCACGAGCTGACCTACTCAACCCGACCCAAGGAAATTGCACGTGAGCTCTTTGACATAAACCACTTAGGCCTTTAAAAAGTTTTATGGCAACATTGAAAATCTTCGCCGAGGTCAATTTGCTCTCACTTTCTGTAAATTGATTTACAGCAACAAAAAAAAAAAAAACAAAAAAAGTCACGATCATGGCGCTGAGCGCAATACAAAACAAGCTTAAAAAATAACTATCAACTCACTTCCGAGAGAGTCGTAAAGAGCTTTTGTGAGATCATCGCTCCAACTCCAACTCTCTCTCCCGCTCCTACGAGAAAGCTTTCAAATAACTGTCAACTCACTTCCGAGAGAGTCGTAAAGAGCTTTTGTGAGATCACCTCTCCAACTCCAACTATCTCTCTCGCTCCTCCGAGAGAGCGTTCAAAGCTTCACTGAGCATACTATTTGGGGCATGCTACTCAAAATGATGGCGGTGGAGTGTTTGCTTGATGCAGCTTAAAGTCTCTAACAGTTAGTCTAGCTCTTGCAGCCTGTCTAGACTCTAGCTGCGGCGCTGCACTTGAAGCAGATCGGACGCGTTATTTGAGTCACTCTCACTTTCTATGGTGCAGGTTCTCTATCTCGCTGAGCAGTTTAAGCCAAGCTCACTGCAAGCGCTGACATCACAGAACGTCGCTGCGGCGGTGGACGTACCTTTATTGCGTTTTGTCCATGAACAAAGGCGAAATAAGTACAAAGAGACAGACATAGGCAGGTAGTCTGAGATACAAATGTGCGCTAAAACGCTGCGTCGATCCAAAGTTGGTTGATTGTTGTTGCTCTTTGTTGTTGTTGTTGTTGTTGTTGTTGTTGTTGCTGTTGTTGTTGTTGTTGCTGTTGTTGTGTTGGTAAAAACCTTTTGTGCAATGTGTGTTTTGTTGCGTCATGAGCATGAATTGACTGACGAGTTATATTTTTAACTTTTATGTACATATACATACTATGTATGTACCTATGTATATGAATGTGACTGTACATTTATAATATATGCATGTAAGTTTAAGTAAGTTTTTGTGCATGTGTATGTATGGATGTGTGTCTGTCTGCTTAGTTCATTTTGTTCAGCTTTGGTTGGTAAGTAGGTCAGCCAAAGCAATCAGTCAGTCGAGCGAGCGCGTCAGCAAGGCAATAAGCAACAAAAGCAACAACAACAACAACAACAAAATTAACAAAAGTCACAAACAACCACAAGAGCAACAGCAGCAAATACCCTCACGGAAAAAAAAGTTAGTTGCAAAAATAAATATATTAAAAAGTGATTTATATTCAACTAATTTTAAAGTAGCTTTAAACAAATGCAGCACGGGACAGTTTCTTGTATATGTAGATATTTATATGTAAACACATGTTTTCAGATCTAAGTATGCCAAGATTGTTTTTTCCATTTTTTGGTTACCGTTTTTCAGCTTCACTTCCCATTAAACACTGAAAACGAAATTCTCAAACGGAGAAAATATTGTTTCATATTTATCATTTGAAAATTAACATAAATTCAATTGTTTCTCAAATATTGTTTATCAACTTGAGAACGATTTGCGAAATTTGAGGAAAATTTGTTTCGCATTTTTACCATTTCTTGAATTTCGACATCAAATGCAGGATTAAGTTATTTATATTAAACTACAAATAAAGTAGTTGAAAAGAAACTCAAGATAAAGTTATTTATTTTAAACTACTAGTAAAGTAGTTGAAAACAAATGCTGGATAGGGCAATTGACTGCTTGCTATGACATCGCCGTGTTAAAAAAGTCAGTTCATTGCAAAGGAAAAAGTCACATTTTCAATTAGTTGTTATTGAAAATAAAGTAGTTTATAAAGTGATTTAAAATTAATTAAATTTCCTACAGGGTACTTATATTATGAGCAAGCAAGCAAACGAAATCGAAACTGAATTCAGACTTTAAAATTTATGTATGCTCGTTGTTGTTGTTGTCTTTTTTATACCCTGCATGGAATTGAAATTCCTTAACTCATGAACTGAACTAATATATAAACAATATCTATTCCCTAGCGGTTTTCCTGTTTATTGAAGGCGCTTTGAACAACATCGAGATCAAACAGATTTTAGGATCTCTCGAAGGTCTAGATATCAACTGCCATATCTGCAGATGGGTACAATCTATGCTGAACAACAAGATAATCCAAGCCTGTATGTGCTCGGTCACAGCTACACGCATGGAGCAACAATAAAGGAGAATGCATAAGATCAGCTGACTTCTTCTTCAATGTTCATAAACACACGAACACAAGAATTTTGTTTTGTTGACATATGCCACACACATACGCACCCTAGCATTTCCATAGGGGCCGAATCTGTCAAATTTTTCTACATTCCTCTTTGCATGACACTTCTGGCCCCACTATGTATGAAGGTATCTCGTCATGCGAAAATCTTTATTGTTAAATCATGGCTACACGCTACGAGAGGAGGGGCACACCACACAGTGGCGTTCCCTCTCCTTTACTATGGCTTGTGGCTGTGAACGAAATACTACTCGAGCTCAACAAAAACGGAGTAAAGCTAGTAGCTTATGCAATAATAGTATCGGGTCCATTTCCGTCGACATTAAGTGATATAATCCACGTAGCCCTTAAAAAGCTCAAATCGTGCACCGCCAAAGCGGATTCAGTATAAATCCTAGCAAAACCAAACTGGTGCTATTCAGCAACAGTAATAAAATACCACAATTTAGAATGCTCTCAATAGACCGCAATACTCTCGAACTATCTCAAAGAGTTAAGTACTTGGGTGTCTAAATTCATCGCAAACTGAATTGGAAGACAAACATTGAAATATTTTCAGCAGAAACTGGGGTCTTACGCCCAAACATGTCATGTGGCTATAATTAGCCGACATGCGGCCAATACCAACATACGGTGCTGTAGTATAGTGGCCAGTCCTAGACAAGCAGTACAACGTCAGAAAACTAAAAGGTTTACAACGGGCAGCACGTGCTGGGGCGACAAAAGTATTGAAGTCGTGTCCAACTTATTATATTCAGTCCTGAATCATTTACCAATTGACCTTCGCATTCGTGAAAGCGCAACGAGGTCGGCAATACAACTCAGTGTGTCGGGGGGATGCTGGACTGACAGGCAATATGGTCCGATAATATCCTAAACATGCTTCCCAGTATACAGACGACATCAGACTACCTCCCAATCACGCTGGACTTTAGCAGGAACTTTAAGGTGAGGTTCCCACCTCGAGAAGTGAATGGAGAAGAGATAGCGTGCGGAAGAAGGAAACAATCTCGATTTACGCAGACGAGTCCAAAATTGACTCAGATGTGGATTCGGGGGTTTTCTCCGAGCAACCAAACATCTCTCTCTCTCTCTCTTTCCGTCTGTGTGTATGTCTGTCTGTGTGTCCTTTATGGACTCCCAAAGTAATCAGCCGATCTTAATGAATTTTTCACAGTAGATTCATATAACATTAACACACATAATAGGGTATACGAATTGAATTTTGAAAAAGTGTAAGCTTGCCGGAATACAGGCCGAAGTGTCGATACAGCAAGTCTTTCAGCAATATTGGTCTCAAATGAAATGTGTTGAGCAGTGCTAGAGAGATCTTTTCATTGCAATGCTCAGGCCGAGTCCCTTTATATGGGTCAAAACGTGGAACCGATTGAACCCGGAATGTTTCTGAGCGATATTGGTATGAAAGGTAAGTATTGAGCAGTGAAAGGTTAGTAAGAAAAATTTTTAATGTGATGTCTAACATATAGCCCAAAACGTGGACCTGGATAACTTTAAAATGTTTTTGGGCGATATTGGTATCAAAAGAGGAAATCAGGACTTCTATATAAAGCTATTTTCGATGTAACGCCTAACCCGGTTCCTTGGGGAAAGGGAAAAGGAAGAAGAAAGGGAAGTGGTTAAGAAAGGGAAATGGTTAAGAAGGTGAAAGGAGAATGGGAAAAGGAAATGAGACAGAAAAGGAGCGAGAAAGCAATCGAAAAGGGGTTGGGAGAGGGAAAGGGAGTAATATATGGAGAAAGACTAGGAAAAGGAATAGGGAGAGGTAAGAGAGAGCGATAGCGAAAAGGATAGGAAAACAAAAGGGGAATAAGGGAACGAAATTGAAAAATAAAGGGAACGGGAAGGGAAAGGGACAGACTCATTATAACATAAAAATATTTTTCGTTGCTGCGAAGCGGGACGGACATTTGCTAGTCATAAATAAAACTTCGAAAATGCAAACTACGACATTTTCTCAACAACAAAATTTGAAGCTGCTTTCTATTTTAGTTAAAAAAAAAAAAAAAAATTGCTAACAAAAAAAAAAATCTTCATCCTCTCATGAGGGGTATAAAACCTCATACACAGCCGTAGGGCAAGCCATAACCTTACATACACATTTGAACTTCTTGCGTGTGTTGTGCTCGTCGTCTACTCGTAGCTTTATCCAGCTTTCCTAAGCTTCCCTTTGCTTTGCATACAGCCTCAGCGCTGATCCGCATGTGAGCGTTAGCCATGGGTAATGGCGCAATTTTTTTGGCGCTGATACAATAACACCAGCGCCAACCGTGGCGCCGCGCACGGTTCTGGCGCAATAACACCTTTAGCGCAATTGCCATGGAATAATCGATAAATAACACTTGTTCGCTTCTTACTGTCTACTATACCCGTTTTATTTCTTTTGGCGCAATTCTGCTTACATACACGCTGGCAGAATAATTGTGCCACAATTAAATTTAATTTTAAAAATAATTTGGGTATATTTGTGAAAATATGCTGGCATCTCGTTTTTCGGCATCTTCTTTATGAAATACGAGGGTCGGCTAAACCCTATTAAAAATAAAGATTTCGGGTCCGGGCGCATTATATCGAAATTTCCCCTTACCATTTACCATGCGTAACAAAAATATACTATATGCTAATAAGGGCCGATTTCATAACCAAATTAAAAGTTCCTTTAAATTCTAACGGAGCCTTTAATTTGCTGATCGATTTCATAAAGTCTTTTTGAAGATAAAAGTTCCTTTAAAATTAAATACCCAAAAACGGGCATTTAAGTTATTTAAAGGTTCCTTTTGCCAGAAATAATTTCATTTCTGTAGTGTGTCAAAATCAAATATCAAAAATTTATTAAAATTTTTGAACCGATTTTGTTTGTTGTTTTGTTTGTTGAGTCCTATAATGCAATATTCATCTTCTTCCTCTTTTGTGATGTTGAATGACCGCTTCCTATTTTTTCTGCACTGGGTTTCCAAATTATGCTTCTTTGTTCTTTTTGTTTTTTCAAAAAAAAAAAAAAAAAAAATAATAATAATAAAGCCACAATCAAAAAATTTATTTATTTTCAGGAAAAAAACAATATTTTTAAATTTATGACAATCATTTGACGTTAAAGGAGCCTTTTAATATTATATTATTATGAAATCACTCCCACTTTAAAGAACATTTAAATGGCTCTTTAACTAAAAGGCTCCTTTAACAAAAGGAGCTTTAAGAATTTCATTATGAAATCGGCCCTAAATATTTTATTTAATTTATTTTGTATTATATTTTTCTCTTCTATTCACAGATAATGTCAATTTTGTCTTCTTTATTTGTGAAAGTAAAATATCAATACCCTTTCGTATTAGCGATGGTTCGGTATTGGCGTTAGCATACATAATTGTGACGGTGTCATATACGCTGTGCTGTTATTGGCTTTGTGGTGGTGCCATTTTGCACTAGCGCTATATTGGTGCTGGTGTTAGCGCACGAAATTGAGTCAGTGTTATATTGCAATATCGCATCATTGAGTTGGCGCTACATTGAGTTGGCGCTATATTGAGTTGGCGCATTTTCCTAATCGGAGTTAGCGCAATAACACCAGGGTTGGCGCCAGCGCAATTGCGCGGCGCAGCGCAGTGTTACCCATGCCTAGTGAGCGTTTACATAATCGCAACGTCGAATGCGGTTTTTTTTTTTGAAAAAATCACAGACGCAGAAAAATTTATACAACAAAAACAAATTCATGCACATTATTAAGTGGTAGTCTGTGTGTGTGTTCGTGTACTTGGTTGAGTTTAAGCATGAAATTTCAACAACAAAAACAATAGCTTTAACAATAAATTGACCGTGGATTATGTGGTAACTATGTATGTATGTACATGTGTATGTAAATATGCCATTTACATATGTTCATATTTATATACATAGTTTTGGCGCATGAGCTGGTCACTTTAATGACGGCTATTTCGAGTTTACTCGTAGTTTAACATACATATTTTGATTGTTGAAGTTTATGACGAACATTGAAAATGAAATTGCTCGCCTCAAGTCAGATTAAACTTTAACCGCTTGTGAAATTTACACTCACAGTTATGCTGAAGGCAATCGGTCTTCTCCCATCCTACTGTACAGCTGTGTAGAATAACCTAAACACCTCGAACGTTTGAAATTATATTTTTTCAGCTGTTCACGTTTTCATTCCACACAGAAGTTCAGCTCGTGTTTCGTTTATTTAGAGACTGGCTATAATTCTAGAAAGGTGTGCTTTATCACCTTCTTCGCTCATCGGACCGTTAGCTCTGTTCACTTTCCAAAGGAATAGAAATATATATCTGAGCCAAAGGACCTATTTTCTTTAACATTATTTTATTATAGCGAAAATATACTTATACAGTATTCCCAAAAACCAAACCACTAGACCAAAGTTCAGAATGAACACACCCTAATACGATGAAACACGCCATGGACCCAATATAATATATATAGTTCAGATATAATGAATCAGGGCACTAGCTGCCCTAAATGATTAAGTAAGTCAGCAGCCGTAGTCCGCTCAAAGAGATAATAACTCAAAGAAAGTATAAAATGGCCTTTAAACTTCTCCATAATTAGGAGGATCTCCAACAATCTCAGAGAACATTAAACTGAATTTATTTAATTTAACGAGCACAGGTCCAGGTTATATTTTTTATTTTTTTTTTTTTTTATTTTTATTTTTTTTTTTTTAGAAACTAGAATGTTTAGTGAATTCTGTGCAAAAACTTCGTTATTCAGCTTAGGAAGTAAAAACCTATAATTCTTACAGAAGTATTCGATTTTCTCACTTCAAAATTATGTGCTTAATCAGCTTAGGAAGTCTTTGGTGGCCTTTTCGTTAGTGAAGGAGGTTCGCACCAATCTTATGGAATAGTTACTTGCAGGTATAGCGGAGATTGTAGTGTTACTCTCTTGTGAAAAAAGCGGACAGTAAACTTAGAGTATACATATAAAACTAAAAGGTATAGAGAGGTGATGTATTGTGGAACGTTTTCCGTCATGTCGAATTTGGTATGGAGACTTGTGTAGAGAGAGGCCTTTAGCTCTCTGCTTACGCACGAACAATCTCAAGTATCTTCTATAAAGAACTTTCTGGAAAAGGCAACGAACTGCACCCCAGTTTTACTCCTTTTGCTTTCATCTTATTTCAGCTTATTATATCGTTGTAATTCTATATACATAAATATATTTCCACACTCACCTTAAGATCCTTAAAGAACACCGTATTTCGTGCCCAATCCACTTGTGAGAATAAATTCTGATCCAATACTTTGCACATTAATTCAAAGAGATCAACTTCCACTTGATTGTAGGTTTGTTTTTGTAGCAACGCAAATAATTGCGTTTGCCATTCTCGATCATCTATCGATTGCACAAAATCGCGGATCATTGGTGATACTCTGAGTGGCTCGATGATGGAATCGGCGGTGCTTGAGGGATGCGTGCCAGTATCGAAACTGCAAGAAAAATAGAAGTAGACAGTTAGTTGTGTTGCACTGCGTTTGAAGTAATACGAAATGAAGTAAGTCAGCTTATTGATCAGTATTTTTATTTAAATTCTAAATGTATCAATTTTTGTACCGAAATTGTACCAAAATGAGCTAAGTATCTGGATTTGTTAAACACCGAAGACATCGTGCAACCAATTTTTGTAGCCAATTTATGCATTTAGCTTGTACCTAATATGTATCGATTCAGTAAGTTTATTTTTTGTTTCTTATTTAAATTAGCTATCCGCATTTTGTACCTTAACTGTACCGAATTTTTGTACCTAAATTAGTTAATTATTTAAACTAGTACTACCGTTGTCTCCCTATATAGTATCATTATCCTATATCGTAATTCATTATCAAACATATACTTCTATATATCCATGTCTTGTACCTAAATTGTGACTAAGTTGTATCTAATATGTACCGATTCAGTTATCTGTAATAACATTCTGTAAAATTTCGCGCATTAAAATTTTTATTTTTGTTTCTTATTTAAATTTTATCTATATCCGTATTTGTACCTAAACTGTACCTAATAGGTACCGTTTTTTTGTACCTAAATTCGTTAAATATTTAAACCATTACTTTTGATGTATCCTTATATTGTTTCATTATCCGGTATCATAATACTTTATCAAACGTATGCTTCCTTATATCCATGTCTTGTACCTAAATTGTGTCTAAGTTGTACCTTATATGTACCTACCGATTCAGTTATCTGTAATAATATTCTGTAAAATTTCGCGCAATAAAATTTTTATTTTTAGTTTCTTATTTAAATTTTATCTCTATCCGTATTTTGTACCTAAACTGTACCTAATTTGTATAGAATCTCTGTACCTAAATTCGTTCAATATTTAAATCATTACTTTCTTTGTATCCTTGTATAGTATTATTATACTATATCATAATTATAGAATTTATATAGATAAAAGAAATACTTCTATATATCTATGTCTTGTACCTAAATTGTATCTAAGTTGTACCTAAGAGTTTATGCCTAAACCGTACATAAATTCTATACTTGTTCTTACATATTTATGCACCTTCATATACCCAATAACAGACCAAATATCTAAATTCACTTACCAAATTTTCGATTCGGACGCATTTTGCAGAGATCCATTACCATTGTCGTGACAATTACCGACACCACCACCGCCGCCGCGACCAAGTACATCGCTGGTATTGTTGCTGTTGCTGTGATTGGCGCCGGCATTGCCACCACTACCGCCGCCACTGCCGCCACTACCACCACCGCTGCCGCCATTCATCGGCGCCGATATCACACCGCCGCTGGTATTGACCTGCCCGAGCGCAATGGCAATGGGGCTGGGCGATGAATCGGGCGATTGCGTGAGAGAGGACACCTAGTGGGTGGATGGACGGTTGAAGATGGTTATTTTTGTATAAATTTTTTTGCATAATTTCTTTTTACAAAAACAAAAGACTTACCTGAGGTATTTGTATTTCTTGTTTTATATTCATATTTGGATATGCTTGCTGATAGCCGGGCGATAGCGGCGATGATTTCATCTCCACCGAACCTATCGAAGTGCGCAGCGCTTGTAGGGCGAGTTGTCGTTGTCGCATCACTTGCAATTTTCGCGCCCGATCCCGCTTGTACATGGGGCCGAATTTGTTGCGACCGCCACGCATTCGATCCGCTCTCACGGCTGTAAAGTTAGAAGAAAACAAAAAGAAAGTTTTGTTTTGAATAAAGATTTTTTAATTTAGTGATAAGATTTGCTTAAGTAATTTTTTTCAATAAATATACAAATATAAAAAGTGGAATTGTGTGCTAAATTTTCTCATACAATTTCCGCGTGTTTTGTGTTTTAAATTTCGATTTGAAAATATAAAAAATTTAGCGCCTGAAAGTATACTATTTTTCAAAGAGATGTGGACTTTTCGAATGAAAGATTTTGATCTGGACTTCAACATAGAGCACTTTTAATAGTGATTCCCGGCCTGGGTCCCCAGATATGGGTCAAAACGTAGACTCGGCTGACCATCGAATGTTTCTGAGCGATATGGTTATGAAATGAAAGATCTTTATCAGGAATTCAACACAGAATTCTTTTAATAGTGATGCCTAGGCCGGGTCCACACATATGGGTCAAAACGTGGAACCGGATTTCCCGGAATGCTTCTGAGCGATATTGGTATCGAATGAAAGGCCTTCATCAGGACTTCAACACAAAACTCTTTTAATTGTGATTACTATGTCGGGTCCCCAGATAGGGGTCGAAATGCGGAATCGGAAGTTTTTGTGAGATATTGGTATAAACTGAAAGGTGTTGGGAACGGCTTCAACATAGAGCTATTTTCATTGTGATGCCTAGACCGGGTCATCAATTGGACCCAAATAACCCCAGAATAACTTCACTTAACTTAACTTTACTTGCCTTTACTTGATTGGACTTGACGTGACTTGACTTGACTTGGTGTGACTTGACTTGACTTGACTTGAGTTTACATGACTTGACTTGACTTGACTTGACTTGAGTTGACTTTCTTGACTTGAATTGCTTGACTTGACTTGACGTCACATGACCTGACTTGCTTGACTTGAATTGCTTGACATGACTTGACATGACTTGACTTGACTTGACTTGCTTGACTTGACTTGAGTTGACTTGACTTGACTTGACTTGACTTGACTTGAATTGACGTGACTTGACTTGACTTGAATTGACGAGACTTGACTTGACGTGACTTGACGTGACTTGACTTGACTTGACTTGATTGGACTTAACTTAACTTAACTTAGATTAACTATTATTCGTTATTGCTAAGCAACGGGTATTTGATAGTCTCTGATACATGTGTATATGAGTACTCCACTTTCAAACAGGTCTATGTGACATTTTTTCGATTTTGAGTTTTTGATGAATGGTATACCAGAATTTAACGGTGTATAATGTCCATTAAAAATTTATATCAAAGTCCTTCCTTATTCTCAAAAAATAGCATTAAAGACCAATAAACTTACAAAAGTCTCGGTGAGTTTTTATTTATGCCCTTTGAAAAGTCTCTAATAGCAAAATGTTGCTCATACGCCTAGGCACACATTGGTGTATTTATTATGCCTTCAATTTCAAAACTAAACTATACTGTTGCAAGACTAGTTATATAGGTATGTTAAAAATTACTGTCTCAAAACTAGCTATGTGAACTATTTAACATTTAATTTTACAAAAATCTGTCATAGGTACTGCCGTTTAATTTTTTTACTTTTATCGCTAAATTCATTATAGGCTAAGCTTTCAGGTAATAGCAAAAAATACTCAAATAAAATAGAGCTTGATGCAGTAGTGTGGTTTTTTCTAATTTGTGGCAATATGAAAAATTCACATAGCCCTGTTTGAAAGTGAATTACACATACATATGTATGTTCTTTCCGTTTTACATATACATACATAAATACATATGTACATATATAGTGTGTAGGTATACTTATATTAATCATCCGCATTTTCTTTCGCAAAATAAGGACATAAAAATAAAAAATAAAATGTGAGCAAAAATCTAAAACGAAAACATAAACAGAAAAGACGTCCAGCTGCTCTGGCAGCAGCAACAAGAAGCAGAACGCTTAAAGAAAACAGCGCGCTGACACCATTCCATGCCCTACTATGTATGCCATCCGATGCAAACGTGGTTGTGCAGTTGCATTTAGAGCGCCTGGTGGCTGTGGCAAGGGAGAAGATGATGATGACAACAAACCAACTAGACATACATACATATGTAGATACATACAAAATTGCATGTAAATATGTATACACATATGCATGGATATAAAAGAACCAACAAGAATTGCATTTCCTTTATATGCAAATAAATATGTATGTATGTAAAATCTCAAACAAGAAACAAAAAAATCGTTATTGAAAATAAAAGCTGTTTTTTTTTCAAACATATTCATATGCATGAATGTACATATGTATATATATATTTCTTTATTCGCGTTGCTACTCGTTCTATACATTTCAACGTAATAAAAACAGACATACCTACATCCATACACACATGTATGTATGTGCATTTGTAAGTTTTTTAATTTCGATTTTTTCTGCTTCTGCTTCTTCTTCTTCTTTACACTTAAACAAAAAACCGTAATTTAGGTCAAGCATATTGTTTACAAATATTCAAACGTACATATATGTATGTATATACATTGCGCGCGCGCACACATACACATTCAAAGAAAATCATTGAAAGCGAAATTGAAATACGCACACTTTGGAAACAGAACATAAAATGTACGAAGAAAAATAAAAAAAAATTAAAAAAATAAAAATCAAAAGCGCTAAAATTGAGCATATGTATTTGTATGCGTGAGTAGTATAACAAAAATGCAAAACACGCTCAGCGGCGTACGCGCTCAGCCGGCGATTTTATAAACGCCGCGGCGCTGCGCTGTTGCTGTTGGCGCGCGTTGATTTGCCGCAGCGCGCCGCGTTGCGTTGCGCTGCAACATGCGGCAAACGTTAGCGAAGAGCGCGCGTAGGAAAACATACATATGCGCGCTCGCTCAATACCAAGCTCCATGGAGCGAGCGCGCGCGTCAAAGCTTTTTCTAATGCCGCGCTCACGCGACGCGCCACACATGCAACTCATCATAACAGACGAGCGCAACTATTCACATTTTCCGCTTTGACCAAATTTATTTTTTTGTATGCGCTTGCTTGCTCTCACTCACAACGTAGTCAAGCGTTCGCTCTCGTCGTTTCAACGCATTTCATATTGAAAGTAAAAGTTGGTAGAGCCCATTGATATGCGCGCTAGAGCGCTTCTTTTAATGCTTTCTGCGCGCTTTCGGCAAAAGCGTCAACGAGCGCCATCGTCAGCGCCGAGCGCGCGTCTTTGCTGTGTGAGAGAGAGCGCCAACTATCGGGCGCCTAACGATTTTAAGCATACCAAAGCGTCATGTGGTTTCACACACATATTTTATACATAGGTTGGTGTGTGTTGTTTTTCGTTGCTTTTTCACGTTTGCTGTGGAGTAGGTCAAGGACAGTATGGAAACTGGGACACTAATATATGTGTATGTATGTATACAACAAATATAATACATATGTTCCTAATGTCGCAACATTTTGTTGGCGAGCGTGTAGCGCGCGTGTTCGCTCTTCGCTCCTATCCGCCGCCTTGTAGAAAGTGCGCTTCGCTAACGAGTTTGAGGAGCGGGCACTTCGTGATGAGCGCTTTCTGTCGCACTTGCAACTATTAGCTAATACTCACTATCACTTTCAGTGTGTATGACAGCACAGTGATGAAATAGTTAAGGCGAACATGCAACAACAGCGACAAAAACAAATAATGTCTATTAAAATGCAAGCAAAATTGCACATTGTACCACATGACCGTGCATGCAAACACACATAAACACACGCACATACACGCAGTTGCTTTCATTGGCATTCGTTGCTCGTTCATATTGCAATTCGCCAATTTTTTTATTCGCTAATTTGATTTTTTTTTCTCGTTATTCGGTATATTTACGCGACACGCATCATCATTCCAATCGTCATATTCTTTATACATGCTTACAACGGCTAATCCAATATGAATTGTGCCGCCAATTTTAATAAAAAAATACAAAATAGTACGAGTACATATAGAACAAACGAGTCGACTTCCACGAAGCCGGGCGGGCGGCGGTTGGTCGTATGTATATGAGTTGTCGGCGGATAGTAGTTAATTTCGTGCTTTTGCTCTCATTACACGTGTGCACGAAGTAAATATATATATACGCATATTCTTCTTCTTCAACACACTTCGTTTATGATATAGGTCAGGGTACCGGTTAGAATTTATTTCGCTTTATTTTTTGCCCGACTATACATACAACATTTGATTTAAATAGGTCAGACTCCCGCCGCTTGTGTATTTATTATTGAGTGTGGGAGTTTTGTATGTGATTCTTTTGTTGTCTATTATGGTTTTATTGTGACTGAAGCAAAAATTCAATTCAGAAAAGCCGGTGTTGCAAACGCAAAAGTGGTGTAGCTACATTTATATGCCGCGCCATGACGTGAGAGATCAGCTGCTGAGTGGTTAGAGGGAGTTTTTGCAATATGTATTGATATTTTTGGAATTTAAAGAACAAACACACAGACAATAACGGAAATGTCAAATTTAAATGCTTAGAAAAGGAATAGACTTTGAAAATTCGTCTTGAAAGTGGAAGAGGAAGGATAATCTACTTTTTGACAATTGTATACTACATATAACACCGCTTTCGATAGCACGAATAGGTATTGTCTATATGCCGCTATGCCCCCTGACGTTAACTACCATCACCAGCTCCGTCCGAATTGGGAAAGACCTCTCCGAACCGTTCGAGACCAAACGAAGTTTCAGAAAAGGTGACACCTTTCGTGCAATTTCTTCAACTTGATGCTGGTAAAGATAAAAATCGACAGGCAGAACCTAACCGCATAGGAACCATCTTGTATCACAATAGTGTACAACTGCTGGCGTACACCGATTAATAATGAGCTGTACGAGCTTTACACAGATATCGACATTCAGTTCAGCGAATGAAAATCTAGCGGCTGCGTTCGACAGGTCATGTCATGAGAATGGATGAAGGTGCTCCGACCTAGAAAGTATTTCCATCGAAACCCGCCTAAGGCAGAAGAAAAGGGAGACCTTCACTGCGTCGGGAAAAGACCTTCACTGTGTTGGGAAGATCAGGTGAAGACTGACTCTACGTCCTCGCTTGGTATTTCTAATTGGTGCCAGGCAGCACGAAACAGAAAGAACTGGCTTTATTGGACCCGATCAAAATCGCCTAGACATAAGCCATTTGAATCATTGGCTATTCTCCGTTCAATGAGCCATCGTGAGGTCGGAAACTACTGTTCAGAACAACTGTGAGTTTGCAGACATAAACCATCGCCGAATATTTTGGCTGTCTCTGGGATGATACGGTTCTTTTGCTTCAACCAGTAGCGCACAAGAATGTAGTCTTTAGATACTGTAAGCTCAAAGTAATTATTGGGTTCTAAAAAGCTCTTTATTTAAATTTACATACATATACTCGTACAAGGAAGAAACCTCAAAAATATTTGAGTATAACAGAGGCTCTCCCACATAAAGAAATCTAGTTCCTGTAATAGTGGAAATTCTAAATATGCCTTTGCAAAAAACAACCAAAAATCACATAACAAGCTCTTGGATTAAGACGATTCGGGTATATAATAGCATTGACAGACGGCAGCGATAATCCGAAATATCTAGCTAATTCGGAGTTAACTTGAGAATTAACTGGAGGTAATACGGAATATCTCTTGAGTTAGTACACAAAATTTTAGCGGATTAGGGCATTTTCTAATGACATCACTGGCGAAATATCTCTATTGTGAATGAAAATAATACAGAGCAGATCTAGGAAGGTAGGCGCATAGGCGAACTCAGAAATTTCCAATGTAATTTGTTACTGGTAGAGTGTAATATCAAAATGATATTTCGCCTTGGTTGAAATCTGAATTCGTTTGGCACTCGCCCAACAAAACATATATTCCTGGGCTAAGATTGCTTAGGAAATTCCTTCAAAAAATTGCATTTTTTTACGTGAAGCCCTTAGAAAAAATATTAGATCAATAGGTAACAGCAAGCAGTTGACTAAGGCCACGACTGTACTGACCAGTGGATAACTTGTTGTTTTTTTCTATAGATATCTAAGTATGTACTTATAAGTTTTAAAAAAAGCAAAAATACATAACTTGAATCATGCAAATTCATAAAAGTAATCACAAAAAAGGCGCTGCCAATACAAACACACCTAAAAAATCTTATCGCGCTAGATATTGAAAACAATAGAATGTACAATGTAGTATACATATGTACGTATGAATGTAGATAAAGAGATGAGTCAACTTATCATCATCGATCAATAGTGTTTTATTAATTGCGAATAAAAATTATTGAATGAATTAGGTCAATGAAAGCTATGCATACAAATTATGCATATAAGTATTTATGTATGTATGTATGTATGTGCGAGTATGTATGTATTTGTCTAATGATATACATAAGAGATTTTCTTTTTATTAATTTTTTGAATTTAGATAAGCTTAGATAAAAGAAGGGTGTTTCTGGCAATTTGAAGAGCGATGTTTAACTTTCTTCCTTCTGCATGAGAACAGCAGAACGAACTTAAAATAATTTCGGACAACAAGCAGTGAATGCAGAAAATGTTTGACCGAGTTTTCAGGCATAATATTAAATTACTTCGGTTAGAAGAATTCCTAAATCAAATTAATGCGTACAACATCCAATGCCACCCTTAATGCTCTGTTGAAGCTGCTCTCTCTGAATTTAGTGATCCAAGAGGAGGCTATGACAACGATGTGTCGACTACAGTTCTTCGGTTTGTGGCAAGGCGATTGGAGATCGGGGCACGCGCAGTTGTTTAGCAGGCGTCAGAGCAATACGCTTTGTTTCTGGCCGCCAAAAGACAAGCTGATATCCCGAGTATCATTTTGTAGACGATGCACTGCCAATTTTCGCACAATAGATCAATGGAGAGATCCAGCAACTCTACTGAGAGGACCGAAGAAAATCAACTACAAAGATGACTCAAAAACAGAATTTGGTACCGAATCCGGCTAGCAAGTGGATGCCGACTTCAGGTGCCGTTATGCTTTAGCTACAATGGCGACGGTCGTTCAATCAGAGATTTATGCCATACTCAAAGCAGCAGAATGGATAATTGGTGAGAGGTGGCGTGGACACCAAATTTGTAACTGCAGTGACAGACAGGCTGCACTAAAGGCACTGAAAACTGCTGAATACACTTGAACTTATGTCGGTACTGCGGTGTTCAAGGTAACGAACTGGCCGATGAATTGGCAAATTGCGAATCAGCGGAACAACCAACTGGAACGCAGCGAAACTGCGTAGTATAGCAGGGACTCTATGAGTCAAACTCACGGGAACTCAACAGATTCCTGTATAATTACAAAGTTCTCTCAGAAAAAGCCTAACAGTGAGATATCAAACTTCCTCCTCAATCAGCGGAGAAGGGTTCTTCGAGCCCCTGTCGGGTACATTACAGGACACAATGCAATGGGGACAGCATATGACCATCATAGGCATCATCGAGAGCTCATTTTATGCCTATTTGGTCTGAAGAAGGACGATGACGGCACAGAGCATTTTCACTGCTCTGTCCGGCTTTCGCTAGACTAAGATTGCGCATTCTCGGGTCAGATGTATTGATAAAATTCGACAAGCTTCTCACATTTATAAAAGCTGGTAAGTTTGCAGAGGAATTCTGATTCCACCACTAACCCAAATTTTCCCCTACATCCTGACCCTTCCTAAAGGCCTTAAGTACCATGGGCAAATGCGCCCGAGTTCTCGCAAAAGACATATTCAGTTTTCCCGGCCTACCACAATTCCATTCCATTTCAACAGAAGTTGAAACATCAAGGCTACTATTCTCGGCTCTAATGCGAACACGATTAAGTTAATTAGCAAAGAGATGGAATATGAGACTGCTGACTGGTGGAGGTGGTCTGTCTAGGGAAGGAAGGCTATTTTCAATTACGGCATAAGCCTAAAACAAGCTCTCGAATGAAAAGATGCTGCATTACATTAAGCAGCAACGTGTGTAGGTACGTGGCAAAAAATGCTTAAATTAAATTAAATTGAAATTTGGTAAAAATATAAATCCTACGAAAAATGTGCATATGTACATTAGGGAGGGGCGATTTACTAACCTATATCGCGCTATCGAAATTTGGATTCCTCTCATTTTTCTGAGTAGAAAACTCCTCCATGACATTTGTCTAAAATTAATTTTGATGTTCCGGAATTTGGTTTTTATGAACCAAGACGAATTTTTGAAAATAAAAATTGGGCAAAAATCTGCAAAAAAATATCCAGGCCAATATGCACATTGAATTGAAGCGTCTACGTTTTGGGTTATAACTCCTCAATTTTTGCAGCTAAAATTCTGAAATTTTGTATTTAGACCATTTATTGTACACAAAGCGCTGCCGGCGAAAATCATCGGTATCGGATGACTATAACATGGAGATCCCATACCGCGCTTTTGGGCCAAGGAAAAAAGAGTGTATTCTAGTTTTCCTATACCGCAAGATAAATTAATATTTTAAAATACTGTTGATATATTGAATTGACTTATCTTAAAGAAGTTTGCAAAAAAAATTTAAGATGTATTGTACGCAACAAGAGATAATAGCGAAAATATGCGATTTTGGGCATTCAGCCACCATAACCGGAAATCAGGCGATATCTCAAAAACGGATCATCCGATTTTAATTCGGATTTCATATCTGGATTCAGCACAAAATTCTGCTTCAATTCGATGTGCATATTGGCCTGGATATTTTTTTGTCGATTTTTGCCCAATTTTTATTTTCAAAAATTCGTCTTGGTTCATAAAAACCAAATTCCGGAACATCAAAATTAATTTTAGACAAATGTCGTGGAGGAGTTTTCTACTCAGAAAAATGATAGGAATCCAAATTTCGATAGCGCGGTATCGATTAATTTCCCTCTATACAAATCGCCCCACCCTAATGTACATACATATGTAAATAAATATAACCTATAAATAAACACATGATAGGTATGTAATTAAATAATTTAAATCCCTTCTAAAAACAAACGGAACGAGTTGCAAACGGAAGGCAAATATATGTGCAAAGAAAATATGAATTCCAATGTCCGTGTCCAAACACAGCAACTCTGCCGCGAAATTATCCAACGATTCTCTTTTGTGCCGCTGTTCTGTCTTCCATTTGTCCAAACACATCAACTCGTCGCTGGCCAACTTTTGTTCATTATGTTTTGTTCTGGCATTCTTCGAACGCTCTGATTGGTCACTGGCGATAAGAATTGCTGTACAAAGCGTGTTGTCCGAGCACCGACGACTTGGTGCCCCCCTCCTTTCCTCGTCGCCTTCTCACCCACAAACGAACAAAAGCAGCGGGTTGCTCAACTTCGTGTCTCCGTGTTTGGACGTCGACATTAAAAATAAAACGACGATGAAAAAAGAAAACAAAGAGAAAAATAATTACAATAAAATCAGAAAAAAAGCTCACTACATGTTGCATTGATTGCACACGCACACAAACAAATAAGCACATGAGCGCTTACAAACATACAAACATACATGCAAGTAAGCAAATCTAGGTCATGAGCGTAAGAGATGGCGCTATAGGCCAAGTGCACATATGCGGAAAAGGGACGGAAGTAGTGTTGCACATATAAAATTGAAATTTGTTTTTGTTTTGTTGTTGTTTTTGGAATTGTTGGTATGGGGCAAAACTTGAAGAAAAAGCAGAAAAAAAACGGTAAAAACGCACACACCGACGGACACACATTCGTAGAGCAAAATTTATAAACCGCATCTTATGGAAGTGGCAGCCGCAGCAACAGCAGCAGCGCAACACAGCGTCACCAAAATAAAACGAAGCTAATCGAGCGGCCATTAAAGCTGAGCGCACGCTGAGTCTTTTTTTTTTTTGCTTTTCGCTTTTTGGTCGAGCGATGGCGGAATGAGTAGCGCCAACGCTAACCGAAAAACTATAGAAAAAACTATATATTTGCCATTGATTATTTGGATGATGGAGCTCTAAAATGTGTGTGTGAGTATGTGTATGTGTGCATTTTTGCTGTTTAGTTGAATAAAAGCGCTGAGTAGCTGCGTCGAGCTGCCGCTCAAATGCAAATGCAACTCTGTGTTAATACGAATCAGCGCGCTGTGGACTAACGAGTTTGCAACACACACAACAGCAGCGTGTATTTCGGAGGGTGGCAAGTAACGAAGAGGTTGCAGTGCGGTGAGTTGCTACATATGTTGACGCTATGACGGCATATGTGGGCTCAGCGCTAATAGTTATTTTTCAGCAGACAAATAAACAGATTTTTAAAGAATTAAAAGCCAGATAATTTTAATGTGTATTTTTTTTTTTAAAGATTTTTTTTTTGTAATTTTAAGATTTAAAAATAAAAAAATAAAAACAAAAACAAAACTGAAAAGCTAACCCACATAGCATTTGGAAGATTGTTTTATGAAAACTGACTGTACCGAGTCTTTTTCGATCCCTTTGATGATCAAAAACTGATTAATTACTTCTGTGATTAGAATAAGACTCGAAAATGAGTCCCACCAGCGATTGAAAAGTGATTTTATTTTTTGTCATATAAAAATCACCTAACTGAGCCTTTTTCGATCCCCTCTGCTGATTAAAAAAAGAATTTATTACTTTGACGATTACAAGAAGACTAGAAAACAAGTCGGACCAGCGATTGAAAAGTGATTTTATTTTTTATCATATAAAAATCACCTAGCTGAGTCTTTTTCGATCCCCTTTGCTGATTAAAAAAATAATTTATCACAAATTGATCATGCTAAAGATCGAAATGTGATCGATTACTTTGATTTTATGGAAAAAAAAGAAATATTTCTTATCAAGCCTAGTACATAAAGCTTTCATTTTTCAGAGAATTGTATATTAGATTTCGGTATTGATGGTTCCGAATGTTGTAGAGCAGGAACATATGGATGTATGTCTTCCGTGTTGCCGTATATGAGGGCGCCAAAATGCGCATATGAATTTTCATAGGAATTCATTTATGGATTGCAATTTTTTTATCGTAAACTCCTTATTTGCTTAATATTATTGTAGGCTAAAAATCTGTTTCAAAAGTTCCAACCAATATGGACTGAGGGTGACCGTGGAAATTCTTTTTGCGAATTGGTAAAGGTAAGGCTAAAGATTTAATATGTAAGAGGATAGAAGATGGGAAAGTGGGTTGTAAAGTGTCCCAAAAATGAGTAAAAAAGTATTAGAAAATGATTAGAAATTGATCAGAAAGTTACTGGAAAACGACCCAAAAACGATTGAAAAATGACCCAAAAAAGATTCGAAAATGACCAAAATAAGATTCAAAATCGAAAAAAAATAAAATCGAAAGGGACTCGAAAATGATTAAAATACGATTAAAATAAGACTCGAAAACGACTCCCCAAGAAGAGTTCGACGTAGGGTACCATTTTCTACAGACGAGAGGCTCTTTTATGATCAGAAAATGAGCGCATTTTCCATTATTTTAAACGTGCATAGGGATCGAAAAAGACTGGAATATGATCAAAAAATTCATAAAATGCTATGTGGGATTGTTTTATGAAAACCGACTGTACCGAGTCTTTTTCGATCCCTTTGATGATCAAAAACTGATTAATTACTTCTGTGATTAGAATAAGACTCGAAAATGAGTCACACCAGCGATTGAGAAGTCATTTTATTTTTTGTCATATAAAAATCACCTAACTGAGTCTTTTTCGATCCCCTCTGCTGATTAAAAAAAGAATTTATTACTTTGACGATTACAAGAAGACTGGAAAACGAGTCGCCGTATATGAGAGTGCCAAAATGCGCATATGCATTTTCATAGGAATTCATTTATGGATTGAAATTTAATTTTATTGTAGGCTAAAAATCTGTTTTAAAAGTTCCAACCAAAATGTGGACTGAGGGTGACCGTGGAAGTTCTTTTTGCGATATTGGTAAAGGTAAGGCTAAGGGTAGAATATGTAAGAGGATAGAAGATGGGAAAGAAAAGCCGTAGTAAAGTGACCCAAAAATGATAGAAAAATGAGTAGAAAAGTATTAGAAAATGATTAGAAATTGATCAGAAAGTTACTGAAAAACGACCCAAAAGAGGTTCGAAAATGACCAGAAACACGATTGGAAAATGACTCAAAAAAGATTGGAAAGCCAATCGAAAATTATCAGAAAAACGAATAAAATTACCCCAAAAAGATTCAAAAACGATCAGAAAACGATTCAAAAAATGACCAAAATAAGATTCAAAATCGAAAAAAATAAAATCGAAAGGGATTCGAAAATGATAAAAATACGATTAAAATAAGACTCGAAAACGACTCCTCAAGAAGAGTTGGACGTAGGGTACCATTTTCTACAGACGAAAGGCTCTTTTATGATCAGAAAATGAGCGCATTTTCCATTAATTTAAACATGCATAGGGATCGAAAAAGACTGGAATATGATAAAAAAAATTCATAAAATGCTATGTGGGTATTTTTAATTTTTTAATTTGCTTGGTCTTTGTCTTCTCCTTCCCTTTTTCTTCTTCTTCCTTTTTTGTTCTTCTTCACCCCCTACTTTAAAGCCTGTTCTGTCTTCAGCTAAGTTTTCGATTACAAAACTTGCAACTGCGAAAACGTGTTGGCTGTTTTGTTCTATACTTTAAGAATCGAGGCGCTCTTAATGAGCCGAGCGGCGGTGGTAGGCAAGGCGAAGAGGTGGGTAATTGCAGGAAAATATTTAAAAGGGTTTGTTTGCTGAGCGCAAGAAAAAAGCAAAAAATACATACTAAAACAAAAAAATGATAAAAATATTAAAACTTGAAAAATTTATGTTTGCTGAGCGAGGACAAAAAAAATACAGAAAAATACCATAAAAAATGAGAAAAAAATTAAAACTTGCAAAATAAAAATTGTGAATAACATAGAATAAAACAAAAAAAAATACAAAAGCAAATAGCAATAAAAAATCGACAACAACCAAATTGTGGAAATAAAAAATCTCAGAGAAAAAATCAAAAAAAAAAAAAAAAATAAATAAATAAAACCAATTGACACAAAAATGCGCTAATGTTCAATGCGCCGCGAAGCTATTAGTGCTTGTATATTGAATGCATTTTGGTGGGTCTGTAAAATGACATATAAGAAATATGTACATACATACAATATGTGCTAGATATTTTATGTTTGTATGTATTTCTGTCTGCAGTTTTCAGCGTGAGGGCCATTAATTGAGTGACAAGTTCAAAATGCTGTCATTACTATTGAGTGTCCGTTCTTTAACGTTTTTATGACTATTCCAAATCAAGTCTGCCACGCTAACCTATTAATAATACATTCAAGAAATACAATAAAAAAAAAAAAACAACAAAAAACTCTGGTTTGGCGTTGCGTGTAGAGTAGAGTTGTTGCGTTGGAGGCAAATTGATTGAAAATAATTTGTTGGCTTGTTATACTCAGCTGGATGTATTTTTTTATGGTTTTTTTTTCAGTGGGTGGTATGGGAAGTTATTTGAACACATTAGCTCTTTGGTTAACAATACAATACGAAAATTCTTCGCTATTGAATGTGTAAAGGGAAAATAAAAAAAAATATATTATTCGATTTGAGGTCTAAAGAATATGATGTATCATGGAACGATTTTCCGTCATCCATTGTAAAATTTGGTTTGCAGACAAACTGGTGTCAGCTACTCGTAATATGCGCCATCTTCAAATTTGACAAGCGATGACGGAAAATCGTTCCACAATATATTATATTCCTCAACTGTCGGAAAAGCAAGCAACCAAAAAGTCTAAAGCATAGTCCAGCCAAATATAATAGAATAGAAGATTAATGAAACAGCAGCTTTCAAGCTTGAGACGGTCAGCTTCGCCTGCAGTGTTCCACGAAGAACTTTTAGAGTCTGACAGGAAGCGAAGGTCGCTGAAAGTTTAGTCAACCTTAACGGAAACTAACATTATCTATACTTTGGTAGCCGTATGCCATGAACTCTCGCAAAGTGTGAAATAGTAAGCGAGTGTGGCTTCCCAATGTTTCACAAGCACCAGAGCGAAAGGGGAGGAAGGAGGTGAAGGAGACCCAGTGGGTTAAGGAGCTTAAAATATAAACGTGGTAAGGAATGCCTGTCGTAAGAGGCGACTAAGATCCAAGGGCCTAGAAGGTTGATAATAGCAACAAAAAAAAAAAATCGTTCGCACGACAGTCGTGCTAGTGTCAGAAGCGACTAGTACCCGATCTATCCCGTAAAGGACTGTTACTTCCCCTACACTCCCCAACAACAACAACGACAGGAGGCAGGAGCACTCGTCAATTCATCTAAACCTTCACACAAATTGGAACATGTAGAAAACTATAATTTGCTTAAAAAAAAAGAAAAAAGAAAAACGGTCGGGTGACGGAGTTTCAAAAAGAAAAGTAGTACTCTGAAAAAAAAAAACGTTGTAAATCTAAAGACTTTCGCTGTTAAATCAACTACTTTCCGCAGTTGAAATGTGCCCAACAACGCTCCGTTGTTGTATCAAAGGTGCGAGCGTTGTTCATTTATGTCAATAACGGAGATTGTTGGAAAAAATTTTCACCTAAAAATAAATTTTTGTTTGCATTTTACTCTTTATCTTCTCTCCGCCCGAGTCCCAACTGCAAATATGTAGCCTTCGCTTGTTCTCCTATTCTTCTCTCCTTCTTATCATTCACTGGTTGCTATCTTTTTTTCTTATTCTGATTTTTCTTCTTTATGTTACATTCTCCTCCGGATTCGAACCATGACATCAACCTGAAATTCTATCCAATCATCACATAGTAGAACATTCAACATTATATTGAATTGTAGTAACCTATTTATACTTCCATTTCCTAAAAAGGAATCCATGAATTATTTGAATCATTGTAAAAACAAAATTTAAAAAAATTTGTTCTCATTAGTTTTGCTTACAACGGAAACTGTTAGGTCAAATACTTTTGCCTTTAAATCAACAACGGGGAGAAAATTGTTGCTAAAAATAAACTTTTGTTTGTCTTCATCTTCTCTCCATCATTATTTTTTTTGTTGGTTTTCTCACAAAAAAATATTTTCTCACAAAAAATTTTTTAAAGGCAAGCAAGTTTTTAAAACAACAACGCCCGTTTTTGAATAAATTGTTGCATCAAAAACATTGCTGTAAAAACAAATACTTTTGCTGTTGAATCAAAGACGGAGATTCAACAGCCGAAAGTTGTTGGTTTAACTACGGGTATTTTTTTCAGAGTACAGCAAAGAGTACTGTGCTCTCGATCCAGCTGCAAACAATGGCTTAAAAGCAGAGATTTGCAAAGTGATTATAAATTGCAAAGCTTTATAAAAAAAAACTAGCTTGATATTTTTTCGTTTTTCAACAAATAATTAATTTAAAAACTGAAAGCAATAATGCTACAGGACACATGAGCATGAATGAACAATGAAATACGGAAATCAGTATGTAATAAAATTGTGCTTTAAAATAAAGGAAGAAAATATATAAAGAACTAGAGAAAGCTAAAAAAACGCCTCACACATAATTAAGGAACGAGCACTTCAATTACTTTTTATTTTATATGCCTCTCAACCTACAAAACACATACCAAAAACAAAGAAGAGAACAAGAAACGCAAAAAGGATTTTCTACAAAGCAAAGGCAAAGCATTAAGAACATGTGCTACTGCTTAAATTTTGCATACACAAGCACGCACATACATATATATTTAATATATAAGTGTCTTTAAAAGAAGATAAAATTTCAATAAAAACTACTGAATCTGTTATATCGCCAACAAAGCAAAAATGACAGCGCAAAATAGAAGCAATAACAACAACAAGAACAAGAGAAGTACAATACCTAAACGTGCGTACATACATAAAAATGTTACGTATACGCCATGTGCCCAAATTTTCTTGATGGAAATGGTTTAGCATGGCTTGGCTTTAGCAGTCGCATAAAACAAAGAGAGGAAAAAAAAAAAGACTTTCACCAAACATTCAAACACACTCAACTTCAACTCGGCAGATATACCAAAATATGTATAATTTCGTCGTCCTCGTGCAAGAAGAAGCATGAATGTGAAAATATGAAAATGTTCAGAAATCAAGTTTAAAAAAGTTTCATTGTAAAGGCTGAATTATGTACATATGTGGCCGCTGTAGTGTAGTGGGTAGAGTGCTCGCCTGCCATACCAGAGGAGGTCTCAGGTTCTAACCCCAGTCCGGACAAACACAATTTCTTAATTAATTATAACCCAATTATTGGGGTTTTAGAAATAGCGGTCACACCTCGGCAGTGAACGGCATAGCCTCCGAGGATATTTCTGCCATGAAAATGCTTACCACAAAAAATGTATTCGCCGTTTGGAGCCGGCATAAAAATATAGGTCCAACCATTTGGTAGGAAAACGGAAACTGGGAGAAGCTCGGGATTAAATTAAACTTCGTTAGAATTATATTCGCGCCAGGGTGGCAAAAATCTTCGCCTGAAACCTCCAAGAGGTTGCTGCCTGGGCAATGAACCTTCGTCTCTCCTTCCTGATGCCTGTTTGTGGTGCTGCACATGGGCAGACTGCGGCGGAGATCGCGGAGGGATAGCAAAGGCTGTTGTCCGGTCGAGTAGGACGTCTCCTTACTGCGCGAGCCAAGGAGGGAGGTGCGAGACGGCGTCAGTCATGGTTCAAGCTGCCTGGAGTAAGGCATAAAACGCATTTATCTTGTCGTGATGGAGGATAAACAGGATAAAGAATCACAACTTTGTACAACATATCGAAAAGGTCATTCACTACAGGGAGTGCGATAACTGTATTTCCTGATATTTCGGGTGTCTTAAACAACGTATCTACACTGAGGCGCCGTTGGAGGGGCTCGAATGGATTGGAATACCCCCAATCATCCAGCGCTGGATTGAGAACCTTTTGAGTTGTCGGGCGGTAACAGGTGGGTGCGGCATTTCGACGATGCCAAGGAGAGCACATAGGGCACTCTCACCTCTTGTAGAATCTTACACTCTATGTTCAATATAACGCCTCCAATGCGATGTTGGAACATTAATAACCATACACTGAGAGAAAAAAAATATATGGAGGGGTCAAAGAAATTGCTTACCTATTTTGAACACTACTTTCTTTGTTTTGAGTAAATTTTCCTTAAAACATGTTAAAAGGTTTATAAAATATTGTTGTTACATGCGTTACCATGGTTTCATATACTTATTTTGAAAAAATTCATACATTAAAATAATGAAAAATTCTTTAAGCGCCATTCCATTCCCAACTTTCCTTGTTTTGAAGACTTGATTTCTTTAATTTTGAGAAATTAAATTCCCATACAAATCCCCATGGCAACGAATTTGTTTGATAGTTTTTTTATGTTTTTTCCACATTTTTGAGAAAATTTACACAAAACAAAGAAAATTTTGTATTGGCGTGTTCAAAATAAGGAAAATTATGTCTTTGATCGAGAGAAATTTTTTTTTTGAGTGTATGTGGTCTATGTGACGGATCACTCTATCCTGGCCAACCTGACCTAACCTATATCCGCCAGTGTATTATATTATAATATATTATCATATAGTGACAAAACTCAAAATTTTCTGAAATAGGATATTATGCATCCCTAGCGACTCCCAAAAAGTTGTTTGGCTCTAGCCTGAAACATTTTGAATTTCGAGTTGTGCCACTTTATGATTTAGAGTTCAATATGTATTATATATGTAAATAAGTATGCACTCGTTTATAAATAAATACATACATATGTATATATGCCTTCATGTGGTGCGATAAAACCCACCGCAGCTGGCAACAGCACGTCTGATAGCGTTCTCCTGCCGGCCCACAGCGCTTCGTCGCACTATACCACTTAGCGAGTACATATTTATATATACTATATACATAGATTTTTTTCTGGATTTGTTTTATTTTTCGGTCTTTCCTGTTTTTTGTGTCTTTTCTGTCATCGCTCCAACTTGGGATAGGTCGGGCGCACTGCTGTGCTGTTGCCGTTGTCTCTTCCGCATGCATGGCTGCCACAACAACTCCACGTGCCACCCCATCCCCCATTCAAACATCGTCTGCCGTTCGTATTGCCTCCCGCACCCCATTGACTTTTTCTCCACCCACAAAACTTGCTTCGTTTGGCGGCCGGCGGATCTGGCGGGCTTGGCGGCTTTATTATGTGTCTCAGTAGACGCACGTTCCTCGCATTTTCGATTATGTTTCGTTGTTGTCTGTCTGCTTGTCTTCTACATACATATGCATACGTACATATCAATGTTTATTCCCTCTCATGTCCTCAATTCCCTGAGTTTGTTCCTTATTTTTAAACGCGCCGCTCTAATTTTCGCTCTCTTTGTGTTCTATCCTACTTTTGTCTTGTGCTCCTGCTTCAATCAATCGGCGACATTCGTTTGCTGTTCGCTTAATGCGTTGTTTGCTTTTTTGTTGCTTTGTTATGGTGTCTTTATTTCCCTTTCACTTGCGGTTTGGGGCTTGTTTCGAAATTGACATGCTTTGTTGTTGTTTTATATAAATTTTTATTAACCTTTTTTGTTTTTCTGTGTTAATGTTACTTTCATTCAACTTTCAGTCTTTTTGCAATTCGCTTTGTTTTATTTTATTTTCTTTTTTTTTGCAAAACTATGTCAAAAATATTGCATGGAAATTTATGAAAAATGATTTAAAAGCACGCAGCTAAACAATTATTTTTTATGTCTCACGCATTTTCGTGACATCATGTGTGGGTCGTTTGAGAAATAGTATCGAAATATTATGGATCATGTGGTTGGTAGAATTTTTCGCTACTATGAAACACTTTTATCGCTCTATTATTTATTTTTATAGATTTTCATGAAATGGACAGATAACTTTTGTGTAAACACGATTCTTCAACGTATCAAAAGGAGAGGTAATAGACCCACCAATATACAAGTACATATACATATGTACATAACGACATGATCAGAACCATAAGCTGAGTCATTCGAGCCTTGTTTGTCTTACCATTTATCAGTTTACCCTACGATATAAGAAAAGGTTGTTTTTTTAGCGGCAATCCCGCCCTTACAAGTTCTGAGGAATACAACCACAATGACAGTCTTTGGCCGGTTTTAAATCTGGTTCGTTCTGCCACTTAGACTGCCATGGAAACCACTGTTTGTCTATTTGAGTACAAATTAGTCCCGCCGTGATATACATTTTATTTTATTTTATTTTATTTTATATTATTTTATTTAAATGATTTTTTATTTTTTTTTTTTCTTATTTTAATTTATTTTATTTACTTTTTTATTTTATTTGATTTTATTTGATGTTATTTCATTTTATTTTATCTTTTTTTTACTTTATTTTATTTTTTTTATTTTATTTAATTTTATAATATTTTATTTTATTTTGATTTATTGTTTTATTTTAATTTATTTTATTTCATTTTATTTTAATTTATTTTATTTTATGTTATTTTATTTTATTTTATTTTATTTTATTTTATTTTATTTTATTTTATTTTATTTTATTTTTATTTTATTTCATTTTAACTTATTTTCTTTTATTTTATTTTACTATACTTAATTTTATTTTATTTTATTTTGTTTTGGTTTGTTTTATTCATTTTATTTTATTTTATTTTATTCTATATTATTTTATTTTTTTATTTTATTTAATTTTATATTTTATTTTATTTGTTTTTATTTTATTTTATTATATTTTATTTTCTTTTATTGTTTTATTTTATTTTATATTCTTTTATTTTATTTATTTTTATTTTACTTTATTTTATTTTATATTATTTTATTTCTTTGATTTTATTTTATTTTATTTTATTTTATTTTATTTTATTTTATTTTATTTTATTTTTTTGTTTCATTTAATTTCATATTTTATTTTCTTTTATTTATTTTATTTTTATTTGATTTTGTTTTATTTTATTTTATATTTTTTTATTTTATTTTATTTTTTTTATTTCAATTTATTCTATTTTATTTTCTTATTTTATTTAATTTTTTTTTTATTTAATTTAATTTTATAATATTTTATTTTATTTATTTTTTTTTTATTTTAGTTTTCTTTTATTTTATTTTATTTTATTTTATTATATTTTATTTTATTTTTTTAATTTTATTTTACCTTATTTTAATTTTTTCCATTTTTTTATTATTTCAATTTTTTTTCTTAGTCGCACATTTTCACGGCTACTGTCAAACGTCAAGCATGTCTGTTGTGTATACAAATCGATATGTTTGATATATGGCTGCAAATACATTTACAAATACAATATACATACACACATACAAGTCAAAAAAGTCCTTCTCAACCCAGCACAGGTCTCATCCTTTAATCTTTGCCAATAAAATTGCTTATTAGTATAAATATCGACAGCTACAGAAGTCGTATGTGTCTGTGACTGGTGCACCAAGAAACAATTTTTATTAGGGACATGTGTATGGTGGATATACATACATACGTTCATATGTACAATCCTTCCGCAATCACGGTTTTTATTGTGTGTGTGCGCTTCTTTATCTATATATATATAAAAATCAAGCCCATTTCTTTGTCGCCGGCTTTCGCCCAAACGCGTGGAGGGATTTTGACCAAATTTACACACCAGCTTAGTACCTTGCCCTAGATGGTTTATATACATATTTTTTTCAAATCCGGAAGTCGGTTCCCGTGATATAGGTCAAAACGTCAAAACGTGGATCCGGCTTTGCCCTGAATATTTTTGGACGATATTGGTATCAAATGAAAGGTGTTGAGCAGAGAATTTACATAGAATAGTACTCATTGTGATTCCTAGGTCGGGTCTCCAGATATGGGTCAAAACGTGGACCCGGATGACCCTCGGATATTTTTGAGCGATATTGGTATCAAATTAAAGGTCTTGATGAGGACTTCAACATAGAACTATTTTATTTGTGATGCTTAGGACGGGTCCCCAAATATGGATCAAAACGTGGACCCGGATAACCCCGGAAAATTTCTCAGTGATATTGGTATCAAATGAAGGGTTTTGAGCAGGGATTTTACATAGAAATGAACTCATTACGATCCCTAGGTCGAGTCCCAAGGTGTGGGTCAACACGCGGACCCATACAACACCGGGATATTTCTCAGGGATATTCGTACCAAATGAAAAGTGCTGAGCAGGGCCTTTAGACAGAGATGAACTGATTATGATTCCTAGGTCTGGTCCCTAAATGTGGGTCAAAACGTGGACCGGGATGGCTCCGGAAAATTTCTGAACGATATTGGTGTCAACTAAAAGGCAGGGCCTTTACATAGAGATGAACTCATTATGATTCCTAGGCGATATTGTTATTTAATCACGGCGCATGACGATTCCTAGGTGGGATCCCAAGGTATGGGTCAATATGCGGACCCGGATGACACCGCGATATATCTTAGGGATATTGGTACCAAATGAAAGGTGTTGAGCGGACTCTCATGTAGGGCCGTACCCATTACGATTTCTTGGTCAAGTCTCCAGATACCGTACCCATTATGGTTCCTAGGTCAAGTTCCCAGATGTGGGTCAATAAGTTTGAAAGTGTTGATCGGGTCTGCTATATAGAGATATTTTCATAGTTATTCTTAGTCCCGATACCCAATTATGGGTAAAAGAGACGATTCGGACGCCACGGAATGTTTTTAAGTAATGATGGTATCAAATGAGAAGTGGAATGCAGGGTATGTTATGCTAAACCCAGTTCCCTAGGGAAAGGGGAAGAGTAATGAGACTGAGAAAGGCAAAGGGATCGAAAAGGAGAGGGAGAATATAATAAAAATGGAATGAAGAGGATGGGGAGAGAGACAGTAAGACAGGGAATTACAGAAGGAATAAGAGGGGGAATAAAAAGGGGAAAGACAGAAAATGAGAGGTAAGAGAGAGCGGTAGATAAAGGGAAGCGGAAATGTGATTAGAAAGGAAAAAGGAAACGGAAATGAAAGGAAAGATAAATGGAAAGGGAAAGATAAAGAAAAAAGTAGAGGGAGAGGCAGTTGGAGACTAATACGAAGAAAAATGGGATAAGAACATGAAGAGGGCAAACTTTTGAAAATATCAACTTTTTCCTTCACTTTTTTTAAACTTATCTGAATTGTGCTGAGCTCTGCACCCCAAGGTAATTTCGGTTTCTAGATACTTCCAACATATTTTAAAGTGTGCCATTTTTCGCTTCAAGTACCTATAATAGGAAGTGGGCCAAAGCAAAGCTTGGCTGGGTACAGCTAGTTTTCTCATATAAATAAGTATATAATTTTCACAGTTTTTCGTGTATGCATTTAGGCGAACGAACACGCGTCTTAACAACTCAGAAAATCGATTGAATTGAATGCTCTCAAGTTTTTCGGCGCCTATATAACTGCCTTATAGTATATATGTACATATGTACTATGTAGCTATTTAGGTAGCTATTAACTTATAAATGAAGATTATAATATGTCACTGGATTGTGATTTGTATTTTGAGTTTGTGGGTCCTTGGGTTCTTGGGTGAGGTTGGAATTGGGAGAAACAGCTTTTTTAGTAGTTAATGTGCTACTTACGAAGAGATGAAGCGTAAAGTGGGTGTAAAAAAGGATAGCAGAGCTTAAAGCTAAGCTTATTGCTTATGGTGGCCTTACTGCTTAATATAAATCATAACCACGACACAACCCCATCAAGTTTAAATCTATGTATGTCACACTTCCCGAACGAAATATGAAATTGATCAAATTTAAACATATGCAAACTTGAGAGTAGAATTGTCTCTAAATTCATAGTTAGTTCCACGGAACTAATGCTTGTGGGACAATTCAGAACCTTTTTAATTTTTAGCGGCCTTTGCTGCTTCACATAAATCATAGCAAAGACACAACCCCCTTAAAGTTGCAAGCTAGAATACACTCCAAGCACACAAACTCTTCAATGCACAGGTGAAAACTCTCTCCATGGAACTAATGCTTATGGGACAATGTATTTAGGTTGATACAAAAATGGGTGTCGAACAAAATGAGGGAAAGAGTAAAAAGCAGTAGGATCAGTAAATTTTGTGGCTTGGATACGAGATTAATTCTTCCTGAACAAACACACAAAATTTGTTTTTATATGGTTACATTGGGCGGATCGGTATGATTCTGAGACCGTAAGTTTCAAGAGTTTTTTTTTTTTTTATTTTTTCTTGTTTGCTTTTTCGACAGGGTAAGATGGCGATGTATTGTGGAACGAATTAGCGTCATCCCTTCTCAATCCTGATTTTGTATAAACCGGTTTCGTCAATGTGCCATCTTCAGTATCTTGTTTCGTTCAGAATGAAACCGGTTATAACCAAATCAAACTTGACAAAGCATGACGGAAATTCGTTCCACAATACATCACAATCCTTTTTTAACACGCTTTTATTAGCTTCACCTGTATGTATGTATGTATGTATGTATGTATGTATGTATGTAACTTCATCCCATCCGAAAAACTAAATATTATATCTTTCAAACATTCACTTTTTTGTTCTCTCTATTATTTCTATTCTCCTCCGGATTCGAAACATGACATCAACAGCCCAACGGCATCATATAGTAGGACATTCAACATTATATTTTATGCTTCATTGCGGCTTTTATGTTACCTTTCTTCAAAATAGCCTCTATGAATTTCAATTCACTCCCGTATACAAGCCAATAAGTAACAAGCTTGCAGGGTACGGAAAAACTCACTCACGAGTTGTATGTATGTACCTTCATCCCATCCTAAAAGTTGCAACATTTAACTAAATTATTACATCTTTCAAACATTCACTTTTTTGTGTTCTCTCTATTATTTCTATTCTCCTCCGGATTCGAAACATGACATCAACAGCCCAACGGCATCATATAGTAGGACATTCAACATTATATTTTATGCTTCATTGCGGCTTTTATGTTACCTTTCTTCAAAATAGCCTCTATGAATTTCAATTCACTCCCGTATACAAGCCAATAAGTAACAAGCTTGCAGGGTACGGAAAAACTCACTCACGAGTTGTATGTATGTACCTTCATCCCATCCTAAAAGTTGCAACATTTAACTAAATTATTACATCTTTCAAACATTCACTTTTTTGTGTTCTCTCTATTATTTCTATTCTCCTCCGGATTCGAAACATGACATCAACAGCCCAACGGCATCATATAGTAGGACATTCAACATTATATTTTATGCTTCATTGCGGCTTTTATGTTACCTTTCTTCAAAATAGCCTCTATGAATTTCAATTCACTCCCGTATACAAGCCAATAAGTAACAAGCTTGCAGGGTACGGAAAAACTCACTCACGAACGCTCAAAAATACATTTTTCTCAAATCACAAACAAATGTTCAAAGAAAAACGTATAACCACTCAAATAGCGAGCGAACTAACGCACAACAGCCAGCGATCGCTCATAGCGATGGTGATAAACTCAATGCATAAATTCACTCAAAAATAAAGCTTGAAGCTTTCTGTTTTGGGTTTGTTGTATTTGCAATGAAATCAACCGCATGTACAATGTATATACATACGTATGCATAGCAAGAACTGGTTTTATGTTTTGTGTAACAAGCTTTCTGTTTTGTCGTTGTTGTGTTTGCAATAAAAACAATCGCATGTACATACATATGTATGCAAAGCAAGAACTGGTTTTGTTTGTAATTCATTTAATAGTAAGTGCTGAATCAACGAAAAGGAACCCTAATTACATTTTTATACAATGTTTTGTAAACGTGAGGTGAAAAAAATTTCTCTAAAAATAAAAAAATAAAAAATAAAAATAAAAATAAATAAAAAAAAAAAAATGCGCCACTCGGGACTCGAACCTGAGCTGTTTGGTCCGTAGGCAGCATACCTCACCATTACGCTACAAACGTATTCTGAGCTTTATTGTCTAAATTCGAATTTATTCAATCAGGTTTCTTTTTTTTTGTTCTTTTAAAATGCTTCACCTCAACTTCTCTTCACTTTCTGATTGTAAAATATAACAAAACGTTTGGGAAATTTTGTATTTCCAAACTAGTTTGGAAAACCTTGAATAAAAGGGTTTGGAAAATATTGCATAATAAGCTAGTTTACTTCACTGCATATTGGGATTTTTGGTAGAAGTTATATATACATATGTATGTAGATCTATTTCGGAGAACACCACATCCCATCAGACTTCTTTTTACTTTTATTCTTGCGTCCGCATAAAACATCCTTTAATGAAAAATTTCACTAAAAAGTCAAAAATAAATAATAGCTTAAAAAACTAAAAAACACGCTTTAATCTTAAAAATCGTACTAAAAATTGAGAAATAATTTAATTAGAAACAAAATGATGAACGAAAATATAAGTATTTAAGGAAAAGCGTGGGGGTGCTCAATAATATTTGAACATGAAAATATTCGATTCGTACAACTAGTACAAAAATAAACCTAGTTGCGAAATTAAAGAGTACGATATATGAAATCTCAAAAAAGTCAAAATAAAATTATTAGTAAAAAAACACCGATTTTAAATATTTTTTGGCATACTGAGCACCCCCACGCTTTTCCTTAAATGCTTATATTTTCGTTCATCATTTTGTTTCTAATTAAATTATTTCTCAATTTTTAGTACGATTTTTAAGATTAAAGCGTGTTTTTTAGTTTTTTAAGCTATTATTTATTAATATTACGAATTGAACCATCGTGAGATCAGTTGATATCGAGATTGAAAAGCTATGACGGAAAATCGTCTCATACAGTGCTAACGAGCCTTACAATAACCTTATTAATTAAGTAACATAATCCAAGTAATAAATTTAATAAAAAGTATAAATCTTTTTTTGTACTCACCTTCCAATTTCATGCCCACCTCCAAACACTTCTGGAATCTGCAATACGGGCAACGTTTTCGCTGCGTCTTATCAATGTGACACGAACGTTCCGCCACACACGTATACACTTTCTTATTTTGCACGGTACGCTTGAAGAAACCCTTACACGATTCGCACGTCAGCAAGCCATAATGATAGCCGCTCACCTTATCACCACACACGGGGCATAATTCTTCGAATAAATGTTTAAAATCAATGCCACTACCACCACCACCGCCACCAGCGGCACTTGTACCACCACCGCCACCAATGCCACCATCACCATTGACACCGGGCACAATAGCACTTGTGCCCACGCCCGTTGTTAGGCCCATGTGAGCGAGGCCGCCAACGCCGCCTGCAGCGGCATTCGGTGGTAACAGTGTCATATAACCGCCGGCAGCTTGTGCATTGGCGCCGCCGAGACCGCTGCCACCGCCACCATTTAGGAGTACAACATTTGTGGCATTGCTGCTGGTGCTGGATGAGCCACCACCACCGCCGCCGCCGCCACCGCCACCGCTTAGGCTTTGTTGGGAGTGTGATGAATTATTATCTTGATAACCTGTTGGGAATACGTATTGTGATGAATCGAAATTATATATGTACGAATATGAAAAATTGGGATTATTGGCAATATTCTGTTGTTGTTGTTGCTGTTGTTGCTGTTGCTGCTGCTGTTGCAGTTGTTGTGTTTGTTGTTGTTGGTAGTGTTGTTGTTGTTGTTGGTGCTGATGATGTTGCTGCTGCTGTTGCTGTTGGTGATGTTGATGGTGTTGATGATGATGCGCGCTAGCTTGTACATTCGCGCCAACATCGCCATTGCCATTATTACTAGACGCATTGCCGCCGCCGCCGCCGCCACCAATGTTGCTGCCGTGATTCGCAGCGCTCAAGTGTAACGCATAAGCGCCATAATCTGTGTCGCCGCCGTTACTCAATGCGCCGCCACTAGCATCGGCGGCATTGTTGCTGTGTCGCGTCGAGCCAGTGGCGGCATTTGAAGCATTTGTTTGACCGCCACCGCCGCCCGAACCCAATGCCGGACTGGAGGGTTGTTGCGCATCCATTTGCATTGTGAATGGTGACATATTAAGCGACGATATAAACGACGCTGTTGCTTGTTGTTGTTCCATTTCTAATAACATCTTTTCCGTTGCCAGTTTTGTTTAGAAGTTTTCTGCTTTAATTAAACAAAGTAGTTACATCGAAAGCGACGCGACCAGCGCTCGCACAACATTTGTTCGTTTTTGTTTTTGTTTTTTTTTTTTTGGCTGTTTTGTTGACGTTTGACGCGCGTGACACGAAAAAGACAAAAATAAATGCGGGAAAATGCGAGAAAATTTTAAACGAAAAAAGCGGCTGTTACTCGGCAGGATATGTGTAGTGTAACGAATTAAAATTCTAGTTATATCACAGCAGGCGATCAATACTAATAAACGCCTTAATTTTCAAGCTATGCGCGCTATGCTTCGTCCTCGAAAATGTTTGCGCATGTGCGCGCTCGCTCTCTTATGATATTCAATTGCACGTTGATTTAGCAGCAAACGCTGCGTGTGTTGCTTGGCGTGGACGGAGGTTGCTTGGCAAAAGGGAGTAGTCACTCACTTATGTTTGGCTCAAGCGCGCCTTCAGGTTTCAACAGGTAAATGATGAGCACAGATAATATTTTGTCCAGATCACTTGGTAGCCTATTAAGATTGTGTGTGTGTGTGTGTGTGTGTGTGGCTGTGTGTTTCTATAGCTCAGCAGGTAACAAAGTATATGTGCTTTGTTTAACGTTTTGGTTAATTTTCTTTCTGCCTAAATAGTTCCGTTTTGAAAAATAGTTTGTTTATTTGTTGTTAATAGAGAAAACGTTACGCCTCTCACAGCAACAAGCACTTCGGTAGCAAATTAAACAGAAGAAGGTATAGCAAAAAGGTAACTGTTGAATGCGCAGGCGCGTGTTTGCTTGCACACGTTCGTTTGTTTGCTGTCTCTTTTGCGGGCTCGCTTGCTTGCTGATCTTGCTTGCGCACTCGCTCGTTCGCTTATGCTCACTCCTTGACGTCTACCGTTATGTGTTGACAATATTTTGACGTTTCAACGTCAAACGCTCACTGACGAAATATAATTTACGATGCGTTACAACAAATTAACACGTCTTTTGTTGACAAATGTGTGCGCACACAAACAAACCAACACACACGGCGGTAATAAGGTAAGGTAAGTTAAGGTTTTTGGGTACCTAGCTAGTATCTACTCGCTTCAATAGACAATGGATTTCGTTGTCAAAAGCAATAAATTTTTCGTTTCGAAAATTAGTTTGTTTGTTTATTGTTATGCGTTTAGGCACGCCTTTTTGACGAAACGTTTTTGGGCTCTTACTTTGTCGTTGTTGTTTTATTTATAATTTCGGCGTTTTAACTAAAATTTTTTTTTGCATTAACAGCGCGACGTTTTTGTAGCCCTAAAACAATGGTTTGTTACTGCTTGTACAAATACGAAAATTTTTGGTAAAACTTCTGCTGTTGTTTTAGTTGTTGTTGCTTTTTTTGTTGAGTTTTTCGTTAGTTTCTGCTCTTGGTTTTGCTGTTGCTGTTTTTTTTAGTTGCTGCTATTATTTTTGTTGTATTTGTTTTAGTTGAGTTTCTTTTTTAGTTTCTGCTCTTGGTTTTGTTGTTGTTTTTTTTAGTTGTTTGCTATTGTTTTAGTTGCTTGCCATTGTTTTAGTTGTTTGCTATTGTTTTTGTTTTAGTTATGCCGCCAATTTTGTTGCTATATTTTTTCTATAACTGCTTGTTGTTGCTTTTGCAGCGTTTTTTTCCTGTTTTAAACCTGCTTATTATTTGTTGTTGTAATTTTTAACTGTTGTTGCTATTGTAGTTTTGTTTCTCTTCTCTTTTATTTCACACTTCACCGTAACTGAAAATATGCTTTTGTATTTGTAATATTTCTCTTTTTTTGTTGTTTTGTTTTAAAAACAATAACAACAATGCAATTTTCGTTGTAAAATTGCGTTTGTCGTAGGGCGTTTTTAGTTTTTATCTTGACTTCTTTTTGAGATTTTCTGCTTTTTAGTTCACTTTAGCGCTACTATAGGTACTAACAGTTAGATTATATATGCAGCTTATGTTTGTTGCTTTTTTTAGAGCATTCACTATTTTATTACATTCTACTGTCTATATAATTTTAAATTCGTGCTGAAAATATAAAAATTGACTATTTTTGAAATTTTATTTAAAATTTTTTTTAAAACTTTTTAAATTTTGTTGTATTATTCTTTTAAAATAGGCCAAAAGCTGATTTCCCTTCTTTTCTTTTAATACAAAACAAAAAAAAATTCAATTACATATTTCAATAAAACAAACTCCTTGAGGAAGGCGGAAAAGACGCCGAAACGCGTAGGAGAATATGAGAAAACTTTAGTTTTTTGCTTTATAAAAAAATATTTAAAAAAAAACTTCTACCTTTGCTTGGTCTAAACTGGTCTACACTACTCCTTTTCGCACGTTTCTAGACGCAATAGATATCATAGATATCCTTCGACAAGTTGAAAGTTCTAACCCATTTAATATGGGATACTCGAAACTTGTTTCTGTTCTTTCAAAGAAGCATACAGATGAGGTTATATGCTAAGCTTCGTCTGAAAGAATTATATTGTGCTAAGCTAAGGCTACGGCTTCGGCTACTAGGAGGAATTTGTATTCAGAGATCCCGAATCTGTAACCAAATTAGTTAAGAAATAATCTGTAAAAGATAAGGAAACTCTCGGTATATGCCAAAGTGGCCGGGGTTGTTTTTCAGTTTAAGTCCAGGCGTTTAATGCAGATGTGTTTATGTTCCAGAGCTCTTCTGGTAACACTAAGGACTTAATTAGTCTATGTGAGGCCATTAATGGCCAGCCAGTTTAAGCTAATCTAAGCTAAGCTAAATGTGTGATTTGTATCTTAAATCAATGGAAAGAAAATCAGCCTCTGGCTCATTCCAAAACTAATAATAATAAGTCGTTTTAATTCTAATAATTATTTTATGTGAATTTAAATGAGCTATTGGCCATTTTTTTAATGAAGAAAAATTGAAAAAAATTTTTTGGTAGAAGTTATGGATCCATTTCGGAGACCACCACATCCCCTCATCAGACTTCTTCAAGCGGCCAACATCTTTGATAAGATGATTCGAACAGGAAAATAAATCATTCAAAAACCTATCTATCTATTACAAAAGAGTCTACAGGCATTGGTGTAATGACTACAGTGAATAGAAGTAGAGAATACTTGGAATCTTACTACATATGTATGTAGCTAAAATTACCTTCTCCTCAAATTCGCGTTAAGCTCTCATACTTTGTCCATATAAATTGTATGGATCTATGGTTTTACGCTGATTCTGAATGCTAAGATATATGAATTATAATAATTATAATTATTGTAAGAACTCTATTCTTGGCACATAAATACACTCGGAGGGTTTGCCGACCATTCTTTGAAAAAAGCGCAATAGATATCTATATGGTTCTTAATTCTTGCCTTCGCCGAGATAATTGTACATATGTACATATGTATATAGAATCGAAGAAGCCGACATATCTTGCATGTAAGGCGTTAACCAACCCTATAACCAATATAAGACTATCTAAGAGACTAAATATGACGAAGTAGTGCAAGAGGGAACTCTTCAATTCCCCTAAAAAAAGAGAACTCTTCAGCTTGTTTTATTGTTCTAAGTAAGCATGCTACAGAACCCACATAGGGCAAGGTTTTAACTAGGTACGTTCGGGATATCTAATTTATAATAGCTTACACGAATAGGGAAGCCTGGATCCATCTGTTATTCTGAGACAGCGAATGTAAGATGTTGCTCCCATTTGGACAAAATTATTTAGACAGTTAAGCTGTAATTAAAGAAGAAAAGAAAGAGGTTGGCTCTATGCTTGAGCTATATAAAAATAAGAAATGGAAATGGAAACTACGTCTATAAATTTATTGACATGCGAAAGTGAGATTTTTTGAAGTACCTAATGAAGCAATTTACATACCAGAAAACTCTTTTTGCTAATAGTTAAGTCTTACTAAACCGCCTCAGCTGCGCTTAATAAGTTACTCAATCTGTATTCCGCGGACCTCGTAGCTGAAAAGATGGCGCTAAGGCTCTTAGAGTAACAGGACAATTTAGCCAAGGGCCATTTGAACACAGCAACATACGGAGGCTAAGCGGTAGTTCAGACTAGGTATGTTACTGCCCAAGCCGAACTCAACACGAGACAAGGTGTAATAATAGAACAGGACGGATGGAAAAAAGGACTACGAATTGGACCTTCGGGCCTAAGTGTGCTAAGTGTATACTAGCAGCCACTGCAACTAAGGACTACGAAGCAATCGCCAAATGTTGAGCTCATTTACATACGGATCAAAGATGGATGTAATGGTAGGAGCTGCAGTGTTTTATCCAGAGCTTGGAATACCACAATCCCTTAGGCTCCCGGCCTATTGCAATATCTTTCAGGCTAAGATTAAACGCATTTTCATCGAGGGAAATGAGAGCGCAGACGTGTTAGCCAAAGTCGGGGCATCACTAGCGCATGTGAACGTGGAAAAAGTTTTCAATTCTCTAAATTACCAAAAAGCTCAAATAGAGCAGGGACTGACACGCAAAGGCGATACCCAGTGCGAGACATTGTCAACCTGCAAGATCGGCAAAATCATGCTTCGATCATATAATGCAAAAACCACAAACTAACTGCTCACACTTCCTAAAGCAGACTGCACACTATCGGTCGGCATACTAGCAGGGCACTGTCTCACGCCATCTCATGCGTTAAAAATGGGACTGGTGCAGAGTCAGGCGTGCACGGCATGCAACGCACCCGATGCTATTGGCACTCTGGAACATCTTCACTGTCAAAGTTCAGCTTTTGGCAGACTCCGCCTGAACTGCCTCGGTTCTGCACACTTCTTGTTCTTAGAATGCATTGCGGATCGGGAAATAGGTACAGAAAATATTAAAACTTGCGAAGACATGCATTCCAAATTTAATATAACATAATGCCTTAATGCGCTGTTGGCAACACTAAGGACCATATGTTTGTGGTCTATGTGCGAGATCACTGGATACTGACCAATGCAACCTAACCTGACCTAAGCCGTACTAATTGCAGTTTTATTTTATTTTTTATAAAAAATATTATTAAGTATGTATGTTATTTAGAGATTTTTTTTTTATTTTTTATATTGCATTTCATATTTTATTGCAAGTTATTTTATTTTGAAGGTTTTTTTATATACATTTTTTTTCAAAAGTCAAGTTTTAAGTTGTTTAGCGCATTTTATTTCTAGGAAAAATTAAATAAAATGGAATAAAATTTTTAGTGCTTTTTTTAATAAAAACTAAACAAAAAGTATACAAAATTTTTCTATTATGTATTTACTTTTTGGTGGTGCAGCTGAGGTGTATTGGTTATGACGATTGCTGGAGATTTTTGTTGTTGCTGTTGTTGTTACTAACTTATGCTTAGCTTATGCTAAATACTTGTTTGTTTTTAATAAAAATTGGTAACTTGTAGCGCGCGCACAAAATTTGTGTCTGCTTGAACAAATTTTTTGTGTGTGTGGTTTTTTTTTTGTTTTGTTCTTTTTTGTTTTGCTTTTTTGTTTTTCTTTTTTTTTTTGTTTTGTTATTCTTTTTTGGTTTTCGTTCTTTATTGTTTTTAGTTTGCTTTTTTGTTTTTTTTTTTAAGTATTACATACTTATTTCAATAGTTTTTTTGCTCATAATTTTCTGCTGCTGCAAAAGACAACTTAGACAATTGTTTGTGATTATTATTTTTATGTATGCACGTACATTTTTTAACTTGCTTGTAATTTTGGTTATGTTTTTTTTTATTTTGCGATTTTTTTTTTTAGTTTTTATTTAACTGTATTTTTTTTTTCAAATTCTTACAAGTTGTCTCTAACAAACGTTAAGTGCTGTATCCATAATCACAAAATTAGTAATGATATACATATGTATATTTATATTTATAAGTATATATGTATGTAGCTAATTTTATTAATCAATATTATCTATGCAGGTACATACGTCAAATTTTTGCAACACTAATTCACGTTTGTTTTTTTGTTCTTATTGTTTCTTTCGAACTAATGTAACTACACATAAACTTTTTTTTTGACTACACGTTTTTCATTTATGTAGCTTCTTTTACACTTTTGTAATCTTCTTCTTTTTTCTTGTTATTTTATTTTTCAGTTGGGTCAGGTATAGCAATTGAAAGTGCGTAACACAACTAGAGTAGGTAATTATGTGTGTTGTATGAGTAGGTAGGGTTGAGGCACAGCTTTGATTTACATATATAGTAATTTATGTATAATGATGATTTGTTATTATTGTTGTTGTTGTAATTGCGTATTGGCTTGCGCAAAAATACGTTTTTTTTTAACGATTTGCTGTTTCTTATTTGCTTTTTTCGTAAGAGTTTGTGATTGCACTTGAATTTTGAATGCACACACACACACGCGGTACAATGAGGCACAGCGACAACAGAGTTGCACTTTTTGGGCTTTTTTTATTGTTTTTTCTTCTGTTGGGAGTTTCAATTTTGTTTTTATTTTCTATTAAAGGCAGACAATATATACATACATACATACATATATATATATATATATATTTTTTTTTTTTTTTATTTTACGTCATTTTACATCACTTTCCCTTTTGGCTTATCTCTTGTTGGGCGAAATAGGGCGCGTTTTTCGCTGTTAGTCACTGCCTATGTGACGTATTTTTTTCACCACTATCGTGCGTTGTTTTTTGTAATTTTCAATATTTTACAATTAAATGCAAATTTCGTGATTTTTAATATTTTACAATTAAAATAAAATTTTGTAATTTTTAATATTTTACAATTAAATTAAAATTTCGTGATTTTTAATATTTTACAATTCAATTAAATTTTTATTTGTGGCACAAGCAATAATTCTTAGCGCTTTTACTGCAGCAACTGATTTTGGTTTTTGTGTACGAATTGTTGCTGTGCGTTTAGCCATTTTGGCTGCAGCAAAATCAAGTTAAGCGAAAATATAATAAAATATTATGCGAGTACACAATTTACGCTGTAATATTAAAAAAAAAATATTGTTTGCGGTTTTTAATTTAATTTAATTTTTAACACTTTTTATCAAATTTTTAAATTTTTTTTAATTTTTTTTTTCACTTTTAAAATTTTTTTTCTCAAAAATATTTTTCAAAATGTTTTTTTCAATTGTCCTTTTCAAAATTTTTTCCAAAATTTTGTTTTCAAATTTTTTTAATTTTTTTTAATTTTTTATTTATATATTTTTTTTTAATTTTAATGCAAATTTTTTTTTATACTTTTCAAATTCAAGTGTATTCAATTATTCAAATTATAATTTGTTTTTAATTTAATTTAATTTTTAACACTTTTTATTAAATTTTTAAATTTTTTTTAATTTTTTTTTTCAGTTTTAAAATTTTTTTTCTCAAAAATATTTTTCAAAATTTTTTTTAAATTTTCTTTTTCAAAATTTTTTCCAAAATTTTGTTTTCAAATTTTATAAATTTTTTTTTAAATTTTTTTATTTATATATTTTTTTTAATTTTAATGCAAACTTTTTTTCATACTTTTCCTATTCAAGTTTATTCAATTATTCAAATTATAATTTGTTATTTTGGTTGCAATTCTCCTACACTTCAAATACAAAGCCTGTTGCAATTCTTATTCGTTAGTATTTCTTTACTGTTTTTACTTTTGTTATTTTTATTTGTTTTTATTATTATTTTCGTTTGCTTCTAAACGCGCAATTTAGCTAATGCTCAAAGCAGTTGCAGTTGCACAAAGTAAGCTTATTGCACAAGCAACAACAACAACAACAACTCAAGCCGTAGACGTGTGCTGAATATTGTTGTTATGACTAAATGCCTTATTGACTGAATGACTCAGAGACTGACTGACTGTCTGCCTGCCTGCCTCACTGGCACTATGATTAAACGTTGTGCCCGTTTCTTACTTATTTACGGCTATGTGCTTATGCTTTTTTAAGTCGTCGTCGTTATTGTTGTTGTTGCTGCTACTATTTTCTTAATTTTGCAGTTTTTGTTTTTGTTGCTGCTATTTTTTTTTTTTTGTATTAAATTTTGCACTAGTGCTTGTTTTGGTTGTTCTTTCAATAGCGCTGTTTGCTGGCTGTCGACTTTACCCACCCCATCCGTGCCACCACAACGCACGGTGTCGCGCTCTCAACTGCTGCTTCCGCTGTGTGGCTGGTGCTTTTTTGAGTTTCACGTTTTCGTTTTCTGTTTTACTATTTCTAGGTAGGTACTTAATTTTTAGAATTTTTTCAAGTTTTATTTATTTTTTATTTATTTGTGTTATCTACTTTTTATTTAGCGTTTTCTATGTTAAATTTGAGTTTACTGTAGCTAAGCTATCTTTCTGGCTTTATTTGGTGCTTATATGTACATACATATATGCTAAACAAACATTCTTTGTTTTTTTTTTTGTTTAATTCTATTTTTGTATTGCATTTAAGTTTTTATTAATTTAATTCGTTTTTATTTTGCTCAATGTGTGCCACACAAACGCTCATACAAGGAACATAATCCACGGTGTTGTTCTTGTACTTGCTTGCTACAGTGGCACACATGTGAGTAAAATGTTATTAAAAAAAAAAACTCAAAGAAAAAAAGTTTGCAAAAAATATTAGTTTTCTTTTTTAATTTTTGTATTATCTGCTTGAACTTTCGGGATATGGATATGAGAGCTTGGTATTATATATGTACAATTGATCTTTTGTTATATCAACCAAATTGAACTACTACAAAACACATATACATACATAGCTTTTATTTCACCGATTAGAAAAGATTGTAAATATTTTAAAACAATTGCAAATTTTTTATACAAATTTTTTTTTTTAAAAATTGAAATTTTAATTTTACTTTTACTGAACGTTATTTTATTTTTTAATAATTACTTCATTTTAAAGCTTTTTATGAGCAGTTTTTTAAGTAAAAAAATTAATTTTTTATGACCCGTTTTTAAAGGAAAAAATTAAATTTTTTATCAGCAGTGTTTTAAGAAAAAAATTAAATTTTTTATCAGCAGTGTTTTAAGGAAAAAATTTAATTTTTTATGACCCGTTTTTTAAGAAAAAAATTGAAATTTTTTATGACCAGTTTTTTAAGGAAACAATTGAAATTTTTTATGACCAGATTTTAAGGGAAAGATTGAAATTTTTTATGAACAGTTTTTTAAAGAAAAATTGAAATTTTTAAACAAAAAAAATGACATTTTTATAGTACTTTTTTGCTTTTTTTAGCTATTTTTTCATTGAAAATTAATTTTTTTAATACATTTTTATAATTTTTTTAGATAAATTTAAATATTTAAAACTAAATATTTATTTTCTTAATCTCAAATAGTTTTCAAAATTTTAAATTTCATTGTTTTTTAATTTTATTTATTTATTTTCTTTTTAGGTAGTGCCTAATTTTTTTCAACACTTCTGACTGTGTCTAAAAAACAAAAAACAAAAATATTTGGCCTTTAAAAAAATATTTCTTGCAACATTTTTGCAATATTTTTTATTGCTTTTTTTATTTAAAATTTAATTTAATTTTAAATGTATCTATATTTCTATTTTTAACTTTTTTAATAAAAAATTTTTAAATATCTTAAATTTTTAATCCCTTTCTCCGTCTGCACTTTTAATCCATTGTAATGTTTTTTTTTATCGATTTAGAAAAAAAACATTTCTTGCAACATTTTTTTATTATTTAAAATTTAATTTAATTTTAATTTTAAAATGCATTTTTTTATTAAAACTTTTTACCTTAAATTGTTTATTTTTTTAAGTATTTCTTTTTTTAGATTAGTATTTTTTCCACACTTCTTATTGTGATCTCAAGCAGAAAAAATTTTTTTTAATATATTTTGCAGAAAATATTTTTTTTTTAATATTTTTGCAATACTTTTTTAATGTTTTATGATTTATTGTTTTTTTTAATATTTTTTATTTTTTTATTTTTATTTAAAATTAAATTTTAATTTTAAAATATATACATTTTTACTTCAAACCTTTTACTTTTCCTTTTTTTTTAATTAATTATTTTAAAATATCTTCATATTTTTAATCGCTTTCTGCAGCTGCACTTTTGTTCAATTGCAACTTTCGTTTTATCGATTTTTCACAATTTTTATAACTGCACAATTAATAATCATTTTTCGCTCCGCTGTTTTCGTGCGTTTCTGTTGCTGTTGTTGCAAATTTGCGATATTGAAAATGCAAATATGTACATATGTATTATTGAGGTATTCAAAATATTTAGAGCACTTTAGTATTGAATGCTTTAGAAAATTCTTGGCCGTTTTCCTTGCTCGCTTAAACAAATTGCTCTACTTAACGTTGCACAATGAATATTCATAATTTATATTTTTCGTAAAAAAAAAAAATTTGTTCTCACATTTGCTTACATACATTTTTTTACTTTATTTTACGGGCTTATTTCTCCGCTTCAACACACTAACTCTTTTGCTCCTTTTGTATTAAATATGTAATATTTTTTTTCTTTTATTCTTACAAATTTTGTTGAGGCAGGTAAAAAGTAGCTTTTAACACTTGATTACATATATTTTTTTTACTAAAGATATTTTTAACTGTTGTTATTGTTGTACTATATATGTATGTAATGTGTATTTGTGTTTGCTTCAAATCGTTACTATTTATTATTCACACTATACAATTTATTTATATATATTATTTTAGTTATTTAGGTAAACTGTTTCTTTTTGAGGCTATAATTTTTTGCCGAAAACACGACCAACATCAACCGCGAATCTCGATTAACTAAACGCAGCAAGCAAGCAAGCAAATGCTAGGATTCCACGCAGTAGCACCTACTCCATATGTTTGGTACTAGGTAGTAGCTAGTTGCTAGCGCCTCAACAATAACATAGTTGTGTAGGAGCGATGCCAGATTCAAGTCGTCGCCGCGGCTGTTGCTGCTGCTGGCGCAGTCGTCGTCGCTGTCGCGCTAGTCGTCAACGTCGCCGCTGTCCTCGTTATTTTGCCATTTGTTCGAACTTTTTTTTTGTTTTCGTTGTCGACATCGACGTCGCTGTTAGCAGCGCTGTTAACTTTTATAGTTATAGTTTTTACTCTTGCTTCTTTGCATATTCACTCTCGCTTTCAACCAACTGAATTGCGGCAACAACAAATACATACAAAACAAGCACAACAAAAAGGCAAAAAGTTAAAAACGCCAACGAAGTCAACTTGGTGAGCATCAATGCTAACTGCTCTGTTACCGCGCTGCTTTGCTGCGTTGCAATTTTTTGGCAGAGAATACCTACCTTTTTTTTTTCTTTATACATATTACATGCAATTGCTTTACTATAGATTGGGGACTGTGGGGGAGTTGGTAGATTTGTTCGTTGATTTTTGTTCGTAGTAGATTCGTTGGTTGATTCGTTCGTCTGCATCGCTCCAAATCAGTAAAGTTACATACAAACATACATATGTACATATTATTTATGTATGTTTGTGTGGACTTGGGGCTTGTGCCGATTTGGCTCTCTCATTGCTCCAAATAAAAATTACAACAAATACAACTTTCGTATGTCAGAATACTTATGCGCTTGTAAAAAATATGTCATAATATGAAAATGCACATACCTACATATGTACGTATGTAACCTGCAAAAAAGTATTGCTTATTGCTGACAAATCAGTACTGAGTTTCTGTAACAAAATCGTGAAAATTGTCGACTAAATTGACGTTATAATACTAAGTTCCACACTTTGTCACCACCTAAAAAGCAAGTGAGAATCTATCGATTAACATCATTATGACGTCATAATAATAATACAATGGCGCTATTATAACTCTGACGAGTTTTATGGCCGAGCTTCTCTCCCAATTCGAGGTGTGCTCCTTTTGTTTTTCCTACTAATTAGGTGGGCCTACAGTTTTATGCCGGCTCTGAACGGCGAATGTATTTTTTGTGGGAAGCTTTTTCATGGCAGAAATACACTCGGAGGGTATGCCGCCCACTGCCAAGAGGTGACCGCTGCTCTTAAAAAACCCAATAATTGGATTTTTACTAATTAGAAAATATTTTTTGGTGTTTGCTCGTACTGGGGTTTGAACCTGAGACCTCTGGCATAGCAGGCGAGCACTCACTCTGCTCCTAACTTTCTAATATTTATATAGGCCTTATTTCGCATGGCGGATAAGCCTTTGGAATAAGGTGTGCTCGCAGAGAGAGAGGGAGAGAGTACTCCTTATAGCCTGATGACATCAACACAGGAAAATCAGCCTATTTTAAGACTTACGCCATATACATTTGCTACCCTTATAATTTTCAGGCCTTATTTCGTAAGCCTTCAAATCTGCTGTTTTCATTCTTAAATAAGGCTTAGATAGTTTTTTGGTGGGTGTGTATATATGTTTGACCAGAATTAAGTTTGCATGTACATATGTATGTATGTATGTCAGCAAGTGCAAGCGCGTTATGCCCCCTTTGGCATATCTGTACATACGTATGTATGTATGAGCGCAGAGCTTTTTTGATGGAATTGCGTTAAGCATAAAACAATTAATATATGTACATACGGACATATATATGTACATATATGTATATGTAGCTATAACGACTGAGAGATTCCCAGCATATTTTAATTTATGCTATAAATTTTATAGTTGGCTTCATATTAGCATACATACCCACCTATTTACATATAGACATACATAAATATGTACGTTTGTGCTTAAGTATCTATTTAGATATTGTACATACATATAGTGAGTGGAATTGGTGAGTGGGCATATATAATTTCGACACTCCATACAAAGGCATGACTACAGTCAGTGTCAAAAAGGCAACTCCAATCATACAAATCCAAATAATACGATTAAATGATCATTATATCATATATATATAGAGCGCTGTGTTTTTGATATTTTTCACCCATTTACAGAGCACTCGCACTCCTAGCACATCGAATGTTAAAGGCAGCATGTTTTGTTCGGAGATTTGGACAATCCGGGAGCACTCCCTACATATAGAGCGTTCCATTCTACTAGGGACTTCGTCAAAAACACACTCTTACACTAATGTCTCAAGCAAAGTCTCTGCGTTCACTAACTTAAACGCGCTTGTATAATAGTAACGAGCTCCATCACCTACGGGGCAGTAGCCTGGTCCTCAAGAGCAAATCTGTCAACGGTGAGGCAATTGCTCACCAAAGTGCAACGCCAAGCATGTGTGTGCATAACGGGAGCTATGCACACCTGCCCAACGGCAGCGATGGAAGTGCTTCTTGAGCTAACCCCGCTGCACATAGTTATTGAACAGAGCGCCAAGCGTTCCATAATGAATATGGCAAGGGAAGGATATGGAAAAGGTAAAGTTATATCATCGCAAAACATGGTCAAGCTGAGGGAGGAACTCCCGCTCTCTCAATTTCCCAGAGATGATATTAACAGGGTCACCAACTTTGAAAAGAGGTTTTGGATAGAGCTTGGGGACAAAAAATCATAGAACGTCTCTAGTATCGAGAGATACCTACAATCTCACCACGTAATATGGTATACCGACGGCTCGAAAACACCTGAGGGAATTGGAGCTGGTATTTTTGGCCCCAGGTCAAGGATCTCCTTACCCATGGGGGTTCATCCGAGCATATTCCAGGCGGAAGTGTATGCCATAAGTGAGTGCGCAGGCGTGATAATGCGATGTGGGTATTTTTGGCCCCAGGTCAAGGATCTCCTTACCCATGGGGGTTCATCCGAGCATATTCCAGGCGGAAGTGTATGCCATAAGTGAGTGCGCAGGCGTGATAATGCGACGTGGGTACTCAAATGAAAGAATAGTCATATTAAGTGACAGTCAGGCCGCACTTAAAGCAATTTCGTCTTTCGAAATCAAATCATCGACTGTGCTTGAGTGCGTTAACAGATTGAATGAACTGGCAACTCGGAACTCTATCCTACTGGCCTGGGTTCCAGGCCATAGGGGAATAGAGGGCAATGAGCAGGCGGACAGTCTGGCCAGGCAGGCGGCGGCCTCCAAACGAATAGGACCTGAGCCATTCATAGCAATAGGCCCACATACTATCAGGAATGAGCTCAGGAACGAGGAAAGGAGGCTAAGGGAACAGTACTGGCGCCAATCCGATGGAATGCGACAGGCAAAGACACTCATGGGGGAGGGGGGGGGGGGGGTACAACACATGTCGTTTCAAAGGGCTTCGGAACCTCTCCAAGAATGAATTGAGAATGCTGACAGGAATTCTCACAGGACACTGCAGGCTTAGGAAGCTTATGAATAGGCTAGGTATCCTGTCAAGCAGTCTATGTCGCTTCTGTGACAAAGAAGATGAGTCTGCAGAGCATATACTGGTCGAATGCGATGCCATTGCAAGGAAGCGTGAAAGATTTCTAGGCTCGCCTTCGCCAAGTCAGGGGCACATTCAGTCTCTTAAGTCGAGCGATATCCTCCGATTTCTGGAGGAGCTCGGACTGGACGAGATAATGTGATCGAGGAGAGGGTATAATAGACCTAGTGGTCGCAGTACAATCCTCAATCCAATATATCTATCTATCTAACGAGCTCCATGCCGACAAAGAGACGGCATGAAATTAGAAAAATGTATCCGAAGTTAATATATGTACATACTCTCAAAGTGGACTTGGAAAATACCGCGCTTTCTTGATTATTGTAAGCTCTTAAAGTTCTGAAAAAAAGAGAATGAGGGTTTCTTGCAGTCTCAAAGGGCTTAAAAATGTTAGGCGCAAAGTCATTTTGATTGCTTATACATACCGAACTTTGATGCCCGAAAACATTGCCGATTCACTAAAACCTTTTCTTGACACCCAAAGTCGGTGTCGACAAGCGCAGAATATTATGATCTACAAAATTATAAGGGAGAACTGGAAGCAATACAATACAAATTGATGATCGCCAAATACAGATCGCTATACATTAGCGTGATCCGACAAAATAAGTGAGCTTTGGCTGTGGATTCTATGACAAGGTCAAAGCTCTAAGGAATGCGTTTTATAGTAACCCTGAATTTAGACATCCAAAATTGAAAGATAAATTTAACAATATGTAGTTTAAAAAAATATAAAAAAACGCTTTATTGATAAAAAATATTGAAACGCGTCTACTGCATATGCATGTTTAGAATACCCATTCGTTTCAAGTTTAACTTCGAAATGCATCTATTGCATATTTTTAGGCTGCATATTCCTTTTGCATACAGGAGAAACGAACAAAATCGTGTTAAGAAGCCTTAATTAGTTAGAAACTCCCTCCAGCGGACATATGTACATACTTACTTTTTAGATGCTAGTTTTTCCGACAGAGTAGGAATATGATGTATTGTGGAATGGTTTTCCATCATCCCTTGGCATACATACTTGTATACCTATGCAACACATACATATATTCCACCAATTTCTACCAATATTATTAATCAAACTTTCATGCATATATTAGCTAAGTATTGCCCTCCATTTAAAACACACTGTAATTTCCTGAGTATACTAAATTCGCCATACATACATACCTCAATCAAAGGGCTCTGATGGAGTCCGTAGGTAAATGAGTAACGAACAGCCTTGCCGTTGAAAAAATTTCCTGGTGGCTAGATTTGATTTAATTTGTGGCTAAAAATGGCTAAAAAATTTGGTTCGTGGCTAAAAATGGTGGCTAAAAAATTTTGTTTCAAATTAACATGTTTTAAATTTATTTTTCAAATTCAGGCACAAAAGTATTGCATGCAATATAAGGAACAAATCATAAATTTGTGTAGAAATAAAATATTCATACATACATAGTATGTACTTAACTATATAAAAAAAAAAATTAGATATCACATTCAATATCTATCATTATGTTTTCATCACTAATTGAATCTTTCTCTTCATAAATTAATTCTTTATTCATTAATTTAATGAGATATTCTGTTGCAATGAATCAACATTGTTTTACATTCTTTAAGCATAATCTTATTCATTAGGGAAAATGTTCTTTCCACTTCGGCGTTGCTAAGTGGTAGAAGTAGCAAACAATATACAAAGTCAGTTAGATCCTTATACGGACTTTCATGGACAACCTACTATTCCACTAGCGATTATCAACAGGCATTTATCGTTAGTTGCGTTACTTGTTTTTTTTAACACTTAAATCGATTTGTGATAATCGCTGAATTGAATTAGCGTTACCACATCCTTCCTATGTGGAAAATTATGGTTCATTACAAGCGGTGGCTAAAAACGTGGCTAGTGGCAAAACCGAAATTTTGGTGGCTAAAAAAACACGGCGGTGGCTAAATCTAGCCACAAAATGGCTAAAACGGCAACGCTGGTAACGAATCCGAAATGTTTAAAACAGGGCTGCTCACCTCATAGGCACTCAAAGCACAATTGTTTTTGTTTTGTTCCGAATCATAGGCACAGATACATATTTGCACTTGAAATATCAAAATAAAATTTTCTGTGCACTCCCATAAGCACTCAGATATCAAAAAAAAATTTATATGTATGTGCCTATGATTCATATTGAATGTGCAGAGCAAAAGCACTTTGTGTAGGAGCTCGAGCACTGCCGTAAGAAATCGAAATTTACAATAACAAATGTGTAATGGAAAAAAAATTCAAAAAATGAAAGCACTGTAAAAAATTTGTATTCAAAAAATTTTCATATAAAAAATTAAAAAAATTTGTATGTATGTGATACTTTCATTTGAAACTAAATTCTAAAATAATATTTTATTGGAATTGATAAAAAAATTTAAATGAGCAATAAAATTTTCAGTGCATATACAAAATTTGTAGATGTATTGAGTTTTGTACTTTCAATACGAGAGCGTTGAGCAGCCCTGGTTTAAAAATATATTAAACAAGAGTAAAATACGGCACAAAGACGCAGAGTGCCGTTTTGTACGACGAAGACTAACTGGTTTGTTAATAACAAAGGTAAACAAGAGAGCGAAACTAGCAAAATTTTATATGTACCTATATACCCTACAAAAATATTTCGAAGCAGAAGCTTTGAAAAAAGAAATTAAGAAATGCATAAAAATGGTTAATTCGAGAAAAAAAAGCATATTTACACACACAAAGAAAAAGCGAGGTAGATCTAACCGAAAAAGATGGTTAAGTTGTAGTGATAGGAAAACATGGTATATCTAACCCACCAAAAATTGTTATAAAATCGTTTATGAAAATAGTTCAAGTACCATCAAAAATAGTTCGTTTAGTTTAGTTTTGAGTTCAGCATAAACATTTTTTTGTAGTTAAATTTATATTCTACAATTCTAACGATTAACCATTTTTGTTTTATAAAAAATTTTGAATTCGTTTAAAATTTTTTTTAATCTAATCAACCACCTAAATAGAAAAATAGTTTATTAAAAAACTTTTTAGGTTAGATTAATCTATCCTTTTTTGCTCTGCGCATATCTTAAAAACAAGAAAAAGGTAAGAAAATTGTCATAAATATTCGTAGTTAAGCGGAAAGTCTTTCGAATAAAAACGCTTAAAAGGCTTCTGCTATTTAAAAAATAAATACATAGCAAATTTGAAAAATATGTCGATTAAAAATCAATAATTACAGAATACCTATTGATGGCGGAGGACATTAGAATGAATGACCCTCCGACCGTAATTTCTAAGCACTACACCTTTTCCAGTTTAAGTTCAGAAAATTACAATTGAAGCTCGGAATTTCCAATTGAAGTTCAGAAAGTTACAATTGAAGTTCAGAAAATTACAATTGTAGTTCAGAATTTCCAATTGAAGTTCAGAAAGTTACAATTGAAGTTCAGAAAATTACAATTGAAGTTCAGAATTTCCAATTGAAGTTCAGAAAGTTACAATTGAAGTTCAGAATTTCCGATGTATTGTGGAACGATCCTCCGTCATCCCTTGTCAAGTTTGGTTTGGAGACAAACCGGTTTCGGCTAATATGCGCCATCTTCAGTGTCTTTTTTCGTTCTTGACAAGGGATGACGGAGGATCGTTCTACAATACATCACATTCCTACCCTGTCGGAAAAACAAGCAACCAAAAAGTATTCAGAATTTCCAATTGAAGTTCAGAAAGTTACAATTGAAGTTCAGAAAATTACATTGAAGTTCAGAAAAATCCAATTGAAGTTCAGAAAATTACAATTGAAGTTCAGAATTTCCAATTGAAGTTCAGAAAGTTACAATTGAAGTTCAGAAAATTACAATTGAATTTCAGAAAATTACAATTGAAGTTCAGAAAATTACAATTGAAGTTCAGAAAGTTACAATTGAAGTTCAGAAAATTACAATTGAAGTTCAGAAAAGTTACTCATACGCCCTGGTATCTCGATTGTAGGAAAATTGTATGGATTTGTTTGAAGATTTAATAAAAATGTAAATTCTCGTATCTTTAACGCGCTTCGGGGTAGATGCATTTTTAATTCGATTGGAAATTCCGAACTTCAATTGTAATTTTCTGAACTTCAATTGTAACTTTCTGAACTTAAACTGGAAAAGGTGTAGAATAATTTTTTTGACAAAATTGGAATGACAATGGTCGAATCAAGCAACTCAACCCTTTTTTTTGGTAATTTTAGTAAATGTACTTATTCATGTCGTCTTGAAATGCCGCTACAGCATTGTTGGGTATTCACCTAATTTGCTAGATATGCTTTTAAGCTTAAAACAGGGTATCCACATCACAAGAAATGCTAAAACTCCATAAAAAAAAAGCTCAAGAAATTTTCTTGTGTCTAATTTTCTTTAGGCAGTATCCACTTCACAAGAAAATCTATTACAAGTTTTTACGAAAAATGGGGTTGGCAACACTGGTTTGGCCAAGATATATATACAGTTGAATATATTTCTTGAAGAAAAAATCAAACGTCAAAATTACTTATGAAATAAATGTCAATTTTTTCTTGAACAATTTCTTATGATGTGGATACCCAGCTTTAAAAGATAAAAAGATACCATTTTTATTATTAATTTTTATTAATTTCTAAATACTTCCTCTCTTCTTTCTTTTTACTGAACTTCTTGAAATACTTTAAAAATAACTAAGGTGGATCTTCACAGAACTCTTCTGACCTGCCAGTAATGTCTATGGGCTGAGCTAATGGTATCCATATTACATTAATGCTCAGTATATCAGAACAATGCTCCAAAATATATAATAAAACGAAAAAAAACTCTATAATTCGTCGCTCCGGAAGAAGAAAGACGCATGCCAGTAATTTGTCGACGAAAAAAGACGCATTAAAAATATGTCGGGGAAGAAAGACGCTTTACAAAACATGTCGACGAAGATAGATGCATTAAAAAATATTTCGACGAACAGAGACGCATTATAAAATATTTCAACGAAGAAAGACGCATTAGCATTATTAACTGCGAAGAAAGACGCATTAGCTTAATATTGACAAAGAAAAATAAATAAAAATAAAGCGTCTTTCTTCGTTATCAAAAAAAAATAAAGTTTTTCTTTCGAAAAATATTTTTATTGCGTCTTTCTTTGAAAGAAAAAAAGTTTGCGTCTTTCTTCCTCAACAAAACAGTTTGCGTCTTTTTTCTTCTATAGCGGCGAATTTCAGACTATTCTTTTTTACCACGCTTTTATTAGTTTCACCTGTATGTATGTAAATGAATGTGTAGCCTATAAAATGCAATAGACGTGTTTCAATTTTTATCATTAAAGTGTTTTTTTTTTTATTTTTTTAACCCTTCTGTTACATTCAAAAAAACTTACGCATGTAACATTAAGGTCACGGAATGACCTTACCTGTGTTTTTCATATATATCGATATGGAAGTATAATTTCAATGGAAATTTTCAAAATGTATTAGTTAAATTGATTATTTATCGGATTATACATTTATTTAAATGCATATACTTAATATATTTTTAATTCTTATGTTCAAGACCAAAGATTGTGGAAACGGTAACTCTGTACGATTTTATCCATACATTGGTTTGTCTTTTGTATGCATATGTTTCAACAAGTTGGTCAGTTGTATGCACTTCTGATTTTGTAGAATTATAGAAGCTATTTCGGTAAATTATATTTTCTATTGTGGTCCTACCACTATTCTGCCTAATCGGCTACGTTGACCACTCAATATTTCTATCTGTGGAATAATACACGGGAGTGGGTACTACCTTCATTTTCCAATAAAAGGTCAATTAATTCGTCGTTATCACTTCCTGCATATTCGTAAGAAGAACCATCGGGCTCAAACTAATCGACTATATTGTCTTCGCCCTCAACTTCACTACACTCATCAACATCCACATCATTATGAATGATATACTCTATTTGGCTTTGTGTCAGGCGATTTGGCTCTAAACCATACATATATTAATCTGCAAATATATCACAAATAATAAAATATTGGAATTAAAATACTTACCGAAGCTTTCACTCTTTCATTTTTATACGAATGTAATAAAAATCAGCTTTTGCGCACAAAATAACACTGACGGTCACTGAATGACCTGAAGGGGCGCACACGTAACTCTTGATGTTACCACTTGTTTGATAATGCAAAATCCTTCTTTTTATGCTTTTGCGAAAGGATTTTCCTCAATACAGAAATACATTGAGGGAAATTCTAAAATTTTGTTCATATTAGCATTTATGAGAAAATTAAACAAAAAAAGGTCATCAAATGACCTAAATGTAACAGAAGGGTTAAACTGTTATTATTATTTTCAAAAAGAAAACATTCAACTTGGAATTATTGCGACTCTAACCATGCTCTTATTGCCTGAAGGGTATATGTACGTACATATGTACAAAAATAACAAAACCAGCAAAAGTTCATTTTGCCGCTCACACTCTAAAAAAAAACACAGTTTCTTTGAAAGCGAAAGTGAAATAAAAGTTTGTATGTCAGTTCGTTTGTTTGTTGCTATGGAATGGTTGGCCGCAAGCCAGTTTGAGTTGGATTAACTTGACTTTGGTCGCTGTGTTATGTTCACTTACCGCCAGCGTTGCCACTTTGGTTACTTTTTACCAAAATTGGTTAAAATTGTTTCGCTTGGTTACGTTGTTACTTTCGGCCGATTTTGGTTACCTTCAAGGTCCATGTATTTAGTACACAACTTTTAGGAATACGCTTTTATTTTTTCCACACTATAAAATATTTGGCTTTTGGTTTTTTGGTCGTTTCTATTTTCATAACTATATCACGAAGTAGTTATAAAATATTTGTTATCCAAATTGTTTTGTTGTATTTTTTTTTTTAAATTCCAAATAATTTATTGTTGGGGGTAAATGGAAAAAATTCAACAACTATCTAGTTACAGCTTATGTTGAGTGTAAAGCTGTTTCAGGAAAATGAATAAGGCAAAAGTGGAAAAAATTCAACAGCTGTCGCAGAGTCTCAGTGGTCGCGCGGGTAAAAGCGTTCACACATTGCGCCTGAAAATGGACTGTATCACGGGTTCGATCCCCGTGAGGAGCATCCACTTCCGAAAAGGGTGCAAATGATCGAAATAACGTGAAATAGCTATACTCAACCTTCGCTGTTGAAATTTTCCATTTACCCCCAACAATAAAAAATAAAATAAAATAATTTTCGTGCTAAGCACTAAAAAGTCCAAATAATTTATTTGACAGGAGCCAGCGACCACATTAGAAATAAATCTATTCTGGCGAATTTTCGTCAGCTTTTTGGTTTTGTTCATTCCCATATCTGGACGCGTTTTTAAATTTTGATAGAACGCTACGACTGGGCGATATTTCGCTCGACGTTGGATCTGTTAAGGCTTAAAGATGTAAAATAATTGATATGTTTTAGTTTTTGTTAACCGTATAGTTATATTGTTTTGCTTCGAAATAAATAGCCCTAACGTTAATGGGACATATGCCTATATTATTAATTTATTTTGGTTACTTGTTTCTAGTTTTGGTTATTTTTATTTTGCATTTTGGTAAATTTAAAATTTTTGAAGTGGCAACGCTGCTTACCGCACCGTACAGCCCAACACGGAATACACAACACAATAAATAGGCTTGTTTGTCGATTTGGGCTTTTTTCTCTACGAAAATGCTTTTATAGGTTGGGATCTTTTTTATTTTTAGTTGTATGTACCTTTTTGAAGAATGAGTGTCAGGCAACAAATGAGGTACCATGTATGTATATAAAATTGTATGTTTCTGTGGTTGTTTGTATGTATGTATGCATGGAGCTGTGTGAGGTAGCTTTAAGAAAAAATTGCTTGGATAAATGGGTGTGTAGATACCCATGCAAATGAGGATACTAATGTTTGTATGTATATACATAAGTGTATAAAAAAGTAAAGGTAATTACCCAGCATAAAATCTCTAAGGCGTTATTTTGATGCCTGTTTATACAGTCAAGAATTATAATATAGTTAGGAAATAGTATTTTTAAGATCGCTTGTGGGAGGTCTAAAATGTTCTAGAAAATTATTCGCCATAAAATTTGAGTAGGAGTCTCTTCAGAAAAAATCTTTGTAACATGAACCTAAAAGATCACAGGAAGCGAGAAACTTATCTTCCTTGGAATATTAAAAGTATTTTATTTTCAGTTCTACTGAAGCGATCGAAATACATACCTCTTTTGCAAAAGATTAATGGTTTCTGACGACGTTTAACATGCCGGCAAAAACAAGTTACATTAAGGTGATATATACTAAGTACTGGGTGGAAGTGACCCCAATGGCGCACAAAGGGTTAATACAATTATAATGTATAAATCATCCTCTCAAGTCAAAGAGATTGGTGTATCAAACTTAGGGATCGGACCATAAATACCGAAGACATAAAAAATGGGGTTTAGCGACATCTAGCGGCGTCCAAAAAAATTATAAAATTTTTTTCCAGAAATACTTTCGAAAGAGCAATCACACGGGGGGTGTACGGTGGAAATTTTTTTTTTGTCCATATAAGGCGAGAAATGAGAAAAGCGTGCTCACATAACCAAACAACTCATTGCATGTCAGTTGAAATTTTAAACTGAAACAAAAATCTACAATGCGCAATTTTTGCGTTCACTAAACATTGTACTCTCTTTGCTCATACAAACTCAATTCCCTTGGAGCAGAGCAGAGACAATGAGTGCAGAAATCAGCGCTACCAGCGTATTGCAGTCAAGGCTGCTCAACGAAATGAACAAAATAATTTTGTTTAAAAAAATATCAATAAAAAATATCCAAAAATTATCCTGTTTTGCTAATTATCAGAAACAAAATTTTTTCGTTTCAAAAATTATCAATAAATCTTTAATCAGAATAATTTTGTTTCGTTGATATCAAAAAAATTAACAAAAATTGTATTTGTTTTTATTCATGTACGTATACATACATACAAACATATGTAAAATATCTTTTCTTCATAGAAAACGAAATTATTGAAAAGTCAATTTTTTCGCTTAAATTTGAAACTATATTTTTTTTGAAATAATTGTTTTGATAATTATAAAAACAAAAAAAATTTTGTTAATTTTTTTTGATAACAGTTGAAACCAAGGCTTATCCAAATAGAGGTTATATTACTTCCGTTTTTATGTGTGTGTTTTCTTTAAAAATGTCAATGTGAAAGAGAAGAGAAATGAATTTCTAGGTAAAATTTTTGCCAATTCGTTTTATCTGACATTCACACTTTTTAGTATACATACACAATTCCAATCAGCTTATCTACTGCGATATCCTTCTTTAGATAATTCTTGGTTGAAACGAAATGGATTTTGTTATGCTTTTTACGTTTATAAAATCGAATATTTCAACAGAAACAAAAATTTTTTTTTTTTTTTTTTTTTTTGAAAGAGTTTTTAGTGCTTAGCACGAAATTTTTATTTTAATTCAATTTTTAATTGTTGGGGTAAGTGGAAAAAAATTCAACAACTATTTACAGCGAAGGTTGAGTGTATAGCTATTTCACGAAAAACCATTTTCGATCATCAGCACTCTTTTCGGAAGTGGATGCACCGGGGATTGAACCCGAGTCCATTCCAACTTCAGCCGCAATGACCCAACGGATAAACACACTCGGCCATTGAGACTCTGTGCAAGCTGTTGGATTTTCCCCACTTTTGCCTTTTTCATTTTCAACATTAACGTTAGTGTGTATATGCTTTTGCATATATTCTCCACAAACGTGCTGAATTTTTTGTTGTAGGCAGTTCGCAATGAACATTGTTGTTGGTATTTTATATTATGTATATACCAAACAACGTTAACAATTTTACTTGAAAGAGTTTTTAGTGCTTAGCACGAAATTTTTATTTTAATTCAATTTTTAATTGTTGGGGTAAGTGGAAAAAAATTCAACAACTATTTACAGCGAAGGTTGAGTGTATAGCTATTTCACGAAAAACCATTTTCGATCATCAGCACTCTTTTCGGAAGTGGATGCACCGGGGATTGAACCCGAGTCCATTCCAACTTCAGCCGCAATGACCCAACGGATAAACACACTCGGCCATTGAGACTCTGTGCAAGCTGTTGGATTTTCCCCACTTTTGCCTTTTTCATTTTCAACATTAACGTTAGTGTGGACTCGGGTTCAATCCCCGGTGCATCCACTTCCGAAAAGAGTGCTGATGATCGAAAATGGTTTTTCGTGAAATAGCTATACACTCAACCTTCGCTGTAAATAGTTGTTGAATTTTTTTCCACTTACCCCAACAATTAAAAATTGAATTAAAATAAAAATTTCGTGCTAAGCACTAAAAACTCTTTCAAGTAAAATTGTTAACGTTGTTTGGTATATACATAATATAAAATACCAACAACAATGTTCATTGCGAACTGCCTACAACAAAAAATTCAGCACGTTTGTGGAGAATATATGCAAAAGCATATACACACTAACGTTAATGTTGAAAATGAAAAAGGCAAAAGTGGGGAAAATCCAACAGCTTGCACAGAGTCTCAATGGCCGAGTGTGTTTATCCGTTGGGTCATTGCGGCTGAAGTTGGAATGGACTCGGGTTCAATCCCCGGTGCATCCACTTCCGAAAAGAGTGCTGATGATCGAAAATGGTTTTTCGTGAAATAGCTATACACTCAACCTTCGCTGTAAATAGTTGTTGAATTTTTTTCCACTTACCCCAACAATTAAAAATTTTTTTTGTTTATTGTTAAAAATAACGTTATTTTGCAGCCTTGATTGTAGTTTAACAACTTAGCTTCAGCTTAGGCTTATGTACGAGTCTGTTTGCTGGGTAGGTATATACACACATGACTCTGTGTTGAAAAACAAAAAGTTCCAGGTAGGCGCATTAATCCTTTTGTATGCCAAATAATCGACTATTGTTTATTAAAATTTCTTATAAATAAATATGTATATATGTATGGCTTATGTGAATGTGCTTCAGTAAATGTTTGTATATGCATGTACATATGTATTTATATATATCCCACATAAATCCATACATTTGTACATACATATCCATTCGCCTTCAGCTATTGTTTCTCATGCGAATTAATATACATACTAGTGTCCGACCGAAGCTGGAATTTTAGGCCGAAGCCGAAGCCGTAGCCGAATATTCGGCATAATCCTTTATTCGGCCGAAAACCGAAGCCGAAGCCGAATACCAAAATAAGAAAAATATATACTTAAGTTTGAGATGTTTTTATTTCATAACAATTAATTTTTTTTTGTTTTTTGAATAAGCAAAACACCTTACAAAAATACATACATAGTTGTAAACAAAAATAAAAAAATTCAGCCTTTTTGTAGGTAAATAAAATTCAATACTTAAAGTTCAACAGCTTTATGTTGTACGCCAAAAAAGAGGTTATCTGCATCGGTGTATAGTTGATCAGCAACTAAGATTAAGTTAGTCGAACACCTGATTGGAGTTGTATATGTATACTCAAATGTATTCCGCCAATCACGGTCTGCGACTTCCGCGAAAATAATTTTTGAATGAAGTGATAACCAAGAAAACACAAAATTACCATTATCTCAAAAACCTAACCATAAAACAATAACAATACCTGAATTTGTTGGTATTTTTTGGCTGTAACTTAGTATTATACATACATTAAAATATTTTTTTAAACGGTATTGAATTTTTACTTACGATCTCTTTGTTTTTATGGCCAATAAGTGAATAAACCACTTTTTCGTGTAATAAACTATGTTTAATCTAATGACACTTTAAAAGAATTGATGGACACACTACGGTGACGATATTTAATAATTAGCGTAAGTTATCGTTCGAAATCTTAGGCCTGTTCAATAACAAAAAAAATATTACTGGAAGTTACGATATTCTGTCGCTTATAAAAAATCAAAAAATAGTAAAATCTAGTCAATTTTTATTTGCTATTAAACACATCTATTATTCGGCCTCGACTATTCGGCCTTTTCAGCCGAAGGCCGAAGCCGAAGCCGAATAAAAAATACCAGCCGAATAGGACGAATACCGAAGCTTGGCCGAATATTCGGTCGGACACTAATACATAACTATTCACTTCAAAGATCTCCCTTGATCGATTTTTATTTCTTATGCATATCAATCAATAAAAATACCGTTGCTCATATGGAGTTATATACACATATACCAACATATTTATATTTTTAGCTAAATTGTTATACCTACACGCCAAGTAGGTAGATACCAGCAGATTTGAGAATTGGCCATTTGGCTTGATTAGCCACTGCTGGTGGGCTCGCTCTACATAATGCCAAATTATAGTTACTTATGGACAATGCACATACATACTTATGTATGTACGAACCCTGTAGGGAAAATCTCTAGTTCCGAACTAGGTCGCTTCTAGTGCATTTTTCGACACTACTAGTGCGAGCTAAATCTCTTTTGTATGTTATCAACTGGCGAATTTAACACGGCGATGTCCTAGGCGGTATCAATTGTCACCCTCTGCACTATATTTTCGATAGTTCCGAACTAGTACTAAATTCTACAGTTTACACTAGTTCGTTTATTGGCACATTTTCGATAGTTCTGAACTAGCTACAAGTATCTACAAATTCTACAGTTTTACATCTGCCGCTTAAGTGTAGCCTTTGACACACTTCATGCAAGTGGCGCGATGGCCGACTGGCTAACGCATGTGCCTTTCAATCTGAGGGGCGCGGGTTCGAATCCTGTCTGTATCAAGGTGGATGATAATTTTTTTTTTAACTAATTATTTTTTTTTTTATTTATTTATTTAATAAAAATTTACAATAATATTTAAAAAGTAATAAAATAAAAAAAATTAAAAATAATCCTGAGGGATCGGAAAAGCATAATTAGGGGAACATTTCATTTCATACAAGTTAATATGCAAATGGGTCAGAATTTTTCAAATCAGCAGAAAAAATTTTTTTTTCTTTGATTTTTATGATTCGCGTCTTAATCGATAGCTCTCCGTGTCAAGAATTAGTTCCCGAAATATTTTTGCAAAATGAACATTTTTGCAATAGTTATTCGCCAAGAAAGTTTTACATCAACTTCTTTAAAAAAAATTATTGTTAATCGACGGTACAATTAAATTTAACGCGAACTACGCCAAATGTTAGGTAATTATGTATATTTTAAAATAGTTTTTGAAAAAAATTAAAAAAAAAATTTTCTGTATCCTTTTTAAGGATAATTGTTGTTATCAATGTTCTCCGCCTAGGAAAAATTCGGAAAAAATATTGTAGATGTGATGATGCATCGTAAGCTGAATTCCGAAGAAAAAAAGATGGGGACTCTTACCGTTTAAATGCAAAATGCGATTGAACGATTCCCCTCTTCAGCTTAGTAACATAACACTACTCTAAAATGATTAATTTGAAATAATTCCGAGAGATTCAGGTATAGGGGAGTTGGTCCGGTCTTCCTGATCTCAAAAATTGTTTTCTTTATATCTTGTATGGTTAGTTTTCGAGATAACGGTAAATTTTTGCAATTTTTGGGTATCACTACATTCAAACCTATTTTTTGCTAAGGTTGCAAGTGCGATAACCGCAAGCAGTACCCTGTTAGAAAGATAATTAAAATACGCTTCTAACGACATGCAACTTGCAGTGATTGAACAAATCCTTGCTCGTCAAAGTCAGAATTTTGTTGGTTTTTCTGATTCATTTTTTTATTCAAATATTTATCGTTTTTATAAAAAGGATTATGCACAGTATACACAGTAGATTCTCTACATTACAAAGTTTTGGCAACGGTTGGTATGAACGAGTGATACGATCGAGTTCCAACTAAGGTCATGGTTTACTAGAAACGAGTGCTTAAAGCATTCTTTTCGATTTATGCTCCTCTAGTGAGCATTTAATTACCTACCACTTTTTTACATTTTCTGGCTCACTTTTTTCATTTATCCTTTTACGATCTACTTACTATCAACTGTGACCATAGTTGGAACTCGATCGTACCACTCGTTCATACCAACCGTTGGCAAAACTTTGTAATGTAGAGAATCTACTGTGTATACTGTGCATAATCCTTTTTATAAAAACGATAAATATTTGAATAAAAAAATGAATCAGAAAAACCAACAAAATTCTGACTTTGACGAGAAAGGGTTTGTTCAATCACTGAAAGTTGAATGTCGTTAGAAGCGTATTTTAATTATGTTTCTAACAAGGTACTGCTTGTGGTTATCGCGCTTGCAACCTTGGCGAAAAATAGGCTTGAATGTAGTGATACCCAAAACTGCAAAAATTTACCGTTATCTCGAAAACTAACCATACAAGATATAAAGAAAACAATTTTTGAGATCAGGAAGACCGGACCAACTCCCCTATACCTGAATCTCTTGGAATTATTTCAAATTAATCATTTTAGAGTAGTGTTATGTTACTAAGCTGAAGAGGGGAATCGTTCAATCGCATTTTGCATTTAAACGGTAAGAGTCCCCATCTTTTCTTCTTCGGAATTCAGCTTACGATGCATCATCACATCTACAATATTTTTTCCGAATTTTTCCTAGGCGGAGAACAATGATAACAACAATTATCCTTAAAAAGGATACAGAAAATTTTTTTTTTAATTTTTTTCAAAAACTATTTTAAAATATACATAATTACCTAACATTTGGCGTAGTTCGTGTTAAATTTAATTGTACCGTCGATTAACAATAATTTTTTTTAAAGAAGTTGATGTAAAACTTTCTTGGCGAATAACTATTGCAAAAATGTTCATTTTGCAAAAATATTTCGGGAACTAATTCTTGACACGGAGAGCTATCGATTAAGACGCGAATCATAAAAATCAAAGAAAAAAAAATTTTTTGTGCTGATTTGAAAAATTCTGACCCAAATAGAAAACTCTTTATATAAAACGCTTCACTAAACATCTGAGAATTGCAGAAATATACAAAGCCGACGGAAATTGAACGAACGAAAAATTGTCAAAGAATTTTTGTCACTTCGAAATTGCATACAAATTAAAGTGTGTCTTATAATGGTTACTCAATTCACTCCTCCTGAACTGGTCGGGGTCTAACTACAATTGATCTAGTTCCCTTTTGACACCTTTTCGCTAGTTCGGAACTAGAAATTTTGCTCACTAGTTATTGAGTTCCCTGCAGGGAATATGCGTCTAAATATGTATGTATTTGCCGATAAAAGCAAAAAAAAAAGGAAATAATATTCAGCAAAAAGCCAGCGGATGTTCAATCTTTGGCACACAGAGCCGTAAATGTGAATATACATAGGTATGTATGTATGTAGGTAGGTATCTATGTATGTTTGCATTTAGGTAGCGCAATATAAACGGTATCTAACGTCGCTTCTGACTAGCTGATCTTGCCTTTTGAAGATAGGTAGACAATTTTAAACATACATACAGACGTAGATACATATCAACATATGACCATTTTTCTACAGCTACATAATTTCACTTTCCGCATTTCTAAGAAGGGTTAGCGCGCCTTTCTTCATTTGGGACATTATTTTGTAGCCAGCGGCCGCGTCTGAGTACGCAAATGTGCATTCACACACATTTAATACAAACATACCTAAATAAAAATTTAGAATTTCGTTAAATTGTTTTAAAAACAACTTAAACATCACTATTAGGTAAAAAGGTAACTTACAACAAAAGCAATGCACAGGAAGGTGGGTCAAAGGCAATTATTTAGGTATGTACGAAGTATATACGTGAGAAGAGGCTATGATCAGGCAATGTTAGTGAGTGAACGAATATCAAAATATTCGATTGTGGTTGAAGGGAGAAAAGGAAGGAAGAGCAGGAAATGAAGAGGAATGGTAGGGAGAGGAAGGGAACAAAAGGAAAAGAAAGGGAAGGGAATGTACCTAAGTGATTGGAATGAAATAAAATTAAATTGAGCAATGGAATGACATGGAATGGAATTGAATTGAAATGGAAGAAAATGAGATTGTGAAATGGAACGGAGTAGAATCACAAGAATTAACATGAAATAAAATCAAATAAAACAAAATATAATAAAAAAAAATAAAAAAAAAAAATAAATAAAATAAAATAAAATAAAACACAACAAAATAATATGAAAAAATTAAAAAAAAAGTTAGATATGTAAAACAAAATAAAATAAAATAAAACAAAATAAAATAAAGTAAAAAATGAAATAAAATAAAATTAAATATAGCATAAATAAAATAAATGCTACAAATAAAAAAAATAATATAAAACACAAAAATATAAAAAAATTAAAAAAATATATAATATAAAATAAAATAAAATAAAATATATAATATAAAATAAAATAAAATAAAATAAAATAAAATATAACAAACAAAATAAAATAAGATAATAGAAAAGAAAATAAAATAACAAAATAGAATAAACTAAAATAAAAAAATAAATTAAAAAAATAAAATAAAATAAAATAAAATAAAATAAAATAAAACAAATCTAAATAAAAAAATAAATTAAATAAAATAAAATAAATTAAACCAAAATAAATAAAAAAAAAATAAAAAATATTATATAAATTAAACAAGTAAAAATAAATTGAAAGAATAAAATAAAATAAAACAAATCCAAATAAAAAAAATTAAATAAAATAAAATAAATTAAAATAAAATTAAATAAAATTAAATAAAATTAAATAAAATAAAAGAAAATATATAAAAAAAAATTATATAAAATAAAAAATAACAAAATATAATAAAAAAAGAAAACTAATAAAAAAAAATAAAATGAAACAAAAATATCCACAAAAAAATAAAAAAAAATAAAAAAATAAAAAAAAAATAAATTAAAATAAAATAAAATAAAAAATAAAATAAAATAAAAATAGAAAATAAAATAAAATTAAATAAAATAAAATAAAAATTAAAATAAAATAAAATGAAACATCAAAATAAAAAAATAAAATAAAATGAAACAAATCAAAATAATGAAAAATTAAATTAAATAAAATAAAATTAAAAAAGTTTTCAACGTGAATTGAGATAATCCTTATTATTCGTATTATTTGGTACATATTATTTTTTTAAACCGAAATTACACTGTTGTGGTTGTAATGATGAAAACCCGTAAGTTTAGAACGGTGTAGCTATAGTGGTAGTCTTTGGCTGAATACAAATCTGAATTGTTGTGGGACACAAAAAACACTGTCATGAGGATGCCAAGAGCATTCTTGATTTTTGTAGTATAGTGCCATATATTTCCTCTCGATAAATCGGCATGGCCTATAAGGAGTTTATACGGAGTACTAAAGGCAGACCATTTGACCAATCAAAGCCTCATAAAGACTGTGGCCAAGGCACAAAAATGAGGTTCGATTTGAGAGGAGCAACGACCTAACTTTCAACTTTTCAACGTTCCACATTGACTTCGTCGAAGTTGTGGCTCGGAAAAAGATGGGTTTTCCTTTCAATCGTCTTTGAACTGTTACCAAAGCTTAATGCTTGTTCGGAGTGAAGAGAGGCTATTCAAGGGCAGGTCATATCAACGGAAACTTTGAGGAACTGCCTATTAAATAGAATGGAAGAGAAGTAAGTTTAATACTTTTTTCCTTGAAAGCTTTAAGAAAAGTTCTAACTTTTTATATACAAAAATAATATATTTAAATAAAAAAACAGACAACCAGGCGCGGATCCAGGATTTCGGCAAGGGGGGGTTTTGAAAATTTCTTTTTTTGGAAGATGTTTTTAAGGGCAGACGCTGGTGAAAATATGGACTAATACCACCTACTATTATTATTCTATATACTAGTTGCACCATTTCCCGCACCTTAAAAACACCAAACTCAAAACCCTCCAAATTAACAATATCTATGTCATCACATAAAGTGCAGGAGATTTCAATTGAAGTTCTAAATAATATGTATAACGTACATGTATTTAATAAATTCATAAATTAAAAAAGCCGGCATATGCGGGTGTTAGGCCTTCAGATGGCTCTGAAGCTACTTTATTATAAACTTGACCACGGCGCGACACCTAGTGAAGGGTAGCAGTTATTATATGATATAATTTGAAGCGCGAGGTCGCTACTGCGTGTTCTAAATTTTGAAACGTGCAACCAAAGAACGTATGTTTTATACTCTGAAAAAAATACCCGTAGTTAAACCAACGACTTTCCGCTGTTGAATCTCCGTCTTTGATTCAACAGCAAAAGTATTAGTTTTTACAGCAAAGTTTTTGATCCAACAATTTATTCAAAAACGGCCGTTGTTGTTTCAAAAACTTTCTTGCTTTTAAAATATTTTTTGTGAGAAAACCAACAAAAAAAATAATGATGGAGAGAAGATGAAGAGAAAAATTCAAAAAAAGTTTATTTTTAGCAACAATTTTCTCCCCGTTGTTGATTTAAAGGCAAAAGTATTTGACCCAACAGTTTCCGCTGAAAACAAAACTAATGAGAACATATTTTTTTTTAAATTTTGTTTTTACAATGATTCAAATAATTCATGGATTCCTTTTTAGGAAATGGAAGTATAAATAGGTTACTACAATTCAATATAATGTTGAATGTTCCACTATGTGATGATTGAATAGAATTTCAGGTTGATGTCATGGTTCGAATCCGAAGGAGAATATAAAATAAAGAAGAAAAATCAGAATAAGAAATAAGGATAGCAACCAGTGAATGATAAGAAGGAGAGAAGAATAGGAGAACAAGCGGAGGCTACATATTTGCAGTTGGGACCCGGGCGGAGAGAAGATGAAGAGTAAAATGCAAACAAAAATTAATTTTTAGGTGAAAATTTTTTCCAACAATCTCCGTTATTGACTTAACTCAACAACGCTCGCACCTTTGAAACAACAACGGAGCGTTGTTGGGCACATTTCAACTGCGGAAAGTAGTTGATTTAACAGCGAAAGTCTTTAGATTTACAACGTTTTTTTTTTTTCAGAATAGGAAGGGAAAATTCGGTATTTTGGCCGAGTGAGGTGGAAATCGTTTAGTCAAAAAAAGATGATGACTTCGCGAGTTGCCTCCCATCATTCTTCAAGCTCGAATTCGTTTGTTTTTTCGCGGCGAAAAATAAATTTATTTTGACATTTCTTTTGCTTGACATTTAGTTATTATTTCTATTCATACTCTACCGCCACTGCAAAGATGTTTGAAAATGAGCCGGGCTGCAAATTTTAGAATTTTATAAAAACCTTGATCTGATGAAAAGCTCTGTTGCCACTTTTTTATCCTTTGTTGAAACATTTCAATTTTATGAATGAATCGCTTGTAGTATTTTAACTTCGTACTCGTTTTATTTCTTGTTTTTGGTGGTTGATTTGATTGTATAGTACGCGCTTATTGTATTAGATTTAATTCCTCTAATTTTTACTTGAAAGAGTTTTTTAGTGCTCAGCACGAAATTTTTATTTAATTCAATTTTTAATTGTTGGGGTAAGTGGAAAAAAATTTCAACAACTATTTACAGCGAAGGTTGAGTGTATAGCTATTTCACGAAAAACCATTTTCGATCATCAGCACTCTTTCCGGAAGTGGATGCTACCGGGGATTGAACCCGAGTACATTCCATCTTCAGCCGCAATGACCCAATGCATAAACACACTCGGCCATTGAGACTCTGTACAAGCTGTTGGATTTTCCCCACTTTTGCCTTTTTCATTTTCAATATGTTTATGCGTTGGGTCATTGGGCTGAAGATGGAATGGACTCGGGTTCAATCCCCGGTGCATCCACTTCCGAAAAGAGTGCTGATGATCGAAAATGGTTTTTCGTGAAATAGCTATACACTCAACCTTCGCTGTAAATAGTTGTTGAATTTTAATTCCTCTAAATTTCGGGTATTTTCTATTTAACTATAAGTTGTAATTGTATGTTATTATTGCCTACAAGGACAACTATTTTAATGAACTGATTCAATTGCACCTGTTTCACCTTGTGGATATGTGCATATAAAATATAATCTGAAAATAAATGAAAATAAATTTCGAGTTTTGGCTTTGGACAGCTAAACCCATCCAACCATTGCTTTTGGAATGATAGAGTTTTCCTTGATCAGTTTGGGAAATTTGGGCGCAGAATCTATAAAGGCATTAATTTGGGATCTATGATAAACCACAAGGGGGGTTTGAACCCCCAAAACCCCCCCGTGGATCCGCCACTGCAGACAACGCTTCATGTACCTAAGCAGATGCTATCAGGTGCTTTATTAAGATGTTCATTACATACCAATTTGTGGGTCATTAAATTTCCAACTGAAAAATTTCAAAAGTAATAAAAAATAAATAACTTTTTCCAATTTACAATTTCCTGAAAAAAAAAATTGACTTTTATCAACCTTTCGCATTATCATCATTAACTCAACGCCCAGTAATTTCTTGTTTAAGTCTTCTTCTTTTTTTCTTGAACTCATTGCGATCAATAATGTTCAATATTTGATGCGTCATTTTGGTTAATTTATTTCACATGTACATAAATGCATATGTATGGTTGTGTGTATATCGTACAAAAGATTTCAAAATCCATGTTAAAAACGAAACGTAAAATTACGAAATTACCAAGAGCAAAAAGGCGTGAAAATGTAACTTTTTTATGTGAAGTGGAGTAAAGTTAGCAGAGTGTGGAGCAGCGATGGATGGCGAGATACAGAGAACACGGCGGCTGGCGTTGTGCTGCGTGTGTGTGATTATTCAATGTGTGTATTATGCCGCCTCTATGAATACAGAGATACTATATATGTATATCGTCCGTGTATGTAGGTAAGCAGTGCGAACTTCGGTTTTTTTCGATTTCGCTTTTTTTTGGGGTTTTTCTGATTCTTTCAACACGCCGCTTAAATGCTGCCAAATTTTGAAGTTTCCGTTTGCAACCACAAAAAATCGAAATGTATAAAGATACATATGTACATATATGTTGAAGTATCCCATCAAATGAAATCGAAAGTGTGAGCGTACAAAGAAAACGGAATGATGCGGCGAAAGCGACAACAAAACCCAAAAACGCGTTTTTTTGGTTTCTTTTTCGGTTATTAAATAGCGGTTTAAAATTGGGCCAACAATGCAGAAAAGCCATAAATGGAAGATCAAAAGGAAATATGTAAGAGTAAAACGGTATTGAACGGTACGTTTATACGGTTATACATTTATAAATTTATGCTTTTATACCATTATGCTGTTATACTGTTATATTGTTAAACCGGTACATTCTTATACTGTTATATTTTTAAACTGTTATACCCATATACTGTTATACTGTTACTATTGTTTTACTGCTAAACTGTTATACTGCTATGCTGTTATACTGTTTACTGTTATACTGGTATACTGTTATATTGTTAAACTGTTATACTATTATATTGCTTTACTGTTAAACTGTTGTACTGCTATGCTGTTATACTGTTATACTGTAATGCTGTAATGCTGTTATACGGTTATACTGTTTACTGTTATATTGTTATGCTGTTATACTGCTATGCTTTTATACTGTTTACTGTTATATTGTTATATCTACTGTTATACTGCTATGTTTTTATAATGTTTACTGTTATATTGTTAAGCTGTTATACTGTTTACTGATATATTGTTATATTGTTTTAATGTTATACTGTTATACCCCCTTGCTGTTGTACTGTTATACTGTTTACTGATATATTGTTACACTGTTATATTTTTATACCGTTATAATCTTAGTGTTTTACTGTTATACTGTTAATCTCTTATACTATTTTAAAATTAAAAAAAAAAAAAAGAAAAATATTAAAAAATACTAACCGAAAAACGTAAAGGTAAAAAAATGACATAAAAAAATTATTGCCCAGAAATCCTCAAAAAAAAACTCAACAGCCATGTTGAAGTGCACGCGCATTTGACTTTGCCCCGGCCGAGTAATGCGGTTACCAGGCCACCGTAGAATGATAATGATCATTGTCAAAATATACAAGTCTCACAGCTCATCGAAAATCGATAAAAAAAAACAGTCGATATGTCATCGGCAAATGTCAAAATCGGGGACAGATTGGTATGGCGGCGACTTCCGGGGGTACAGATTGGTGTGGCGGCCGGATGTGGTTGTTGTAAGAAAACGGACCATAATGACATGGTCGTAGCAATCAAGACAGAAACGCAATTCCGGAATTGGGAATTGAAAAATTCAATTCATAATTCCGAAAAGAAATTAAGGCTGAGATCCTAAAACGCAATTCCCGGAGAAAGCGTAAACGCCAGCTATTCCACGAATAACATGTGCAAGAATGTAAAATCAACAAATTACAAAACAGAAAGAAGAAGAGCAACTTATATTGCATTCACGATCGTCATTGGGCCATAACAACAACTTCAAAATCAGCTGAGCACAGCTGTTCGACCTGTTTGACACACATCCCAGAGTCAAGTCACTGTTCTCCATACACAATGATAATGATGATGCAGCTGTTGACGGAAAAAGAAGAAGAGAGGGAGAACGGGCGGGTAGCTGACTGACTGATTGATTGTTGAAAGAGAAGAGGAAGCAGAGTTAAAACGGGCTGTTAGTGGCGCTGATTGAGTTGGCAAGCGCATACGTTACAGCCGAAAAATCAGCGTGCGCGCGCACGCGCAATGATTGCGAAAAGGCAGCAACAAAACAACAAAAACCACAATAAAGCTCATGAGTGTGGCGTCATCAGCTTTGCTGTGCTACGCCCGTTTAGTCACATGTGTGCACGCGCGTACTTTGTTTTCCTCTCCACCAAATTTAGCACACTCGCTCTTATGTTTGTTGGTTGCAACAAGTTTCAAGACCTACTTTTTTGTGGCTCTTCTACATACTACTCCATTTATGTAGGTACTGCAGCAGGCAGCCACCAAATAAGCAGTTAGTCAATCAACACTAGCCTTGCGCACCAAAATATTTAAAATGGACTTAAAAGTACAGAGGTGCATGTTACAGCGCGCCGTTGTGTGGCTGAGCCGCTGAGCTACCCTGACCCCAACACGCGCATACACAAAGGCACACAAACATATGCGCAGATTGAATGAATTGGTGTGTAGTGCTTTGGCTGCTTAATTTTTTGGTATTTGGCTGGTATGCGGTGGCGCACATGTAGATACTCGTATTTTATGTTTTACACTTTTCAAGCAAGATATCGAAAAAAAAGTATGTATGTATGTTAGGGTGGGGCGATTTACTAACCTATATCGCGCTATCGAAATTTGGATTCCTCTCATTTTTCTGAGTAGAAAACTCCTCTACGAAATTTGTCTAAAATTAATTTTGATGTTCCGGAATTTGGTTTTTATGAACCAAGACGAATTTTTGAAAATAAAAATTGGGCAAAAATCGGCAAAAAAATATCCAGGCCAATATGCACATCGAATTAAAGCAGAATTTTGTGCTGAATCCAGATATAAAATTCGAATTAAAATCGGATGATCCGTTTTCGAGATATAGCCTGATTTCCGGTTATGGAGGCTGAATGCCCAAAATCGCATATTTTCGTTATTATCTCTTGTTGCGTACAATACATCTTAATTTTTTTTGCAAACTTCTTAAAGATAAGTCAATTCAATATATGAACAGTATTTTAAAATATTAATTTATCTTCCGGTATAGGAAAACTAGAATGCACTCTTTTTTTCTTGGCCCAAAATCGCGGTGTGGGTTCTCTATGTTATAGTCATTTGATACCGATGATTTTCGCCGATCGCGCTTTGTATAAAATAAATTCTTCAAATACAAAATTTCAGAATTTTAGCTGCTAAAATTTAAGAGTTATTCCCTAAAACGTAGACTTATCTTAAAGAAGTTTGCAAAAAAAAATAAGATGTATTGTACGCAACAAGAGATAATAGCGAAAATATGCGATTTTGGGCATTCAGCCTCCATAACCGGAAATCAGGCTATATCTCGAAAACGGATCATACGATTTTAATTCGGATTTCATATCTGGATTCAGCACAAAATTCTGCTTCAATTCGATATGCATATTGGCCTGGATATTTTTTTGTCGATTTTTGCCCAATTTTTATTTTCAAAAATTCGTCTTGGTTCATAAAAACCAAATTCCGGAACATCAAAATAAATTTTAGACAAATGTCGTGGAGGACTTTTCTACTCAGAAAAATGAGAGGAATCCGAATTTCTATGGCGCGGTATCGATTAATTTCCCTCCATACAAATCGCCCCACCCTAATGTATGTATGTAAAAACCAAAAATCAAGTACCTAAAAATAAAGCGCTTGCGGCTTTTTTAACACAAAAAGCTACCACAACAATGTGACGGCGCGGCGCGGCGCTCCACTTACCGCCGTATGCGCGCATTACGCGCCTTTAAGCTTAAATTAGTTATGCATTAACTTTATTTCCATAATAGTAACAGTATCGGTATTAATTTGGTCGATTATTGGTGCAGTAACAGTAAACAGCTGAACAGTGATCATAGCCCAATAAAGGTGACCATAGCAATAGAGTCGCTCTTCTTCTTTTGGTTTTTTAGGTTGCGAAATTATCATATTTTGTATTAATGCTAATTGCGTGTTCTCTTTTGATTGCTACGACCATATTATTATTGGGTCATGACAGTGAACAACTGAAACAAACAATCGATCAGCTGGTTAGCGTTACGGCTGAAAACCAAAATTCATTTGGTTGTTACCGATAGCGTTACCGACTAGCGAATCACTAATCAAATACATTGTTTCCCATAAGGTTGGTTGATCAGCTGTTTTATAACGATACTGTTACTGCATAAATAATTTGAGCTTTACAAAGGCGTTGTTGCGCGCTCCGTAACTTTTTGTAGTTAACATAAGTAACCTTTTGCTGCTGAGTGCGCGTCTCGACGGGCGCACGCGCGGGTGGTGTACATTTACAGACGCTTCAGAGCTTACCAAATACATACCTACAACTTAACTTTACCTATACTGCATGCGCACCGGCGCGTATTTCTCTGTCTGTCTCTTTCTCTCTTTATCGCCTACGCGCATGCGCGCTGCTGCTGATTTTGTAATTTCATAACATTGAGTTTGTGATTCGTAACTTTGAACACGGGCATGGCCAGAATGCGAGATTATGATGTGTTGCTGGTTTTTCAGCTTTTTTTTTTGTATTTTTTTTTTGTTTAAGACACTAGCGATTGTCCGAAAATAATCACTTCTATGTAGTACAACATTCTTTCTTTGGCGCTTGTTGCCAAAAATAGCCACCACACAAATGCAATGAGTAATAAAACTCGACTTTTGTGATTTTTGGCTATTGGTCTGTAATTTACTTAGTAAATAAATGAAGCAAAAAAGTAAAAAAAAAAACTGAAATCGTATTTTCATTGTAATCAAAGTATGTAGGTACTTCCATTCTGTATCTACAACAACAACGAAGTCAAGTCGCGTCTAGTGACGCAAACTTTTGCGATTGCATATTGGTTTATAACTTCAAAGGTCAGTCGTAAATGTGATTGCTTAATATACTTAGTGTGTATGTACTTGCAAACGTGTATACTAGCTTATAATTAAGTTTTTATTGCTTAAGCGCGTTAATTTTGTAAGACTTGCGCTCATAAAATTTATATCCTTTCAAAAACTTTACAAAAAAAATATCTAGTATCTATTAGCTGTATTGCTGTAGCTGTTGATTTTGGTCTTGATCTTGTTGATAGTTAATGAACTGATATAATGTCTTAATCTGAGTCATTTCCTTTCCCAGGCGTGATATTATAGTAGCAATCAATGCCATTGATTCAATGGTTTGATCTTATAAATAAACGAACTTAGTCTTTCTCTCTCCACGCCGGCACAGGCGCCTATTAATTGGAGAGACTACAGAATAAGTGAAAGTATTTGCATCTTTTTTCGAGATTACACTTGCTCATTCGCACTAAGTCAACGTCAAAGTCAATCTCCCTCTCTCTTTCTCTCTCTCTCGATTGCCTTCCTCAACCAAAAAAGCAAAATATTTTTCTCCATCTCATTTCCGTGTACTTTCTAATTACTATTCATTAATTGGAGTAAAAGTTCCTCGTACCACGTATGAGCACAGCTTTTGCTCTGAGCATCTTCTATCCAACAACTGCCGATTTTCTTTCAGAGTAGTCTTTCAGAATCAATTGAGTGAGAGAGAGCGAAGGGTATGTATGTTCAAACCTCTGAACATAACGCAAGCGCCATCTCAAACACAGGAGAATAAAGTGAGGGTCCCACAGGGTGGTGTCGCATCACTCCTTCAATTCAATTATTACCTCTCTCGCCTACCACCCCCACCTGAAGGAATTGCATTAATTTCCTACGCCGATGATTGCTCGATCATAGTCTCTGGCACTGACATAAATAACCTGTGCTCACGTGTCAATAGATTACTCTCTGATCTCCTATTTCTTCAAATCCCGATACCTTGAATTACAACCATTGATGTCCTCCGCGACCATATTTACGACATGAAAGAAGGAGGCAGGACTGTGGCTAGACATACGGATAAGGAATATAGCCATTCCTACCGTAAACAACCCAAAGATTTTGGGCGTTACCTTCGACAGTTGTGGCTGTTTCTCCGCATATACGATCGCGATTGCTAACAAAGCTCAAAAACGTAACAAAATCCTCAAATCGCTAGCTGGCAGCAGCTTGACGAAAAGACAAAGATACCATTATCGCAACAGACAAAGCAATCGGCCGGCCGGCCGGTACTTCGCCAGTATGATCGCCAGGGACTTCTAGCAACCAATGGCAGAAACTCCAGGCCTGCCAAAACTAAGCCCTCTGAACAGCCACGGGTAATCTCCTGATGGCACCAGAACACCACCTACATCATGAGGCACAGACGCTCCCGGCCAGCGAACATAACACCATGCTTAACAAGCAGTTTCTACTGGGATGCCACTGCAAGACCCATCTGAATAGCCACCTGCCACAACCAGATCCTCGCTTCGGCACGTTAAGAGCCATCTAAATTATGTCTCAGTCCCGTTAAGTGCGCCTGACGACGATCTGTGAGCTAAACGTGCTGGCTAAGCATGGCTTAGTGCTGCTATAACTGCAGCAACAACAAATGAAGTTTATCCGAACTTATCGATTCAATGCAGTATTTTTGAAACCACCATAACAAACAAAACACCTTAGATCCGAGTCCACTGTTCTATCATACAACAGATGCATGAGTTACAGCACTCGCACAGAAAAATCTAAGATTTAATTTCCATCACTTGCTTGCAGCACAAAATCTAAGATTACTCAATAAAACCATTTGACATGAGCAAAACGGAAAGAAAAAACTAAATATGATTCTTGTTTATTGCTTAATAATTTTAAGTTTTTTGCTTTGTTTTGTTTTGCTGCTCATCCAGCTAATTGCTTATTGCACAATTGACTGACTGATTGACCAAACAGTCAACTCCCAACTACACCAACTGTTAACTCGACATTCTAACAACGAAAGAGGAAAAAAAAGAGCAAAACGCTGTCAAAACTAAAAGCGCCACAAAAGTGCAAGAGTCATAGAAGTAGGTAATGGACAGGCAAACGAAAATCGATTACAGACACAGTGTGTGTAAATAAAAAATGGATAAGACATTAATGAATTTGAAGACTGGTAAAAAAAACGACAAAACAAAAAAAAAAAAAACAAAAAAAAAATTAACAAAAAAATGAAAAAATATGAAAAAAAAAAATATTTTTATTTTAATTTTTTTTTAACGTAACTGCCTCGTTCAAACAGTGTAAATGCAGCAGTGAGAACAACAACAAGAGACTCAGCAGCAAAGATGGAAGATACTGCATGGAATAAAAAAATATAAATATTTAGAAAAAAAGAATTTTAAAAATTCAAAAAAAAAATAAATAAATATAAACAAATCGAAGATGATGAAAAATTTTAAAAGTCAAATTTAACAACAACAATTACAAAAAAAATAGTCATTGGCATGAAAAACCGATGAAAACCAAGAAAAAAATATTTAAAAAAATTGAGATTTGAGAATTAGAAAAAATGTAATTGTAACAGCAAAAGCAACAACAAGACCTCAGCGAAAAGAAGTGAAAGAGAATTTTATAAAAAACACAATTAAATAAAAAGAACCAAATGTGAAAAAGAACAAAGATGAAGAAATAGACCTTGTATTAAAAAAAAAACAATTAAAAACAAGGAAAAAAATTAAAAATTATTGAAAAAAAAAATTTTTTTTTAATTAAAAAAAAAATAAGTTGAGAATTGAAAAAAATTTAATTGCAATATCAAGAGCAACAATAACCTCAATAGCAAAGGAAAAAACTGCAAGGAAGTGAAAAAAAATTTGTATAAAAAAATTGTTCAATTAAAAAATCAAAAAAAAAAAAAAAATAAAAATATGTATTAACAAAAAACAAAAGTTTAAAAAATAAAAATCAACAACAACTATAACAATAAATTGTCTTTTAGTCCACAAGACAAACAAAAATTAACAACAAAAACAAACAAAATGCAACACTGCAACAACAACTACAAAAAGAACAAATCCTGCAGCAGTAACAACAACAACAACAAAAGAGAGATGTTTGTTTTAAAAAGGAATAAAATAAAATCTAAAACCGAAATAGCAAAGCAACAGCAACAAGATAAACAACTATAAAAGGCAACAACAAAACTACAGCAACAATAAAACAGCAACCGAAATAAAGCAACAACAGAAATAAAGAAACAACAAGCACAAAAAAACCAACAACAAGCACAAAAAACCAACAACAACCAAACAAAACTACAGCAACAATAAAGCAACAACAGAAATAAAGCACCAACAACAACAAAAAACCAACAACAAACAAACAAAACATACAAAACCGTCTTAACTTGAAACGAAACCTTGTAACATTTTTCCGTTTCGCCTTAACTTAATTGACGTTGGTTGTATTTGTATTTGCTGTTGTTGTGTTTTTTGTTTGTTCGTTGATTTTTAACTTTTTACTTTTTTTAATTTTTTACTTTTTTTTCGTTTTTTTTTTTTTGTTGCTTTTTTGGTTTTTATTTTATTTTTTCAGCCTGCTGCTAGTTGTCATCGCCAAACAATTGCATAAATGGCACTATGCTTTGAGACATTGTTGTTGCTAAAGTTTTTGTTGTCGTATTTACTTCTAGTTATTGTTATTGTTGCTTGCTGAGCTACTACTACTGGCCACCTCTGCTTGCTTGCTTGCTGCTTTGGCTCAGTCTTGGCTATTTTGCTTGGTCTTGCCGGTTTTCGAAATCGAGAGCACGTTGAGCCCGGCCAGACAATGCTGGTTGGCTGGCCCCACAGTCGGTCAGTTATGCACACATGCATACATACATTTATTATTTAAGTATACATATGTATATATAGATATATACATATGTACATATGTACGTATGCATGCTTGTACACATAATTTAATATGACTATTTATGGCCAAGTATTACATACATTAATTTGTATTTGTTTTATTGTACTAAAAACTGAACGAAAATATGTTAACAAAAAACACTGAATTACCTACAAATATATGTACATACATATTTACATGCACACATATGTTCATATTACATACAATCAAGCACGTAGCCACGTCACGTATGTAATTTCAGTTACCAAAAAATTAACAACTGCAACAACAACTAAGTATGTACATACATACAAGATTTACAGCAGTGAAACTCCAAAAAAGGGCCTAAATAGGCGTAATGATAAAAGTAACAAGATAACGACAACAGAAACAACAACATAACAACTGCACAGCAACACCAGTAAAACAACTTATCGACTTCAACATCAACCAAAAATGTAATCATAATACACAACCTACAACAACCCCACTACATCAACAACGAAAAAAGGGAATCTTCAAAATGGGAAGTTCATAAAAAAAAAGAAAACCGAAAAAAAATTCAATCCTATTTCCACTTTGTCGCTCGTAGGCTGCAAGAATTAAAACAAAAAGAGCGCAGAAGGTGGCAGAGTTGCCACGAGTTCAGTGAATTTATACACATTTTTTTAAGAAAAAATTCGGCGTAAATAATTTTTTTTTTCAAGGATTTGAAAACATGCGATTATAAATGTGTATGTACATACGTACACTTGGCGATAAAAAAAAATATTTTTAATAAAAATGTTTTTTTGGGAATATTTTTATGGTATTCTACATATCCCCGAAAATTTTTTGAGCAATTTCGGTATAAAATTCGCCGATCAGGGTTTCATATATATATGTACTTACATAGGTATAGACCTGCGATACCTGAACCGATTCAAATAATGTTGATAATAGGGAACGGAAGAGAAGGAGAGAGAGAGTAACTAGTAGTATAGGGGGTGGAAGAGATTGAGAGTACGGGAGATGGAGTGGTAAGGAAAAAGATAGGCAATGTCACGTTGCCGAAGTTTAGCCGTTGCCAGCAGGGTGATCTATTCACAATAAATCTCTGTTTGGTATGAATTTCAAAAATCGACTTTTTCGTCAGCACTATGGCCCGGTTTCACCAGCTCTCTGTCGACAGCTACAGATTCCAAATAACGTGAAATGCTTTGTCCATTTGGAAACCAGCGCTAAAATCGAAAATGGTGTTAGCCTTGAAATCCAACGAGGAATCATTGAAATGCACAACTCTCGCTTTATAAGTTCAATGGATACCATATGACTCAAAAGCATGGATGAGTCGGTATTTGCAAATATTCGAGAGAACAGTTCTTCGGAAGATTTATGAATGTACATTTCTGACGACAAGCAGCGGAAAGGTTTAATGGTAAGCTGTACGAGATCTACGCAGGTATAATATACATAGTTTGGCAGATAAGAATTCAGCAGTTGCGCTGGCTAGGTCATATTTAAATATGGAGATTATAGATATGACTTGTCCTTCTTTGTTCTTTGGTGTTTATTATTGGCGCTGGTTGTCATAAAGCAGAAAAGTAGCAAAAAAATGGTGAAAATGGTTAAACCTTAAGAGTTAATGAAATTAACAAGAATTTTGTTCCATTGATTCTTAATAGAATTAATTTGAAATGGCAACTCTAGGCACAACGATGAAGAGCGATTGCATATTGAAAATTGAAAGCTTCAACAATGCAAATCCAACAAATAAAGCATCGGCAATAAAAGCGGCGAAGCTCTCACAAAACAAGCGCATATTCGCTCATGCACGTCGCATATTTATGTATGTATTTATCAGCTGAAATGCACCAACCCACCAAAAAATCTAAGCCTAATTTAAGAATTAAAATAGCAGATTTAAAGTCTTCCGAAATAAGGTTTGAAAATTATAAGGGTAGCAAATTTGTATGGCGTAAGGCTTAAAATAAGGCTGATTTTGCTGTGTTGATGTCATCAGGTCATAAGGAGTACTCTCTCTCTCCTTATCCAACGCTTATCCGTCATGCCATACATACATAAGTCCTAGATAAGTGTTAGAAAGTTAGGAGCAGACAGAGTGAGTGCATAACAGAAACAGCGCTGCCAGCGTACTCATTTTTTAGACCTGATTTGTCAACAATAAGCAATAAGCAAATCTATGCAGGGAAGCTACAACCCGTACATACTCACACACACACACGCGCACACACACATAGATAATATAAACATTCCCTGCAAAAAATGCGATTAATCCGGGACGTGTATGTAGATTAATCGCTTTCATCCCCAACGGGTAAATATGTAGATCAATCGCTTTCATCCCGAACGGGTACAAATGTAGATCAATCCCTCATATCCCGAACGGGTACAAATGTAGATCAATCGCTTTCATCCCCAACGGGTACAAATGAAGATCAATCGCTTTCAGCATGAACGGGTAAAATGTAGAGTTTTCCAAGTTGTTAGCCTAGGCAATTTTTAATAACAATCTTTAAAAAATTGTAAATGTTCATGCAAATTTAAATAAAGATTATATAATGTTTCACTTTTGTAAAAATATCTCAATTAATAATTAAATAAAATTGTAAGTTTTGAGTATGCATTAGGATATTTTAGGCAACATTTTGTTAAAATTATTATTCATCATTGTTATTAAAAGAAAGGGTGTTCAATTCGTTTTACCGGTTGTTCTACATCTTTTTAAATACATTGCATATTTTTGTAAAATTTCTACATTTAAGGAATCTAGATTTGCGCCCGTTCGGAATGAAAGCGATTAATCTACATTTATACCCGTTCGGGAACAATTGGTCTACAATTAGTCTACATTTATACCCGTTCGGGAACAATTGGTCTACAATTAGTATACATTTATACCCGTACGGGAACAATCGGGGACTAATTGTGGACCGATTGTTCTCGAAAGAGATCAATCCGGGACAAATCTCTTTCGGGATTAATCGCACATTTTTTGCAGGGTTGCGACCCATAAACACACAGAAAAAAGCTCAAAAGAATTCACTTTTGCTTTCGATATGAAATAATCGCCTTGCTATTCAGTAAGTGAGAGCAACGAGCAGCGAGCATTTGCAACTCAACCAATAACAACAGCGAACTCAGCAATAACAACAACAACAACAAAAAGCAATGCATTTATTTTATAAAGCTCGGCGCTTGGGCGTCGCGGCTGGCGTCGCAGTCAACTTCGTCACTCGCCAGACATGCAATTGGCAGCGCGAAAGCCATTATGGCCTGGTTATGCTACCAATCAAGCTGGTCGAGCACCGTGTAATTGTTGTTGTGCACTCCGACGGTGAGAGAATTTTCGGACTCTCACATCCAGCAAACTTGCTGTGTGAAACAGGCAGCCAGCAAACGAGGTTTCAGAGGTAATAATGTGTTATGTTGTGTATGTGCTCAGTAATTATCATGTGTTATGTTGTGTATGTGCGCTCCAATCACCAATGTAAGCATAACCACCTCTCACCAATCACGAAATGTTTCCGATTTTGATTGGCAATGTTGATTGGTACCATAACCACAGCATTAAATGAGCGAGTACACACACGGTCAAGCATGAGCGCCAAACTCATTATTAAATAACAAATAGCGGCATAATTTATTGCCGCTCTCGATTACGTAGTGCACATCCATACTTATGTACATATGTATTTAACAGCGATTTCACAACCATCCACCCACCGAACAAGCGAGCGAGCGAGCGCCAACGCGCGCTCCACTCTCTCTTAAATAATTCTTAGTAACTTTTGGAGCCAAAGCTCCACATCACTGCCCCACATTTACCTGCCCCAAATTGTTGTGTGCAAAAAAAAAACACAAACACACACATAAAAGTATTACGGCATAATGAGCGTCTTTCATATTTAAACGTGCGCGCTCTCTCTCTCTCGTCTCGTAATAAATTGTTAGGAAATGGGAATGTGGACGGCAGGCGGGGGGATTGTGTACAGTTAGGAGAGCGGCGTTGTGCTTTAGATGCAGTGTTGCCACTTTAGCTATTTTGTAGCTAGATTTAGCTATAACTTTTGGCGTTTAGCTACAGATATTTGCGTTTAGCTATTAGCTATTTTTGTTAGCTTTTTTTTTAATAGCTTAGCTATTTTTAGCTATTTCTCTTAATTTCTTTATTTTGCACATCAGTTTATCATTTTAAGCTAATGAGTCATCTGCGAGTTTATGAAAACTTGAAAGTGTATACTTATCCTTATGATTATCAAACTATACAAAAGTTGATAGTCTGGCATGCCGTCCTTATTTTATCGATTATTGGTGCATTCATATGCAAGGTTGATGCAATCAAGGCAGATCTAGGAAGGTAGGCTCGGTGGCGAATTCAGAAATTTCCCATGTATTTTGTTATTGTAATTGGTAGAGTGTAATACCAAAATGATAATTCGCCTTAGTTAAAATCTGAATTCGCTTGAGACTCGCCCATTCCTATTGGTCATGATGTGAATTCGCTTTGATTTTGACATTACACTCTACCTTTGTAAATAAAAAAGTAATTTCTGAATTCGCCACCGAGCCTACCTTCCTAGATCTGCCTTGGATGCAATAAGGTTTTCGCAGTGCGTAAAAGCAACTCTGCCATACATTTTGTTGTTGCCCATTTTGCTATTTGAATTCGCAAATGACCATTGGCATACGCGATATTTGAACCGTCCTTTTCACGGTGTATTCGTAAAATTTTTCAGAACTTTATTATCAAGTTAATTGAGCAACTCCGCCAACGCTTACCGCAGAATATTCAATCTTTAAAAAATATTGAATTTTTTTCTGTAAATAAGCCAAAAATATTTGACACTTTCAAGGATGAAAAGGATCACTTTAACACGGAGGAAATCACTATTTTAGAAATGCAATGGAAAAACTACACGCATACCCATGGAAGGGAACTACCTCTACAATAAAGTTTTGGGTAGACGTAAGAAAGTTTAGAAATGCTCTTAACGAAAATCCGTTTGAAGAACTACAATCTTTTGTGTTTAATTTTCTAATCCTACCGCTTAGTAATACAGAAATAGAACGTAGATTTTCTGTTATGAACGTAATAAAAACAAAGCAAAGAAATAGGATGCAATTATTTATGTTAAACTCTCTATTGACTGTTAGGTATGGTCTAAAAAGGCTTGAAAAATGTTGTAATAACTTTAAAATTCCTAACGATATTATTAAAGCAATGACTTCAATTAATAATAATTCAACCTGTGAATTAAATGAAGAAGATATGATTTTTGAAATGTTATTGAATCAAATTTTTAACTAAAGTTTAAATATTAATTAGTCGCTATTATAATTTATTTTAATACTGCAATTGAATGTACATACATACATATGTAATGAATTGATTTTTTTAATTGTAATAATCTTATTATGCGACGTACATATATAAGTACATACAAACAAATATATGTATGGCTACAATATATAATATATGTATATATAAATATTCATATATGTGAAGTTGTTTTATGTCACGTCTTTTTAAATAAATCATTATTTGGCTATTTTTGAAAAAAAAAAAAATTTGGCTATTTATTTTAGCTATGAAAAAATTATTTAGCTATTTTTAGCAATTTTTTTTATTTAATTTAGCTATAAGTTTCAAAATATTCTGGCAACACTGTTTAGATGAGTAAATGAACGAGTGAGCGAGCAATAAACTGACGATTAAATGACCATACATATAAATAAAAAAAAAAACAAGTTTCTTAAATAAGTATTTATATATGTACATATGTATATATACAATATACAGACATACATCATCATTGAATAATGTAATAAGTGAAAGTGTAGTGGCTGACCTACTTTTCGCTTTAAGATTCAGGTCTATGTTAGATAGATTAAATTCGTTTTCGTTTTTATTCGTCGTTTTGTTTTGTTTTGTTTTGTTTTCGCTTTTTTTTTATTTTTCCTTTTCCGCTCGCTCGCTTTATGACCATTCGTGTACATTTCTGACGTGGCCTCCCCCCGCTAGGGCCGACAAAGAAGAAGTAAATGAAGTTGACTCACACTCGTTTGTGGATACATGTGACCAATTGCGAGTTGGGCTTTTGCGCTTGTAGGTACTAGATGGTAACATAACCCATTTGAAGGTTGTAAGTTCGCTTCCACTCTTTTTTCTTATGTAGAAGTTTTAATTGAAAAGCTCTCTAGTTCCTGGCAGAAGTACGAGTATAAATCACCCTTGTTTCCATACCAAACATCAATAATTTTTTTTTCCAATTTCGGTAGATAGCACAGGCATCCTGTCTGGGACTTGGTCTATTTCGGAACCTGCATCGACACCGTAAATAATGTCAGCACGGAAATCCAACGAAGAAACACTCTTGCAAATAAATGCTGCTTTGGACTAAGTAAGCAATTGAAAAGATAATTCGTCGTTCGATGAACAAAAATCACGCTCTACTAGATGCTCATCGTTTCAGTCCTCATGTACGGCGCAGAAACATGGACGGTGTCAAAATCAGATGGGATGGCATTTGGATTATTCGGAAGAAAAGTTCTTCGGAAGAGTTGTGGACATTTGCGCGTTAGCGACTGCGAGTATCGGCGAGGAGATTTAATGATGAGCTAGCTGTACGAGCTCTACGCAGCCATCGACATTGTTCAGCGAATAAACATCTAGCGACTGCGTTGGGCAGGTCATATCGTAAGAATGGATGAAAGTTCTTCTGCCCAAAAAGTATTTCTATCGAAACCCGCTAAATGCAGGAGAAAATGGAGACCTCCACTGCTTTGGGAGGATCAGGTGAAGACTAACTCGCGTCCTCCCTTGGTATTTCCAATTGGCGCCAGGCAGCACGTAACAGAAACGACTGGCGGCCTTTATTGGACTCGTCCAAAATCGTCTAGACGGTTACGCACCAATCACAAAGAAGAATAAGATCGGATAAGGGCCAAACTCTGGGAATCAAATTGAGATTTACGATGAAAGGATTAAGTTCCCTAAAGTTTTTTTTAAACTGATTTCCAGGAGATAATTTGATGATGACCGAGAAAGTGTGTTTTCCGTTTTTAGAGTTCGCGGTCGATTATATGGTCGGTTAATGGCGTAAAATTCTTTTTTTTTTTGGCTTATTTAAACATAGAGATACATATGTATGTATAACTACGAAGTAACCTATAACCTGAATTACACTTGTATATAAACCACTTTTATGAAACATAGAAAGTACTTAAATTTAATGCTAATTCTTAAAGAGTACAACTACAAACAAGCTAGTGACAGATGGTAACAAGACCCAGTTTGTGGGATATCAAGACAAACATGATCAAAATGCGATCACAAACGATCTCATCAAGTATGCTTTCTGAGAGCAGATAACATATTGGACCTCATGTGGGTACTCATGGGACACTGTCTCATTGAGAAGCATGCGTATAGGGTTGGAGCGCCCTATCGTAGATGCAAGATGCAGAAGTTGTAAGCAGGATGAGTAGGAGGAGCAGATTGAATAGCTCAGTTGCAACTGCCCGGTTCTTAATGGCGCCAAGCGTTGCTTTCTAGCTGCTTCTTTTCTGAATGGCTTACACCAAAGTCACGTGGTATAACAATGCACTTCTTTACTGGCCTAAATGCGCCGCCATCGCGGCAGCCACTCCAATCTACCTACATACGTACTTAAATTTCAAAGTTATTGGACTCCCATTTGCTTATATACATATGGCATAGAGTCCTATTTTGGTATTTGGCTTTGATAATGATAATTCATGGAATTTTAGAAAGTTATTGGACTTACATACATCGAAGACAATAATCTTCCTCAAGGACTTGAAATTTTCATCTCTTCACAATGCTAAATATAACCTGGAGCTATACATATCTTTGAATCGCTAACCTCTCAGAAAAATAATACGATAATCCAAAAAACTGACTTTATGTATGTTGCTTAAGCTTTGAAGATTCATTAGACCCTATTCGAGAGTGATCAGTTCAGCGAAAATTTCATATGTACATATTTTTCTGAAATATGGGGTATTTGACGAAAATTATGAAATAGGGCGTTTTTACTTAAAACAAATTCTGAGATAGGACTTTTTGAAACAAGTTTGTAAATAGGGTGATCTTTTACTCAGGCGTCGATATTGGAATAAATATTGACTGACAAACAAAACACAATTAAGCATGAATAAATTACACTAAAAATGATAAAACACTTCAATTGATTAGTTGACAAAAAAAAAACAATTTACAATACAACATTTTATTGTTATGAGCAGGGTTGGGCAAGCTGCATTCAATTTTGATTGCATTCAGCCTTGCAGCCACCAATCAATGATGAGTGGTAGTGCAAAATTGATTTGCATTACCATTCAGTAGCGAATGGGAATGCAAATTTGGTTTGCATTACCATTCAGTAGTGAATGGGAGTGAAAATGTGGTTTGCATTACCATTCAGTAGTGAATGGGAATGCAAATGTGGTTCGCATTACCATTCAGTAGTGAATGGGAATGCAAATGTGGCTTGCACTACCATTCAGTAGTGAATGGGAATGCAAATGTGGCTTGCACTACCATTCAATAGTGAATGCGAATGCAAAGGTGAATGCATTCCCATTCATTGCATTCCCACTGCAAATGTGATTTGGACTATTAATTAAAAATGAGTGCGAGTGATTTGGACAACCATTCATCATTTAATAGCAGTTAAAACCTGTGACCATAGTTAAGGTATTAAGTGGCTAATCTATTTATTAACGGAGAGGAAGTTTATGGGATATTATAAATATGGAATTAGGCTTAGCAAAGTAAAGGGAAACCAACACGGCATGGTAATATGTACATATGTTCTATGTTATACCTGTAAGTAAAAGTATTTCTTTCAACTTCTGAGGTTATAATTACACAGTTCAACAAATTTACAAAAATTTTACTCAACACGAACAAACGCTAGTTATTATGAAAGAGGATGCCTCTCAGACCAACTTTTCCGAATAGAGTACTAGTCCAGTGCAAATCACATTTGCAGTGGGAATGCAATGAATGGGAATGCATTCACCTTTGCATTCGCATTCACTATTGAATGGTAGTGCAAGCCACATTTGCATTCCCATTCACTACTGAATGGTAATGCAAACCAAATTTGCATTCCCATTCCCTACTGAATGGTAATGCAAACCAATTTTGCACTACCATTCACTATTGAATGGTAATGCACTTTGAATGGTAATGCAAAAATGCCCATCCGTGGTTATGAGTTAAATTAACTTTATTTAAAAAAAAATAAAAATTTATTTACTCTGAACATAAATACAGCTATGTATATATAAGTCAATTCCATGCTAAATTTTGAAAAAAAAGAAAAGAAAAGAAATTTAATGAGCGTAATAAAAAACATACATATACTATATACGAGTAAGTGCTAATATTTAATCATAAAAAAAATCTATTTTCATTGGTTGAGAAATAAATTGTGTTAAATTTCATAGAGATTAATTTGTGCTACTTAATGGCGCAGGGTCAGTGCTTTCATTACACTTTTGTGTAAATTTTTTTTTTTTGTTATAAAGGTAGTTAAAAGTTGCAATATTTTACAGTTGAATCGATTAGCTTCTTAGGGTTTCCATAAACTATAGTCGGCTAATTAAAATGATGGCTTAACTGTTTTTGTTATTGCCCTCATACTATCATACTGTTGGGTATACTCTTGTTATACTAATCTAAATTGTGCCCACTCCTTATAAATGCTCGTGGTAAACTGGCTTGGATTATCGAATTAAGGAAAAAATTAAATTGTTTCAATCTAAATACGAGCTATGCAGTTGTTGCAACTGCAATAAGTTTCAAAAAGACAAGAAAAACAACAACAAACATAATTACATATTTGCGAAATAATTAACTGTGTCATAATCGCTTTACCACATAATGTGAAAAGTAATTTAAAACAATCAAATGCAAAGCTGTAATGGCTAGAGGAGGGCGAGAAGAAGGCAGAGAAGGCGAAGGAAAATTTTTATAATTAAGCGTAAAAGAAACCAGTGGAGAAGCTTAAGCGAGGAGCAAAATGCGCGCAAAGAAGGTGAAAAAAAGAATAATATTAAAAAAGTTATCATTAAAGCAAAAAAAAAAATGCATTAACTACAACAACAACTGAAATAACCATGAAAATTAACTGCAACAACAATAAGAGCAACAACAATAAGAGCAACAACAATAAGGGCAGCAGCGACCAGAAAAATTAATGTAGAAAACCACAAGAAGAGCGCAAGTAAAAGCAGCAACAAAAATCAAAACAAAGCGGCGACAACAACAAAAGCGGCGGCATTAATAGCTAAAACAACAACAACAAGAATGAAAACAACAAAATCAAATGTGTTCATAGATATTGAGTAATCGGTAAAAAAAAAAGCAGCGAGTCAGTGAGTGCATTAAAAATATTTTGTTGTTGTTATTTTTTGTGCGAGTTGCTTGTATTCGTTAGCTTTCATTTTCATTTTATATGAAAAAGGAGAAGAAAAATGCAGTAACAATAAAATAAAAGCTACAACAATGCAAGGGACACAGATGTAAAAAGGATAGATGAAATAAGGGGTAAATAGGAGATGAGGAAGAGAAAGATGAAAGAGAAAAATAAAAATAAAAATAAACAAGAAGACAATAAAGGAACTGATATGTACATATATAATTTACAAGAAGAAAAAGAAGAAGGAGGGAAGAATAAGAAGAAGGGAATAAGAAGGAAGAAAAGCTGGAGCAGAAAAAAAAATTAAAAACAAAAGGAAGAGTAAGAAAAAGAGGCGAAAAAGGGGGCAGAAAAAGCACGAATAGAAGGAAGAACAAGACGAACAAAAAGAAGAAGAACAAAAAGAAAGACGAACATATCTATACACATAGTCACTCGCAATGCACTCACGCATACACAGATAGAGATACACACACTAACAAACAAATGTCGGCGACGAGTTGCAAGCAGTGTTGCCGTTTTGCTTAAAGTTAAGCAAAATTTCTAAATTTTTTCGTGCGTGTTAAAATGTTAATTTTTTTCTCGTTTTGTTAAACTTTTTCATTCCAGGATGAAAATGTATTTGCTTCAAAATCTTGAAGCTCATTCAGTTTCCTAATTCGATCAATGGAAAAAGTACTGTCTGATTGCATACCCAAGTTATCGATAAATTCCTGTTGACACTCATTCGCAGCTATGCAATGTGAGTTGACACAGTTTCGGGGTGAAAACAGAATCAAATCGTAGTGGCATGACGTTACGACAGCGAAAGTCCTTGACGTAAACATATTGCTTCAAAGCCAGCGGCTGAAACATTTTAAAATAATAAAATTAAATAGTTAAATTTATTAATTCAATGCCTTAGACCAGGCCTGCTCAACGCTCTCGTATTGAAAGTACAAAACTTAATACATCTACAAATTTTAATATGCACTGAACAATTTTTTGCTCATTTAAATTTTTTTATGAATTCCAATAAAATATTATTTTAGAATTTATTATCAAATGGTAGTATCACATACATCATAGATGATCATAGCAGTAAATTATTATAAACAAAATTTAAATGAGCAAAAATTTTCTCAGTGCATATAAAAAATTTGTAGATGTTTTGTATTTTGTACTTTAAATACGAGAGCGTTGCGCAGGCCTGCTTTAGACTCTTTTTTGGTCACCAAAATTAGAAATCGGTCAGTTGACGACAACGTAATTTTGTCGTTGGCGACGTCGCGCCGCATAATCTTTAAAATAATTGATTTCATAAGAAACTGTGTCGTTTCGGTTCTGTTCTCACCCTTAGAGTTCAGCTTTGTACATATGTACATACATACATATGTATGTATTTGAAGCGAAAAACAAAGTTGTAATCTCTAGTTGAAAACCCCCGATTTTAAAAATTTTGAATTGTGTCATTTTATGATTTAAGGTGCAATATATATCCTCATTTGAAAAAAAAAAATATGTTAAACTTTTTCGAGAATTGTTAAACTTTTTGTTGAATTTTGTTAAACAAAAATTTCTGTCGTGGCAACACTGGTTGCAAGCACAACATTTTGCGGCCGGTTGTTTTTTCTGTTGTTGTCGCTGTACATTGAAATCGTCGTTGCTGTCGTCGCCATATCTATCTACTCGTTGCTGCCATTGCTATTTTATGCATCGCATACTTAATAAATGCATAAATAAACAAGTAAGGAAGCCTAAGTTCGAGTGGAATCGAACATTAGATACTCAGCTGTATGCTTTCATTGTTTGTTTGCGTCTGATAGAATCACGGTGTATTTTATATAAAGCGAGTGCTGCATAAAGTGGGCGTAGCCACGCCCATTTTCAACATTTGGTGGTCATAAACCGATTTGAATAAATATTTGCATGTCTATTAACACAAGTTATAAAAGTGTATAAACCAAGCTTCGTTATAATATCTCAATTATTTGCCGAGTTATAGGCTAAGAAATCTCGTATATTCCTTTATCTAAAAAGAGGCGGTGCCACGCCCATTTTCCAAAATTTTTATACTTTTTGTTTCCGGTCTATTGTGGAACTCATGCCACAAAATTTCAATGAATTACCTTTATATTTGACAAAGATATCGCTTAAAATGTTTTAATTAGGCCACTTTATAATACCCATATATAAAAGTGGGCGTGGTCGTCAACCGATTTCGCTAAAATTTTGAACATGTATTACCACAAGTAATAAAAGTGTACGCACCAAATTTAGTCATTATATATCAATTGTTTGTCGAGCTATGGGCTCAGAAATCTAGTATATTCCTGCTTCTAAAAAGAGGCGGTGCCACGCCCATTTTCCAAAATTTTTGTGTTTTTCGTTTTATGTCCATAGTTTGACTCCTGCCATAACATTTCAATGATATATCTTTATATTTGACAGACATATAGCTTAAAATTTTTTTATTGGGCCACTTTATAATACCCATATATAAAAGTGGGCGTGGTCGTCGACCGATTTTGGCAATTTTTAGCCCAAACATTTGCCTAAGTAAGTATATTACGCACACCAAATTTCATCGATATATCTTTAACGGTTTCTGAGTTATGACTCATAAAACATTCAATGTTTGCCTCTTAATAAGTGGGCGTGGCACCGCCCATTTTTCAAAGTTTTTCTGTTTTCTGTTTTATGTCCATAGTTGGACTCATGCGACAAAATTTCAGTGATATATCTTTATATTTGACAGAGATATCGCTTAAAATGTTTTTATTAGGTCACTTTATAATATACATATATAAAAGTGGGCGTGGCCGTCAACCGATTTTAACTATTTTCCGTCCAAATGTTTGGCTGAGTAAGTAAATCACGCATAGCAAATTTCATCGATATATCTTCAATGGTTTCTGAGTTATGACATATAAAACTTTCCATGTTTGACCCTTAATAAGTGGGCGTGGCACCGCCCATTTTCCAAAATTTCATCAAATTTCTTCATAGGGGCCTGAGCTCAATACGTGGGTAAAATTTCATCGCTCCAGCTATATTAGTGACTGAGATACCAAATTTCCGATTTTTTCTATATAGGAAAAGTGGGCGTGGTCATGGTCCGATTTCGCCTATTTTCAATACCAACCGTCCCAGTCTTGATACCAACTTGCATTTCAAATTTCATCAAAATATCTCAATTTTTGCGCGAGTTAGAGTGTTTACAGACGGACGGACAGACGGACAGACGGACGGACGGACAGACGGACGGACGGACGGACGGAAGGGCGGACATGGCTCAATCGATTTCTCTTTTCACCCTGATCATTTTGATATATATAAGTCTATATCTATCTCGATTATTTCATTCTGTTACAATCCACCGTTATGTGATTAAAACTATAATACTCTGTGTACTAGTACAGCTGAGTATAAAAATAACTAACTACATATACCCAATAAACAAATAAAAAGAGCAAGGATGATATGGTGTATTCGAGTAGAATTCACGTGCTCAATATTATATTTTGGAGTCGTATCGAGCTCGAGTTGGAGCCGAGAAAAATCAATACAAGCAATAGCATTTACTATTAATTTTGCTGAATTTTGGTTTGCACGAAAAAATGCTTATAGAGGGTCAATTAGGTTAATTAACCATTTAAAACTCTACTTAAGAAACTCAAAAGCTAGGATTAAACGTGGAAAATTCGAGGCGGACTCGCAGCGGAAGATTTTCTAGATTGTATACGCCTTCTTCTGCTTCTTCTATTTGTCATGCTTCTTCCTTCTCTTCTTCTTCTCTTCTTATTCTTCTTCTTAATTGACACTTACTCGTCTAGACGATTAAGGCCGAGCCCAATAAAGCGCGCCAGTCGCTTCTGTTTCGCCAATTAGAAATGCCAAGTGAGGACGAGTCAGTCTTCACCTGATATTCCCAACGCAGTGAAGGTTGCCTAGCCGCTTACAAATTGTCGTCTGGCTCACTTAGCGGGAGGACCAGGAATGAGGCAGCGTTTTTTGGGATAGTCCAGAGGGACAGGGCGGTTAAGTGAGTTGCTTTGAGTGGGCATGTGAAGAGATGCTGTGTGTCGTGAGGTGTCTCTCCACATGCCGGACATACATTAGGTATGCCTGGATCTACTCTGACCCTATATGAATTGAGGCGGCTGCAGTAGCCTGTCCTTAGTTGCGCAGGGGTGACCCGGACTTCCCTTGGCAGCTCAAATTCTTCTTCTGGTATGGGGGGGTGGTTGGTCTTTGAGTATTATATATAACGGATGGACTGAAACAAAGGTGGTGAGGGTGTCTGTATGGATCTCCTTTAGGGCCTGCTTGTAAGCCGTTCGGTCTAGAGGTTGTTATACCTCTGGGGGGTGGTCGAAAAGGTGGTTCCTGATGTGCCGGGGGAGGTTCGGATTGTAGCACATGGCTATTAGGATGGCTCCTGCGGTGGCATCCCAGTAGGAACTGCTTGTTTAGCTTTAGCTTATTGCGCTCCTTGAATGGAAGTATCTATGCCTCATGGTATAAGTGGTGTTCCGGCGCCATCAGGAGATTGCCCGTGGCTGTTCTGAGTGCTGAGTTTTGGCGAATTGTTTTAGAAATATGTACTTTCTTAGCCGGAGCACCTTTATTCATTCTCCCAATATGACCCGACAATTTCGATGTCTGCGTAAAGCTCGTTCAGCTCATCATTAATCCTCCGCCGATACTCGCTGTCGCTAATGCCCAAAGATCCGTAACTGTTCAGAAAAACTTTTCTCTCGAATACTCTAAGTGACATTCCATCTGATTTTTACATCGTCCATTCTTCTGCGCCGTACATGAGAACTGGAGAGATCTTGTAGAACTTTATTTTTATTCATCGAGAAAGTACTTTACTTTTTAATCGCCTACTTAGTCAAAAGTAGCACTTCTTGGCAAAAGTTATGTTTGGTTCGATTTTCGGTGTATACGCTAATGAGCCTAAGTCCCGAATCACCAACGGTCGGAGATTATTTGGTGACTGGGCTGGGAATTCGGATTCGCCAATCCATAATCGCGAAGTAGGTACCTATCGCCGCGATAATATAATAAGAGAAGCGAACTGAGTCTCATATTCGAGTCGAATCCGTTGTGTTTATTGGGTATATATATATCTGTATATGCAATCGTACGTATGTACTTATGTAGTTACGCATATACATATATATATTTATTTATAGATATATGAACACACAAACAACAACGACGACAACGCAACGACGAGAATGAAAACCTTGACACACTTAGCGCGCGCGCTACAACCAGCCCAGGGACGGTTCCGACCGCAACTCATGTGAGCGAGTGAGGTTAGTTGGTTAGCTTGCATATATGTATGTATGTAGTATTATGTACATATATATATATATATATATATATTATATATACAAATGGTTATATGATTGTATGTACAAATGTACCCTGCAAAAAAGTTTTGCTTATTGTTGACAAATCAGGTCTAAAAAAGAAGTGCGCTGGCAGCGCCGCTTCTGTTATGCACTCACTCTGTCTGCTCCGAACTCTCTAATACCTATCTACGCCTTATTTCGCATGGCGGATAAGCCTCAGGAATAAGGTGTGCTCTCGGAGAGAGAGGGTACTCCATATGGCCTGATGACAGCAACACAGGAAAATTAGCCTTATTTTAAGCCTTACGCCATACATATTTTCAACCCTTATAATTTTCAGGCCTTATTTTTTAGCGTTTAAATCTGCTCTTTTAATTCTTAGATAAGGCTACGATTTTTTGGTGGGTACTTACATATGTATAAATATATATATATATATTTGTATGCACTCAACGTTGTCGTCGTTGTTGTTGCTGTCGCTGTGGTCGTTTTTGTTGCTGTCGTTCCGAGTCGTTCGTCATCATCATAATCATCGTATTGTTGGCTTTTGATTGCATACATTGTTGCATTGCTTGGCTGGCTGGTTTTTGTTGCTTTTTTAATTTTTTTCTTTTTTTTTCTCTGTTTCTTTTGCAGTCTTTTGTTTTTGCTCATTGTGCGTCTTCGCGCTGCTGCCCCCCCCCCCCCCCCCCCCCCCTTATTCGTCCCGCCATCCTTGGCTAAGCAAATAAAACATAAAAATTTTTACTGTTTGTCCCCCACCTTGGGGCGTTGTAGCAAACAAAAAATAAAAAGAGCTTGTCAGTCAGCCCGCCAATCCTCCAAGTCTCCATTTTTTCTTTTTTTTTAATTTTAGATCGATTAATGTGTTTGTTTTTTTGCTTTATGTTTTATGGGATGAGCTATAAAAGTTGCATTCTTTCATTAAATAATATGAAAATAATTAAAAATGAACAAAAAACAAGTAAGGAAGCCTAAGTTCGAGTGGAATCGAACATTAGATACTCAGCTGTATGCTTTCATTGTTTGTTTGCGTTTGATGAAAACACGGTGTATTTTATATAAAGCGAGTGCTGCATAAAGTAGGCGTAGCCACGCCCATTTTCAACATTTTTATCAGTCATCCAACTAAGCATATGAATATTATTCTTTGTGCAAAATTTCATTCCTTTATGACTTCCAGTTACAAAGATGTCACGTTACAAATTCCCAAAGGGTGTTCCAGAAATATCTTTGTTAAAAGGTAGGCGTGGTCATAAACCGATTTGAATAAATTTTTGCGTGTCTATTAGCACAAGTTATAAAAGTGTATAAACCAAGTTTCGTCTTAATGTCTCAATTATTTGTCGAGTTATGGGCTCCGAAATTTCGTATATTCCTTTGTCTAAAAAGAGGCGGTGCCACGCCCATTTTCCAAATTTTTATATTTTTTGTTTCCGGTCTATTGTGGAACTCATGCCACAAAATTTGAATGAATTATCTTTATATTTGACAAAGATATCGCTTAAAATATTTTTATTAGGCCCCTTTATAGTTCCCATATATAAAAGTGGGCGTGGTCGCCAACCGATTTCGCTAAAATTTTGAACATGTATTACCACAACCAATAAAAGTGTTTCGTCATTATATTTAAATTATTTGTCGAGTTATGGGCTCAGAAATCTCGTATATTCCTGCTTCTAAAAAGAGGCGGTGCCACGCCCATTTTCCAAAATTTTAATGCTTTTCGTTTTACATCCGCAGTTGGACTCCTTCCATAAAATTTCAATGATATACCTTTATATTTGACAGAGATATCGCTTAAAATGTTTTTATTAGGTCACTTTATAATACCCATATATAAAAGTGGGCGTGGTCGTTAACCGATTTTGGCAATTTTTCGTCCAAACATTTGCCTAAGTAAGTATATCACGCCTACCAAATTTCATCGATATATCTTCAACGGTTTCTGAGATATGACATATAAAACTTTCAATGTTAGGCCCTTAATAAGTGGGCGTGGCACCGCCCATTTTTCAAAATCTCACCAAATTTCTTCATAAGGGCCTGAGCTCCACACGTGGGTGAAATTTTATCACTCTAGCTCTATTAGTGACTGAGATACAAAATTTCCGATTTTTACTATATAGGGGAAGTGGGCGTGGTCATGGTTCGATTTCGCCCATTTTCAATACCATCCGTTCCAGTCTTGATACCAACTTGCGTTCCAAATTTCATCAAAATATTTCAATTTTTGCGCGAGTTATCGTGCGTACAGACAGACAGACGGACGGACAGACGGACAGACGGACGGACATGGCTCAATCGATTTCTTTTTTCACCCTTATCAATTTGATATATATAAGTCAATATCTATCTCGATTATTTTATGGTGTTACAATCCACCGTTATGTGATTAAAACTATAATACTCTGTGTACTAGTACAGCTGAGTATAAAAATTAGAAAACGAAGTACATATGTGAAAGATGTGAGTTAAATCAGTTAAATCGAACAGTTAAAAGAACAGCAGCAGCGACAACAACAACAACAGCGAAGACAATAGCAGCAGTAGCAGTAGCAATAATAACAACAAAAACAACAAAGATTATGAAAAATCTATTGTCACTTATCAGTCCTATGAAGAAACCAAGAAAGGTACACATACGCAATGTGAAAGCGGAAAGTTACTCATACGCCGTGACCAACACAAATTGCAATATTCTATCGAAAGTATAAAACGTTCTACTTCAGTTTAAATAGCACGGAATATACGACTTTTCGGTGCATAAGGGCTATTTTAGACATTTTGAAATATATTTTTAATTTGTTTGCTTGCATAAAATCAGTGTAGGTATGCTTTGTACACTTGTATGTAAGTACATATGCACATACATATGTATGTAAGCATATCTATAAGCATTGGTATGTATACACTGAGAGAAAAAAAATATATGGAGGGGTCAAAGAAATTGTTTACCTATTTTGAACACTACTTTCTTTGTTTTGAGTAAATTTTCCTTAAAATATGTTATATTGTTGTTACATGCGTTACCATGGTTTCATATACTTGTTTTGAAAAAATTCATACATTAAAATAATGAAAAATTCTTTAAGCGCCATTCCATTCCCAACTTTCCTTGTTTTGAAGACTTGATTTCTTTAATTTTGAGAAATTAAATTCCCATACAAATCCCCATGGCAACGAATTTGTTTGAATGTTTTTTTATGTTTTTTCCACATTTTTGAGAAAATTTACACAAAACAAAGAAAATTTTGTATTGGGACGCGTGTTCAAAATAAGGAAAATTATGTCTTTGATCGAGAGAAATTTTTTTTTTGAGTGTATGTATATGTGTAAGTATGCATATAAACTCGTTTTATTTTTTTCCTTTTTTGTCCACTGTGCTTTAGCCACCAATCATTGCCAAGTGTGTACACTTCAATGTCTTGTGCCGATTTGCTATAAACAACAATGCATTTGTACATACATACATACATACAAATAGGCATAAAAACAATGAAATTGGTAGAAACAACCGCAAATGCAAAAAATGCAATTAAAAAAAAAATTAAATGTGTGTATGTTTTTTAATTTTTCTAAATAAGTAGCCAATATACATACATACATACATATATACATATTTATGCATGGCTGTGTGAGTGTTTGTAAGATTGCGTAGCTCTTAAAAATACCCAGCAGAATTTGAGGTAAGGAGGTGCATATTCAGTAGAATATTCATTATGAAAAATACCCTGAAACTAAGTTCAAAATTCATTGCTGAAAAAACAACTGAACACGCAGTGAAGGCATCAGGTGTACTGAAATACATGCTATGGAAGTTCTCCCTGCGTATTCAGGCCTTTTTTCCTACAGAAACTCTCCCTTCTCGTTCAGCAGTCTTTAGGTAGTTGATTTTCGACGCCCCCTTTATATAAAAACGAAAGGGAAATTTCAGATTTTAGAACTACATCTCTACTGAATATTCAGTAGGAAATATGTGCTGTTTTCCAGCTGATAAATACTGCAGGGTACAACATTTAATACATATATACATACATACATACATACCTAAGATATAAGCCTCAAAATAAATATAAAAAAAGAAAAAAATTATATATAAAAAATAAGAAAAAAAAAAAAACTAAAAGAAATCAAGAAGTGCGAATAAAAAATTTTTAATTCTTACACAAATAAGTAAAGTATAAGGATGCATGCATGAGCGACGCAATCATCATGGTCGAGAACGACCACTTTTCAGTGCCACCACCCAACAAATATGTATGCAACAACGACAATAAAAACCACAACAACAACGCCAACAGTGGCAATAATAGCACACAAAGAATTAGAAATAAAAAAAAACGTGGCAAAACTTGTTGTAAATAATAAACAAACCAATGCCGACATCCAAGAGCAAGTACAACTCGCTTAGAATTTAATAGATAATTGTACATTGATATCTACTTATATTTAAGTGCATAGGTACTTAGGTATGCACTTTTATATGAATACACTCAAATAAATTTTGGTATAAATTTTAAACTTTTTTGGTCGATATATAGGACACGACCGAAAAATTATTAAAATTTATACTTTGAAAAGTTTAAAAGATTTTTAAACTTTTAAAGTTTAGATTTTATTCCAAATTAAAATTTATTTTAAGACTTTCAAAAGTTTAAAATTTAAACCTTTTTTTGGCTTAAATTAAAAAAAAATTTTCTGCTCCCAAATCCTCTTTACGCTTTTCCCTATTTATTGTATCTTCTTTCCTGTCCTTTTTTCTCATTTTCTTCCATATTGTTCTCCCCCAACAACCCCTTAATCCTATTCCATATTATGTCTTTTTCCTATCCTCTTCTTCTCCTTTTCTTCCTTCTTCATTTTATCTGTTTCCATAATTATTTTGTATTTTTTTGTTTCTCCATTTAAACAAGGCCACAAAGTCATTCATTCAAATTGTTTAATAACTATAAATGAGCTTTTTATATTGTTCATTTCTCGAAAAAGCAAGTTGGAATTTCAAATCAAAAATTAAAATATTTTTGTTGAAACCAAATTTTACGACCAATGAAAGTTTAAAATTTAAACCTTAAAAGTTTAAGTGAGAAAAAGTGTAAGATTTAAACCAAAAAAGTATGAAATTTATTCCAAAAAATACTTTGAAATATTTGAACTTTTGTAAGTTTGAATTTTAAACCAAAAAGGAATAAGAAACTTTTAAACTTTCGAAGCTTCAAAATTTAACCCAAAAAAAGTTTTAAATTTCTTTCAAACCAAATCAAAGTTTAAAAAATATTCCAATATTTATAACAGTGTAGGTATAGTTTTACAGGCGTTAAGCGCCTTCAAGTGTGTAGACATATGTATGTATGTAACAAGTTGACTTGAATTATGGATGAATAAAAATGATTTGCTCAAGTGATGCTGACCCATGCCATGGACATCACATTGAGGATTTCTATTTGGATGAGTGAATGAATGAAGTCATATAAGCGTAAATCAGGTAAATGCATGCTGCATATGAAGGGCGATTTCTTTTCTTCAAGGTTAAGTAGAGAGAAAAATTCATTAACTATATATAATTTCTGAATGATGAATGATGAATTATCATTAATGATTTTACTTTTGAGGAACATGACGAATGAATGATGTATTTAGAGAATTAATCACCAAGAATGAATGATGACTTCGATGAATGAATGCTTATTTTTGAATTATGAATTTGATGAATGACGAAAAATAAGTGATGAATGATAAATGATAAATAAATATTAAAATATGAATTATAAATAATAAAAATAATGATGAATCATGAATGAGGAATGATGAATGATGGATGATGGATAATGAATGATGAATGATGAATTATGAATGCCGAATGATGAATAATGCATGATGGAAAATGGATGATGAATGACGAATAATGAATGGTGAATAATGGATGATGAAAGATGAAAGATGGATGCTGAATGATGAGTGATGAATGATGGATAATGAATGATGAACGATGAATGATGAATGATGAATAATGGATGATGATTAATGAATGATGAATGATGGATAATGAATGACGAATGATGGATAATGAATGATGAATGATGAATAATGGATGATGAATAATGCATGATGGAAAATGGATGATGAATGACGAATAATGAATGGTGAATAATGGATGATGAAAGATGGATGCTGAATGATGAATGATGGATAATGAATGATGAATGATGAACGATGAACGATGAATGATGAATGATGAATAATGGATGATGAATAATTAATGATGAATGATGGATGATGAATGATGAATAATGGATGATGAATAATGAATGATGAATGATGGATGATGAATGATGAATAATGGATAATGGATGATGAATGACGAATGATGGATGATGAATGATGAATGTTGAATGATGATTATGAATAGTTAATGATGAATGCTAGATGATTAACCATGGATGATGAATGATAAATGACGAATGATGATTTATGAATGATGAATGATGGAAGATAAATTATGAATTATGAACGATGAATGCCGGATGACAAATAATAACTGATGAATGACAGTTAAAACATGATGTATAAAGGATGATGAATGATGGTTATAACTGATGAATCATTATTCATGATAAATATTGAATGATTGATGATAAATAATGAATGGCGATTTATGAATGTTTAATGGTGAATGTTGAATGATATATGACAAACGATGAATTATGAATGAATATTCATGAATGACAAATAAATAATATGGGATGAATGATAAATAATGAATAATATATGGCGAATAATGAATGAATTTTAACAATTTCATATATTCAAAAAAAAGTTCTGAATTATGTAATTATCTTTAACATGATGATTATGATGAATATGATCAATATATGTATGTACATATCAAACACAATAAGTATGGTCTGCCAAACATGGCATTGCAGCAACAATTTTACTCATCATAATATACACAATTACGTAAACTTCAGCACGCATTTTTTTTTGTAATTTTTTATGATGACATTGAAAAAATATTTACATACATACATGTATATATATTGCGTAACAGCTGTAGAAGCGCAATTAAATTACAAATACTGATTGGGAAATTTAATAAACTGTTTTTGTTTTTTGTTTTTTTTTTTTAGCCAAAACGAAATGTCGAAATTTTGTTAAAATTGTGTGATTTTATGCAAATTGCATACAAATTTAACCCTTAGCTGAGCATTAATGCCAAAAAAAAAAATGTAGTATTTTGCAATAATCGCTGACTGAATAAAATTTCTAAATGAATATTTACATGCAAACACACATAAATATGTATTTATGTTTGTATTTAGCAGCCAACGACGTCGAACGACTACACGCAATAAGCTCTTTAGCTCACCTTTGCGTTTTGGTGGGGTGAGCTGAGTTGGGCACTTAACGATCGCGCGCACAGCAGTGCGAATAAAATATGTACAAACATACATACATATGTATTATTGCTTGTTGAGGTGTCGTTGGCGGTGTATGGTGAGCAATGGTTAGGCATAATGTGTGTGAGGAAAATTACAAAATTTATTCTCGAAATGCAAAAACAGAGCATTCACATGCACGCACACACGCATTTGCGTGAATAAATACACGCAAACAGTTGTACATAAATACATACATATATGTATAGCAGCGATATTACTTATAGTATTTGGCAAAGGCAGCCAACCCACCAAACCAATCAACCAACCAACCGACCCACCAAACATCACACTCAACCCTACTCACACATCCATCAGACGTATCAACCGACTATTTGACTATGAAACAAATCGTCAGCCCATTAAGCCAAAACATATGTACATATGTACTTATGTACATGTGTTTATTTTTTGTGCATACAGACAGCGGCAACAATAAACGAGACAGGCACAGTGGGCTCTTGAACTGGTTAATTCAATTGTATATTTTCTTTTAATATAAATCATAAAAAATTTGATTAGTATGATGAATTCGATGAATATATTTTTTTCATCAATTTTGATGAATATGGCGTAACTGATGAATTTTATGAATATGATATATATGATGAAATTTATGGGTATAGACATGGACATAATGTAATTGGTCAGCCTAACGAATAAAAAAATGACCAATTTAAAAAAAAATGATGAATTGTATGAATACGAAGTTAGTAATGTATTTGCTGAAAAAGATGAATTCGTGAATTTTATGAATGTAATGATGATGATAAATACATGACTGATTTTATTTACATAATGAATATTTGGGATATGATGTATGTGATGAATATGAAGTAGTTGCTGAAAAAGATGAATATGATGAATTTTATGAATGCAATGATGATGATAACTTCACAACGATTTTTTCTCCTATGATGAATATGGTAGATATGATATACATATGTGGTGAATATAATTACTTTGTTCGATATATTGATATTGGTGAATTTCATTAAAATGATGTATTTGTTGATTATGATGAATGTGGTGATTATAAGGCATTTTAGGAATATAACGGATTGGATGAATATATTGAAATTTACGAACTTCATTAAAATCATGTATTTCATGATTATGATGAATGTGATAAATATAGGGCATTTGACGAATATAATGGATTGGATGAATATGTTGAAATTGATGAATTTCTTTAAAATTATGTATTTCATGATTATGATGAATTTAATGATCATAAGGAATTTGATTAATATAATAGATTGGATGAATATGTTGGAATAGATGAATTTCTTTAAAATGATGTATTTGATGAAAATGATGTATTTGATGATTATGACGAATGTGATGATTATAAGGCATTTGATGAATATAATGGATTTGACGAATATGATGTATGTGACGTATGTTACAAATATGAGATGAATGTATGTATATGCTAAATTTCATTAATAGAATTTCATTAAATTTATGAATACGCTGAACATCAAGAATATACAAAATATGATAACTAAAAAACTTTGAAGATTTCTTCTTCCATATTCAATCCACTTCACAAACCCCCTAAATGTTTTGAAAAAAAAAAAATAAAATAAAATTTTCTCCACTTTATTACACAATTTATATCACAGTGCAAGCAAAAGGCAGCAGCAGCAGTTGAAACGCGCGAACGTATGTTCCGAAAAAAACACGAGCGTATTGCAATTTTTATTTTGCTTGTTGATTTTTTTTTGTTGTTGTTGCTTTTTGGCCTCGTGACCTACTTCTCAAATTGTTTAAATGTGTTTTGCATTATAAACAAAAAACAACTAAAAAATAAGTAAATAACAGAAAATTTTAAATTTTAAGAAAACCCAAAAGCGTCACCGCAGCAAAAATAAAATTGCTTATTTAGCATGAATCAAATTAAATAATTTCCGAATAAAAGAGTATAATAATAAAAAAGTTATTGTTAACCGGAAGAAGCTAGAAAAAATTAAGGTTATAAAATAAATAACAAATTAAAATTTTGAGTATAAAAAAAACTTTTTATAATAAAACGTAAAAGTAAAAATTAAAAAAATCATCAAAATAAAAAAATAAAAATAAAAATTCTAAAAAAAAATAAAAATTAAAATTAAAATAAAAAATCTTTAAAATAAAAAAAAATTATAATAAAAATTAAAAAAATGTTCAAAATAAGAAATAAAAATAAAAAAATAAAAAATAAAGCAATAAAAATAAAAGTAATGTAGAACACCTTTCCATACACCTAAGTAAATAAATGTATATATACTCGTACATATGTATGTATGCATCATGTTATCTCTATTTTTCTATGCGTTTAGTTAATTACTAAATAGTACGCGTTAGTTGCTGATTGTTGTATTTTTTTTTTTTGTGCGAAATAGGCACAATAAAAATGTGCGTTTTATATCTATATGTTTGTCGATTTACGCATTTACTTTGTATTTTATATATAAAAAAAGTATTTTTCTATTTTGCACACATGATTAGTAGGTATATATATACATAATTCCACGACTAATCGTAAACTAAATTGTTTATTAAGATTTTTGCATTTTGTTCTTGTTGTTGTTGGCTTTTGTTGGCGATTGCTCAACAATGCACGCTTCTAGAAAATGTTATTTTAATTGTTTGTTTGCTTGTTTTTAGTTTTTTTTTAGTTTTTTTATTTAATTTTTGCTTTATTTTTTCTTTAATTTAACTTACACAATTCAGAAATGTTCTAGAGGCCTCGCGTGAAAAGTTGTCATGTATTGGGACTTTGAATATGGTTATTATATTTATATTTTTTTCAAATTTTTCCAACTAATGATAGTTCCATAAAGTTTCCTCGGATGATTTTTGCTAGCAAATGCCTCCCAGACTTCCATCAAAATCGAAATCACTTGTAACTTAAACGTGATTTGCTCTTGAGATTAACCTGCCTAGGCTTGGCAATTTAAACAGCTACCTTTGCCTTACTGCCTTTAGCTCTATGGTGAGTTATCTGATAAACTTGTAAAACAATTCTATATCAACCTTCGTTAAATTTGATTTATAGTCAAATCGACTGCGGACTTGTGCAATCTTCAGTGCGAAATTTCGTTAAAAGAATTTTTTGATTTATTTACTTGTTCACAAAGAAATATAAAAGTATAAGGAGGATTAGAAGTACTGTAATTCATTCGCTTTGTATAAATCTTCCCGATGATCAGCATGTTAAAGGGCTTTCTAATAGCAAAAAAAGAAAAAAACTACTTTTTTCTGGTCAACATTTTGATTTTTCTAGCTAAAGATAGGGTTTCACAAGATTATTGTGCGTTTGAAATTCTGTTAAATAAAATAGTTGATAAATATAAAGAATCTTTACAGAAAAGCACCAAAAATATTTCAAGAAATATTTAGAAGTAACTTAAAGCTTCAAAAAAACTGAAACTGAAATGATCCCCCCGAAAAAAGCTCACCAAAGAGCTTGCTAATGAATAATTGAACCATCCCGAATGAAACAAGATACTGAAGATGGCACAACGCCAAAACCGATTTATAGCCAAATAAAACTTGACAAGGGACCCTCTGGTTTTAAATATTCCGTATGCTGATTTCTTAAGGTGAGAAATATGTATGTATGTCTATTATAGATTATGAGATCACAATGGATTTAGTAGAATCCAGCTAACTTCCCGAAAACTACTTCGCAAAAGCTTTTATGGTATTTTTGATCCTACCATATTTGAGTCAGTTAGAAGGACCTCGGAAGAACAGAATGAAAAATTACTCAATATGGTCTAATGCGTTCACAGAAGGCCGCAGCAGCCTTTTCTTAAAATTTATGTACTTTCTTCCACAATACATTACTTTCTTCCCGGCTTTTTTTTAACTTTCGGGTGGAGCGAATAGTATTCTGATATTCCTTTTTTCTTATGCTTAGAGCTTAGAGTTTTTGTGTAAACCATGGACCGCATGTTTTACTCCCTTTATAATAAAAGGCCAAAGAAAACATTTATTTTTGAGCAAACATTTTTTTTTTTGGACAAATATAATCGACAAATCGGACTTCCATTTTTTAGGGACAGGGATAAAATAAAAACCTGGCGATAAAACAAATTAATAGAGCCTAATATAATGATAATGGGGGCCCTGTGATAAAAGAGAAGTTAGCAATTTTTTTAAGGGCATTATCTAACGCTGGTGTTTTATAACATCAAAAAAGAAATCAATTTATTTTCTGTCCCTAGTGTAAACCGGCTGAGAATCACCATGCAATACATATATAAAAAAAATGGAATTTTGCTTCTCAATTTTCAAAATCACTCCCCAAAAAATCAAATTGACATTTAAAATTGCGCCGTTATTTCATCACAGTACCACATTAACCTTATAACCCTATAAACTTTAAACATTTAACCCTTTGATTACCCTGTTAGCTTCAATGTAGAGTGCTCATGTTGTATTTGTTTCAATTTCAACTCATTTGGAGTAGATAATTACGAAATTTGCGTAATTTTTATAAAGGTAAATGGGTGTATGTATGTGTATTTATTTATATAAATGTTTATATGTAATATGTAGGTATGTAAGTATGTACACAGAAAGCTAAAAATAACAAAATTGCGCTGTGGCAAGAGGAAATCTTCCATGCAATTTAAATAAAACAATTGTTGCAGCAAATATACATATGTAAGTAGGTATATTGAGAAATTACATAAGTAAGTTTTCCACACAAAACGAATTTTGAGTTTACATATATGTGTACACACATATCAGTGGCGGCCCTAGCATAAATTGGCTGGGTAAGCCAATGTATTAAGCTTAGCTATAAGCCATTTATGTAATTTTCTTTGCTGTATTATCTGAAAGTCTGATTACGGTCCCGTGAATGATTTTGATTAAATTCGCTTTGCATATTTGGTTTGTTGTTTATATTCATACCGTAGGAAACTGAATGTATTTGGAGAACGGTGAACACTTTCTATGGTCCTTATAAGGCGAGACGGTCTAATGTACATGTAAACTGATTTTAAAGAAATTCGTAAAGCATAGTACTGAGTTCGAGTTTCACGTGAAACTGCTGTCAAAATTCATACAAAAAAACTGGCTGTGAAACATGTGTGAAATTTCACAGATATTTCACGACAAAATTGTACTGACTTCCTGCCGTGAAAACGTTGCGCAACATGCTAGCAACATCATGCCAGCAACATTTTTTCACGCCAATTTAAATATACAATGCTATTTATTTTCGAGTGAAAAGTGACATTTGTTGAAATTGAAATTTATATTTTGCATAAAAATTTTTTATTGGCTAGAATTTGAAATTTGGTTCTGAGGCGATGCTCCAAATTTTTTCTTTTTACATTTGCTCAGTTTTCGTTTTGACATTTATTCTCATTTGACAAAAAATTTTTCTTGGAACATTTCACGGCAAAATAAATGCATGTTGCTGGCGAAATTTCACGGTGGTGAACTCAGTACTAGGCTTAAAATGAAGTGAACGAAAATATTTAGGCAAGTCAGGCTTTTCGGCTTTTATGATGCGCCCGCCACTGGTACATACATATATAAGTAGTTTTGTAAGATAAAATGTTACATTTCTAGGCGCTGTTGCCAAGCATCAAGTACCATTTACGCTAATACATACAAACATACACATGTGTAAGCGCATATGCTGGCAATTTAAGCCAAATTTCAAGCTTACTTCGTGCTTGACCAAGAGGCCTGACTAAGCGAAGCTGAGACTAAGGTTATATGCACATACATAACACTCATTAAGTTGTGATGCTTATTATTATAAGATTTCTTATTTTTTCAACAATAATTGTTTTTTTACATGTTTTTTTTTATTTTTAATATTATTTTTTTATTTTTGCTGCCGCACCAAAAGCAAAAAAAAAAACAAGTTTAAATGCGCGCGTGTATCGTCATTTTCGTATATTTAGTTCTGTTGCGATTGCTATTTGCTTGCTGTTATTATTATTTTTGTAGCAGTTGTTAGATATGGTGACCCACTAACCTACTTTTCGCTTTACAAATACAAAAAAAAAATCAAAAATAAATAAAAGCGTAAAGAAAAATACCAACAAAAAAAAAGAAACAATACAAACAAAAAGCGAACAACGAAAAATACTGAAAAAATTAAGCACAGAGCGCGTAGAAAAGAGCTAAAGCGTTTTTAAATGTTGCTCATATGCGTGTGTGTGTCTTGTGATTACTATTATATAAACAAAGTAAAAATAAACGCCATAATCGACAACCTACGCTGAGCGCGCGCGACAAGCAGCAGCAAACGCCAACCGCCGTTAAACGAACGCTGAGCGCGCTTCTGTGCGCAACAAGTAAACGCCAAGTGCTCACTTTAGGTGTAGCCCCCTTTACTGCCCTTTGTTGTAATATTTTTGGAGCGCGCTAGCACTCAAACGCTGGCGCTGCATAAACGCACGCTTTTTGCACGAAGCGTTTTAAAACATTTTCCATACTTGTAGTAGCTGCAGGCGGCTGGCGCGCGCGCTCAGAAACAACTAACAGTGCGCCGCAACTGCAGATCACGTATTTATGCCGGCGCGTCGCAGTTTTTTTGGAGAGAAATGTTTTATAAAGCTATAAGTATGCAACGCGCTAGTCGCCGCGCACGCTGCGAAACGTAACGCTACGCTACGCATAAACGCCAAGGGCGCTGCCACAGCGTACGCATAGCAAAAGCCACCTCGACCTTTCGCTGCTTAGTGCGTGAGCGTCAGTTGTTCGATCGTTTCTCGTTTACTCTCTGCATCATGCGTTCGTTCACTCGTTCGCTCGCTTGTTCACTCACTCAAGCGCTCAAATTTTCTGCCGCAAGTCGGCTATCTCTCTCTCTCTCTCTCTCTCTCTCTCTCTTTCACACACACTTTAGAAGCTTGCTGATCAGCGCATATCAATCATATCGTTCGATTTTTGTTTATAACCTAGCCCAACAAATGCATTTTATACCGATCGGGTAGAAAAAGAGCAATAAAAAGAAAAGTAGAAAAAGAATAATAAAAATCAAATAAAAAGAAAAGTAGAAAAAGAACAATAAAAATCAAATAAAAAGAAAAGTAGAAAAAGAACAAAAAAAAGCAAATAAAAAGAAAAGTAGAAAAAGAACAATAAAAATCAAATAAAAAGAAAAGTAGAAAAAGAATAAAAAAATCAAATAAAAAGTAAAGTAGAAAAAGAACAATAAAAATCAAATATGTAAAAAGAAAAGTAGAAAAAGAACAATAAAAATCAAATAAAAAGAAAAGTAGAAAAAGTAAAGTAAAAATCAAATAAAAATTATATGCACATTTTACTTTATTGCGAATTCCCATATCTGCGCCCCATATGCACTGCCTTATTCGCCAGAGTTGCTTCTGATTTAGCGCAGCACTCGCTGGAGTTGCATTGCGCGGCTGGCTATTTGCCTGCTCGCCGCTCTTAGCATTGTTCCCCACTACAGCCCTTGAAGGGCCTACTTTTGGTTAACTATAAAAAGCACGCAGAAAAATTTGTAATAACTCTTTATATTTCACAATCATCTAAAAATACTTAGGCCGTCACGTTTTGTCGGCCATGACAGACGCTGCATTTTGGCTAAAAAAAGTAGCGAGTTGCGTGGTATGAGCGTTACAGCGAGACGCCAGAGCAGCAGCGTCAAACGCATGTGTTTCCAATTCCAAAAAAAAAATCGCTTTGTGTTGCGTTTCGTAAATCGCCTGAAGTTTTTTTTCGTTGCTTCGTTTAGTTTTGGCTTTTTTTTTTTTACAAATTTCATAATGATGAAATCGAAAATGTTTCCAACGTCTCATAATGTAAGCAGTTGTGCGTAGTACATAGCAGAAGCATACAAACTCCAACTCAATACACAAAAAAATGTAGGTATGTGACTTGTTTTATATTTAGGCACAGCAAGCTCTAAATCTTAAGTTTTTTTTTTTTTGGTTTTTGTATTTCAATTTTAAAACTTGACATTGAATGTGGGTTGTTTGTTGGTTGGTTGTGTAGGCGCAGCGATAGGCTTAACGAAGCACTAAAGAGATACATATTTATGTGCATAAGTCTAAAATTTCACATTCATAACAATAACTAGCCGTGCGTGAGTTGTATTTTTTATAAGGCTTAGTCAGACGACGCGTATTTTTGGAAATTTGGAGTATAGGTATCCACAACTTGTATCGCTTGAACTATGCAGTAAGGTGTTGAAAGATGTTGAAATTTCCCTCTTGTTATCTCTCTTTTTTTATTTCTAAAATGAGTTATACTTCATATTTATTCTCCTTAAAGAAATTAACTAATTTATCATTAATCATTACTCCCCAAATTCAGACTCGATATCCAATATTAAAACCTAAAATAAAAAAATACTAGTATCACCGTGGTCGAAAATTCGACCAATTAAATTGAGAGCGGAACGATTTGAGAGTGGAAAGACCATATTTCTTATATAATATTTCTATAATAAAATATATATAAAATAAAACATATAGTTACTGATACTGGTTGTCCGAGGAGATATAGTGAAATTTTATGTCGAATTATTTCCTAGAATATTCTAAACCTCTAGCGACCTCTAAAATTCCATTTTCCGGACTCTTCTTTCTCTTTCTAATGTCCTTCCTTTTTCTCTTCTTCTGTCCTTTTTGCGTTTCCTTCCCCTTTATCCTTTTTCTTTCCGTACACTTTCCTCTTACCCTTTCCTTTCCGCTTCCTTCGCCATTTCCATCCTTTCACTTTCCCCTTCTTTTATTTTCCTTTCTCTTCTTTTCCATTCCTTTCCTTTCTTTTCCTTTCCTTCCTTTCTTTCCTATAGTGAAAGAATGTCAACAAAGCTTTTCAAATAGGTGGCAACCGGTTTTGTAAAAATTAAATTTTATTATCCATCTACGGGGCAAGCCCTTTCAGATGACGTTTCAAATTTAAAAATCAAACAAACTATAACGGAATATTAAATTGTTAGACAGGTGGCAAACCTTTTTCTAAAAATGATAATAAACTACCAATTTTCAGGTTAAGCCCTTTCAAATAAATTTTTGAACAGGTGGCAACCCTTTTTGTAGAAGTTATAATAAATTACTCATTTTAAAGTCATATGACATTTTAAATTTAAAAATCAAACAACATGTAGAGTTTAATTGAATTTTTTAAAAGGTGGCAACCCTTTTTGTAAAAATTATAATAAATTACTAATCTTCAGGCCAAGCCCTTTCATATGGCACCTCAAATTTAAAAATCAAACAAACTATAGCATAAAAACGAATTTTTGAACAGGTGGCAACGCTTTTTAAAAAAGTTAAACCTTCCTGAACATCTACAGGGCAATAATCCCTTTCATTTGACACCACATTTTCCAAAATCGGTATAACGGTGTATAAGTTATGGTGCGTACAAAAAATCGCTTAGCTTAATATATATAAAGATGCTGGAAATGGCAGGTCCCACTAAACCATTTTCAGTTGTCAGGACTAAATTCTGAAAAGAGCATTCTCTAACCTAACTACATAAAGAAAATTAAGCCATTAAGTGAATGTTACGTGTGCAGAATTCCATGTAAAATGGGAAAGTTTCTGACTGCCATTCACCTGGGGATGGCCAGAGCGATTCTTTTGCATGTGGAGCAAGCATATCACGACATTCTTGCAGTGTTCCCAGGATAGCTGCCGAACATCCATTTGGTGTTGAACTAAAGTGAGAAAGCGGCAACTCGGTAAAGCCAGCCCGACGTACATAAATATTCCCTTGATTAGGGAAATAACTGCAGCGCCTGTTCACCAGAAGGTGCGGCTGCGAGTGGGCGTCTGTCTTGGAGCAAGTCGCTCACTATACCCCGCAATGCGGGTTGTGTACTGGACTTGAAACTTGTCACATAAAAATCTCATGCAATGAGAAGACCAATATTGCCTGTAATGAGAATCGCCTTTTTTATTGACGGCCACTGTAAACATAGATAATGATTTGAGGGTATGCACCAGAAAGTCCGCACCCTTAATGGGGTAGTTGCCCATGCCCAGCTGCTTGATGTGCTAACAAGAGCAAAAGCTGAGCACTACAGAAAACGCGCTGGAAGAGGCAAGGCAAGAAGAAGTTCGGACCTCCACCGCCGAGTAGGTACTGTCGTTTACGCCATCAAAGAGGTTCCTCAACATATCGCTCATCTGCACATATACCCATGATAGCTGCCGTTAGCTCATACATATGATCGCAGCCCACGTCACGATATATAGATCGTGCTTGGCTATTTTAAATCCAGAATGTGCAAGGAAGCTGTCTTTGGCAGCACAGTCAGTCTTCACGACGTATGTAACTATTCCCAATGGGACGAGGCTGATCGATTTCGCCGTGGTCCGAAACATGGTCATCAGCAGTACCAGATTCCAGCACAAAAAATATATTAAGCCACATGGCTGTCACCTGATCGTAAAATACGAAATCAAATCGATCACGTCATGATCGACGGCAGACACAGCTTCAGCGTGCTAGTTGTGCGCACAATCCGAAGTACGCACCCGCCCCTGTGTTGTAAAAAGTGCGCCAACAGGATCGCAAGCAAAGTTTAACGTCGAGAGGCTCCACGCGATGCATACAGTAAATGATTACTCCACTCGGCTCTCACTCCTGCTCTCTGAGAGCAATCGGCGACCAAACGATCTATCCAAGAATATCGCCCGTTCACTGCGTACCGCCGCTGAGGAAACTATTGGAAGCCGGCGAGGACGGCAAAACAACTGGTAAGGAATGCTACGATACCTCGGAAATAAAGAATGACCCCTACAGGGCTACATTGTGTATGGACACAACGCGAAGCGTATGAGATCGTTATAGAAAGGCGAGCAGGGTAGAGAGGTGCCTTTTTCGAAGGAAGAAAAGGGAGGCTGAAAAAAGCGCTAGTATGATGAGCTTCCCTCTAAAATGCACAAAACGTGTCTAGCTTTTTAGTTCCTTTCTGCTAAGTTAATAAGAGAATGAGTTCATGTTTTGTATTTGTAGAGGCAATGTGGCCGCTGCGGTGCAGTAGGTAGAATGCTTGCCTGCTGTACCAGAGGTCTCGGATTCAAACCCCAGTTCGGACAAACACTCTGAAAAAAAAACGTTGTAAATCTAAAGACTTTCGCTGTTAAATCAACTACTTTCCGCAGTTGAAATGTGCCCAACAACGCTCCGTTGTTGTTTCAAAGGTGCGAACGTTGTTGATTTAAGTCAATAACGGAGATTGTTGGAAAAATATTTCACCTAAAAATAATTTTTTTTTTTGCATTTTACTCTTTATCTTCTCTCCGCCCGAGTCCCAACTGCAAATATGTAGCCTTCGCTTGTTCTCCTATTCTTCTCTCCTTCTTATCATTCACTGGTTGCTATCTTTATTTCTTATTCTGATTTTTCTTCTTTATGTTACATTCTCCTCCGGATTCGAACCATGACATCAACCTGAAATTCTATCCAATCATCACATAGTGGAACATTCAACATTATATTGAATTGTAGTAACCTATTTATACTTCCATTTCCTAAAAAGGAATCCATGAATTATTTGAATCATTGTAAAAACAAAATTTAAAAAAATTTGTTCTCATTAGTTTTGTTTACAACGAAAACTGTTAGGTCAAATACTTTTGCCTTTAAATCAACAACGGGGAGAAAATTGTTGCTAAAAATAAACTTTTGTTTGGATTTTTCTCTTCATCTTCTCTCCATCATTATTTTTATACTCAGCTGTACTAGTACACAGAGTATTATAGTTTTGATTTCCTAACGGTGGATTGTAACAGAATGAAATAATCGAGATAGATATAGACTTATAGATATCAAAATGATCAGGGTGAAAAGAGAAATCGATTGAGCCATGTCCGTCCGTCCCTCCGTCTGTCCGTCCGTCCGTCTGTCCGTCCGTCCGTCTGTCCGTCTGTCCGTCTGTACGCACGATAACTCGCGCAAAAATTGAGATATTTTGATGAAATTTGGAATGCAAGTTGGTATCAAGACAGGAACGGACGGTATTGAAAATGGGCGAAATCGGACCATGACCACGCCCACCTCCCCTATATAGTAAAAATCGGAAATTTTGTATCTCAGTAACTAATAGAGCTGGAGTGATAAAATTTCACCCACGTATTGACCTCAGGCCCTTATGAAGAAATGTGGTGAAATTTTGGAAAATGGGCGGTGCCACGCCCACTTATTAAGGGGCAAACATTGAAAGTTTTATGAGTCATAACTCAGAAACCGTTGAAGGTATATCGATGAAATTTGGTAGGCGTGATATACTTACTTAGGCAAATGTTTGGACGAAAAATTGCCAAAATCGGTTGACGACCACGCCCACTTTTATATATGGGTATTATAAAGTGGCCTAATAAAAACATTTTAAGCCATATCTCTGTCAAATATAAAGATATATCATTGAAATTTTATGGCAGGAGTCCAACTATGGACATAAAACAAAAAACACAAAAATTTTGGAAAATGGGCGTGGCACCGCCTCTTTTTAGAAACAGGAATATACGAGATTTCTTAGCCCATAACTCGACAAATAATTTATATATATTGACGAAACTTGGTGTGTACACTTTTATTACTTGTAGTAATACATGTTCAAAATTTTAGCGAAATCGGTTGACGACCACGCCCACTTTTATATATGGGAACTATAAAGGGGCCTAATGAAAACATTTTAAGCGATATTTTTGTCAAATATAAAGATAATTCATTGAAATTGTGTGGCATGAGTTCTACAGTAGACCGGAAACAAAAAGTATAAAAATTTTGGAAAATGGGCATGGCACCGCCTCTTTTTAGACAACGGAATCTACGAGATTTCGGAGCCCATACCTCGACAACTAATTGAGATATTATGACGAAACTTGGTTTATACACTTCTATAACTTGTGTTAATAGACACACAAAAATTTATTCAAATCGGTTTATGACCACGCCTACTTTTTAACAAAGATATTTCTGGAACACCCTTTGGGAATTTGTAACGTGACATCTTTGTAATTAGAAGTCATAAAGGAATGAAATTTTGCACAAAGAATAATATTCATATGCTTAGTTGGATGACTGATAAAAATATTGAAAATGGGCGTGGCTACGCCCACTTTATGCAGCACTCGCTTTATATAAAATACATCGTGTTTTCATCAAACGCAAACAAACAATGAAAGCATACAGCTGAGTATCTAATGTTCGATTCCACTCGAACTTAGGCTTCCTTACTTGTTTTTGTTGGTTTTCTCACAAACAAATATTAGGTTTGTTTCTTATTAAACTAGCAGCTAGCTGTCAAGTGAGAAAAGCGGAAAGAATTGCGCTCATAAAGAGCGAAACGAACACAAAATCAAGAAACGGAATAATAGTAAAAATTGGCGATTAGTAATTTGAATGCTATTTTTGACTGTTAATGGTTATTTTTTCTAAAAAAACATTTAATTTTCTTTATTTCTATTTCAAAAATTCAGAAAATTTCAAAAGTAATAAAATCAAAAGTATTCGCTTGTTTATTTTTTCAACAGCTGTTTCTTACTTTGGCAGCAAATAATTTCAGCTAGGGAAAATTTTACTAGCTGAAATTTGGAGCTGTCAATGGCTCTCTTCTGCTATTTTTTTGACTCAAGAAACGATTTGCCAGCCGAAACTTGGATAACTATTTATAACTAGCTAATAATAAACGGACCTATTTTCTCACAAAAATTTTTTTAAAAGCAAGCAAGTTTTTGGAACAACAACGGCCGTTTTTGAATAAATTGTTGGATCAAAAACTTTACTGTAAAAACAAATACTTTTGCTGTTGAATCAAAGACGGAGATTCAACAGCCGAAAGTTGTTGGTTTAACTACGGGTATTTTTTTCAGAGCACCAAAAAAAATTTCTAATTAATTAAAACTCAATTATTGGGTTTTTTAGAAACAGCTGTCACCTCTCGGCAGTGGGCGGCATACCCACCGAGAGTGTATTTCTGCCATGAAAAAGCTTCTCACAAAAAATTCATTCGCCGTTCGGAGCCGGCATAAAACTGTAGGTCCACCCAATTAGTAGATAAAACAAAAAGGAGCACACCTCCAATTGGGAGAGAAGCTCGGCCATAAAACTCGTCAGAGTTATAATAGCGCCATGGTATTATTATTATTAGAGGAATTGAGACATTAATACTCAATTTTACTTCATTCTAACCCAGTTCCCTTAAACCGAAGTTAAATTCAAAAAACAATAGCAAGCGGAAATTTGCACATTTTAATGATTTACATATCAATTGATAACGAGAGCTTTGGGACCAAACGCCGTTGCCATGTCTGCAGTTCATTCTAAACGCAATTTTAATAACCAATCAAAAAAATTGTCACATAGAAAAATGCATTTTTCCAGTCTGAAATAATCTATTGGTAAATTTATTACTTTTTGTTCTTTTAGTTCTTAAACCCCACCGGCGGCATATGCGTCAAAGTTTTTATGCTGCTGAGTTCGAATGTGTTTAAAAATGCATTTCCATCGTATAACACTTATGTATATATACAGATGTACATACATACATACATATGTACGTACATACATAAATACGTACTTATGTAAGTGTTACCTAAAAGCATTTGATATTTCATTTTAGTAAGCGCTGCGCAACTGGTGACGACAGCCAGCAACAACAACATCAGAAGCAACAAAGTGCCAACGAGCAACAGCAACGAGCAACGAGCAATGGTGGCCAACAATCCTCAAATTGCAGCGTAAGATTAAAAGCGCAAGTAACAAAATGCATTATGCCCTTACATGCATATAAAACTAACTACA